>CM054057.1:608153304-608753304 GCA_028641055.1 Alopecurus myosuroides
AAATCCGTTTTCGGCCGTTCCTTCCGCTTTCGAAGGCAATATAAAACCAGATCACGCATCGACCACTCATGGGCAGGGGTAACAAGGTGCAGTGTTGCATGTGGAGTGAGTTGCTTGGAGTGGGTTGTAAGGATGCCCCAGGTGTCGAGGTTGGCATGCAAGAGCGAGAAGCGGCGAATAGTCCGGTTAACGTCCGGTGCTTCGACGCCACCCAACGCAACGACGGCACCATACAAGTCCTGCAATGGGGTTCAAGCATTTTGTGTGGGCCCACATTATCATCTCTGCTGTTTTTCAGGCATCCTAGGTGGAAGGGCACACTGTTCTGGACTGAAAGTGCCCGGAAACGGCTACGACATAAGATTGGTAGGCAACTTGAGAATGGAAGCGGCTTTTTGAGATCCCACACGTGCAATGTTGCTGAAATGAAGCGAGGTTCTTGGAATGCATCATGATTTCGACTTTGGGCATGGGAAACAACAAGTTGGCCAACGAAATCCCCGTTTTCGGCCGTTCCTTCCGCTTTCAAAGGCAATATAAAACCAGATCACGCATCGCCCACTCATGGGCAGGGGTAACAAGGTGCAGTGTTGCATGTTGAGTGAGTTGCTTGGAGTGGGTTGTAAGGATGCCCCAGGTGTCGAGGCTGGCATGCAAGAGCGAGAAGCGGCGAGAATAGTCCCGGTTAACGTCCGGTGCTTCGACGCCACCCAGCGCAACGACGGCACCATACAAGTCCTGCAATGGGGTTCAAGCATTTTGTGTGGGCCACATTTCATCTCTGTTGTTTTCCAGGCATCCTAGGTGGAAGGGAACACTGTTCTGGACCGAAAGTGCCCGGAAGCGGCTACGACATAAGATTGGTAGGCAACTTGAGAATGGAAGCGGCTTTTTGAGATCCCACACGTTCAATGTTGCTGAAATGAAGCGAGGTTCTTGGAATGCATCATGATTTCGACTTTGGGCTTGGGAAACAACAAGTTGGCCAAGGAAATCCCCGTTTTTGGCCGTTCCTTCCGCTTTCGAAGGCAATATAAAACCAGATCACGCATCGCCCACTCATGGGCAGGGGTAACAAGGTGCAGTGTTGCATGTGGATTGAGTTGATTGGAGTGGGTTGTAAGGATGCCCCAGGTGTCGAGGCTGGCATGCAAGAGCGAGAAGCGGCGAGAATCGTCCCGGTTAACGTCCGGTGCTTCGACACCACCCAGCGCAACGACGGCACCATACAAGTCCTGCAATGGGGTTCAAGCATTTTGTGTGGGCCCACATTCTCATCTCTGTTGTTTTCCAGGCATCCTAGGTGGAAGGGAACACTATTCTGGACCGAAAGTGCCCGGAAACGGCTACGACATAAGATTGGTAGGCAACTTGAGAATGGAAGCGGCTTTTTGAGATCCCACACGTGCAATGTTGCTGAAATGAAGCGAGGTTCTTGGAATGCATCATTTCGACTTTGGGCATGGGAAACAACAAGTTGGCCAAGGAAATCCCCGTTTTCGGCCGTTCCTTCCGCTTTCGAAGGCATATAAAACCAGATCACGCATCGCCCACTCATGGGCAGGGGTAACAAGGTGCAGTGTTGCATGTTGAGTGAGTTGCTTGGAGTGGGTTGTGTGACGCCCCAAGATCGGGCACTGTGCAGATTTCAGCATTCCCGCCTAATCCGCATAATAACCGATTCCAGGTTGCCATTTATGATAACATTACAATAGTTCGCGAATAATCCACAATTACAACAGCATCAGAAAGATACAAGATGACTCAACGAGCCAGGGATTACAAACTGATACAATACAAAGATCCAAATAACAGCGGAAGAAACAAACGTCCGTCTACGGACAAGATCCAAATTGGACTAAGAGTCCTGAAGACCGAAGGCGTCCAATCCCTGCCCAGGCCAAGCCGGAGGGATTCCCAAGCTAACGTCGTCAAACTTCAAACCTGCTGACTGCAATTTGGAATTTGCAGCCACGAAAGAGATTCGTGGGTCAGTACGGTTAAGTACTGGCAAGGGGGACAAAGCCCATACTCACAAGAATACCGGCGTAGCCAATCATCACAAGATACAAATACTTTAGGATCAACGGAAAGGAAGGGGTTATGGCAAATAAGCGACAGCAGGCTGCACTAACCAACTACAGAGATTCTATTACTTCCAACTATCAGAAAGGAGATAAGATCGAGGGATAGTAACCAACTGAAAGATAACTTCAAACAAACCCATCCTGGATCTCGCCCCTTATCCGAAGAAGCAATCCGAGGATAACTCACACCGTGGTATTAAAGATGAGTCAAGTTTGTTGTGTGAATAACCTATTACTAGTCAAGTTATTAATCATTGGGTGAAACATGATTGATCATTATGTTGAAGTTGTCCTGAGTACTTGTAAGCCAGTACTTTCACCAAGTAATCCATAACCGCGGAAACACGGCTTCTCGAGAAGATTTACCCTGCAGGGGTGCACCATAGTAACCACACTCATGAATATCCCGCCAGATGGAATGCCCCCACCAAGCGGGGCACTCAACACAATCCAACCCTTCTTCGCATCAAGCCCAAAGAACCTTGGGCGCACGGCTAATCGAGCCCAGAAGAAAATGGACCCTCATAGCACTCTAAGAACGTGTCCCCCTATATGCCGACTACGAAAGTTCCCCGGGTACCAAGGGCTCGCAAGATCATGCATGCAGCAAATGGAAAACCCGAACTAAATGAGGCGATTTGGACGAGATGCGAATCGGGTCAAACTGAGGGGGAGCCCATACTCCCCAAATGCGGGTAGTGCGCTCATCATGGATCGGTAGACAAGACCCTTTTCCTATTAGGGTCGACACTAGCGGGCCTCAAAACCTCAAAGGGCCTCCCGCCGGTGCCTTATCATCAAATTATTATTTATTATTACCATTAGCAATTAACAGGTTTGATTGATTCACATCGAGCCCCCAGAACATAATTAAGTAATAACAGAAAGTAACGGGTAACAGACTCGAGCAAAACAACCCAAGCAAGATAGTAAGACACCGGCTCAAGCAAAGGTTATAGGAGTGGAGGTGAGGCAATATCAGGGTTAAAGGATTCATGTGATAGTTTCGTAACAGAAACAATCTACTAAGGCTAGCAGAAAAGAAACAACGGAAGTATCGGTAACAAGTGATGAAAGGCAGCCATATGGCAGCAAGTGAGTATACTTGCCTGAGATCCCGCAAGGTAGCAGAACTTGTCGTTGCTCACATCATCTCAACGTCCTATCCGGGAAGAAGCAACGAACTAAAAGAAACACCGGATGCAACAATTACTACTACGGCAAAGATCCAGCATGAACAAGGTATGGATGCATGACAAGTTTAATAGATGCACCAAAGTGAACTAGTGGATATGATACACAAGTTTAAATGGATTCCATATGCAAAGATTGCATATGGCAAACTCATGCCTTATATTTGAATTAGTTGTTCTAACAATAAGCATCATGTGTAAGTGAGTTAGAATGATGCATGCATGATGAAGGACAAGAAGATAACAATATTAAATGCAAGTGGAAGGATGGTTAACAAGTTTAGAAAACATTAATAAGTTTGGAAGTTATTATTACTTAATGATGTGGAACAAGTAGTGGTTGTTATCAACAAGTTAAAGGGTGCAACACAAATAACAAAGTTGATATTTGAAAAGTTTATCAAATTTTAGTTGGATTACATGTTTCACATTTTGAAATTGGACTTTGGATTAATTAATTATGAATTAAACAATATTAAACAATTTTTAATTGAATTAAACAAGATTCAATTTGTTTAGGCAATTTTAATTATTCAAGTCAGAAAACAAAATTTACATTTGAATAGCTTATTCAAAATGGTACTGAAAACATATTTTTATTTGCATGATTTGGACTTATGAATAATTAGTTATTGAATTTAGCAAAATACAATTGAATGATTTTAAATTTGAATTTGAATTGTAATTTGAAAGTTCAAAACAGAACACAAGTTGGATATTTGGATAGATTAGGAAATTTGGATCAAGATTCATAAAGTTTGTATTCATTGGATTTATAAAACGAAAGATATGGAATTTAGAAGTTTAGTTTAATTCTGTTATTTAAATTTGGTTTAGGAAAAACAGGAATTCACAGAAACCTGTTGGCACTGCGCAGTTAGCCAGCCCCAGCCGCTGCAGAGTGGGCCTGGGGGGGCCAGCGTGGCTCTGCTGCTTGCGTGGCAGGCAGGGTCACTGCCGTGTGGCCCCTGCCTGTCAGCGAGGGAGGAAAAAGCGAAAAAAAAGGTGGGGTGCGTCTCCCGGGACTCGATCCCGCGATCGATGCAGCGCGCGGATGGAACAACACCAGTGCGCTGTGCGATAGTATCGTGACAGTGTACGTGGGTGCTTGTTTTTCAGGCGAAAGTCCCAGCCTTTAACCCTTGCGGACGAACTGACGAAACTGAAGTTGTCTGTCAGTTAGCAGAGATGGTAGCGACGCGGCGGCGCTCACCGTGGTGCGGCCAAGGGGAGAGGTACGGCGAGGGAAAGGAATGGGGATGGCACAGAAGGAGGAGTGCGCTCACCTCGGCACGCGGCGAGTCGTTCGAGCGTGGCGTCGTAGCCAGCGATGGTGACACGGCCGTGCGCTTGTCCGTGTCGAGGGAGTGGACGCAGATGGCCACCGTGAGCACGTCGGCGGCCTCGTCGCTGTAGTCGATGTACGCGCCAGGCGCAGGGTCCTTGAGCATGCGGAGGACGAGGCAGAACTCCTGGACAAGATCTCGACGATCGGAGGAAACTCGAAACGACGGCTGCCGTGCTGGCCGAAAGCAGAGCGTCGGGGAGGGCGGCCTGTCGCCGAGCTTCTGAGGAAACGAAAGGAGGCGTGTAGCCTAGGAATCGAAAGAGGGGGCCTAGGAGACCCTCTCGGACATGAGAGTGAGCTGGAGAGGGCTGCTGTCCATGGCGGCGAGCTGGGGTGGCCGGTGGACGTTCTCGGTGGTTTGCAGCAGAGAGATGATCGGTGGCAGCAGAGAAGAGGGACGGCGGCGGAATCGAGGGGAGAGAGGGGCATAGGGATTAGGGCAGGGGGGTCTAGGGTTCGTAGGTCTACTTGTAGGGGGGCCAGGGTGGCGGATCGCCGTCGGCTCGATCTCCTGTCGCCGTGGCAGCACAGATTTCCTGCCGTACTGTTAGATGACGAAGGACAGAACGAAGGGGTACGCGTGATAGTGAGTGTGGGCTGGGCCTGGCGCCGAGCGGGAGATAGAGCGGGCTGGGGTGGGCTAGTTAGCTGCTGCGCACTCCTTTGCATTTTTATTCTTTTGTTTCTTTTATTTTTATTTTTGCTGAAACCAAAAGGAAGAAAAAGGAGAGATAGAAAGAAAGGAAAAAGAAAGGTTTTGGGGGGGAGTTCTTTTATTTTACAAACAAATTTTATTAGTTGTAAAATAGTGAGTCTAAGCAAAAATAGTTTTTGATTTCAAAGTTGGTGATGTTAGTTTGAATTTAGATGGGTAGTTGGATTGTTCAATTAGTGTTTGGGTTGGGATTTTGGGAAATAAACAAATTGTATTTAATAAGTTCAATTAATTATACAAACATTATGGAATTTAATTGGTTTGCAAAATTTCAATACTTAAACCCATATTGAAAAAGGATAATTAAGATTGATTTGGTTTGACGTTTTGAATTTGCCACTAGGGTTTTTAATAAAAGGGAAGAAATTTCATTAACAGGCAATTTATTAAAACAAGTTCAACCATTGAAAAACAATGGAGGGGTTTAGTTTGCAAGTTTGGACTTAGAAGTTTTGAGCAAGGGTGAAAGTTTAAATTGTTTTGAAATTTTCAGTTGTGATGCCAACATGGTGCAATGCAATGTGATGCATATGATGCAAGCAAACAAACAGGTAACACCCCAGGTGTTACAGGTTGTAAGGATGCCCCAGGTGTCGAGGCTGGCATGCAAGAGCGAGAAGCGGCGAGAATAGTCCCGGTTAACGTCCGGTGCTTCGACGCCACCCAGCGCAACGACGGCACCATACAAGTCCTGCAATGGGGTTCAAGCATTTTGTGTGGGCCCACATTCTCATCTCTGCTGTTTTCCAGGCATCCTAGGTGGAAGGGAACACTGTTCTGGACCGAAAGTGCCCGGAAACGGCTACGACATAAGATTGGTAGGCAACTTGAGAATGGAAGCGGCTTTTTGAGATCCCACACGTGCAATGTTGCTGAAATGAAGCGAGGTTCTTGGAATGCATCATGATTTCGACTTTGGGCATGGGAAACAACAAGTTGGCCAAGGAAATCCCCGTTTTCGGCCGTTCCTTCCGCTTTCGAAGGCAATATAAACCAGATCACGCATCGCCCACTCATGGGCAGGGGTAACAAGGTGCAGTGTTGCATGTTGAGTGAGTTGCTTGGAGTGGGTTGTAAGGATGCCCCAGGTGTCGAGGCTGGCATGCAAGAGCGAGAAGCGGAGAATAGTCCCGGTTAACGTCCGGTGCTTCGACGCCACCCAGCGCAACGACGGCACCATACAAGTCCTGCAATGGGGTTCAAGCATTGTGTGGGCCCCATTCTCATCTGTTGTTTTCCAGGCATCCTAGGTGGAAGGGAACACTGTTCTGGACCGAAGTGCCCGGAAACGGCTACGACATAAGATTGGTAGGCAACTTGAGAATGGAAGCGGCTTTTTGAGATCCCACACGTGCAATGTTGCTGAAATGAAGCGAGGTTCTTGGCATGCATTATGATTTCGACTTTGGGCATGGGAAACAACAAGTTGGCCAAGGAAATCCCCGTTTTCGGCCGTTCCTTCCGCTTTCGAAGGAATAAAACCAGATCACGCATCGACCACTCATGGGCAGGGGTAACAAGGTGCAGTGTTGCATGTGGAGTGAGTTGCTTGGAGTGGGTTGTAAGGATGCCCCAGGTGTCGAGGTTGGCATGCAAGAGCGAGAAGCGGCGAGAATAGTCCCGGTTAACGTCCGGTGCTTCGACGCCACCCACCGCAACGACGGCACCATACAAGTCCTGCAATGGGGTTCAAGCATTTTGTGTGGGCCCACATTCTCATCTCTGCTGTTTTTCAGGCATCCTAGGTGGAAGGGCACACTGTTCTGGACTGAAAGTGCCCGGAAACGGCTACGACATAAGATTGGTAGGCAACTTGAGAATGGAAGCGGCTTTTTGAGATCCCACACGTGCAATGTTGCTGAAATGAAGCGAGGTTCTTGGAATGCATCATGATTTCGACTTTGGGCATGGGAAACAACAAGTTGGCCAACGAAATCCCCGTTTTCGGCCGTTCCTTCCGCTTTCAAAGGCAATATAAAACCAGATCACGCATCGCCACTCATGGGCAGGGGTAACAAGGTGTAGTGTTGCATGTTGTGAGTTGCTTGGAGTGGGTTGTAAGGATGCCCCAGGTGTCGAGGCTGGCATGCAAGAGCGAGAAGCGGCGAGAATAGTCCCGGTTAACGTCCGGTGCTTCGACGCCACCCAGCGCAACGACGGCACCATACAAGTCCTGCAATGGGGTTCAAGCATTTTGTGTGGGCCCACATTCTCATCTCTGCTGTTTTCCAGGCATCCTAGGTGGAAGGGAACACTGTTGTGGACCGAAAGTGCCCGGAAGCGGCTACGACATAAGATTGGTAGGCAACTTGAGAATGGAAGCGGCTTTTTGAGATCCCACACGTGCAATGTTGCTGAAATGAAGCGAGGTTCTTGGAATGCATCATGATTTCGACTTTGGGCATGGGAAACAACAAGTTGGCCAAGGAAATCCCCGTTTTTGGCCGTTCCTTCCGCTTTCGAAGGCAATATAAAACCAGATCACGCATCGCCCACTCATGGGCAGGGGTAACAAGGTGCAGTGTTGCATGTGGATTGAGTTGATTGGAGTGGGTTGTAAGGATGCCCCAGGTGTCGAGGCTGGCATGCAAGAGCGAGAAGCGGCGAGAATCGTCCCGGTAACGTCCGGTGCTTCGACGCCACCCAGCGCAACGACGGCACCATACAAGTCCTGCAATGGGGTTCAAGCATTTTGTGTGGGCCCACATTCTCATCTCTGCTGTTTTCCAGGCATCCTAGGTGGAAGGGAACACTGTTCTGGACCGAAAGTGCCCGGAAACGGCTACGACATAAGATTGATAGGCAACTTGAGAATGGAAGCGGCTTTTTGAGATCCCACACGTGCAATGTTGCTGAAATGCGAGGTTCTTGGAATGCATCATGATTTCGACTTTGGGCATGGGAACAACAAGTTGGCCAAGGAAATCCCCGTTTTCGGCCGTTCCTTCCGCTTTCGAAGGCAATATAAAACCAGATCACGCATCGCCCACTCATGGGCAGGGGTAACAAGGTGCAGTGTTGCAGGTTGAGTGAGTTGCTTGGAGTGGGTTGTAAGGATGCCCCAGGTGTCGAGGCTGGCATGCAAGAGCGAGAAGCGAGAATAGTCCCGGTTAACGTCCGGTGCTTCGACGCCACCCAGAGCAACGACGGCACCATACAAGTCCTGCAATGGGGTTCAAGCATTTTGTGTGGGCCCACATTCTCATCTCTGCTGTTTTCCAGGCATCCTAGGTGGAAGGGAACACTGTTCTGGACCGAAAGTGCCCGGAAACGGCTACGACATAAGATTGGTAGGCAACTTGAGAATGGAAGCGGCTTTTTGAGATCCCACACGTGCAATGTTGCTGAAATGAAGCGAGGTTCTTGGAATGCATCATGATTTCGACTTTGGGCATGGGAAACAACAAGTTGGCCAAGGAAATCCCCGTTTTCGGCCGTTCCTTCCGCTTTCGAAGGCAATATAAAACCAGATCACGCATCGCCCACTCATGGGCAGGGGTAACAAGGTGCAGTGTTGCATGTTGAGTGAGTTGCTTGGAGTGGGTTGTAAGGATGCCCCATGTGTCGAGGCTGGCATGCAAAAGCGAGAAGCGGCGAGAATAGTCCCGGTTAACGTCCGGTGCTTCGACGCCACCCAGCGCAACGACGGCACCATACAAGTCCTGCAATGGGGTTTCAAGCATTTTGTGTGGGCCCACATTCTCATCTCTGCTGTTTTCCAGGCATCCTAGGTGGAAGGGAACACTGTTTCTGGACCGAAAGTGCCCGGAAACGGCTACGACATAAGATTGGTAGGCAACTTGAGAATGGAAGCGGCTTTTTGAGATCCCACACGTGCAATGTTGCTGAAATGAAGCGAGGTTCTTGGCATGCATCATGATTTCGACTTTGGGCATGGGAAACAACAAGTTGGCCAAGGAAATCCCCGTTTCGGCCGTTCCTTCCGCTTTCGAAGGCAATATAAAACCAGATCACGCATCGACCACTCATGGGCAGGGGTAACAAGGTGCAGTGTTGCATGTGGAGTGAGTTGCTTGGAGTGGGTTGTAAGGATGCCCAGGTGTCGAGGCTGGCATGCAAGAGCGAGAAGCGGCGAGAATCGTCCGGGTTAACGTCCGGTGCTTCGACGCCACCCCAGCGCAACGGCGGCACCATACAAGTCCTGCAATGGGGTTCAAGCATTTTGTGTGGGCCCACATTGCCAAGTGTGGCTTACATTCTCATCTCTGCTGTATTCCAGGCATCCTAGGTGGAAGGGAACAATGTTCTGGACCGAAAGTGCCCGGAAACGGCTTCGACATAAGATTGGTAGGCAACTTGAGAATGGAAGCGGCTTTTTGAGATCCCACACGTGCAATGTTGCTGAAATGAAGCGAGGTTCTTGGAATGCATCATGATTTCGACTTTGGGCATGGGAAACAACAAGTTGGCCAAGGAAATCCCCGTTTTCGGCCGTTCCTTCCGCTTTCGAAGGCAATATAAACCAGATCACGCATCGCCCACTCATGGGCAGGGGTAACAAGGTGCAGTGTTGCATGTGGAGTGAGTTGCTTGTGGGTTGTAAGGATGCCACAGGTGTCGAGGTGGCATGCATCATGCCGTCTAGCTTTCTGTAAAACTATCGATCTATGAATTTGAGCCTATTTCAACGAGTTCGCGTTTTTAATTAATTTTGAGTATTTTTGAACGCAATCACGAGCCAGAATGTAGATTAAAAGCGAAAAGAATGTTTGAATAATGTTGTATGATGCATGTTGAACTAAGTCATTCCAAAATTTTGGGCAAATGTGCTTCAAATGAGGTCATAAGCTAGGGCAAATCAATATAACAGCATTGTGCGTTGGATTCATGTCAATTTGATATTTTTTTTGAATTATTAAAGCTCATTTGAAACCATCGCTCTATTCTCATGAGAAATGTGCTCCAATGAGGTCTGAAGCTAGGGTAGACACCCCCGTTTGAAATTTCATGAAAAAACGACTATATCACATATAACAACATTGTGCGTTGGATTCATGTCATTTTGAATTTTTTTGAATTATTTATGCTCATTTGCAACCATCGCTCAATTCTCGTGAGAAATGTGCTTCAAATGAGGTCCGAAGTTAGGGTAAATACCCATTTGTGCTTCAACATTTTTTGGCATATTTTCTAAATCAACCAAATGAATTTCCTAGACATCTATTCTACATGTATAGTGTAAATCTGAAGTTTCATTATGTTTTGAATAATTCTTCTATTTTTTATTTTTTATTTAAATAACATGGTTTAATAGAAAATCATATGTAAAACTGATAAAAATCATCGCTGTAGTAAATCTGAAGTTTCATTATTTTTTTATTTAATAACATGGTTTATAATACTTAACAGCAAAGAAATCATATGTAGAACCATCGATCCCTGTGGCCAACGTACCAACCAATCAGAGCGCAGAACGAACGTCTAGCGGATCGCTGTGGCTGCGAGCGCATCCGTCCGATGCAGAAGAAGAAAAAAGTAGTTAACGTCGCGTCGCATTTGCAGCAGCCCTGCACGCCTTGTTTCAGAAATACGAGTCGCGTCGCATTTGCAGCGACGCAGCCCTCCACGCCTGGTTTCAGAAACACGTACGAGTCGCGTCGCATTTGCAGCGACGCAGCCCTCCACGCATAGTTTTCACAAGATACGCATCAATGCATATGCAGCTAGCGAGGAGACTTTGGACTTTCTTCTCTTCTTTAATACAAGCATGCAACGTCGAATCACATCGACTGACGAATGCACACGCGCTCGTACTCCGTGTCACTAGCTGTCCGGCCTACGCCTACGCCTATGCCTGTTCTACACCGCTTTGACCATGCACGACTCTTCTACACTTCATTATCCAATGTGTTCACACAGTTTGCTTCATCTACCCAAATAAATTCACGCGTCTATTCGTGTCTTTAAATAGTCCTTCACTCGTCCTCCATATTCTCATCCCTCTCCAGCCCTTTGCCTCTCTCTCCCTTCAAGCCCTAACAATGTCTTCGTACTCACTCCCTTCAAGCCCGGAGTCGGTCTCCGACGAGGACAACCACCCCAAGGCTCGGCCTTGGTACGAGGCCGAGTGGCAGGCGGAGGACGTCCTGCCCATCGTGCTTCCCGCCGACGACTCTCCCCAACGGGACCGATCGCCGACGCCGCCCTTCGTCCACCTCCCCGTCCCTTCCCCCACCACCAAGACGTCGGACATCTCCCCCAAGACGAACCGCCGCCTCAAGAGACTGGAGCGGCTAGAGGCGAAGGAGTTGAAGGTGCAGGAGAAGAAGGAGGTGAAGGAGGAGGCGAAGGCCCTCCGGGCCAGGATCAAGCGGTCCCGTGAGAGGCAGGAGGAGAGGATGCGGGCGGAGAACCACCGCGCCCGCGTCAACAAGGAGATGGAGATCCGGGCGGCGGAGTGGCCGCGGAAGTAGGGCGGCGCCGGAGGGCGGGAAGGGCTCCCGCATGCAGAGCGGGAGCAGTTAGGGCTAGCATTTTTTTTAGTTAAATGTAATGTTTCTCGGGCCCACTGAATATATGTAAAGTGGGGCCAGTTATCCTCTCTTAAGTATGTTTAATTATATATAAGCCCTATATAAAGTTATGTTCTTATATTTGTCCAAATGTACCCACTGTTTAAAAGTTTTTTCCTTCTAATCATCGCTTTAAAATCTGCACATTGTAAACAAAATTTATATATAAGAGATGTGCTGCATTATGTTTTCTAAGATAACATAAAAATTTGAGTTGAGCACAGTATATTTTATATTATTAATACGAATAATTTGATGGTTTAATAAATGGATAATGCGTAGTCTGCATGTAGTGATTAATAAATATAAATGGATAATGTCTACATGTTGACATTGGGCCTCATGTGACATTCGGCCGCAAGGAACGGTCAACAGGTGGGGCCCACATGCAGCGCCAACCGTCAACAGGTGGGGCCCACATGCAGCGCCAACGCTCAACAGCTGGGGCCCATAGGCCGCGCCAACGGTTCTATGATGGGTCCACAGGTCAGGATCCTAACGGGGGGCCGAAAGTAACGGTGGGAGCAGCGAAAGGAGTCCTTGCGCACTGACTAGGGGCAAAACTGAGGTCGATTCGGCGCTAGGGGTAAAACTGAGGTCGTGGTGCCAAACTAGGGCTGGAATTAAAACTCAAAACTCGCGAGTTAAACGAGTAGCTCGCAACTCGACTCGGCTCGGCTCGAACTCGTTGTCCAACGAGCCGAGTCGAGTTTTCATTTTCGACAGTAAACGAGTTCAAGCTAAACGAGCCGAGTTTACGAGTACTCGTTTAGCTCGTTTAACTCGGTAAAAAGAGTTTCTAATGATATTTTTATATATGTGAAATTTTTTTTACTGATTATTGTAGTTTATTTACTACAAATTATTTTTATGGTGACATATTTTCATCGATTATTGTGATGATTTATTATACATGCCCCAAATAATAAAAATAATTATATATAAAATATATAATGTCGACTTTTATAATTTTACTAAATAAAAAAAAGTTAAACGACTAGCTCGCGAGCTACTCGCGAGTTCACCGAGCCGAGCCGTTTTGATTTTGGACTCGTTTGTTGAACGAGTCGATCCGAGCTCGACTCGTCACTTGACCGAGCTTGAGCGAGTCGAGCCGAGCTGACTCGGCTCGGCTCGAATTCCAGCCCTAGTGCCAACTGAGGGCACCTTGTTAATTATCCCTTTCGACTTTGGGCATGGGAAACAACAAGTTGGCCAAGGAAATCCCCGTTTTCGGCCGTTCCTTCCGCTTTCGAAGGCAATATAAAACCAGATCACGCATCGCCCACTCATGGGCAGGGGTAACAAGGTGCAGTGTTGCATGTGGAGTGAGTTGCTTGGAGTGGGTTGTAAGGATGCCCCAGGTGTCGAGGCTGGTTGCAAGAGCGAGAAGCGAGAATCGTCCGGGTTAACGTCCGGTGCTTCGACGCCACCCAGCGCAACGGCGGCACCATACAAGTCCTGCAATGGGGTTCAAGCATTTTGTGTGGGCCCACATTGCCAAGTGTGGCTTACATTCTCATCTCTGTTGTATTCCGGGCATCCTAGGTGGAAGGGAACAATGTTCTGGACCGAAAGTGCCCGGAAACGGCTACGACATAAGATTGGTAGGCAACTTGAGAATGGAAGCGGCTTTTTGAGATCCCACACGTGCAATGTTGCTGAAATGAAGCGAGGTTCTTGGCATGCATCATGATTTCGACTTTGGGCATGGGAAACAACAAGTTGGCCAAGGAAATCCCCGTTTTCGGCCGTTCCTTCCGCTTTCGAAGGCAATATAAAACCAGATCACGCATCGCCCACTCATGGGCAGGGTAACAAGGTGCAGTGTTGCATGTGGAGTGAGTTGCTTGGAGTGGGTTGTAAGGATGCCCCATGTGTCGAGGCTGGCATGCAAGAGCGAGAAGCGGCGAGAATCGTCCGGGTTAACGTCCGGTGCTTCGACGCCACCCAGCGCAACGGCAGCACCATACAAGTCCTGCAATGGGGTTCAAGCATTTTGTGTGGGCCCACATTGCCAAGTGTGGCTTACATTCTCATCTCTGCTGTATTCCAGGCATCCTAGGTGGAAGGGAACAATGTCTGGACCGAAAGTGCCCGGAAACGGCTTCGACATAAGATTGGTAGGCAACTTGAGAATGGAAGCAGCTTTTTGAGATCCCACACGTGCAATGTTGCTGAAATGAAGCGAGGTTCTTGGAATGCATCATGATTTTGACTTTGGGCATGGGAAACAACAAGTTGGCCAAGGAAATCCCCGGTTTCGGCCGTTCCTTCCGCTTTCGAAGGCAATATAAAACTATATCACGCATCGCCCACTCATGGGCAGGGGTAACAAGGTGCAGTGTTGCATGTGGATGAGTTGCTTGGAGTGGGTTGTAAGGATGCCCCAGGTGTCGAGGCTGGCATGCAAGAGCGAGAAGCGGCGAGAATCGTCCGGGTTAACGTCCGGTGCTTCGATGCCACCCAGCGCAACGGCGGCACCATACAAGTCCTGCAATGGGGTTCAAGCATTTTGTGTGGGCCAACATTGCCAAGTGTGGCTTACATTCTCATCTCTGCTGTATTCCAGGCATCCTAGGTGGAAGGGAACAATTTCTGGACCGAAAGTGCCGGAAACGGCTACGACATAAGATTGGTAGGCAACTTGAGAATGGAAGCGGCTTTTTGAGATCCACACGTGCAATGTTGCTGAAATGAAGCGAGGTTCTTGGCATGCATCCTGATTTCGACTTTGGGCATGGGAAACAACAAGTTGGCCAAGGAAATCCCCGTTTTCGGCCGTTCCTTCCGCTTTCGAAGGCAATATAAAACCAGATCACGCATCGCCCACTCATGGACAGGGGTTACAAGGTGCAGTGTTGCATGTGGAGTGAGTTGCTTGGAGTGGGTTGTAAGGATGCCCCAGGTGTCGAGGCTGGCATGCAAGAGCGAGAAGCGGAGAGAATCGTCCGGGTTAACGTCCGGTGCTTCGACGCCACCCAGCGCAACGGCGGCACCATACAAGTCCTGCAATGGGGTTCAAGCATTTGTGTGGGCCCACATTGCCAAGTGTGGCTTACATTCTCATCTCTGCTGTATTCCAGGCATCGTAGGTGGAAGGGAACAATGTTCTGGACCGAAAGTCCCCGGAAACGGCTACGACATAAGATTGGTAGGCAACTTGAGAATGGAAGCGGCTTTTTGAGATCCCACACGTGCAATGTTGCTGAAATGAAGCGAGGGGAGGGGAGACGCTCGGTGGCACTTCAGATAGGAACCATAAAAATGGCAACTGCCCCGCGGAAATGTACCCACCATTTGTGGTAAACAGACTTACAGGTGGGCCCAAGTATCATCTTCCTCTCGTATTGTCACGTCAAGTTCGCACTCCTCTTTGTGTACCTACAGATATTTGCTCCGAGAAACCCTTATTCCGCAGTTCACCGACACCGTCGCCGCCGCCGCCGCCATCCATCTCTCGACCTCGCCGCCCCTCGATCAGCATCCCTCTCTGGGCCGCCGCATTCTCGCGACCGCCATCGTCGCCAGTCTCTTCATCGCGCTGTAGATTGACCCACGGCGCGTCGATTCACCACTGATCCATCGCGGGCGACACTCAGGTTAGAACTTCACCTCTTGTGGATGCATTGCAGAACGATTTAAGTTCAAACACCATTTTCTATAAGGTAACTAGTGTCCTACTTGTCTAGACAGGAAAGAAATGTGAAATCTTGTGCTACATATAGATGGTAGCACGTATTTATGTTCGATGTCATTCATGATTGATTTGTCTTTTACACGTTTATGACTAAAGTAAATGGTACTTACATGCATCTGATTGAGATGTTGCACTATACCTTCATGTTAATTTTGATAGTTCCAGGTGCCCAATTGATGTTGGTAGCTGTTGTTGTGTGTGTGCCTTTTTCTAGGTAGGTAATTAGTGATGTTGAAAGTAAGACCTCTGGTACTCACACTGGCATATCTAGGACCAGTACCTACTTTTAGTAATTTCCCTTTTTACTATTCACAAGTACAGTTGACTTTACCCCTTTTTAGGTTCACTAGCTATTTTTAGTAATTTCCATTTTTAATCTTCAGCAGGACAATAGATGTGAGCCATTTTAGGACCAGTAGCTATTTCAATTAATTTGCTAAAGCAGTACAATTGATTGTCGGCACACCATTTCCTTGACATACTAGTAGATTTTCTTTTCTGAAGTTCCGTACTTCCATGAAATTCTTGAATGCATGTCAAATTTAAATTGCACCTGTGTATGAATGTCTCTGAACCATGATGCTGCTAGACTGCATTTACTCCTAAATTTGTAGTGAACCTTCATGTTTCTTAACCTCTGCTGTTTTGGCACGTCTGCTAAATGTAACTGAAGTCATACTTTTTAGTACGATCTACAGGCGGGTTTGCATACAATGGACTACGAGTTCCTCGCTTACGTGATGATGCTTCATCGGACAAACAGGTATTGTTCTCATTTTACTTGTCATTTTAGTCAGAGGTGGAATGATGTTCATGGTTTGCTCTATCCTCTGCTGCAGTCACTGCCTAAGAAGTTCGCAGAGTTGCTAGGGGGACCGTAAACCCCGTGCACTGAAGCTGCTTGAGGTCGGCCATCGGCGTAGCACCACGTGGGACGTTGATGTGTGGTTCGACAGCACTGGCCGCATGTTCCTCAAGCGCGGCTGGCAGTGTTTCGCCCGGACCTACAAACTGCAGAGAGGCTTTATTCTGATCTGCAATTACGACGGCCGCAATGTCATCACAGTAAAGATGTTCGACCTAAGCAGTTGCCGCTTGCAATACAACGCGGCATTCAGTACGTGGACTGTATCACCAAAATGTTAATTCCCGATTATATATGTAGCCGGAAATTGATTTGCATTTCTATTATATGATGAACAGAGGGATCTGTTAAGATGGAGTTGGCACACTTTGAGTTCTACTCCCTCGTAGTAGACGCTACATCGGACAAACTGGTACGCTTCATCGACCCACCACCACTTCAGTTATTTAGTCTGACATAGTGTCTGAGCTATGATCCTGTAGCTAGTTAAATTTGTGAATCAAATTAAGGTCTAGTAGATGGGTTGTAGTAGCTCAATTGCTCTACGTGAATATGTTCACTCGATATGGTACATTTCAGCTCCCACTGAAAGTTCATCTTTTTTAATTAATGTGGCAAACACCCTCATTGCTCAACTAAGATTTAGTATAACTGATTACTAGGTACTACTTGTTTACATTTTTATAGTACTCATCCATCATCAAACAGTAAATTTATTTCTAGTAAGCACTCTTTTATATCCATTTAACTTTCATATTGCTGCAGGTGCTGCCTAAGAAGTTTGTGGAGTTGCTGAAGGGCCGTGAACCACGTGAACTTAAGCTGCGTGAGGCGGACGATCCGAGTAGCAAGAACTGGGACATGGATGTGCTTTTCGATGAAGCTGGCCGCATTTTCCTCGGGCATGTAACATCCCAAGTATGAAAACCACCCCCTTAGAATGTTTGATTTCCTGTTTAATTAATGTATTGCATCATGTCATCATATTGTTGCATTTGTTTCTGTGGTGTTGCATCTGTTATTCTTGTTTTCACAATAAAAAATCAAACAATTTCAACTGCTTAGTTTTCATACTTGTTCTGTTACAACTTTTGGAATAAAAATAACAAATAATAACAACCAAATTGTTCCATGTTATTTCATATTGGATCACTTATTAAATTGTTGCTCAATTCAATCAATCACTTTAATCAATTAATTCTAAATCACCTTTTAAATACAAACCAATCCTTAAAATTCAGTACCTTTTGAATCCATGAAGTTCACCACACTATTTGTAATCTTAAATCACTTTACAACCTAGGGGAAACCCTATTGGAAATTACTTGTTTTTCCAATACTAATGAATATTGCAATTTTCAATTAAATTGGTTCATTTTAAAAACAGCAAGAAAACAATTAAGCTTTTGAAAATAAAAACTACCAAATGGTTGCATTTGGTCTATTAAACTTCCCCAAATTTTTTCCAATTTTTTCCTAAAACTAAAACCTCTCTTTTCTTCCAAAAGGCAATTGCTACAAGAAATAAAATAAAAACAGGAATAAATAAAAGAAAAGAGAACGCAGCAGCTAAACCCCAGCCCACCTTTCTTTCCTACCCCGAAGCCCAGCCCAGTTCACTGTTTTTGGCCCGATAACCTTCCATCGCTGTCACTGTCGTCTTCCTCGCGATGACGTCGACAGTACGATCTCCTCCCTGACCCTCCGATCGCATCCACCCCGTGCCGATGCTCAGCCGTACGCTCACCAAACCACATAAAGCCCCTCCCTTCTGCTCGACCTAAACCTAGCTCCCTTCTCCTTCCATCCGCCGCCGATCCCCTTCGTTTTCTTCTGCTCTCTCCACCGAACCCAACGCGGCCGGCCACCGGAAATCTTCACCACGCCGCCGCATTTGAGTGCCGGAAGGACAGCTTGGCGCGGGAATCGCACCGTGGGGTATCCTTCGACGTGTGCGCAGAAGGATCTGCGTCGGAATTGCCCGAACCGGCGTCCCCGCCAAGGTGCTCCCGTCAGCAACCATGGTGGCTTCGTCGTCTACATCGTGCAACGCGGCACCGTCGTCCTCGAGCGACTCCGGCAGCGCCTCCGCTGTGAGTTCCTCTTCCGTTACCTCCTCCTCCTCGGCCTTTTTACCTACTGCATGAGTGATCCACGGCGAGCAGAACCACCGGTCACCATTGTTGGACGTTGAAGCTCATGTACCAGTCCTCGACCTGCGATCTTGTCCACCCCTGTGCTGGTCACGCACGTGGTGCACCCACCGTGACAATCACGTCCCCAGCGCCCCTGGCCACCTTCGAGAACGCATCGATCGCTATCGATTGCAGCAGCCGCATCAGTTCATTCTCTGAACCTGTATCTCTGTTCTGTGCTGTTAAAATTCAGTTAAGTTGGATGTACGCCTTTTCTTCAGACCGTACCCTGTATTCGACAACCGAACAGCCACAGCGCAAACGGTAGCGAGTCCGTGCGCGCAGCGGGGCGTCCTGGGTTCGAACCCCAGGCGCGCACCACCCCCCCCCTTTTGTTTCGTTTTTCTTCAGCGCGCAGGGGCAGCGGCCCACCAGTCGGTGGCCCAGTGTGCCACCTCACCGCGCAGTGGCCACGCTGGCCCCCTGGTCCACGGGCAGTGGCCGTGGGTAGGGTGGTGCGCGGTAGCAAATGTTTTCTGCACAATTCTGTCACCAAAACAATCCCTTTTAATTGCCTTTTTGACCCCCCTAAATTTAAAACTTGAATAACTTTTAAACTATATCACCAAATAATAAACTCTAAATATGTGTGTTGTTCTAAATTTAATCATCTATCCAAATAATCCATTTGTTTACTGTTTTGACAATTTCAAATGCAATTAAATTTCAAATTTGAATAATTCAAATGCAATTTCTTAAATTCCATAACTAATTCATGCTAACTCCAAATAATACAAATAAAATATGTTTTTCATACCATTTTAAATAACCTATTCAAATATAAAATTTGTTTTCTGGTTTGAATGATTTAAATTGCCTAAACATTTTAAATCTTGTTTAATTCAATTAAAACTTGGTTAATATTGTTTAATTCATAGTTAAATAATCCTAAGTCCAATTTCAAAATGTGAAACATGTAATCCAACTAAAATTTGATGTTCTTTTCAAATATAAACTTTGCTAATTGTTTTGAACACTTTAACTTGATGAAAACAATAATTGTTTGTGTGACATGTTTAAGTAACCAAATTTTCCTAAACTTAATAAATGATTTCCAAAACTTGTTAACTCCTTTTTCACTTGCATCTATCATTGTTATTTGTTGTTATTTTGTTGTTATCATCATGCATGCATCATGTTTAACTACTTACACTTGTTAATCAAATGTAGATCATTGCTTCAACCTAAACAATTTGCATCCATATGCAATTCCCATTGCATATGGATCAAATTAACTTGTGTTATCTTGTTAAGTAGTTTACTTTGATGCATCTGTTAACATGACATGCATCATCCCATGTTTGTGCACCTATGCCATGATAATGATTGCTTATCTTTCTGCAATGTCTGTTTGCTTCTTCTCGGATACACGACGACGTTGAGACCGACGATACTTACGACATCCCTCCTAAGGATTTAGCTCAGTACCAGGCTACTGGGTTTTGCAGGCAAGTTATCACTCACATGAACCATCGTGTTCCTTTCAACATTGATTACCGATACTTTCCGTTGTTCTTTCTGCTAGCCTTAGTAGTAGTTGTTTCTGTTACGAACCCATCACATGAATCCCTTAACCCTGATACTGCCTCATCTCCCTTCCTATAACCCATTGTTTGAGCCAGAGTCTTACTAGCATGCTTAGGTTGTTTTGCTCGAGTCTGTTACCCGTTACTTTCTGTTGCTATATCTATTACGTTGTGGGGGCTCGATGATTAATCAATCAATCATGCTAATGTTACTATTAATAATAAATTTGATGATAAGGCACCGGCAGGAGGCCCATGAGAGGTTTTGGAGCCTGCTAGTGTCGACCCTAATAGGAAAAGGGTCTTGTCTACTGATCCATGATGAGCGCACTACCCGCATTTGGGAAGCGAGTATGGGCGCCCCCCTCAACTTGACCTGATTCGCATCTCGTCCAAATCGCCTCATTTAGTTCGTGTTTTCCATTTGCCGCATGCATGTTTTTGCGAGCCCAGCGCAGGGTGGAACTTTTGTAGTCGGCATATAGGGGGACACGGTCTTAGAGTGCTATGATGGTCCATTTTCTTCTGGGCTTGATTAGCCGTGCGCCCAAGGTGCTTTGGGCTTGATGCGAAGAATGGTTGGTTGTGTTGAGTGCCCCGCTTGGTGGGGTGATCTCCCATCTGGCGGGCCATTCATGAGTGTACGGCCAAATTGGTGCAACCCTGCAGGGATAATCTTCTCGAGAAGCCGTGTTTTCCGCGGTTATGGATTACTTGGTGAAAGTACTGGCTAACAAGTACTCAGGACAACTTAAACATAATGATCAATCATGTTTCACCAATGATTAATAATTTGGCTAGTAACAGGTTATTCACCAATAACTTGATTCACCTTATTTCAACTGTGTGAGTTATCCTCGGATTGCTTCTTTGGAGAAGGGGCGAGATCCAGGATGGGTTTGTTTGACGTTATCTTTCAGTTGGTTACAATCCTGGATCTTATCTCCTTTTCTGTTAGCCGGAAGTGGTAGAATCTCTGTAGTTGGTTAGTGCATCCAGTTGCAGCATCTTTTATATCCCCCTCTTTCCGTTGAACCCAAGGCATCTGTGCTTGGTGTTGACGGGTTACACTTTGGTGAATTGTGAGTCTTGCTTGCCAGTACGTTTATGTACTGACCCCTTTGGGGCTGTGGTTTCCGCAGACCTACGTTCCCGAGGATCTACATGGTGGCAACTACGTGGATTATGACGAGACTGCTGGCGAGTAGATAGCGGACCCGGGCAGGATCCGAGACTTCGTGGATGGGCTCCGTCTGTTTGTTTCCGGCCTCTTAGGCCTATTTGGTTCTTGTCTGTACTCAGACATGTTGAATGCTTCCGCTGTATTGTAATGATGTATTGTTGGGGCATGTGCCCTCTGAATGATTGTATTTGCTATCTCTGCTCTAATGAGAGCCATTTGCAACTTATTTCAATCTTTTGTGTCATAGAGACCTGTTGTGATATCACTTGTTAAACGCCGTTGACGTACCATGTGTGTATGGTTGAAGTACGTCGACGGAAGTGCCTTTGATCTCTAGTGGATAGTTTACATCGACGATGGAATAGCAGGGCTTGTGTTGTCGCGCATAAGCGCAGGCCTACCAGGAAGCTGGGACGTGGGAGCAGTTATGCCCCATAATCCAAGCATCTGCTATCCAGTTCGTGCGGTGAGTATCCCCTAGAAATCAGGGTGCGACAAATGGTATCAGAGCCTGTCTGCCTGTAGGATCCCTTTTTACTGGTCGCAGTTGAGTCTAGAAAACTATTTTGTAGCTATATAGGAAAAATGAAACGTGAGAATAGGAATTCTGTTCTTTTTCTTCTTTTCCCCACCCTCCCTCCCTTTTCTGGTAAAGAAGTGCAACGTTGATTTCTCCCTTCTCATCTAAACTTTCAAGTTAGGATTTCACGTGTTTTGGTTTCTCCGTAGTACCTCAGGAATCTTGTTCTCGTTTTCCCGGTGTTGATTCAATATCATGTTCTACTAAACATTTCCTTCTCGTCCGTTGAAATCTTGTTGTTGTTTTCCACTTCAGTTATTCTACCGGCGTCTAATCAAAGTTTCCCCGTTCATCTGCTAAACTCTATTCCAGCTAAAGTGTTGTTTGATACAGGAGAATCACATTCCTTTGTGTCAAAAATATTTTCCAAAACATACTACCTAATTCTGGTTCCACTAAGCAATCAAATCACCGTTCACTCTCCGGCATCTCAAATGATAACTTCCAACATAAGTAAGAACAATCCATTTCTAATGGGAGGCCACATATTCCTCATTACTCTCATGTTGCTGATTCTGACATTGATGATTATTCTTGGTGTTGCATTGATGTCAATAACTCTGTTCCACCCTTATTACAGATAGTCTATTCTCAAAATGAATCAAATTCTTTTCAACTATACACCCTCCATACAAAACCTATACCTCTACTAATATTGTTCCGGTGGTTTCCAAATTCCCTGACATCTTTCCAGAAGAGTTGCCAGGAATTCCTATTGTTTGAACTTCCAGTTAAATTATCCAATGTGCACGATGTGTTTCACGTGTCACAGCTCAAGTGGATCTTTCCAAGAAGTATCCGGACCTTTTCTTTTCTCAGTAGGAATCTCGGGGCGCGATTCCTTCAAGGGGGGGCGTTTGTAACATCCCAAGTATGAAAACCACCCCCTTAGAATGTTTGATTTCCTGTTTAATTAAAGTATTGCATCATGTCATCATATTGTTGCATTTGTTTCTGTGGTGTTGCATCTGTTATTCTTGTTTTCACAATAAAAAATCAAACAATTTCAACTGCTTAGTTTTCATACTTGTTCTGTTACAACTTTTGGAATAAAAATAACAAATAATAACAACCAAATTGTTCCATGTTATTTCATATTGGATCACTTATTAAATTGTTGCTTAATTCAATCAATCACTTTAATCAATTAATTCTAAATCACCTTTTAAATACAAACCAATCCTTAAAATTCAGTACCTTTTGAATCCATGAAGTTCACCACACTATTTGTAATCTTAAATCACTTTACAACCTAGGGGAAACCCTATTGGAAATTACTTGTTTTTCCAATACTAATGAATATTGCAATTTTCAATTAAATTGGTTCATTTTAAAAACAGCAAGAAAACAATTAAGCTTTTGAAAATAAAAACTACCAAATGGTTGCATTTGGTCTATTAAACTTCCCCAAATTTTTTCCAATTTTTTCCTAAAACTAAAACCTCTCTTTTCTTCCAAAAGGCAATTGCTACAAGAAATAAAATAAAAACAGGAATAAATAAAAGAAAAGAGAACGCAGAAGCTAAACCCCAGCCCACCTTTCTTTCCTACCCCGAAGCCCAGCCCAGTTCACTGTTTTTGGCCCGATAACCTTCCATCGCTGTCACTGTCGTCTTCCTCGCGATGACGTCGACAGTACGATCTCCTCCCTGACCCTCCGATCGCCTCCACCCCGTGCGATGCTCAGCCGTACGCTCAAAACCACATAAAGCCCTCCCTTCTGCTCGACCTAAACCTAGCTCCCTTTCCTTCCATCCGCCGCCGATCCCCTTCGTTTTCTTCTGCTCTCTCCACCGAACCCAACGCGGCGGCCACCGGAAATCTTCACCACGCCGCCGCATTTGAGTGCCGGAAGGACAGCTTGGCGCGGGAATCGCCGTGGGGTATCCTTCGACGTGTGCGCAGAAGGATCTGCGTCGGAATTGCCCGAACCGGCGTCCCGCCAAGGTGCTCCCGTCAGCAACCATGGTGGCTTCGTCGTCTACATCGTGCAACGCGGCACCGTCGTCCTCGAGCGACTCCGGCAGCGCCTCCGCTGTGAGTTCCTCTTCGTTACCTCCTCCTCCTCGGCCTTTTTACCTACTGCATGAGTGATCCACGGCGAGCAGAACCACCGGTCACCATTGTTGGACGTTGAAGCTCCTGTACCAGTCCTCGACCTGCGATCTTGTCCACCCCTGTGCTGGTCACGCACGTGGTGCACCCACCGTGACAATCACGTCCCCAGCGCCCCTGGCCACCTTCGAGAACGCATCGATCGCTATCGATTGCAGCAGCCGCATCAGTTCATTCTCTGAACCTGTATCTCTGTTCTGTGCTGTTAAAATTCAGTTAAGTTGGATGTACGCCTTTTCTTCAGACCGTACCCTGTATTCGACAACCGAACAGCCACAGCGCAAACGGTAGCGAGTCGTGCGCGCAGCGGGGCGTCCTGGGTTCGAACCCCAGGCGCGCACCCCCCCCCCCCCTTTTGTTTCGTTTTTCTTCAGCGCGCAGGGGCAGCGGCCACCAGTCGGTGGCCCAGTGTGCCACCTCACCGCGCAGTGGCCACGCTGGCCCCTGGTCCACGGGCAGTGGCCGTGGGTAGGGTGGTGCGCGGTAGCAAATGTTTTCTGCACAATTCTGTCACCAAAACAATCCCTTTTAATTGCCTTTTTGACCCCCCTAAATTTAAAACTTGAATAACTTTTAAACTATATCACCAAATAATAAACTCTAAATTATGTGTTGTTCTAAATTTAATCATCTATCCAAATAATCCATTTGTTTACTGTTTTGACAATTTCAAATGCAATTAAATTTCAAATTTGAATAATTCAAATGCAATTTCTTAAATTCCATAACTAATTCATGCTAACTCCAAAATAACAAATAAAATATGTTTTTCATACCATTTTAAATAACCTATTCAAATATAAAATTTGTTTTCTGGTTTGAATGATTTAAATTGCCTAAACATTTTAAATCTTGTTTAATTCAATTAAAACTTGGTTAATATTGTTTAATTCATAGTTAAATAATCCTAAGTCCAATTTCAAAATGTGAAACATGTAATCCAACTAAAATTTGATGTTCTTTTCAAATATAAACTTTGCTAATTGTTTTGAACACTTTAACTTGATGAAAACAATAATTGTTTGTGTGACATGTTTAAGTAACCAAATTTTCCTAAACTTAATAAATGATTTCCAAAACTTGTTAACTCCTTTTTCACTTGCATCTATCATTGTTATTTGTTGTTATTTTGTTGTTATCATCATGCATGCATCATGTTTAACTACTTACACTTGTTAATCAAATGTAGTATCATTGCTTCAACCTAAACAATTTGCATCCATATGCAATTCCCATTGCATATGGATCAATTAACTTGTGTTATCTTGTTAAGTAGTTTACTTTGATGCATCTGTTAACATGACATGCATCATCCCATGTTTGTGCACCTATGCCATGATAATGATTGCTTATCTTTCTGCAATGTCTGTTTGCTTCTTCTCGGATACACGACGACGTTGAGACCGACGATACTTACGACATCCCTCCTAAGGATTTAGCTCAGTACCAGGTACTGGGTTTTGCAGGCAAGTTATCACTCACATGAACCATCGTGTTCCTTTCAACATTGATTACCGATACTTTCCGTTGTTCTTTGCTAGCCTTAGTAGTAGTTGTTTCTGTTACGAACCCATCACATGAATCCCTTAACCCTGATACTGCCTCATCTCCCTTCCTATAACCCATTGTTTGAGCCAGAGTCTTACTAGCATGCTTAGGTTGTTTTGCTCGAGTCTGTTACCCGTTACTTTCTGTTGCTATATCTATTACGTTGTGGGGGCTCGATGATTAATCAATCAATCATGCTAATGTTACTATTAATAATAAATTTGATGATAAGGCACCGGCAGGAGGCCCATGAGAGGTTTTGGAGCCTGCTAGTGTCGACCCTAATAGGAAAAGGGTCTTGTCTACTGATCCATGATGAGCGCACTACCCGCATTTGGGAAGCGAGTATGGGCGCCCCCCCTCAACTTGACCTGATTCGCATCTCGTCCAAATCGCCTCATTTAGTTCGTGTTTTCCATTTGCCGCATGCATGTTTTTGCGAGCCCAGCGCAGGGTGGAACTTTTGTAGTCGGCATATAGGGGGACACGGTCTTAGAGTGCTATGATGGTCCATTTTCTTCTGGGCTTGATTAGCCGTGCGCCCAAGGTGCTTGGGCTTGATGCGAAGAATGGTTGGTTGTGTTGAGTGCCCCGCTTGGTGGGGTGATCTCCCATCTGGCGGGCCATTCATGAGTGTACGGCCAAATTGGTGCAACCCTGCAGGGATAATCTTCTCGAGAAGCCGTGTTTTTCCGCGTTATGGATTACTTGGTGAAAGTACTGGCTAACAAGTACTCAGGACAACTTAAACATAATGATCAATCATGTTTCACCCAATGATTAATAATTTGGCTAGTAACAGGTTATTCACACAATAACTTGATTCACCTTATTTCAACTGTGTGAGTTATCCTCGGATTGCTTCTTTGGAGAAGGGGCGAGATCCAGGATGGGTTTGTTTGACGTTATCTTTCAGTTGGTTAAAATCCTGGATCTTATCTCCTTTTCTGTTAGCCGGAAGTGGTAGAATCTGTAGTTGGTTAGTGCATCAGTTGCAGCATCTTTTATATCCCCTCTTTCCGTTGAACCCAAGGCATCTGTGCTTGGTGTTGACGGGTTACACTTTGGTGAATTGTGAGTCTTGCTTGCCAGTACGTTTATGTACTGACCCCTTTGGGGCTGTGGTTTCCGCAGACCTACGTTCCCGAGGATCTACATGGTGGCAACTACGTGGATTATGACGAGACTGCTGGCGAGTAGATAGCGGACCCGGGCAGGATCCGAGACTTCGTGGATGGGCTCCGTCTGTTTGTTTCCGGCCTCTTAGGCCTATTTGGTTCTTGTCTGTACTCAGACATGTTGAATGCTTCCGCTGTATTGTAATGATGTATTGTTGGGGCATGTGCCCTCTGAATGATTGTATTTGCTATCTCTGCTCTAATGAGAGCCATTTGCAACTTATTTCAATCTTTTGTGTCATAGAGACCTGTTGTGATATCACTTGTTAAACGCGTTGACGACCATGTGTGTATGGTTGAAGTACGTCGACGGAAGTGCCTTTGATCTCTAGTGGATAGTTTACATCGACGATGGAATAGCAGGGCTTGTGTTGTCGCGCATAAGCGCAGGCCTACCAGGAAGCTGGGACGTGGGAGCAGTTATGCCCCATAATCCAAGCATCTGCTATCCAGTTCGTGCGGTGAGTATCCCCTAGAAATCAGGGTGCGACAGGGCACGGCTGGGACAAGTTCGCCCAATATTACTTCCTGCAGCGCGGCATGTTCCTCCTTTTCAGTTACGACGGCGACGCCTTGCTCACCGTCAAGGTGTTCAAGTTCGACATGTGCCGCAGGCACTACTTGTACGACCACGACGCTACTACAAGCAATGAAACTGACCCAGATCCCAGGACTGTTGAGGAGTCCACGGATGAGGAGTCCACGGATCAGCAGTCCAAGGATGAGGATGACCCATTCGACTCTTCCATCATCTTCTCCCAGAGAGCTGATCTTGATGACGATGAGAAGGACCACGTTCGTGAGCTTCTACCCACAATAGATGAATACATTGGAGTGCCATACGTGACTCGTTTGACGTGGACAAATGTGGCCAGATATGAGATGGTACGTCAGGTGCCAATGCTATTTATGTTTTTCAACACAATTTATGCTTACAACGTGTGCCTTACTATGACCTACTTCTTTTTGTATGTCATCCACACGCTCGAAATCCAGAAACTACCTCAGTCCATAGCGGACAGTGCTGGCATTCCGTCTTCAGGCCATGCTGGGCTATGCCTCGGATCATCAGAGGCGTTCACCACCGTTCCATACAACACGGACAGGACGGCCGCATTATGTTTGGCAGGAATGCATGGCGGAAATTCCTTGAAGGCAAGCATTTATATGAAAAGCAAGTTATTCTCATTACACTTACGAGCACCCGTAACCGCCACTTGGACGTGAAGATCGTGATGCGGGCGGTGTCGCCCTGGTTGTAGTACGTAGTCTGCCAACTTGGACATTCTCATCGTATCATGAACGTATGGATGTATGTAATTATCGTACTGCCATCAGCGATGTGCTTCAGTGGTTTGATCACCCAAACCTTCATCTGCGGTGAAGATTACTTGTCCTGTTTATATTTTCAGTGGCAATTTCAAGTTTGCAGAAATAAACAAGGCGGCGGCAGCTAATAAGTTGCATGCAATAATTGTTCAGTGACATTACATGACTCATGCGAGACTTCCACATGTTTTCAATCCTACGTTGTAAGCGCTAGGGAATAAATCCGATTAGTTTTCCCTCGATAGTTAAGAGCCTGACGCCTTGAAACTCAATGCAAAATATGCCTTCTAGGCAGCCTGCGATTGCATGCATTGTTTAACTGCTCTATTAGCGTCTATATTGTCGACAAGGCGTTGTGGTTGCTCGAATACGATGTCCCACCAAAAAAAAATTAAATCCTCCCGCTAAAACGCCAAGTGTAGCGAAATTTTGTGTTCCCACCAAAAAATAAAAGCAGTCACTTTAAATTTCCCGCTAAAGTGTATGTAGAAGTGCACGATGCCCCCTCCTGTTTCGCCATAGCATAATCTGCGGGCCACCTCTTTCGCCATTGCAGATTAGATCTCATCTCGCCCTCATCACGTTCAGAGCTCTACACATGTCGATGTCGCGATCGGACTCCGTGGAACGCGAATCCTCTCAGGTTTTCCTGTCTAATCTGCTTCTCTCGTCCATCTCCGTGATCTCGCCGTCTCTTATATGGTCTCGATATTGGTTGTTATTCTCTGTTCTTCCTCTGGTTGAAGCGTTAATCCGTGTATGAACACCTAGTCGATCATATGTGTATCTGGTTTTCTATGTGAATAATGCCATGTAACTATTTTTTTTATTTCAGATCTTCTAACTCACTGATTATTTGGGTTCTCATTTTTTCCTTCTATCTAATTGTAGACGACCGAACCCATTTGGAAAGTTAGACTTTTCTATGAGGAAGGTGATAAAAACAAAAAAGTTGTGGAAGCAGCCATGGAACCGGAGGAAATCTGCTATATGGAGTTCATCAATTTGATTGAAAACGTTGGCTTCAGTGGCGCGCATGATTACCTGTACTGCAGGCTTAATAATGGCCCTGGCAAAGGAAAACTTGTTCCAATAGACCATGGTAGTGATTTGGAGCAATTGAAACGCATACACTCTAATGATAAGAAGATCTCCCTGTGTGTGTTTAGGGAGAAGGCCAGGGCGGTTGATATTGCAACAATAGAGTCTCTGCTTGATGATGCAACTGGATCCACCAGAAAAAAGCGACAGATCACTCTCACAGGTTGTACTTTCATGCCAAATCTCCAACTCGCAACTCCTTCAATACAGACTTTAATAAATATTTTCCCCGGTAACTATTTTATGCATTCCTTACCTAATCCACAATTTTGATAAACATGCAGTTAGGGATGCAACCGAAGAGGAACAAGCTTCAAACGAAGAAGAAGATACAGATTACTCCTTTGGGAATGGTACACAAGTTCATTAATTCTTAATCAGCTTTCTGAATTATGCACAATGCAAATGCTTTGTCCATTTATTGTTAACATTTTCAGTAATAAAGAAAGGATCTGTCTGCATGACAAGGGTTGAAAGTATACTACAATATAAAAAAAGTCAGGGAAAACGTAGACGTGGTAATTTATTTTTGACATTTAAGCTCTGTCTAATATTTGTTTTAATGGATAAAATCTACGATTGCTGATTCAGTACAAATGTTAACCCTGAAACAGGAACTGAACCTAACACTGATGTGTCTGAAACTGACATGTGTTCCGTTGATGATTGGCCTTCCCATGCACGCTGCTATCGCCCGAAGCTACAACTACAAGAAGGTACTAGCTATTTTTTTTACCGCTGTGTCCTAATTTCTTTCAATCAACTACAAAATAAATTGTTTCTTTGTGTGTGTTTTGGGATGTAGGTGATGACATACCGAAGAAGAAAGGGCGAGGTGTTGTGAAAGGTTTGAAAGCCAATAAGAAGCGTCATGCCAATGGAGCTGGAAAGCTAGGTGTTGATTTCTCTGAAACATTGGGTGGCCCAGTAGGAATGAACAACCGTTCATTCAAGGATGACTTGGTAATCACAATGAAAAGAAGGTTACCAATTATTGGAGTGAGGAGGTGGACAGACATTCACCCTAACATCCATCGCATGATCGTCACAGATATGTTGGTGCGTACAACCTTTCTCACATGTGTTGTCTGCTTTTTTCGTCCATAATTAATGTACTACTACTAAACTAAGTCTATCTGTTTGTTCTACGCATTACAGGACAGATATGATATGCCAGATACAGACGAAACACACGAAAAAATTCTTAAAATTGCAAAAGAACGCTACAGAGGCTGGCGAGGAAACCTAAGCAGCACTTACAAGGCATACAGAACAGATGATGCCAGAAGGGCAGTTGTCCCAGAAGATTTACAAAAAGAAGAGTGGGAATGGTTGATCGAGTACTTTGGCACTGATCCAAAATTCCTGGTTATTTCTATACTACCTGTTTGTGAATTTTGTACTATCATCAAATGGCTTGTCTGACAAGTTTTTTTTTTTTGAATGAGCAGGAACTCAGCCAAAAGAACAAGGATAACCGTTCGCAGATGAAGACAAAACACAGAGTAGGATCAAAATCCTACTCTCAACTCAGTTTTGAGAATGTATGGGCCTACTCACTATGCATGCGTCGGTGTTCACTTTGCTTTAATGTTTATAGTATCTAATTGTTGCACTACTTGCAGAGGGATTCGGAAACTGGAGAAGAGCCAGACTGTGTTGCTCTCTGGAGACTGACCCACACAAAGAATGGAACATGGACTACGGAAGAGTCCAAGGATGTTTACGTCAGTTAACTGACTTAGAAGCTACTCTAAACATATTTACTGTTCTCCATCTTGGATGTTTCTTCATCTGATTTGAGATTTTTTTTTCGTAATCAGGAAACAGCATGTAAAGAGATTGAAAACAGATTAGAGGAAACTGGTGTTCCATTGTCAGCTGAACAAAGAATCAATATTTCCAGAAAGCATATAAATCTAAAGTTCAATGCAAGTCATCGCAGCCTCGTGGGTTCGGATACATGGCCCAGGTGCAAACTAGTTCTCAGCGGTCTAAGTTGCTGTTAGAGGAGCAATCTCGGGCTACGGCAGAGACCCAAAAAGTTAACTCCCAGCTCACCACGAAGGTCACTACTTTAGAACAGAAGTTACTAGATGAACGTGCAAGCATGGAAGAGAAGATTAATGTAGAGCGGGCTGAGAGAGAAAATCTTGAGAAGAGATTAATGGAAGAGCTTGCTCAAAGGGAACAACTGATGGAGGCGGAGAGAAACTCAAGAAAAGAATTTGAAAATAACTTGGTTGCACAGTTTAACTCACAGTTCCAGGCAAAGTTTCACGAGCTCTCCGCACAGATGGAAAAGCAGAAGACGACTACACCTCAGGTGATGATAGTCATACAATTGCAAACTAGTAAGATTTAGTTGTTTACTTGCGTTGCTAACAGTGCACTTTGTTTTTGCAGACGTCTAAGAAGTCGAACCAGCAACCATCACTTACCAACAGTCCTCCTAAGAAAATAGTTCCTCCGCACAGCACGATACAGAAAAGTCGAATGTTTAAGTCATATGTAAGTCACAATCTTGTACAATTCGGTAGTAGTACATTCTGTTTTTGCTTCACCCACACTATAGCGTTGCTGCACCCACCCTATACTTGCTGCAGTTTATGTTTCACTATGGGTTGTGCCTTCGTTGAGTTACAACAACTGTTTTTGCTTCATCCATACACTATAGTCTGCTGGTTCTTATGTTTCAGCATGTGCTATTGCTGACTAGACTCACACCTTTTTTTTTTACAATTGATTGCAGGACGTCAATCAAACTTCTGATGGAAACAAATAGCTGCACTGGATATTTCAGTTTGATTTTATCTTGATTTGATCCATGTTGTACGAGAATTTCATTTGTATATATTAAAAATAGCTATGAGAACTATTATTTTGTGTAAATAAACATATTTTACGTACCCTTTTGAACATTTTAATTCAATGCCCGTATTTTTTGTTTCCTTATTTTTTTTATTTTTTTTTTCTATAACGTGGCAATAGGTAGTTTACCACAATAATTGTAGTGTTGCGTGAAGCCTCAGTCGCCACAACAAAGTGTTTTGTTGAAATAGACTCTCACCACCATGAGGGAGACATCGTCGCAATATTTTTTCTCCACCAAACTAACTTTGTTGCGATATTTCATTCACGCCACCAAACTATGTTCGTTGCAATACAGAATTCCCATACTTCTCGCCACGAAACTAAATTTTGTAGAAATAGAAAGGCGCAACGAATAGTTGAAGTTGTCGCAGTTGTTTCTAGCTACAAAAATTTGCACGTTGCGAATAGTACATGTCGCCACGAAAATACAATTTGTCGAAATACAATGGCGCCACGACAAGTTGTTATTGTCGCTGTTATTTCTAGCAACATAAAATGTGGATGTTGCGAATACTACATCTCGCCACGAAACTAAAATTTGTAGAAATAGAAAGGCGCAACGAATAGTTGAAGTTGTCGCAGTTGTTTCTAGCTACTAAAATTTGTACGTTGCGAATTGTATATGTCGCCACGAAAATAAAATTTGTCGAAATACAATGGCGCCACGAAAAGTTGTTATTGTCGCAGTTGCTTCTAGCAACATAAAATGTGGATGTTGCGAATACTACATCTCGCCACGAAACTAAAATTTGTCGAAATACAATGGCGCCACGAAAAGTTTTATTGTCGCAGTTGCTTCTAGCAACATAAAATGTGGATGTTGCGAATACTACATCTCGCCACGAAACTAAAATTTGTAGAAATTGAATGGCGCCACGAATAGTTGAAATTGTCGCGATTGCTTAGGGCTACTAATATGAAGGCCGTTGCGATTACTATTTCAAAATCATCTTACCACGATTGATTGTGTGTGGCAAAACGTTGTTCCCACGCGTATAATGTTTGTTGCCATAGTTTTTTGCCACACAATTGGACGTGGCAAATAAACTCGACTTTTGCAACGAAAGAACAAGCGCAACGGAACACTCGCCGTTGCCACATTGGTCACTCGCCACGTTTGGGTATTTGTTGCACTAGAGGTGTACCAACGAAATACGTACGTTCGTTATGTGCGAGACGCGACGGAAACGTGCGTGGCAATTGGCCTAGGAAATGGTTGCAACTGGATTATTTTTTAGCGACGAATCTAAGTGCGCGGAGACAGGCTTCTACCACGGAGGTTTTCGCGACGCCTCCCAACGAAACCGATTTCGGTGCAACAAAACCCTATTGCGACGATAAGTCACTTTTTACAACGACTATTTTCGTTGCAATAGACCGATTCCGTTGTAGTGATTCTGCAAACAATTCTCAAAAGAAGTTCCATAGATGGAGAAATCATCCATGAATACTTCCACAATTTCTTCACAAAAACCATGAAAGATAGCAGACATGCATCTTTGAAAAGTAGTAGGAGCATTACATAAACCAAAAGGCATACGTCTAGAAGCATAGGTTCCATAGGTACAAGTGAAAGTTGTTTTCTCTTGATCAAGCTTTTTTACAGCAATTTGTGAGAACCCAGAATACCCATCAAGAAAGCATAAATGAGTTTTGTTAGACAACCTTTCTAACATTTGATCAATAAAAGGCAAAGGATAATGATCTTTCTTGGTGACTTTGTTAACCTTCCTAAAATCAATGCACATCCTATAACCAACTACTACTCTTTGAGGAATAAGTTCATTATTTTCATTGGGCACAACAGTCATCCCTCCTTTCTTAGGGACACAATGCACAGTACTAACCCATCTACTATCAGCAATAGGATAAATAATACCAGCATCAAGGAGTTTCAATACCTCATTTCTTACCACATCCTTCATCTTAGGATTTAAACGGCGTTAATGTTCAACAACAGGCTTTGCTTCAGGTTCAATATTAATAGCATGCTGACATATAGTAGGAGGAAATCCCCTTCAAATCATCAAGAGTATAACCAATAGCGCCTATATGCTGTGTTTCTTCAATATTCCCAATAATCTCTCCTCTTCTTTATCAGAAAGTTGAGAACTAATAATAACAAGATATAATTTATTATCATCAATATGAGCATATTTAAGATTATCAGGAAAATGATTTAATTCAAAAGCAGGATCCTCCTTGGGTGGTAATGTGGTACCCAAGTCTTCCACGAGTAAATTATGTTTCAGCATTGCTGGCCGATGTAAGAAAATCTCGTCAATCTCATTCCTTTCTTCCATAAATACATCACTTGCGTGGTCTTCCATGTATTGCTGCAAATGATTGTTAGGAGCAAGAGCAATAGCAGCCAATTGTTCAACTCTATAATTTTCATTAGGCAATTCAGCTTCATAAGGTGTTTTAGCAAATTTGGAGAAATTAAATTCATAAGACTCTTCATCAAACTTTGTAAGGATTTTCTCCTTTTTACAATCTATAACAGTACCACAAGTGCTTAAGAAAGGTCTACCGAATATAATAGGACAAGTATCACTAGCAGAAGTGCCTACTACTAGAAAATCAGCAAATATTTAGTTCTACCACATAAGACCTCCACATCTCTAACAATACCAATCGGAGAAATAGTTTCCCTATTAGCAAGTTGAATAATCACATCAATATCTTCAAGTTCACAAGAACCAATTTCATGCATGATTTCTTTATAAAGCTCATAAGAAATAGCAGTAGAACTAGCACCAATATCACACAAACCATAATAGCAATGATCACCTATCCTAACAGATAGCACAGAAACACTAGGTTTCCTAGATTTACTAGGATAAGGGACAATATTAGAATCATCTTCACAAAATATAATGTGTCCCTCTTCTACATTTTTAGAAACAAGCTCCTTTACTATTGCTAATGTAGGTTCTATAGTTATTTGTTCCTCGGGTTCTACAAGTTTCCCTGCACTTTTATTAACCACACTAGCTAACATAGAATGTTCTTTTACCTTAGCAGGGAAAGGCATTTTCTCAATATAAGGTTCAGGCACAACAGAATCAACAATATGAACTTCTAAATCTCTAGCAGGAACACAATTAATAGTATCTTTATAAGGTGCATGCTACTTATCCCATTCCTTTTTAGGAATATCAATGTAAGAAGCAAAAGCCTTATATAAGTTTGCAGCAACTTGAGAATCAAGACCATAAACAACACTAACATTATGAAAATCCTCGTATGAAATAAAAGTTTTAATGCATTCATAATCATAATTTATACCTGACTTTCTACCTTTCTCAGTCTCCCATCCTTCGGTGTTTTCTTGAATACGGTCAATAAGATCCCATTTACCTTCGTCCTTCATACGTGTAAATGATCTAGAACAAGAAGCATCCAACAAATCCTTATCATGAAGAGGAAGCCTTGCATAGAAAATATTAAGAACAATATTACCGGGGAGCTCATGAATGTGGCATTTGAGCATTAGTAACTTCATTCTCCCCCATGCTTGGGCAATACTCTCTCCGTCATGAGGCCAAAAATTATATATATAATTCCGATCTCTATGAATTTCACTTGGAGGATAGAATTTAGAATAAAAGAGAGGTACAATTTCCTCCCATCCAATAGTCTGACTATTTTTCAGCAGTTTGAACCATTCAGCGGCTCGGCCTGTCAATGATATAGAGAATAATTTCCTCTTCACTTGGCTCATTCTAATACCCGCACACTTGAACAACTCGCATAATTCATGTAAAAAGAGCAAATGATCACCGGGATGGACAGTTCCATCACCTGAATAGCAGTTATCCCTAACATATTTAGCAATCTTTATAGGTAATTTATAAGGATCCAGATCATCAGGCGGTGGGTCACTTACTACCCTTGCAGTGGTAGCAGTGCCCGCAAATAAGGACTCAAAAGGAGATCTAAACATAGTGTAATAAAGCAGTGGACAGTAATAAAAATAGCACTTGCAGTAGAAGCTTCCTTTATCAATTCACTTCCCAATAGCGCTTCACTCCCCGGCAACGGCGCCCGAAAATAGTCTTGATGACCCACAAGTATAGGGGGTGTATCGTAGTACATTTGATAAATAAGAGTGTCGAACCCAACGAGGAGCGGAAGGTGTTCACAAGCAGTTTTGATGAAAGAATAACTGTAAATACTGGAAAATAGATTTGTAGGGGTTTTTGATATTGCAGATAAATAAAGCGCGAGTAAATAAAATGTAGTAGTTGCAGTGAGTGGCCCAATACTTTCCTCAGCAAAGGACAAACCGGTGGGTTTACTTAATATTAACAAATGTTCTCGAGGACACACAGGAGGTTTCTGTCAAGTGCTTTTGTTCCATGCAGTTAAATAATTTTGGTGTTTTGATAAGTGTTGTGCGGGTGAACCTATGCTAATGTACCGTCCCATCCAAGACTAATACATACTTGTGATTATACCCCCCCCCAACTACAAGAAAGTAATTAAGAAATAAATCTAACCATAGCTTTAAACTCCGGGATCCTACGCTCCCTCGTGTAATGGTTTCCTAACGGGGGTTTAGGTTTCTGTCACTCCGGCAACCCCTCAATTAGTATCCAAATACACGATGCATTCCCCTAGGCCCATAAATGGTGAAGTATCATGTAGTCGACGTTCACATGACACCACTATAACAATAACACCACAACTTTAATATCAAACATTAAATATTACTCAACATTACTTCACTACTAACAACTTGACTTCTCCCATGTCCTCAAGAACAACACGAACTACTCACAAGATATCATATGGATCATGATCAGAGGTGATATAATGGATAATAACAATCTGGTCATAAAGTGCAAACACCGATAAATGTCACAAGCATCAAGTACTAACAAGTAATCCACACCGGGAGAGAGATCGATCTAATGCAAAAAAAAACGATAGAGGACCCTAATTATTACAACGGGATGATGGTAGATGATGAGGGTGATGGTGATGGTGGTGATGATGGAGATGATGAAGATCTTTATGATGCCCGGAGTGATGACGGTGACGATGGCGGTGATTTCCCCTCTCCGGAGAGGAATTTCCCCGGCAGATTTCTCCCTACTAGAGAGCTTTTCTCTCTCGGGTGTTTTCCGCGCCGAGGCGGTGGCGAAATAATTATTCGACGATGGAATGAGGCTTAGGGTTTCCTGGGCGACAGGAACGCAAAAGATATCCCCCAGAGGTGGGCCAGGGTGGCCACACCCCTTGGTGGCGCGGCCAAGGGGGGTGCCACCCCATGGTGTGGGCCCCTGGTGTCCCCCCTCTGGCTCTCCTTCTGGCTGGATTCCTCCTCTGAACATTTAGGACACCCCCTGTGTCCTACTTCTTCTTCTGATCTTCTGAAATATGGTATCCCGACGGTGCTTTTTCCATCAGATTCCTAGTCCCGGTGTTTATTCTCGAAAAATTATAAAAACATGCAAAATAAGATAAAAATAAAATAAGAGATGCATCATAACATGAAATATATCGATGAATAACAGAAAATGATGATATAAAATAGTGATGAAAATGGACGTGTCAGAGAGCCGGCCTTGTGAGCTTCTCATCTCTTCCAATATCCGTGCATGGCAAGAGCAATGCACTTGTGAGCTCCGGTGTAGGTGTCCTCATAGTCTTCCTCATCATCATCCTCCTCTTCACTTTCTTCAACTCGAGCCATCGCCTTTGACTTCAATGTGAGATTGGGTGACTTTCCCATTCCTCTAGAACAAGCGAGAGCATCATCCGCACTCTTGTGTGATAGAGAGATGGCAATGAACTCACTAAGAACACCAATGGAGTTGAGAGTATTGTAGTCCTCTCTTGTTCGGATGCTAGTGGAGAGATTCTTCTCAAAGGGTGTGATTGCTTTGACAAATTTCCTCTTTATCCACTCATCGGAGATCTCTTCCTTTCCAAAGTCCCTCATTTGGTTAGCAAGGGTGACAACTCTTCTATATAGCTCTCTAGGGGACTCATCCTCTTTCATAACAAAGTTGTCAGACTTGTCAATGGCCACATCATACTTGGAAGATTGGATGATAGCATTCCCTTGAACCAAAGTGTCAAGCTTGCCCCAAGCTTCCTTCGCGGTCTTGCAACCACGAATGTGAGTGAGATGCTCTCTTGGAAGATCCTTCTGAATGATGACAAGTGCGGTCTTGTTGAGTTGAGATTCCACGTCCTCCCTTGGAGTCAAGTTGCTTGGGTCATGAGGATGAAACCCATGTGTCGAATCTGAGACTCTACAAATCTCTCGGGTGAACCCATAGGGTTTCGAATAGGAGAACCCATGAGCGCTGGTGGCGATCGTCGGCTAAACAGGGGGCAAGATTTACCCAGGTTCGGGGCCCTCGTAGAGGTAAAACCCTTACTCCTGCCTCTGTCGATCTGTATTAATGAGTAGATCGGTTACAACGATGGTTGCTCAAGTCGAGAGTATGATCTCGAGCTCAAGGCTTTGGTGGTGTGGTATTGCTTGGTCCTCTTCTGGTGGCTCTCCTGGCCTTATATAGGTGGCCAGGTCTCAAACACTACCCGGAGAGGACTCGAACTCTAACCCTACGCCGGTTACAAGTTTCCTAACTTAACCCACAAGGCAATGCAGGTGGTCTTCATGTGGGCCTTCTGGAACACTCCAAGGGCTCCTCTTCTTGGGCCTTAACCTTGGGCCTAAGATGGGGTGTCCTTACCCGCAGGGTCTAGGATCCATGCCTTCGTCAGTAGCCCCCGAGCGTTTGCTCGATTGGGATTTTTCCAATCGAGTAGACGGTCAAACTTTTTTTTCTTTCTCTCTTTCGGATAACCATTATGGTTGTTTCCTGTTGGAAGGGTGCATACCCTGTGTGGTGAGTTTTTATACCCGATTATCGAGTAATGCAAGTGCCTGTTTTCATGGCTGTTTATCGCAGAAGGATATGCCGCAGAATCTTGGCTCTCCCGAAAGATCAGGGCCAATTAATTGAAACTTGGGAAAAAACAATTCTGGCCTACACAGATTCGAGACCTCCGACTCGAACCCGATGAGGTGATTGTTGCGACTAAGCCGTAATGGTCTTATCGAGTCGAACTTAACCTATGGGGGTACCCGGCGCGTCCGCTGGGATTTTTCTTCGTGTTGTTGACACGGAATTATACCGGAGGACGCAGCTTGAGTGCGGTTCCAGGCCCTTAAGAGAGATCTTTCGGGTCTTACCTTCATATTCGAAAGAATATGGCATCCGGATGTGCCTAGTCGGCTGAACAATCCAGGTCTATGATGTGCAAACATCGTGTGAAATGAGTGGTAGGTTCTGCCTACTCGCGTAGTTTTTGAGTTTGAAGTTCCTTATCCATATGAAAGAGTTTTCGTGTTAGGAGTTTTATGCTCATATGAAAGAGTTTTCATGTTTGGTATGTTGCGCCCATACGAAAGAATTTTTCGTGTGTAGGGTAATTTTCCCTGTTAAAAAGATCTCTCTTCATGATTTGTCCATGAAAAAGTTGCTTCCGTGTTTGGATTTTCTTATTCGAAGGAGTTTGTTCATACGAAGTTATTTTCGTGTTTGAACTTTCCATTCGAAAGATTCTTCGGTTTGATGATGCACGCTATGACGTCATGGCGCACTTTATCCTCCCGATGGGACGTGACGGAGTGAGAGCAGAAGTGCTGGCCCACCTAGTCAGCTTTTTTACCGGAAACGAGACGTCGTTCCGGTTTTTACGCGAACGGCGCAGTAAATGCGCACGATCCACTGTTAAGATCGTGGCACGAAACAGCATCCACCGCCCTCTCATTTCGCCTTCTCACGTGGTGGCTGCGATTGATGCCACATGGCGCATCGAGTGGCCAGGATCGAATGGCCCTGTGTATAAATACAGGCCTTGATGAAGCGGTGAAACTTTCCCAGCCTTCGCCTTCTTTGCCCGTCTTCTTCCTCGCGCTCCATCTTCTTTCTTCCTTCGAGCTCGTGCTAGCAGCAATGGCGGGCGGCAATAAGCGCGCCACTGTCTCGTCGTTGAGGGCCTCAGGGGATGCTCCTGCGCCACCCGCACCACGCTCGGGTGATTGGCGCTCGCCGAACACCACAGCCAAAAGCGTCAAGGCGATGCAGCGGGACGGGTTGCTGCCTCCGGAAGCGGAGAAGCGGGTGCGTCTCGGCAAGAAGGAGGAGGTACCCAATCCCCGCGCGAATGAACGCGTGATCTTTGCGGATCACGTGTCGCGCGGTCTTTCTCTCCCTCTCCATCCTTTCCTCATGGCTCTGCTGTATGTCTATGGCATACAGCTCTATGACTTGCCTCCAAACGCAATGCAGCACATCTCGTGCTTCATTGTTCTTTGCGAGTGCTTTCTGGGCATTCGCCCCCACTTGGCTCTCTGGAAGGCCCTCTTCAAGGTGCGCGTCTTCCGCGAGAGATCGCGGGTGGAGACTGAGCTCGGGGATCCGTTGCGCACCGGCGGCTTCGGGATCCAGGCGAGATCAGAGAGCGGCTACTTCACCATGCACTTCATCGACTCCGCCCAAGGATGGAGGAAGAAATGGTTTTATGTAACCGACAACAGTGCGGATGGAGTTAACGAATTCCATCCGTTCGCTTTTTTGAAGAAGCGGAAGTCTTGGACGCATAAACTGTCGGCTGAATAAAACCGAGTCGTAGCTCCCCTACTCGCCAGGGTGGCTACTCTTCGTGACCAAGCCGTAGGAACTGCGTTGAACGTCTTGCACTTGGCGAGTGTCTTCCTCAAGCGCAGGGTTCAGCCCCTGCAGGATAGGCCATCCGCGATGTGGGAGTACCAAGGCGCCGAGGATCCAAGTCGCGTGAGCCGCGAAGAACTCTCGAATGCTGAATTCGAGAAGAAGATCGCGGCCATCACCAATTTGAAGGAAGGCGACACCTTCCCCGACTGCCTGGTAGCCGCTTTCGAAGCTTTGAGGCCACCACCAGCCGAAGTAAGTCTTGATTTTTTCTGTCTTCATTTCTTTTCCCCATTCTGAGATTTAGTCGACTGAGTTTTTCTCTCGTTTTTCTTGTGTCTTCTTCTGTAGAGCCTATCCATGGCCACCTGCTACCCGCCAGTGTCTGGGGAGGAGGCCTCAGATTTATTGGCGAGTAACCTGGACGGCCCGGCCGATACCAGCGTTGCTAACGCTTCTTCGAGTTCTGAGCATGATTCTTCGGATGACGCTGAGGAATCGAATGGCGGGCTCCTCCATCGCAAACGTCGTCGTGTGGGGGATGATGAGGCCACCTCTAAAGATAATTCTTTGGAGGAATCGCCTGGGAAGGAGCCCATCACCGTCACTCCACTGCGTACTCGCGCCCCTTCTCCTTCGTTTCCAATAATCCAAACCGCTTGGAATACGGACATGTTGGACGAAGAAGATGATGACGAGTAAGTTCTCTTCTCGCTCTTAGTCGAGCGTTTCCTTTCGCTTCTCTTTTTTGATGTATTATCTTCCTTGTAGCCTGCAAGCCATCAGTCCTCGCGAGTTCGTCTCTTCTCTTCCTCTCGAAAAGAGGAAGAAAGTGGGACCCGCGGGTGAAACTCCAGCAGCTGACACCACGCAGAACTCACCGAGTGTGGCTCCCAATGCGACGACTACGGAATATAGAATTCCTAGTTTCGCTGCTGGGGTTCCGACTCCGAGGGAAGTGTCGGGCAGCTCGGCGGATCCTCTCTCCTTCGCCCAAGGCCAGGTAAATTTTATTGCCTATTTTCTTCAATGTTTTAACAGCTTGCGAATTTGTTATCGGGTGCACGTCAGTGCTCCCGATGGGAGTAGCCCCCGAGGCTGCAGTTGATCGCATGCGATCGGCTGCAGGCTCAAAGATAGTCTCTGATTTCTTCTTCTTCATTTTATCGGGTGCACGACAGTGCTCCTGATAGGAGTAGCCCCCGAGGATATACTCGAATGTTTACAATCGAGTATAGGCTCAAATTTCTCTTTTCTGACTCTTCATTTTTCTTGCAGTCGCTTATCGATTTCCTCGCGGCCGTCGGTCGCCGCGTTCTTCTCGCTGAGGCGGAATGCGGGATCCTTCGATCAGACCGCGATCGACTCGCCTCAGAGAATGAGCTCCTTCGAAGTAAGTTCTTCTTCTCCTTTCGTCTCTACTTTTGCTTCCGCCAATTTTTGTTCTCTGACGATTATTGCTACACAGCTCAAGTTAAGTTTATGAAGGCCGAGAAGGCGAGTGCCTCTACTTGGGCTACTGCTCAAGAGGCTGAGCTGGCGGCTACTCCACGGGAACTCGAGACTTCATGCATGCAGTCGGCTGGTCTCGAAGGGAAGCTTGCGGCTGCCCAGGATGCTCTGAAGAGCTTGGAGGATGCTGGCACTAAGTCGGATGCCGACCTTGTCGCCTTCCTTCGTCCTCTCGCCGAGCGTTTTGCGGGTAAGTTACTTTTGTCCTATGATTTGTCTTCTATTCTGGTGAGTTTTTTGGGTCTTGACATTTTTCTTTGTAGGTCTTCTGGGTGCTCCACTGGAACTTCCTGGAGTCCAGCGGGTGGATGCGCTGACCGACTCCCTGGCTCAACTCAGGAGGCATGCCGAAGGAGTTTGTGCTTTGGTTGGCGATGCCACTCGAGTACTGACGCGGCTGCATGGCCGTCTCCTTGTTAATGCCGTGTCTCCACCCGTGCTAGGTGATCTGCTGAAGATCTTTTCGGAGAGTAATCTCCTTGATACCTACGCGGTTGCTTAGTCAGAATTTGGGGCGAAGATCGCCATCCAGTTCGCGCTGGCGCATGGAGTTAGCGGCTTGGAGGAGGCCTACTCGGATCTTCCTGTCGATCCTTCCACGGGCAAAAAGGTAGGGCTTCGTCGTTTTGGCGAGCCAGCCGGAGTCCTTGCTCGGAAGTTGTCCGAGTTATTTGCTCGTGCTAGGGGATCGACCACCGCCGCGAGTGGCAGCACCACTGCAGCTCCTTAGTATATTTTTTCTGTATTTCGTTGCTTCGATTGTAATGAACCTTGGGATGTGCTCCCGTATTTTCATTGTTTTAATCGAGATGTTCTTCTGAAAAGCTTTCTGCGATTGTGTGTTTTGCTCCCGATGGGAGTAGCCCCCGAGCACCTGTCGAATCGGTGGTTTATATATCTCGAATAGGGCATCTTATTCCTTTACTTTCCTTGTATTCTTCCAGGTTGCTGGGGTTGCCGCGCAGTCTTCAGGTGGACTTGCTATTCCAGTAAATCCTCTTGTTGCCGCTGTTGGGACCTTTGCAGGTCTCCGTGATCGGGTTTCGGAGGGTGAGCGCAAGCTGAAAGCTTTGCGCGGGGTAGCCGATGTTGCTAAGTCCAAGCAAAAACTGGTGATTGAGCGTGAACGGTTTTTGATGGATGAGTTGGCTTCTATCGCTAGGGATTTGTTGTGTAAGTGATACAGCCCTCAAGTCTTCTTTGTCTTGTTTCCTTTTTTTGATCGCGAACTTTTTCTTTTCAGTTGTTCAGCCGGATGACAGGGATGAGAAACTCTGGGTAGAAAACCACATCCTTCAAGAAGCTGGCAGCTCAAAGCCTCATGCGAATAATTTTTGGGCTGATCGTAGTCGAGGCTTTGTGTTGGCTACCTTGAAGTTCCGAGTCATCCAGGCGAAGATACTCGTGAGTTCCTTTCACGAGGTCTTGATTGCGATGAACGCCGCTTCCTATCCGCTGCAAAGGGGTCCTGAAGATTGGAGCCATCTTCTCAGGGTGTTCGGGCAAGAGGGAGAGATTCGCGAGTGTGTTCGCAATCAGATGACTTGCGGCTCGGTGGTGGCTCTCGCCTTCATCTGGTTATGGCATCCTGAGGTGAACTTCAACTCCATAGCTAGACTTCCTGATGGTCCAATCAACGATATTTCTCCGCATTATAGGGTTGTTCGTCCTGCAGCGGAAGAAATCATTCGATTGACCTCTAACCAAGTAGATCGGGTGCTGGCGGCCGAGAATGCCCAGCGTCATGTTTGATTGTAGGATGTATATATTCTGTCATGCTGTATAGTTTGTAAAAACTGTTGTAAGGTGTTTTAACCTTGTATACATAAATTTTCCTGTGATGCTGAGTTTAGGCGTAGCCCCCGTGTGTTTGTGGGGTGTATACTTGTAACTTTTAGCATGTAAGGATGAATAATCTTCGAGTATCTATGGTTGAGAAACCATGTATTTTATTGCGATGACTGAGAAGTCATGTGTTTGTTTGCTCGAGCTACAAGAGTGGCTAATATAGCCTTATTATTGCGAGTAAAATAAATCTAGGGATAAAATTTGCAGAGGTGTGCGATATTCCAAGGATTGGAATATATGCCTCCAGTCGAGGGGTTCTTTAGTCTACAGGCTCCACCTGGGATAACTTCGTGTATTATGAAGGGTCCTTCCCATGGTGGCTCGAGCTTGTGTCCTTCCTTCTGCTTGAGCCGCAGCACCAGATCACCTACTGCGAATGCTCTGTGGCGTATGCGGCGACTGTGATAGTTTCGCAGTGATTGTTGATATACTACGGATCTTGCGAGTGCAATATCGCGCATTTCATCGAGTGCGTCCATATCTTCCGCGAGTGCCTTGTTGGAGGTTTCTTTGCTGTAGGCTACAACTCGTGGGGCGCTGAACCTGACGTCCTCGGGAAGGACTGCTTCTGCCCCGTATACCATGAAAAATGGTGTGTAGTTTGTGGATCGGTTTGGAGTTGTGCAGAGACTCCATAGCACGTAGCGTAGCTCTTCGGCCCAATGTCCTGCTGCTAGGTGTAGACGATCGAGTAGACGCTTCTTGATGCCAGCTGAAACTAAGCCGTTGGATCTTTCGACTTGTCCGTTCGTTTGCGGATGGGCAACTGAGGCAAATTTGAAGTTGATGCCCTTTTCTTCGCAGAACTGCTGTGTTTCTTTGCTGTGAAATTAGTACCATTGTATGTGATGATGTCGTGTGGTACTCCAAACCTGCATACGATGGAGTCGAGGAATTTCACGGCACATTGGGCGCTAGCCGAGGTTACTGGCATGGCTTCAATCCGTTTGGTAAATTTGTCAACTGCGACCAGCAAGTGTGTGTATCCACCTGGCGTGGACTTGCGTAGTGGTCCTACCATGTCCAACCCCATTGTGCAAAGGGCCAGGCGATGGGTGTCATATGCAATTCTGTGGCGGGTGCGTGCGGTTTTGGTGCGAATCGCTGGCAAGCGTTGCACCTGTCGACCAGGTCCGTTGCATCTCTGGCTGCTGTAAGCCAGTAGAATCCTGCTTGGAAGGCTTTTCCCATGATTGCTTTCCAGCTAGCGTGATGTCCACAGTCTCCTTGGTGGATGTCTTGTAGTAATTCCTTGCCATCTTCGGGTGCGATACAGCGCTGGAGTATGCCCGAGATGCTCTGTTTATATAACTCTCCATTGACCACCCGAAAGGATTTACTGCGTCTGATTATCTGTCGAGCCTCGCGAGGATCTGTCGGGAGCTGTTTGGCGGACAAGTAGTCGAGGTATTTCTGCGCCCAGACTGGCTCGACCAGAAAAACTTGTCGCGAAATATTATGAATAAGCTCGATAATGGAAACTTGCGGGCTGACCTCTGTTTCCGGTGCTGCGGGTACTCCTGCAGTTTTCTTGACTTTGACTGATCGCTTAGTCATCCGCTCGAAATATATCCCTGGCGGTACAGGTGTGTTTGTGGAACCTATGTTCGCCAGCCTGTCTGCTTCTTCGTTGCTGGATCTCGCAATATGCTTCAGCTCGCATCTTTTGAAACTTCCCTCGAGTAGGTTGTACATGTCACGATAGGCGACCATGTTTTCAGCGATTGCGTCGCATTCCTTCATTGTCTGTTGCACGATGAGGTTGGAGTCGCCGTAGATCATCAGTCGGGTGGCTCCACACGCGACTGCCATCTTCATCCCATGCAACATGGCCTCATATTCTGCGTCGTTGTTCGATGTTGGATCATCGGGTGGAAAGCCCAATCGTAGGACATATTGCAACTTGTCACCCCTAGGTGATATTAGGACGATTCCGGCTACTGCTCCTTCATTTCTTTTGGACCCGTCGAAGTACATTATCCAGTTGCTCGTGTACTCAGGCGGTCCGGGTGTTTGTAGCTCTGTCCACTCGCTTAAGAATTCCACGAGTACCTGGGATTTTACTGCATTGCGTCCTGCATAGGTGATGTCCCAAGCGCCCAGCTCGATGCTCATTTTTGCTATTCTTCCGGATGCCATAGGGTTGTTCATGGTTGTACCGAGTGACGCATCATTGACCATTGTGATGGCGTGTAAGAACAACTCCATATGCGAGCTTCTGGTAATGAGGATATCGTTGTTTGCATGGCGAGAGCACTTCACTGATGTAATAAATCGGTCGTTGGACTCCATATGCCTTGCCCTCCTCAGGTCGTTCGACTACGATTCCTGTGTTGATGACCTGGTTTGTTGCGGCTAGGTATAGGTAAAGTGGCTCCCTCTCTTGCGGTGTTGCAAGGACGCGCCTGCTTTGCAACGATCGTTTCAGGTCTGCGAACGCTTGTTTAGCTTCTGGTGTCCACTCGAATTTGTCCGTCTTCTTCAACAGCTTGTAGAAGGGTAATGCTTGCTCGCCCAATCGCGCGATAAACCTGCTCAAGGCGGCTAGTCGCCCTGCGAGCTGCTGGACTCCGCGTAGAGTGGTTGGCTCCTTGATTGTCAAGATAGCTTGAATTTTCTCTGGGTTGGCTTCGATGCCTCTGGCGGATACCAGGTACCCGAGAAGTTTTCCTGCTGAGACGCCGAAGACGCATTTTGTCGGATTGAGCTTGATCCTGTATGCGTTGAGGGCGTCGAATGTTTCTCTAATGTCCTCGAGGAGTGTGTCCTCTACTCGAGTCTTGATGACGATGTCGTCAACGTACACTCGTACGTTCTTGCCAATGAGCTTGGCGAGGCATTTTTGCATGCAGCGCTGATATGTTGCGCCTGCGTTCTTGAGCCCGAAGGGCATTGTCGTGTAGCAGTATACACCGTGTGGTGTGATGAATGCTGTCTTTTCTTCATCCTCCTGCTTCATCCGGATCTGATTATATCCCGAATAGGCGTCAGGAAGGAGAGGCGTTGACAGCCTGCAGTAGAGTCCACGATCTGGTCGATTCGCGATAGGGGAAGTTATCCTTGGGGCAGTGCTTATTTAATGACGTGTAGTCAATGCACACTCGAAGGATGTCAGTGTTCTTTTTGGAGACTAGCACCGGGTTTGCTAACCAAGTGGATATCTTGATCTCCCTGATGAATTTTGCCGCTAGCAATCTATTTACTTCTTCTCCAAGCGCTTTCTGCTTGGGTTCTGAGAATCGTCGAGTGGTTTGCTTGATGGGTTTTGCATCCTTGAAGACTTCGAGTGAGTGCTCGGCGAACTCCCTGGGTATTCCAGGCATATCTGAGGGCTGCCAGGCAAAAATTTCCCAGTACTCACGGAGGAGTTCGACGAGCGCGCTTTCCTATGCTTGCGAGAGGGTAGTTGAGACCATCGCTGTCTTCGCCGAATCTGTCGGGTGCACCTGATGTTTTCGGGTGTCGCTGTTGGCGCTGAATTCCAGTTCAGGCGCGTTTTTCTTCGTGAGGGGCATCACGGAGTGATCCGTGGTTTTTGCCAGCTCTTGCAATTCTTCTTGCATCCCGAAAGATTTTGCGATCTCGTTGAACTCAATGTCGCACTTGTTGGATTTCTGGAAATCTCCGTCAATGGTGATGACACCGTATTCCCCGGGTAACTTGAGCTTCAGGTACGCGTAGTGTGGTACGGCCATGAATCTGGCGAACGCTGTTCGACCAAGGATGGCGTGGTACTATGAGGGCCAGTCGACGACTTCGAAGTCAAGGAATTCCCTTCTGTAGTTGCAACGATTGCCCAGCACAAGCTCTAGGTTAATTGTTCTGAGTGGTCAGATTGTCTTTCCTAGAAATATCCCGTGGAAGGATGTTTCTGATTCCGCAAGGCCGTCCAGGTTTCTGTTCATCCGGCGGAGTGTATCCGCGTAGATAATATTGATGCCACTGCCACCATCCATGAATACGCAGGCCAGTTCGTAGTTGCCAATCTGTGCTTGGATTACGAGGGCTGCGTGTCCTGGTCGATAGACGCGTGGTGGATGGTCTTCCATTGAGAATGTGATCGATTGGTCCGCCATCTTCAGGTATTCGGGCTTTGTTGGCGGGGTCTGCACAGCCATGCATAGTTGCCTCGTGTTAGTCTTTTGAGCTCTGCGGGATGGGCATACTTTCTGGATCATTCCTAACTGTCCTGCCGGGTTCGGGTACGCGTTGGCTCCGGTGTTTTGTGCGGGTGGCGCAGGTAGTGCAGCTGAAAGTGCACTTTGGTCAACTAGAGGGGGGTGAATAGGTTGACTACCAATTTTTCTTTTCTTTCCCTTTTAGTGGGGCTAAGCAAGATAAGATAAGGTTCTCTAGATGTGCGACTAGGTGAGAAACCTATGTGGACAAAGTAATATGCTCAACGGAAGTAAAGCGTAAGGTAGTAAAGCAAACAACAAGTGTAAACAAGGAGACAAGGATATGATTCCCGTAGTTCCTTCTCAAAGAGAAGTACGCCTACGTTGGAGAGGTGGGGAGCCACCTAGGCGCTCCTCAATAGCACGGTTGTGCACACCTTGTTCTCCTTGAGCTTCTCCGGTGAGGGAGATTCTCGTTTCCACTATGAGGTCGACTTGAAGGCGTTGACCAAACCTTTACAAGGGCTCGAGGTCACTCCACAAGATGGATGGAGGCTCTCAAGCAATCCGTAGCTTCTTGCAACAAGGTGGAAACAACAAGCACAAGATCTACTAAGGTTTCTAGGCCTCAAGTAGGATTCTAGATCTACTAGGTTGTGGTGGATGGATTTGAGATTCTTTTGGTGGAAGTGTGGATCTAGGCCTCCTCTAGCTCTCCACCAAGTATGAGAGTGATTGGGTGGACGGAGAGGGAGTTCTAGGCGGATGAAGATTTCATTAATGGCTTGGAGAGAGAAAGGGGGAAAGTTTGGCATTTATACCCCTTTCATTTAAGGGCCGTTGCAGTCCAGGAGCACCGGAGGCTCCGGTGGGCTTCATTCACTTGCGCAGTGGCGCAGCGCATTTGCACACGTTTGCTGGACCACGGGGCGGAGGTTCCAGTGGGAATAGCGGAGGTTCCGCCCACCGGAGGTGCACCGGAGGCTCCGATGGAACCTCTGCTCTTATCCAACAGAACGGTGTTTAGGCGGAGCCTTCACCGGAGGCGCACCGGAGCCCATTTGCACAGGGGCCAGGTGAGGCCACCGGAGGTCTCCGGTGGACCCTCCGCTCTTATCCAACAGAACATCGTTTGGGCGGAGCCTCCACCGGAGGCGCACCGGACCCCGTGTGTGCGCAGGCCCAGTATTGGAGGGTGGCGGAGCCTCCGGTGGAAGTGGCGGGGGTTCCGCCCCACCGGAGCTCCACCGGATGTTCAGCTCGAGGTTCCGCTTGTTTGCTTCAGAGAGTGATTTGGGCAGAGCCCACACCGGACCCCCACCGGAGCCTTGGCGGAGCCTCCGGTGGGTTCACCGGAGCCTCCGCTCATGCGCAAAGTAGCTTCCTGGGTTTCTTTCTCCTTGCTCTTTTCATATAAGACAAACACTCGCCCCATATAGTTAGTGAACCTGATTTAACCTGGGCATTTTCATTTATCGAACTAACATTAGATCAAATATATATGTTTTCATATAGTTACCAAAACGGACGATGGTCTTTCATTCTCCCCCTTTTTGGTAATTGATGACAACATAACTATTTGCATGATTAAAAACACAATATGAATGGAGCTCCCCCTAAAGGTATGCTCCTTTCATATTGAGAGTATCTAGGCATGATATATAAGACTAATATGACAATGATATCTCATAACACACATAACACATAAATAATATGATATGAGGTTCACACAAGCATAATATAACGAGGTTCACGATAGATAGGAATAATGTAAACAAACCGAAGTTCCAAATGACCAAATAAGAAGCCAAACTCCCTCAAGCAAATAAAAGATGCAAATCGAAGAAGCTTGAGGGAGACCCATGCAAATGCCCGTTCCTAATATATATATCTCCCCCTTTGGCATCAAGATACCAAAAGAGGGAGATCAAGACGCTAACGCCCCGAAGATCACTCGGAGGAGGCTTCCGGGTCCGGAGAGGGGGCACGACGGTGAGAGCTAGTAGCTTCGTCTCCTTCTTCCTCAGACCACTCAATTAGCTTGCCCTTGGAGTCCTTTGCCTGCCAGTTGTCCCAATCCGTGATGCTAGCAAGAACCGGGGAGTAAATGGAGAGGCCTTCCTCACGAAGACGTTGACGAGAGGCTTGAGCTTTGTTGCGGTTCTTGAGCTCGGTGTCATAATGAGCTTCCCATTGACGTTGCTCTATCTTTTTGTTCAAACGAAACACCTTCTTGAGAGCCCTTGCCATCCATTTGAAAGCATTGCTAGAAGGAGGAGGTTGAGATGGACCGCCCTCTTCTTCTTCCTCGTCAACAATGATGCGAGGCATGGCCTTGTGCTTGCGAACGGCGGGAGTGGGATGCACAATGGGTTCCGTGTGATCCTTGATGAGGAGTATCTTTTCCGTGTGAGGGATCCAATTCTCATCATCAAATGGTTCATCCGGAAACTTGTCATCCCACACGTGTAAGATGATCTTCATGATGAATGGCCCAAAGCAAGCATTCTTGCGGTTTACCACGGCGTGCCACAGCTCATTCCAAATATAGTCAAGCACATCAAGCTTGCGAGGAGTGTCGGCCATCCGGTGTTGATGAGTTAGAAGCATGATGTTTTTCAAGAAACCCTCGATCTCATCCACATTCCCCGCCTTTGGGTTGATAGTCTCTCTATAGATGCGCAACATGATATCATATGTGGGGTAGAGACCCTTGACTAACCCAACGGCAAACTTCTTACAATGATAGAGAGGAGTGAGTTCATCCTTGGGAAGTGACGCGGTGTTGATGGCGTGAACCCGGAACCATCCATTAGCAAACTCTTCACCCTTAGCAAAAGGACCAAAATCCGGGTAGCCACCAAGAATAGTGCCAACATCTTTCCATTTGATGTCAAGTTGTCTCCCCTGAGTCATCCAAATAAGGTTGCGGTTGGTCTCATTGGAGAGATGAATGGTGGCTAGAAACTGACAGACAAGATCTTCATCGAAGTCTTGTTGAAGACTGATAATGGGACCAAGTCCAAACTTCTCAATTAGCTCAAGAGCCTCCCCAAAGTAGCTGTGGTTCCTTTCCATGTGCCCAATGTTGATGGCGTGTTGAGGGACGACATTGTCCTTTGGCTTCCTCATCAAGATCTCATTATAGATTTTCCTAAGGATGGCAATTTTAACCGTGGGTACGGGTATTCGCGGGTATTCGACCCGTATGGGCAGGGTATGGGTACTCTTTTATGTCCATGGGCAGTACCCGTACCATACCCGTCAAGTCATGGGTAGGTCATGGGTATCGTGTTGTACCCGTGGGTATACCCATACCCTACCCATTTATACCGACATGTGGGCCACTTTGACCATATGTAGCCCAGCAGGAAGCATCCCACAAGGCCATGACTTCAGGTTCCAGACGAAGGGTCGGTCAAAGCGTCCCCGTAATCCCCTCGTGTCCCAAATCTCCGCAAACTACAATCACTCATTGATCCTGTCGTCTTCCAAATACTCAAATTAAGGAGCTAAATTTCCAGCGATGAGGCATACAATGGATCGAACTGATATTTTTGTCAAATGTGCTATCAATGTATATAATAGCTTGTGTACCCGTTTGGTATCCAATGTGTACGGGTATCCGCCGGGTATGGACATGGGTAGAGTTTCATACCCATGGGTACGGGTATGGGTAGATTTTTCTACCCGTTGAATATACGGGTATGGGTATGGTATTGCTCTACCCGCCCCATACCCTACCCATTGCCATCCTTAGATTTTCCCTTGGAAAATGGTGTGAAAGCGTTGATCCTTACCCCGGAATTGTGGCATCAAGCGCTCACGGGCAACCACATAGGGGTTTTCACGCCTTTCCTTCAAAAACAAAGCATCGGACATCTTGGAGGCTGTTTTTGCGGTGTTCTTCTTGGGCAGTGTCTTCTCAGGGGCCGGGTATCGCTTGCGCTTGGAGTGAGATCTGTCAAGTTCCTCTTCAATCTCATCCACTTGAGGGGTCTTGCGGCGGCCGGTGGTCTTGTAACGGACCCCCTTTCCCTTGGAACCGGAAGCATCTAATAGGAGAAAGCAAGAAGATCATGAAGAAAGAGTAATGCTCGAGTTGATAAAGCACGCACAACTCCAAGAAACCAAGATACACATGGTGTTAGGGTTCAATAATCTAGGGTTAGGGAAAACGGATCTTCCCTACAACCGCAACAATTCAAGCCTAACACGCATTATCTAGGTTGCTAGGGTTTGTACTCGAGAGCTTCCACTCCTAAAACTCCAAATCCACAAGTCTAGAGAGCAAGAACATGAACTCCTATGCATCCCATCCATCAACTAGATGAGGGAGAGAGAGAGCACATACCCGCGTCGTCCATGGTGAAAAAGGAAGGAGAGGAAGGTTCCCGGGGCGGCCCAAGGCAAGGAGGAGGTCTCCCCGCAGTGGAGCTCCCTAATCCGGCGGCGAATAGCTTGGGGGCGGCGGTCATTCGTGAGGAGGAAGAAGGAGGGCGGGTGGGGGAAAATGAGATTGGATCTCACTTACCCCCGCACGCCCTAGCCCTTATCCGCAAAAACTGCCACCGGCGGAGCCTCCGGTGGTTCCACCGGAACCTCCGCTCCCGCCAGCGGAGCCTCCGGTGGTTCGCACCGGAGCCTCCGCCCCTTGCCCACAAAACTACTAAGTTTAGGCCCGCTGAACCACTGTGAGCCAGCGGAGCCTCCGGTGGTGTTCCGGTGGACAGGGGCAGCGGAGCCTCCGGTGGTTTCACTGGAGCCTCCGCCCAGCCAATTTTTCGCGCGCCACGATTGTAAAAACACGAGCATTAAGATAGAACCATTGTTTTGGGCAAAGGGGCTTGGGTTGGAAAATCGTCACTGATATACGAGGGACATTACTCGGAGGAGTTCGCAAGAAGCATAAAAAGTGAAAATCGAACTCGTACGAGTTGTCAAGACAAAGATATGATACGCGTGAAAGATCCAAAACACACCAAAGGTCGATGGCCGAAGCCACCATGTTTGAGTGTGTAACTTGGCACCGCGAAGATATATCTTGGGTCCAAAATTACTACACACAATTAAGCACAATGAGTCACAAATTGACTAGATATGCAATGATTAATTGATTTTTGCATAATAAAAGGAGTGCATACTCATGAGTTGAGTAGCGCTCCCCCTATTTCCATGCCTACACCTAGACTTGATAGCATGTATAATGAAGGTAGATATGCAAGGTTTCAAGTGAAGTTGGAAGAATCGATGACATTTAGTTCATTCCTCAAAGCTCGAAATCTTGGTTCATCAAGGGCCTTCGTGAAGATATCGGCAAGTTGATCCGTTGTGGAGACATATGAGAGATCAATATCACCTTTCTCAACATGATCCCGAATGAAATGATGACGGATCTCAATGTGCTTCGTCTTGGAGTGAAGAACCGGGTTGTAGGCGATCTTGATAGCACTCTCATTGTCACAAAGAAGAGGCACCTTGTCAAAATGAATACCATAGTCCTTCAAGGTTTGCCTCATCCATAGCAATTGGGCACAACAACTCGCAGCGGAGATATACTCGGCCTCGGTGGTGGAGAGAGCAATGCAATTTTTCTTCTTAGAAGACCAACATACCAAGGAGCGGCCAAGAAATTGACAACCCCCGGATGTGGACTTCCTATCCGTCTTCTCTCCCGCATAATCCGCATCCGAGTATCCAATGAGTTGAAAGCTTGAACCCTTGGGGTACCAAAGAGCGAAGTTTGGGGTATGAACTAGATATCAAAAGATTCGTTTCATGTCTTCCAAATGACTTTGCCTTGGAGAGGCTTGAAACCTTGCACATTTACCTACGCTATACATAATATCGGGTCTATATGCACAAAGGTAGATCAAAGAGCCAATCATGGAGCGGTATACCTTTTGATCTACCTCTTTCCCGTTGGGGTCGGGTTTCAAGTCGGTGGTCGTGGACATAGGAGTCTTCATAGGTTTGGAATCATTCATATTAAATCTCTTGAGCATGTCTTGAGTGTATTTGGCTTGTTTGATGAAAGTCCCTTCATAATATTGATTCACTTCAAAGCCAAGCAAGAACTCCAACTCTCCCATCATAGACATTTCAAACCTATCGGTCATAAGCTTGCAAAACTCCTCATTGAACAAAGTGTTAGTAGACCCAAAAATGATGTCATCCACATAGAGTTGGCATATGAACAAGTCACCTCCAACCGTCTTGGTAAAGAGGGTGGGATCGATTGAACCAACATTAAACCCGCGATCTACTAGAAACTCTTTAAGGTGCTCATACCACGCACGTGGAGCTTGTTTAAGTCCATAGAGCGCCTTATCAAGTTTATAGACCGGGATCCTCGAAACCCGGAGGTTGCTTGACATATACTAACTCATTAATGGGACCATTAAGGAAAGAACTTTTAACATCCATTTGTTGTAACTTGAAGTTATGATGCGATGCATAGGCAAGTAAGATGCGAATGAATTCAAGACGAGCTACGGGAGCAAAGGTTTCACCGAAATCGATACCTTCGACTTGAGAAAAACCTTGAGCTACCAATCTTGCCTTGTTGCGAATTACAATCCCATGTTTGTCTTGTTTGTTCTTGAACACCCATTTGGTGCCAATAACATTTTTGCAATCCTTGGGTCTTGGCACTAATTTCCACACTTTGTTGCGCTCGAAGTTATTGAGTTCACCATGCATGGCTTCAAGCCAATCTTGATCTTCGAGAGCTTCTTATACCTTCTTGGGTTCAATGAAGGAGACAAAAGCATGAGCCTTGCTAAAATCCGCCAATTGCCTTCTAGTGACCACTCTCCCATGAACTTGTCCAAGAATCTTGTCCTCCGTATGACCCGCTCGTTCAAGATTCTCTAGCCTTCTCTTTGCTCTTCGTGCTAGTATCTCCTCCAAAGATTCCTTGGATATGGATTGAGAATCACCTTCTTCATCGGAGACATGTCCATCTTCATTTTGTCCTTGATCAATAATGGGTGATGAATCACCACTAGGTTGAGCATTCTCAACAATGATGGAATCTTGATCGTGATTGAGATGAGTTGCTTGGCCTTGGTCATTAGCTTGGCCTTGATTGTTAGCTTGAGGGCTTGGTGCATCTTGTTGAGTAGCTTGATCATCAGTGGGTGTAGTCAATGGCTCCACTTGAGTGGGGCATAGTCCTTCTCCCTCCGTCATCCGGTGTCCCTCAATGGGGATTATTTCACCAATCCCCATTCTTCTTATGACGATGGGAGGAATTGCATCTCCTACAACACCATGATCTATACACCCCACCTTGGGAGCCGTTATCCTCATCAAACACCACGTCTATAGCTTCTTCAACTTGTCCGGTGGACTTGTTGTAGACTCTATAGGCATGAGCATTTGTGGCATAGCCAACAAAGATACCCTCATAAGATCTAGTCTCAAATTTTGACAACCGTTTACCTTTCTTGCGAATGAAGCACTTGCAACCGAAGACCTTGAAATAAGATACATCCGGTTTCTTACCCGTGAGAATATCATAGGGTGTCTTGTTCAAGATCTTGCGAAGATATAACCGGTTGGTAGCATGACATGCGGTGGAGACGGCTTCGGCCCAAAAGTTATAGGGAGAAGTGAACTCCGCAATCATAGTTCTAGTCGCATCCATCAAAGTCCGGTTCTTTCTCTCCGCAACACCATTTTGTTGAGGGGTATAAGGAGTGGAATATTGATGAGCAATGCCTTCTTCACTAAGGAAACCCTCAACGATGTAGTTCTTGAACTCCGAACCATTATCACTCCGAATGGCCAATATGGTAGCATTGTGTTGGCGCTCCACTAGAGTGATGAACTCGATGACTCTATTTTGAGTTTCACTTTTCCTCTTGAAGAAATACACCCAACAATATCTTGAATAGTCATCCACAATCACCAAGCAATACTTCTTTCCTCCGAGGCTATCATAGGATAGTGGACCAAAGAGATCTAAGTGAATGAGCTCGAGAATTCTTGTGGTGGAGATAGTTGTCTTGGTTGGGTGTAGTTCGCCATGTTGCTTCCCAAAGGTACAAGAGCTACACACACGATCTTTAGCAAACTTAGCTTTGGTTAGTCCTAGAACGTGATTGCCACTTTGGAGATCATGTAACATTATCATATTGGTGTGGGCTAGTCGGCGATGACAAAGCCACCCCACATCAACTTTAGCCATTAGGCATATCGCGGCACACGTGTCTTCTTTAGAGAAGTCCACTACATACATGCCGTTCTCGACAAACCCAACAAAGGCTACTTTAAGAGATGTCTCCCAAGTGAAAATCACACTCTCTTTATTAAAGAACGAGGTAAAACCACAATTCACAAGTTGAAGAACGGACATCAAATTATAGCCAAGGGACTCAACAAGGAGAACATTCTCAATTGATAAATCATTTGAGATTGCCACCTTGCCTCGTCCCAATACCTTAAGCTCGGACTTATCGCCAATAGTGACACAATTGAGATGAGGTAGAGGAGGTTCAAGGTCACTTATTGCGTCACGGCTTCCGGTCATATGTTGGGATGCACCACTATCCACTGTCCATTTGTTAGACCCGGAAGCATTTCCCTACAAGAGATCAATTTCTTGATTTAGGTACCCATCCTTCAATGGGTTCTCTTTTGTTAGTCACAAGGGTCTTAGGAACCCAAATAGTCCAATGGTAATCATCACCATAAGAAGTACCAACGTATTTAGCATAAACATGTCCATCTCTAGATTTCATAAGAACATAAGATGGGTTATATTTTTCGGCGAAATCATTATGAGTGATGCTCCCCCTAGAGGTATCACCACCCATAATGGCGTTGGTCTCCTTCTCTTTGGTCACATCACCCTCTTTCACAAAGACAACATTTTGGGAGGGAGAGGTGACATTCTTGGATATCTTCTTTGACTTGGAAACAAAGCCAAGTCCCTCTTTTCCTTTCTTGGCACCTTGAGAGCTTATTGCATCATTGAGAATTCTCTCCTTCCCTACAATGTTAGTCGTAGTAGAAGAGGTAGGCACAATAACAATGCTATTTGATGAAGATGCAACATGCTTATTAGATTGTTGAGCTAGAAGCTTGATTCGAGACTTGGCAAGTTTGTCATGAATTTCTTTAAGAGATGTAAACTCCTTTTTTAGTTTGTCATGCTCCTCGTCAAGTTTTTGGTGAGCTATTCCTAGCTTCAACACTTCCTCTTCAAATTCTTTAAGTAAAACAAGAGATTTGGCATGTTCTTTCTTAAGCTTGGCAAGAGATTTTTTGTTATCTTTTCTAAGCTTTGAAACACTAATAGCATAAGTCTCTTGTAGACTAGATAGTTTCTCTTCAAGCGAGGTTCTCATGGATCTCTCCTTTTCAAGAGCCTTGACGAGTTCGTCATCATGATTCTCATTGCTACCGCCATGATTCTCCAAGGTCATGATGATCTCCTCCTTCTCATCGATGAGGGAGTTAGCATCATCAAGTTGCCTTAGGAGAGCTTTTACCTTTTCTTTAGTTTCACCTTCAAGACTACACAACCAAGATCCTAGATTCTTGGCCTCCTCATCATCAACAATGTTCTCAACACAATCCAATAATGAGGGAGAGCTAGTGATAAGATATTACCGCGGTGGCTTTTGCCATGAGACATGTAGGTCGGATCGATGCCTACTCATTGGGAGATTCAAATAGAGAGACCGATGAAGAGGAAGTCGTAGCTATGGCGACGTGGGCAACACCTACGACTTCATCTTCTCCTTCATCTCCGGAGTAGTATGTTTCCAATGTGGGGCCTTCTTGAACATATAGAGCCCTTGGGACTCTTCTAGCGAGGTTCTTCTTTTGTGGAGCTTTGTTCTTGTCCTTGCGAACAAGCTTCCCTTCATTCTCTTCTCGTGGCTCAAAGGGACACTCTTTGACGAAGTGGTTTGCACTTCCACAATTGTAGCATGTCCTTGGCCGCTCCCCTTTCTTCCTAAAGATCTTGTTGCTTGAAGGTCTAGGGGCACCGGCTTTGTGAGCCTCCCATCTCGTCCAATACCCTTGCATGGAAAGAGCAATACATTTATGGGCACCCTTGTATGTATCTTCATAGTCCTCATCATCATCATCATCATCATCATCCAGTTCTTCTATCTTGTCCATTGCTTTAGACTTCAAGGCGAGGTTGGGAGACTTTCCATGTCCTCTTGAGCGAGCAAGGGCATCAGCCGCGCTCTTGTGAGATAAGGATATGGCTATGAACTCACTAAGCACGCCAATGGAGTTGAGAGAGTTGTAGTCGGATCTTGTTCGAATGCTAGTGGAGAGGTTCTTCTCGAATGGGGTTATGGCCTTGACAAACTTCCTCTTGATCCACTCATCGGAGATTTCCTCTTTTCCAAAATCCTTTAGTTTATTGCCAAGGGTGACAACTCTTCTATATAGCTCCTCGGGACTCTCGTCTTCAAGCATGACAAAGTTCTCGGATTTGTCGAGAGCAACATCATATTTGGATGATTGAATGCTAGCATTTCCTTGGAACAAAGAATCAAGCTTATCCCAAGCTTCCTTGGCGGTCTTCATCCCGCGGATGTGTTCGAGATGTTCTCTTGGGAGAGCCTTTTGGATAGTCACGAGAGCGGTCTTGTTGAGTTGAAATTCCACATCCTCTCTAGGAGTCAAGTTGCTTGGATCATGAGGATGGAATCCATGGAGAATGCTTCTCCATAAAGCGGTGCAAGAACCTGAAATGTGAGACTCCATATCGAACTTCCAAGAAGAGAACTCGTTAGTGTTAAGCATGGGAGGAACTCCAACATTAACCATGTGTGGCATTGTGGCAATAGGGCGGATAGAATCATAATTGGGAGGTGGTGGAACTTTATAGTTGGACCTCGAACCGTTAGCCGATTGAGACTTGGAGCCCTCGGAGCTCCCACCGCCCTTCGCCTTTTTATCGGCTTTTGCTTTGGCTTTCGCCTTAGCTAAAGCGATGTTAGCTTCCATTTCGTCGATGTCCGGAATGGACTCTTCGTTGGAGCTAACATCGTTGGTGGTGAGAGGTGGTTTCGTGGACTCCTTGGTTCTTCCCATCAATACCTCCATCATTTTCTTGATGCTAGAAACCTCCGTACTGACACTAGAGCTAACCTTAGATAATTCGGTCTGGAGAATCCCAACCGTATCTTGTAGGTTAGATATATTGTCGGCCATCTTTGAGATTTCCGCACTAGAACTACCGGGGTCATTTCATCGACCATTGTACTCTTAGGCGGTTAAGCCCTTAGTAAGAGCCGAGGCTCTGGTACCAATTGAAAGTGCACTATGGTCAACTAGAGGGGGGTGTGAATAGGTTGACTACCAATTTTTCTTTTCTTTTCCTTTTAGTGGGGCTAAGCAAGATAAGATAAGGTTCTCTAGATGTGCGACTAGGTGAGCAACCTATGTGGACAAAGTAATATGCGCAACGGAAGTAAAGCGTGAGGTAGTAAAGCAAACAACAAGTGTAAACAAGGAGACAAGGATATGATTCCCGTAGTTCCTTCTCAAAGAGAAGTACGTCTACGTTGGAGAGGTGGGAAGCCACCTAGGCGCTCCTCAATAGCACGGTTGTGCACACCTTGTTCTCCTTGAGCTTCTCCGGTGAGGGAGATTCTCGTTTCCACTATGAGGTCGACTTGAAGGCGTTGACCAAACCTTTACAAGGGCTCGAGGTCACTCCACAAGATGGATGGAGGCTCTCAAGCAATCGGTAGCTTCTTGCAACAAGGTGGAAACTACAAGCACAAGATCTACTAAGGTTTCTAGGCCTCAAGTAGGATTCTAGATCTACTAGGTTGTGGTGGATGGATTTGAGATTCCTTTGGTGGAAGTGTGGATCTAGGCCTCCTCTAGCTCTCCACCAAGTATGGGAGTGATTGGGTGGACGGAGAGGAAGTTCTAGGCGGATGAAGCTTTCATTAATGGCTTGGAGAGAGAAAGGGGGAAAGCTTGGCATTTAAGAGGTAGGAGAAGGGGTATTTATACCCCTTTCATTTAAGGGTCGTTGCAGTCCAGGAGCACCGGAGGCTCCGGTGGTTTCACCGGAGGCTCCGGTGGGATTCATTCACTTGCGCAGTGGCGCAGCGCATTTGCACACGTTTGCTGGACCACGGGGCGGAGGTTCCGCCCACCGGAGGTGCACCGTAGGCTCCGGTGGAACCTCCGCTCTTATCCAACAGAACGGTGTTTAGGCGGAGCCTTCACCGGAGGCGCACCGGAGCCCATTTGCACAGGGGCCAGGTGAGGCCACCGGAGGATCCGGTGGAGCCTCCGCTCTTATCCAACAGAATAGCGTTTGGGCGGAGCCTCCACCTGAGGCGCACCGGACCCCGTGTGTGCGCAGGCCCAGTATTGGAGGGTGGCGGAGCCTCCGGTGGAAGTAGCGGAGGTTCCTCCCCACCGGAGCTCCACCGGATGTTCAGCTCGAGGTTCCGCTTGTTTGCTTCCAGATAGTGATTTGGGCGGAGCCCACACCGGACCCCCACCGGAGCCTTGGCGGAGCCTCCGGTGGGTTCACCGGAGCCTCCGCTCCTGCCCAAAGTAGCTTCCTGGGTTTCTTTCTCCTTGCTCTTTTCATATAAGACAAACACTCGCCCCATATAGTTAGTGGACCTGATTTAACCTGGGCATTTTCATTTATCGAACAAACATTAGATCAAATAGATATGTTGTCATATAATTACCAAAACGGATGATGATCTTTCAGCAGCTAGCGCCATGTTTGGATTTGCTGGTGGAGGTAGGGGTTGTGGCGGCTGGAATCCTTGGTGTCCTGCTCCCGGAAGCGGTGGGTAGTTTTGATTGGTTGCCGATCTGCTTTTCTTCGAGAAGGCCTCTGAGAGTTCGATAAATTTCCGACAATCCTTAAGAAGGTGTGTTGCCTTAGTTTTGCTCGTGCGCTTATCTGTAAATAGATGTAGCGAGCAGTATGCATCGAGGTCCTCCTCGGGAGTTTTGTCTTCAGCCTTAGGTCTCCATTCGCGACTTCCGCGGCGTCCGGTATCGCGACTTCGCGTGAATTCCGCCGCTACCATCTCCTCCCGATCCTCGTGATCGTACTATTTCCTTCTTTTCCTTCGACCATGGCGATCTTCTTCGGGTGCAGGCGATGATGCTCTCTCATTGCGCACTGCGTCTTCTCCATTAGCCCATTTGTCGGCTATGAGCATCAGCTCCCCAATAGTTTTGGGTGCGGCTCGTCCCAGTTCTTCTCTGAAAGCAGTTCGTCGGGCGCCTTTTGCGAAGGCTTCAACCGCTACTTCTTCCGAGATGTTTCCTGCGGTGTTCCTGAGCGTGGTCCATCGCTGGATATACTCGCGGGTGGACTCGCTGCTTTTCTGCTTGCAGACTCGCAGTTCTTCAATGGTGGCTGGTCTCTTGTAGGTCGACTGGAAGTTTTTGCAGAAGTCGCGGTGCAGGTCATCCCACGATGCGTAACAGGATCTTGGCCTCGCTTCCAGCCAGCTACGTGTCGCGCCAACGAGATGTAGATTGAGGTATTGCATAGCCGTGTTCTTGTTCCCACGTTGGCATTTTACTGCCGTGAGGTAGTCGTTTAGCCACGACGAGGGCTCGAGCGAGCCATCGTATTTTGTTACTTCTGTGCTGAGCTTGAATCTTTTGGGTAGGGGTGCTTCGCGGATGCTGCGGGCGAAGCAAGTGCACCGCAGGTTTCGTCATCCGAAGAGCCGGACGAAGAGCGTTCGCGATTTCGCGTTGCTCTTGCCTTGTCCACCCTATTTTGTGCGATGTTCGATCGCGCATCGTATCCAGGCTGGTCGCGGTCAGTATCCTTCCTTGGCTCCTTGCTGCGTTTTCGCGAGCGGCTGCTGTGATGTCGCGAGCTTTTGTCTCTTGGGCTGCCTTCGCTGCTGCTTCGACTGTCACCGCGGCGTCGAGCTTCTTTTCCCCGACCGCGGCGTGGCGACTTGTCTCTTCTTGGCGAAGTGCTCCTACGCTTGCGAGATGCTTCCTTTTCTTTCTCCTTCTCCTTCTCCAGCTGTTCGGCGGCCTTCCTGCGGTCGTAGGAGGCGAGCCTTGCGGCGGCCATGCCTAGTCCTTTGCGCATTTGCTTGTACTGTTCGGCCCGAGGATCGCTTTCCGCCGGCTGGTTCATCTGCATGTAAGTTGCTGCGGCCAGGACTGCGGCCGCAGGAATTTGCGGGTAGACGTTCCCGTCTTCGTCCACCCTCATAAGGGAAGGTGCGACCGACCTGCTGGCTCCACCCAAGGACTCGATGTCCCTAGACGTTGATGTGTATCCCCTCCTTGCGGGTCGGGTTCCGACCGAAGGTGTCATGGATAGCTCAGCCCGTCGCTGACTTGATTCATCCGCCGCTTTTCTTCGGCGGGCCAGATCTATTCGAGCCTCTTTGATGGTTGCGGCCGCTCTCACTAGATGGTAGTGGTAGGCGATCATGTCTTCGTGTGGTGCTTCAGCTGCGGGTGGCTTGCTTGTTCGCATAGCCTCCTTGGCTCGATCCCAAGCTTCCCGCGTGACGCCGATTGCGGCGCGTTCTGCCGCACTGTGTTCTGTTTCCGGGGGTAGCTCCGATCCTGCCATGCAGACTTGAGCCAGTCGTGGTTCGTGCGTCCTAGGCGTAGATCGGAAAGCTCTTTGGACTCGAGAAGGTTCCTCTGTCGAGAGGGTATGGTAGTCGTTGGTGTTGAAGCGGACGGACTCGCCGCTTTTCTCCAGATGAAGGCGCGAGTCGACGGCTCCTGATTCAGATCCTGATTCTTCCGGGAAGTGGAGGATTCCATCCCTGTTGGTCACGAACTTCAAGCTTCCAAACGTCAAGGTCACGCTCCTCTCCAGATCGCTGAATACCGGGCGTGATTCCGGCGAGTGAGGGGTGACCACGACAGATTCGATCCTGATAGGGTTGGTCGGAGCCGTAGTCGAAGGTTTCCAGCGTGAGTTGGTTGTCGATGAAGCCGAAGATGCCGGAGATCCAGCGCCAGCCGTTCCCACAGACGGCGCCAATTGTCGGATCTGAGACTCTACAAATCCCTTGGGTGAACCCATAGGGTTTCGAATAGGAGAACCCATGAGCGCTGGTGGCGATCGTCGGCTAAACAGGGGGCAAGATTTACCCAGGTTCGGGGCCCTCGTAGAGGTAAAACCCTTACTCCTGCCTCTGTCGATCTGTATTAATGAGTAGATCGGTTACAACGATGGTTGCTCAAGTCGAGAGTATGATCTCGAGCTCAAGGCTTTGGTGGTGCGGTATTGCTTGGTCCTCTTCCGGTGGCTCTCCTGGCCTTATATAGGTGGCCAGGTCATAAACCCTACCCGAAGAGGACTCGAACTCTAACCCTACGTCGGTTACAAGTTTCCTAACTTAACCCACAAGGCAATGCGGGTGGGCTTCATGTGGGCCTTCTGGAACACTCCAAGGGCTCCTCTTCTTGGGCCTTAACCTTGGGCCTAAGATGGGGTGTCCTTACCCGCAGGGTCTAGGATCCATGCCTTCGTCACCATGAATCACACTCCTCCACAAAGAGGTGCACGAGCCGGAAATATGTGACTCCATTTCAAACTTCCAGGAATAAAATTCATTAGTGTTAAGCATGGGAGGAAGTTCAACATTAAGAATGTGTGGCATGGAAACAATTGGGTGGATGGAGTCATAATTTTGAGGTGGTTGAACTTTTGAGTTGGACCCGAACCATTATCGTTTGAGACTTGGAGCCACCGGAATTCTCCTTTGCCTTGGCCTTAGCCTTTTGTGCGGCTTTTGCCCTAGCTTTGGCAATGTTTTATTTGATTTCGGTATCGTCCGGAATAGTTTCCTCTTCCGAACTATCCTCATCGGAGACATGGGGAGAATTCGTGTGCCCCTTAGGTTTACCCATAATGTTCTCCAAAATCTTCTTGATGGAGGAAACCTCCGAACCAACACTAGAGCTAACCTTGGACAATTGGGTTTGGATGGTTCCAACCGTTGTCTCTAGGTTAGCTATAGTCTCGGCCATTTTGGAGAGCTCCTCCTTAGAAAATTCATGATCATCTCTGTTGACCATGATACTCTTAGGAGGTTAAGCCAGATATAAGATTCGAGGCTCTGATACCAATTGAAAGTACACAAAGGTCAACTAGAGGGGGGTGAATAGGTGACCTATAAATTTTAATCCTTTTTCAATTTTAGAGGGGCTTTAGCAAGTAAACAACTTGGTTATCTAGATGTGCAACTAGGTAAACACCCTATGTGACATGTAACGAGTATGCAACAGAAGTAAATGCAAGGCACAAGATAACCACAAGTGAAAACAGGGAGACAAGGATATGTTTCCCGTAGTGCCTTCTTCAAAGAAGTACGTCTACGTTGGAGAGGTGGGGAGCCACCTAAGCGCTCCTCAATAGCACGGTTGTGCACACCTTGTTCTCCTTGAGCTTCTCCGATGAGGGAGATTCTCGTTTCCACTATGAGGTCGACTTGAAGGCGTTGACCAAACCTTTACAAGTGGTTGAGGCTACTCTACAAGTGAGATGGAGGCTCTCAACAATCCGAAGCTTCTTGCAACAAGGTGGAAGATACAAGTACTAGGGTTTCTCTAGGATGACAAGGCAACCAAGACATTACAAGATCCCAAGAGGTATGGTATGGGAAAAAAATTTGTCTTGGTAGAAAGGTAGATCTAGGCCTCCTCCATCAGATCCTTGAAGTGCATCGAGTTTGGTTGGAGGAGGAGGGAGATCTAGGTGTTTTGAGCTCTTGAACAATGGAGGAGAGAGAGGAATGGACGAACTAGCTGTCTAGAGGAAGAAGACAACTATTTATATCCTGATGGTGTTATTGAGGTTATTGACAGATCAAGGAGACATTGTTTGTGGAGAAAAAAAGGAAAAGATAAAGCTAACTCTCTTGCAGCTTGGTCTATGGTGTGTAAGCCTAAGAGGAAGGGAGGACTTGGGTTTTTGAATTTGAAAGTGCAAAACTCTGTCTATTGCTCAAGCATCTAGATAAATTCTATAACCAGGAACAACTACCATGGGTTCAAATCATTACTGATGCTTATTATCATCAGTCTGTTTCTCATGCTGTGGTGGAGTCAGGTTCCTTTTGGTGGAAAAATATTCTGGCCTTATCTGATGAATATAGAAAGACAACCACATGCTTTGTGGGTAACGGTTTCACTGCTCTTTTTTGGGAGGATAAATGGCAACCTCAACTGCTTAAGATAACTTTCCCAAGGTTATTCTCATTTGCTAAAGATAAGCTTCAATATATCCATGAATTCTTCTTGCACACTGATTGTATTCATAATTTTTTCCTCCCATTGACTACTCAAGCAAATGATGAGCTATTGATGTTGAGAAAAATGATACTTAATTTCAATCTCTAGTCAAGTGAGAAAGATCATTGGAGAAGCTCTATTTCACCTGCTAAATTCTCTCCAAGCTCTATTTATAAACATCATTTTGCTATTCTTCCTTATGATGTGCTATCCTATGGGATTTGGAAGAGTAAATGTCATTCTAAGCATAACTTTTTTGCCTGGTTATTGCTGCATGATAGAATTAACACCAGAGATATGTTGATTCGGAGACATTGGAATGTTAGTGATTCTTCTGAGTGTGTTCTATGTTCTGCTCGTGCATATGAGGACTGGAGACATTTATTTTTTAATTGTACTTACAGTACAAGAGTTTGGAATTACCTGCAAGTTCCTTGGATATCAGGATCTACAAATATTTCACTCAGGTTTGCCAAGAAGCATTTCTCTGGTCCTTGCTTTGAGGAGATAGTTATCTTGGCATGCTGGGGCATTTGGAAACAGAGAAATCGTTGGATTTTTAATAACATCAGACCCAGATTTATGGGTTGGAAGGCCCTGTTTGTTTAGGAGGTCACCCTGCTTAAGTATAAGGTGAAGAGAGAGATCTCTATTTTTTTGACATCATGGATTGATTCACTCCCCTGATTCCCTTGTAACTAGTGTACATATTGTAAACAACTTATTTATTTTTTATTAATAAATGGGGGGCTGCGGAGGATTCCCCCACAGTATTGGTGTCAAAAAAAACTATTTATAGCCTCCTCCGAAATCTGACAGTTGCTGCTCTCCAGGGCTAGAATATCCCGGGTTAAGGACCAGAAATTTTAGGTATTAGTTGGGCGGAAATTTGAAATATCCGGGGAGGGGCGGATTTTTCAATAATCCGGTGGCCGGAAATTTCCGGCCAAATTTCCGCCCCCAAATCTGCAAGCGGGCATCAGCAACGTCTTAGAAAAACTGCTAAGGACCAGGGGCCGGAAATTTTCCCCAGAATATTCTGGCCAAATTTCCGCCCCTGTGTCTGGGAGCGGGCAGCAGCGATGAGATGAATTTTCGCTAAGGACCAAGGGGCCGGATATTTGCCCCGGAAATTTCCGGGCAAATTTCCGCCCCAGCACCCGAGAGCTGGCAACAGAAATCCAACACTTCAACATTTAGCGCCATGAGTAGGCCGAAATATTCCGGTGCTGGGGCCGGATATTCCAGCCTTTATCCACCGGATATTCCGGCCCAATTTCCTGAATAATCCGGCTGCAGAAAGATGGTCCTTTAGAAAAACTTCGTGAATCTCTTCGAGGGTATTATCGTTGATCATAAGAGAGTCCAGTTGTAGACACTGAAACGACGTTGTTAGTAGAGGGGATACCCATGTTGTTATCATTACCAAAATCATTAGAGGAGACATGAGCTTTCAGTTGCCTCCTTTTACTCTAACATGTTTGGGTGTAGAGTGGGTCAGCTAGCTCTAAAATATCTTGGTGTACCTACCTCTTTCTCTAAACTGAAAATGATTGATTGGAAGTTCCTAGATGGTAAAATGTTGAAAAAACTGGGTACCTGGATCAGTGACTCGGCCTCCTCGGGTGGGAGACTAACTTTGCTTGATTCTAGCTTGACTGGTGTTCCCATGTACTATATGTCAATGTTTTTACTTAGCAAAATGCTCATTGAGAAGTTGGATAAACATAGGAGAAGATTTTTTTGGTCAGGTAAGAACAAGAAAAAGAAGTACTTTATGGCTAAATGGACTAGGGTTTTCCATTCTAAAACCGAAGGTGGCCTCGGCGTTAAGAATTTACATCGGCAGAATGTTAGCCTTCTATGCAAGTGGTGGTAGAAGTTAGATGCGCAATTGGGTTTATGGAAACAAATTGTTAAGGCTAAATACCTGAGAAACAAAATTGTTGCTTCTGTTAAGAGGAGAATATCTAATTCCAAAGTTAAAGACACCTATATGCCTAGGAGAAAAGTGGTGTTGAATAAAGGCAACCTTGTTCGTTTTTGGGAAGACCCCTGGCTTGATGGTCACTCCTTGTGTGTTTCGTATCCTAGTCTATTTAACATATGTCAGGCCCAAGATTGGACCATGGAGAAAGTCTTATGTGCTAATTGCAATATTTCCTTTCGGCGATGTTTAACACCAGATCTAACTGATCCGTGGAATCATATTGTAGCCTGTGTTAGAGCAAGACCAGAGGTAGACCTTGACGATCAAGTGGTTTGGTCGTTGAATGCCAATGGGAAGTTTTCGACAGAGTCAGTGTACTGTCTTCATGAATCTACCCTCTCAGGTTCCAATAACAAGTGGATCTGGAAAGCTAAACTTCCGTTAAAATTGAAGATATTCCTTTGGCAACTGATTTGGGATGCTTTACTTACGAGAGATGACCTGAAGAAAAGAAAGTGGTTGGGGAACCCAACTTGTTCTTTTTGTGCTAACTTGGAATATGCTACTCACTTGTTCTTTGCTTGTACCCATGCTGAAGTGGTTTGGGGGACGCTGGGTCTGTTGTGGGATCTAATTCTTGTCCTAAGACGCTTTGGCAAAGTGTAGCCTGGCTTCATATGTATTTTCCGGGGGACAAGAAGTTCAATATGTTGTTGCTGGCAGTTGTTTGTTGGTCCGTTTGGACTATCAGGAATTCAATCACTTTTGAGAACAAGATAGTGAGATCTCATGTGGTAACTATATACAATGTATGCTCTTTACTTTGTTATTGGGAAGGTTTATAAGACGCTGGAGACTGTGAGAGGATCAAGGAGGGAGCGGCTCAGTTGATTCGCAAGGAAGCTACCTTGGCAGCTCATTGCACTGCCAGGAGGTCCGGGTTGGTTGGCGATCAAGTGATGTTGAGGATCACTGATGGATCGAAAGCCTGAGAAGTCTGCCTCCGTTTGAGCCAATCACAGAGAGATAGAAGTGTGTGTTTGGTCTCATTTTGTGTGGAACTGCTGTCTACGTTTATTTCCTTCGGTCGTTTTGTGGCGGTGTACTGGACTCCTTTGTTGTTTTGGTAACGTAGGTGGTAGGTTTTTTGCCCCGTAGTTTGTTTCTCGAGTGAAGTACCCCCTTATTTTTCTGTTTGTTTGGTGAGACTATGCCTTGTATTTCCGCTAAAGTGATTTAATGGAAAGTGAGTGACACAGTTGGAAAAAAAATCATGTTTAATTGTTTGGGGGCCAAATGGGATTATAAAAATAAACCAGGAATGGGAACTATTTGGGGATGCTCGCCTTAGGTAGCACTCTCAAGCCTCCACCGCGGCCGGCCGCTCCGGCCACCGCGCACACCCCCTCGCCGGCGCCCTCCCGGCGTCGTTTGTCCGTCCCTCCCCTCTTCTCCCTCCCCCTCCCCCATCTCCGGCCTCCTCTCCTTGGAGCCATGGGTTCTTGCAGCAGAGTCAACCTCTCGGGCTCGGACTTGTCCAGTGGCAGTTCGGCGAGTCCGCTGGGTAGCGGGGAGGAGCAGCAGGCTCCGTGGCTGATGGTAGAGGGTTCGAGGCGGCGTCGCCGTTTCCTTCGCTGGCAGCGGCTGACTCCCCAGCCCCCGCTGCATCATCGGCTGTCTGCTGGCATGGTTGGGCGATGCTACCACTGCCTGCATGACGACCCTCCCCCACATCGCGGCAGACTGCACGTTTCCAGTCGGGTGCCTGCGGTGCGGCGGCTTCGGTCACACTTCACGAGGCTGCACCGGCCTCAAGAGGCCCCGCAGTCCGTTGGGGTCTGGCGCGGATGCGGCGGGGCGGCGTACTCTGCTTCCGCCTCCACTTCGCGACCCCCCTCCCCCGCCCTCTCCGCCGACCCCAAACCCCACGCCGCTTGAGGAACTCCCTCTCCCTCCGCCAGGCCCTCCGCTGTCGGGGGCCACGCGCCTGAGATCCTGGGCGGGGGTGGCTCGTGAGGGCTCCATGGAGAGCTCCGCGCGGGGACCTTGCTTCCAGGCTCCCTTTGACGGTGGTGCGGCGGCGCGTCCTGGCCCGCAAGGGAGGCGCGCGGTGGAGGAACCAGCGATCTCCGCCTGCTTCTTGGAGTACTCCGAGGAGATGGGGTACCTGGAGGAGGAGCTGCAGCGTGCGGTAGTGGTGACTATCACGGGCACGAGGCCGGAGGTGGACTTGGCGGAGGCGGCGGCGGCGTTGCACGCTGATTTCAACATTGGGCCACTGGACATGTCCATCCGCCCGTTCTCGCCGGAGGACTTCCTAGTGCTTTGCTGGGACAAGCGCGTTCGGGACCGAATGGTGTCGCGGGGACGCGCGGATGGCCAGTGGTTCTCGCTCTCGCTTCATCCGTGGATTCGACAGGCTCACGTGACGGCCGTCACGCTTCCTCTCCTGGTGCCGCTAGATCTCCTGGGAGTGTTGGCGCATGCCTGGATCAGAAGGACGGCCGACGCGGTGCTGGCTGGCGCTGGGTTTGTCGTGGATGTGGCGGCGCCGGCGGCTCGACGGGATGACATGGAGGCGCTCAGGGTGTGGCTGCGCACTGACGTGCCGGACCGCATTCCCGAGCGGAAGTGGCTGTTCGTGGAGGAACCTTCTCCGGCGTCGCGGCCGAGGGGCAGGCACCGCGGCCCTGTCATGCGCCGCCGTGCCAAGACCCTGCGCTACTTGGTCACCGTCCCGCGGGTGCGGGAGCCCGTGCTTGCGGAGGTCTCGGACACTCCGTCCCCTCCGCCCTTGCCGCCTGCCCCACCGTCACCATAGACGGACTCCGATCCTAGTGGTGGTGGGGATTCGTCTCCGTCTGCTGGCGGCGGCGCTGGGGAGGGTCCGTGGTCGTGGCGGCGGCGAGCGCGGTCCCGCTCCAGGAGTTCGAATTTTGAACGTTGGTATGGCCGTGCGGCAAAGTGCCACTGCAATTCTGACAGTGCAGTGCGCAGTCGTTGCGGGACGTGCTGGTGGTCTGCTTTCGCAAAGTGGCGCTGTCGGGGACGAAGACCAGTCAAACGTGGGCAAGGAGCTAATGAGCGTCGAACACGTGGTCTCCTCCTGCTCGGCACCTGCAAGTAACGACGGAGGAAGCTGGCAGCCTTCCCCAAGGATGTCTCTTTCTTCGGTAGTGGGGCCCCTTCCGGACAACAAACGGAGAGGATTCGGTAGTTGGTGGAGCTGTGGGTACTCTCGAGAAGGATCGGGTGGCCTCGGATCGGGTGCAGCTGGAGAGTGCAGTTGGTCCCCAAGCTGCAGGCTTGGCTGTGGGGCGCTCCTGTCAGTGGCCAAGTGCGGGGCCGGGGACGTGCTTTTCTTCTTCGCGTACGACACACATCCACGTGGAGGTGCCGAGCCCAGTTTTTTCTCTCGCCAGCGTGGCACGTTCCGTGGGGCACGCGTAGGATGGGCCTTCGCTTAGGCTTGAGGTTGCGGCCCAGGATGGGGTGGCTGACGTTCCTAGCTCCCCCACCCAGTCTCAGCGTGGTGGCCCAACTCCACCTAGGGGTGATCATCACACGCCGCCGGGATTCGGTGCTGGCTTCGTCGCGCCGAGATCGCCGCTAGGAGTGGTCATCAGGCAGGTCAGGAGGCACATCGTGAATCCGCTGCTCCCTCTTCCTGATATACAAAAGGGCCGTAAAAAAGGCTGCAGTTCACGCCGGAGGAGCTTTGCAGAAGAAGTTCTCGCCTAGCAGTGAAGTCTAAGGGCCGTCCAGGGTCGTCGTTGAAGCGCGCGCAGCGGGTTCTTCTCACGAGGCTGGGCATCTGCGAGGTCGACTGGGAGCCTGAGGTGGACTTCCTGGAGCAGTACGCGGAGTACTTCAAGGAGCCACTTCCGCCTGCGCGTATTGAGGCCTTGGCCAAGCTGTTCTTTCTGGACGTAGGAGAGCCAGAGGAGGCTGGCTTGTAGTGATCACTGCGGTGATTGTGGAAGTGTGGACCTCGTTTGTGTTTATGGATTTGAACAATGAGAACATTGTCGTGTGGAATCCCCGCGGTCTCGATGATCCCAATAGGGGATGTGTCGTGCGGACGGAAGTCGCGGAGGTCGCCGCCTCCATTGTGTGCATGGTGGAGTCGAAGCTGGCGGTGGTGGACTCGTATGTGATCACCCGTATCTTGGGTTCGCGTTTCGATCGATTTGTTGCGCTCCCCGCATTAAACACGGCCGGGGGCATAATTGTGGCATGGGACTCGAGCCGTGTCCACGTTTCAACCTCGCAGGTGGACCGGTTCGCAGTCACGATTGAGTTGTGCTTCCCGGGCAGGAAGCCCTGGGCGCTGACGATTGTTTATGGCCCTACGCAAGATGAGCTGAAAGTGGAGTTCCTAACGAGCTGCGTTTGATCCGGGCGGGGTTCCAAGGCATCTGGGCAATCACGGGAGATTTTAACCTGATCCTCTAGGCCTCGGACAAGAACAACAGCATGCTGAACATGAGGTCCATGGGTCGTTTCTGGCGTTTGCTGAATGACCTTGAGCTGAAGGAGCAGAACCTTGTGGGATGCTGTTACACGTGGAGCAACGAAAGAAGGGTGCACACGCTGGTAAAGTTGGACAGGTGGTTTGCCACGGCTGACTGGGATTTGGCGCACCCAAATTGCCTGCTCCAGGCGCTTTCTTCCTCGATGTCAGACCACTGCCCAATTATGCTTTTCACCAATGTGTCCTTCCACCGCAAGGCGCGGTTTCACTTTCAGTTGTTCTGGACGACGCTGTCGGGGTTTAGGCAAACTATGGCGGCGGCTTGGTTCGAGGAGGAGCAGCGGTTGGACCCGTTCCTTGATCTGCAATGTAGGTTGAAGGCAACAACACGGGCCCTCTCGCGGTGGAGTCTGCGGCGTATTGGCAATGTCAAGGAGCAGATCTTACTCGCGAATGAGGTGATCTTTCAGTTGGATCAGGCCATGGACAGACGGCCGTTGAATAAAGATGAGTGTTGGCTCCGTGGAAAGCTCAAGCGCAAGGTGTTGGGCCTCGCGTCGTTGGAGAGGACGATGGCGCGGCAGCGCTCACGCGTGCTCTGGTTGCAAGAAGGAGACGCAAATACGGCGTTTTTCCATCTCCATGCAAGCTCGCGGAGGAAACGAAACCTCATCACCCGTCTTCGTCGCGACGGCACAACCACCACCGTGCCGGAGGAGATGGAGGACATGGTGACTGCGCATTTTGTGGAGTTGTTGGGCCAGCCGGTGGCCCCTGCCCATGGTCTCAACCTCGATCAGCTCAGGCTGCCACCTGTGGATGCGGGTGGACTGGAGATCCCGTTCTCGGAGAAGGAAATCTGGGCGGCAGTTTGCTGCTTGCCGCCGGACAAGGCACCTGGGCCCGGCAGCTTCACCGCGCGTTTCTTTCAAGCGTGCTAGCCCACGGTCAAGGATGCGGTGATGCGAGCTGTGAACGCGTTCGACGCGGCAGATAACAGGGGTTTCTCGAGGTTGAACGAGGCCTACCTCACGTTGCTTCCGAAGAAAGATGAGGCGATCGAGGTCAGCGACTATCGCCCGATCATTCTGTTGCACATCATTGCGAAGATTGTCTCCAAAGCCATCGCGCTCCGCCTGGCCAAGCACATGCCCGATCTGATCAATGTGAATCAAAGTGCGTATGTGCGTGGGCGGGCGATTCAGGACAATTTCTTCATGGTCCAACATTCAGTTCGTAACCTGCATAGGCGGAGGATCGCGGCGATGATGTTGAAATTGGACGTAGCGAAGGCGTTCGACTCGGTGGCCTGGCCGTTCCTGCTGGAAATCCTGCAGCATCGGGTGTTTGGACACGATTCGTCGCGAGAATCGCGACGCTGCTCTCCACGGCTAGCACTCAGGTGCTGGTGAACGGCGTGGCGGGGGGGGGGAAATTTGGCATGCTCGTGGGCTTCGCAAGGCGATCCTTCTTCCCCCGCGCTCTTCATCTTGGTGGTGGACGTGCTCAACGCCCTGTTCGAGCTCGCGGAGGAGCAAGGGATCTTCGATCCCTTTAGTCAGGCAGGCGTGAAACATCGCCTATCGTTGTTTGATGATGACGTGGTCCTCCTGATTAGACCACGGCAGGTAGAGGCGGAAGCGGCGATCGCCCTCATGCTCACGTTCGGGCGGCGTCTGGACTGCATTGCAACCTGGCCAAGAGCGCGGTGTCGCCGATCAGGTGCGAGGGAATTGATCTCTCATCTCTGACTAAAATCCTGGAGTGCCCGATTCGGCCCTTTCCAATTCAGTATTTGGGGCTGCTGTTATCCCCAAATCGGCTATCGAAGGGGGATCTACAGCCGCTTGTGGACAAAGTCGCACGGCGCGTCCCGACGTGGAAGGATGGACTGCTCGAAAGGAGCGACCGTCTGATCTTGGTGGACTCCACGCTGACGGCGACACCTATTTATCAGATGTTGTCTTTGGAGCTACCACAGTGGTTCTTCAACTGCATTAACAAGTTGTTGAGGGGGTTTTCTGGTCGGCATCGGTGGAGGCGCGCCGGGGTCAATGCGTGGTGGCTTGGGATACAGTCTGCACCCCCAAGCATCTCGGTAGACTCGGTGTGAAGAACCTAAAACTGCTTAATATTGCGTTGCACATGCGCTGGCGCTGGCTCGAGCTCAGCGATCAGAGCAAGCCGTGGCAAGGTTTGCAGTTTCAGGTTCAGGACGAGGTAGAGTAGGTGTTTCGAACGGCGATTGACTGCAAGGTCGGAGATGGTAAGCGCCTCAATTTCTAGCGGGATCCATGGCTGGGGGGACGCTGCATTCAGAGTATTGCCCCCAGCCTCGCCAAGGTCGTCAAGCCCACGGAGCACTCGTTGTCCGTGTTCGGCGCGCTGCACAACCACGAGTGGATCCGATCCATCAGAGGACGGCTTTCGGTGCAGGCGATCGTGGAGTTTTTAGAGCTCTGACCGAGGATCACCGGGCTGGAGCTGCGGCCGGACGTGGATGACTCGGTGCGATGGCGTGGAAACTTGTCCGGTGGGTACTCGGCCAAGTCCGCTTACAGCTTGTTCTTCCTAGAGAGGACGACTATGACATGCGCTCGGGAGCTCTGGGCTGCCAAAGCACCGCTCAAGCTCCAAGTACACATGTGGCTCACCCTAAAGAACCGGTTGTGGACAGCGGATCGTCTCGCAGCTAGGGGCCTGCAACACCCGGACTCCTGTCCCCTCTGCTGTCAGGAGGACGCAACGGCGGCGCACCTCGCCGTGGAATGCTCATACGCCAGGGAAGTGTGGTATCACATGCTCTTGCCGCTCAGGTTGCATCGTTTCACCCCAACGCCGGACTCCAGCTTGGACACCTGGTGGCCGCGTGTGAGTGGAGCCGTTGCAGGGAAGGAACGGAAGGAATTCAACGCGCTCGTCAGCTTAGTGGTCAGAGAGCTATGGCTCGAGCGCAATGCGCGGGTGTTCGACAAGGTTGCGGTGTTACCGATGGAACGTTGTCGTAGAATTAAGGAAGAGTTCGAGCTCTGGAAGCTCGCGTGGAAGAAAACTTGTAGGCTAGAACGAGAGAATCCATCCTAGCTGCTGAGTTGCGAGTTGTGAGTGGAGGGGGCCGTCCAGACGCATTATGTTGCACTCGACGGCCGTGGCTTGTATTCGGAATTTCTCTTCTTCTATCTTAATGAAAAAGACATGCGCAGCTTGCGCGTGCTCTTGAAAAAAAAACCAAGCCTTTCTATAAGCACGAATGCTTGTACCTAGCTTATTATGCCTAGTTAAGCATTTCTGGTCTAAAAAAGCACTTCGCATGCTCCAAAAACACAAGTTCCCATATACAATCCCATGGCCCAGCTCTTCCTTTAGGCCTTAGGGCATCTCCAGTCACCCCCCAGAGCCCCCCAGGCGGCCGTTTTAGCGCCGGAAGCGGCGAATAGCGCCATTTCCTCACCAGTCGGCCCCCCAAAGCCCAAATAGCGCCGTTTCGGCGCTATTTCGCGCCGCGGCACCCAGGCCAAACCCAGCCCGCTGGGTTCGGCTTGGGGGGGCGAAACTGCGCGGAAGCACGCGCGGGCCAGCTCCGTCAGTGACGCGCCAAAAAAACGCGGGAATAGAAACCCCCGTGATCATCTTCTCGGCTCCCGCGTCGGTCAAAGGCTGCCGGCGTTTATGGCGTGGCGGCCGCCCAGTGCATGCGCCCGTTCAAAGGTTGCCGGCGTAATGGCGTGGCGGGCGGCAGCGAGGGGACGCGCGCACAGTAAATGCCCGGCAGGCTACAAAAGCCCCCCGCCGCTAGCCGCCCCGCCCCATTCTTCCACCTCGCTGCTCCTTCCTCGACGCTCTCCTCTCTCCCCCGTGCTCTCTCCTTCCTCCACGCAAATGGCGAACTACGATAGCGCCGCCGCCACCTTCGCCGGAATGAGGCGTGGGCGCTGTACCACGCGGGCTACCCGTGCCCGCCAGACATGCGCCTCCCGAGCTCTGCCGGCGGGCAGCCGCACTGGACCCTCAGCGCGGGCGGGGTGCCCGTGCCTCCGATCCCGTCAACGGACGCGGAGTTCCGGCAGGCCATCGCCGAGGTGCGTCAAGGCCTGCCGGAGGACGAGGCCGCGCGGCTCCATTGGAGGCCGCACGGCCAGAACGCCTTTTGGTGGCAAGAACTCCAGCGGCGCCGCGACGCCAAGCTCCCCTCCGAGGGCAACAACGGCCCCGTCGAGGGCCGCGCCAATGGCCACGGGCGCAGGCGCTGGTGGGGAGGCCAGCACCGCACTCTCGAGTGGGTGCTGGACTACATCCACGCCGGCAACGCGCCTCGACTGGAGATGCCGCCCCGCCAAAACTCCTCATGGAATGCGCGGCGGATGGGCGGCGGCTCGTCGCCGGCCACATCGTCCTCCTCCGGCGCGCACTCCATGTCCCTCGCCCCTCCCCTTCTAAACTCCGGCGTGCCTGTCCCCAGGCGCAGCGGCGGCGTCCTGCGCATCGGCGAGCCACGCCAGCGACAGGACGCCAGTTTCGAGCGCACGGTCCACCCGAAGACGGAGACGGACGAGGACGAGGACGACGAGGAGTGGCCTGACCTGAAGGTCGCCGAAGAGCTGTCGCGCAACACGCTCCAGCCCGTCGCCGACGACGTCGCCACGGACTGGAGCCTGCGAAAGCACCGCCGAGGAGCTGGAGCTCCAGCGCCGCCTGCTCGCTGAGGCGGCTCGCGACCAGGAGGCTGCCGCCAACGCGGCCTGCCGCCGCATCCCTTCCCCGCCGCCGACGAGAGACGTCCCCTACGTCGTGCTCGACCCCGACTCCGACGAAGAAGCCGAGTACCTGCGAGCCCTCGCGGTGAGCAGGTGGGGCGACTCCGGCGCGGGGCCGAGCAACACTGGCTGCGGCGACCCCGGACAGGGACCGAGCAGGCGCGACGGCGACGGCCCGGACGACAACGGCGACGACGTCGACTACAGTCAGGCCATCGCTGAGCGCCTAGGACTTAATTAGCTTAGGTTATTTTAGTTTAAATTTGTGTTTTAGTTTAAATTTGCGTCGAAATTGTATGAACTTTGCGTGAAATCAGTAAAATGCGCCGAGTTTCAAATCGCGATTTTTTTTTGGCCGAAACTTGGGCTCGAGGGCGACTGGGAAGGCTGACTCCCAGGTTCCAGATTAGCGCCGTTTGGTGCCGTGACGGCCCCAAAACGTAGATGGCCTTAGCCACAACATCATTGGCTTTATTTCCATCTTATTGGTAGATATTAATTAAAAAAAACATTCCTTCCATATCCTTATCCGGGCCGGCCGACGTCGATCTCCGCCGCTCCCCTCCGCTCCGGTTCCACCACCCACATGTCCGCAGCGAGAGAGACCCGTGCTATCGCCGTTGACGTAGCCATGGCGCACGGTGTGGTCGGCGTCGACCTCCGACGACCGACGGCCCACCCACCCAGTTGATAACACCATCCATCGTTTGATTGCTCTCTTGTCGGCGCCTTGTAGATGCACCACCGGCAATACAGGATAGGACAGCCCATGTGCGTCCCTTTTGAAACGGAGTACCATGGATCATCTCGATGCAGAACATAAACCGGTACTACCTTTTTGCGAATTTAGTGTCCAAATTTTGGGGGCCAGAACGCCGTCGATCTGCCGTCTCTTTCATCTTTGTTGGGGAAGAGGTAGGAGGTGGAGTGGCAACCGGGCCACAGTGGCGGGAGGCGGGAAAGCAACTGCGTGGGCAGGGCACTAGGAGAAGACAACACAGCACAGGCTCGTGGCTGACTCAGCTGAACCTCACGCGATCTTCCCGGAGATAAGATCGGGAGCTGGACGTACGGTTGGCACCACAAGCTGGCTCCCCCTCCCCGGGAGCCTCTATAAATCCACCGCCGTCTCCGCTCCCCTCGACGAGCACGGAGACAGCAACAGAGAGATCAGGAACAGAGGCTCGGAGCACAATACAGGCGTAGCGCGCTGCTGCTTTTAGCTTGCGTCGGGACAGAGATCAAGAAACAGAGAATCGATGGCTACGTTTGCTGTCGCCGCCGCGCCTCTTCCGGGTCGCGTGGCTACAGCTCGGCGCGGGGGCCGGTGTGTGGTGCGGGCGTCGGCGACCATGGCGCCGGTGGCCGCGACGGGGAGGACGCACTACGAGGTGCTCGGGCTGGGCGCGGGGGCGAGCAGAGGGGAGATCAAGGCGGCGTACCGGCGCCTGGCGAGGGAGGTGCACCCGGACGCCGCTGGCGTCGGCGGAGGCGGAGACGAGGGGTTCATCCGGCTGCACGCGGCCTACGCCACGCTCGCCGACCCCGACCAGCGCGCGCGGTACGACCGGGACGTCCTGGCCGGCGCGGCGACGTTCCGGCGGGCGGCGATGGGGCCGGGGTTTCGGCGGCGCACGTGGGAGACGGATCAGTGCTGGTAGGCTGGAGGCAACCGGCGGTAGGGAGCCAGGGACGGCCGTCCGGTTCTGACACGGCGCGGCGTCGCGGTCGGAGGAGGCGATACGCCGTCTGATCCCGACTGGACGGCACACGCGGACGCGGGATCTGTGTCGACCGTGACACTGCGAGAGGCTTATTTTTCAAGATCTCTTCGTGCGTTCATCAGCGAACTGCAACTCTGTAAATGAAATTAGTTATCTACTGTAAATTAATGCCTACGTAAGGAATATACTACTAGTACTAACTCCGTTGGTTTGTAGAAGGGATTACCAAAGTATGATTAAACAATCCCATGCCAGCCATTGCTGGAGGCTGTCACTTTGTTACTAGAAGAAATTAATTTTTAATAGAGTACAGTCATCAGAGAAGTTTTCATGGATATATGTATAGTGGAGAGGTAGATTTTCTTGGTGTGAGAACAAATGAAAAAAATGTCAATTTTTAAGCTGGAATATGTTTGTGACGTCATGGAGCAAGAAACAATAAAGATCCACGGAAAGTGATCTTTGCTCCAGAGCTCCAATGGTCTCTCCGCTTCCAAAAAATAAATAAATAAAACTTAGAACGGTCAAAAATTTGAAAATAATTATGTATGTATTTCGTGATATAGTCTGGACAAATGCGAAATTACAACGCGAAATTCTATGTACTATGAGCTACACAAAAATGACAAAATCTTAACAAATTTGAGAATATAAGACACTATATTATAGATCTGTACATTTATCATTTTTGTGTAGGTTAAAATATGTAGCTTTTCAAACTGAAATTTTGCACGTTTGTAGTACATATCATTGGAAACATTCACAATTTTTTCACATTTTTTAAAACCTGTTTTTTAAAGTGCAGGGAGCATTGAAGCTCGGAAGTACAAAATTCCCACTCTCAAAATCCACTCTAACAGGCTTGATAGTTTCATCCATAAACTAAAAAGGGCAGCCCGATGCAAGTAGTTCCCGCTTGCGTAGGGTTCTGGTCTTTACCACGAGCCTTTCTGTGATTTTCATCCATCAAGTAACCATAAGACTAATGCATAGTTGTTACATAAAAATGTATATTTACATTAAAAATCAATTTGAGTACAACATTACATGGCGCTAAAGTATCGAGCAAAAAAACAAATATATAGAGGCTTGGAGAAGTTTTCATGCATATATATGTATAGTGATGAGATAGATTTTCTTGGTGTGAGAACAACGGAAAAAAAAATGTCATTTCTTAGGGTGTAATATGTTTGTGACATCTTGGAGCAAGAAACAATTAAACCCCACTCTAATAAGCTTGATAGTTTCATCCATAAATTAAAAAGGGTAGCCCATGCACGTAGGTTCAGCTTGCGCATGGCCTTTCCCTGCACTTCATCCATCAAGTAACCATAAGACTGACGCACAATTTTTTTAACATAGAAATCTATATTTACGTTAAAAAACAATTTGAATACACCATTACATGCCTCTAAAGTATCAAGGAAGAAACACATGTGCCTAAAGGGCGAAGATAACCTAAACTTGTGTCGAGGATACTGAAGATCGCAGGTGGAATCAGTTGGCCATCATTTATAGTCGGCAACATAGGCTCGAATATGCCGTATTATGCAACCTCCAATGACCTTCAAAGAATTCCACACTAGTTGATGGCTTGATGCCTCGCGGGTGACTCTTCCGATAGTCTATCTAATGTATAGACATGAGTTTGAGGAGAAATGAGCTATAGAATTCGCGGAGCCATCGGCAAATCCACGCAGTTGAATCCGGGACTTATAATAGAGATGTAGTCATCCACCTCCGGTTGAATCAATGTGAACATCATAAGGATAATATCCACCCACTGGTAGAAAATCGGCCTACAGTCCCGGTTCGCCAGGCCCATTAATCCCGGCCGGGCAACCGGGACTAGCTATGCGCGACTAAAGGGCCCCCCTATAGTCCCGCCACTTACGGACCGGGACTAAAGGCCCGTCCACGTGGGCGGGTGGCGGAGCCGGGGGGCGGAGGACATTTAGTCCCGGTTGGCCACATGAACCGGGACTAGATTTATTTCGTAATTTTTTTAATTCATTTGGTTTCTAATTATTTTTCACACCTTTTTTTCACTCCCTTTTTTCACTCCCTTTTTTTTCAGAATTTGTATTATTTGCTTAGTGTCTAACTACAATTATCTCTAGTCAAATTACTTACTCATGGTCAAACTTCCCGCTCGGTCACCCATCCTCTCACTACTCTAGCACTAGCACGCTTAACTTCCGAGTTTCATCCCGTCCCGAATCCAAGTGTTTCTCACGCATGTATGTGATAGTAGTATCATATCAATCTTATTAACATGTTGGTCGATGCCACATTTCTTTATTGTTTGAATTTCAAATAAATCATTTAATAAACAAAAGTAATGATGTAATTAATAATTTTGAATAAATAAATAAACATTAACTTTTAATTTGTATTATTTCTAAAAATACAAATAATATATCAAAAAATTAAGAAAAATATAACTAATTCATTTTAAAATCTTAAAAATACAAATAATATATCAAAAATTAAGAACAATAATACTAATTCATTTTGAAATCTTAAAAATACAAATAATATATCAAAAATTAAGAACAATAATACTAATTCATTTTGAAATCTTAAAAATACAAATAATATATCAAAAATTAAGAACAATAATACTAATTCATTTTGAAATCTTAAAAATACAAATAATATATCAAAAATGAAGAACAATAATACTAATTCATTTTAAAATCTTAAAAATACAAATAATATATCAAAAAATTAAGAACAATAATACTAATTCATTTTAAAATCTTACTAATACTAATTTTTGGTTAACAGATATATAGAAACTGTAGTTTTCCTGTTTTGTTTTATTGATGTGTTTTTGTTTTTGCTTGTTTTGAAACGTGTGTTTGACATAATATAGAAATAGTATAGCTAGGAATTAATATAGAAATAATATCCAAGTCATTTAAAACTAGGAAACAAAAATAGTTTTATGAACAACAAAAGACAAGTGATAACTAAATCACAAGTAAAATACGCGAGTAGAGACATCACAATCATGAATAGAACACATTCATCACATTCATAACATAGAGTCGATCACACATAACACAAACATAACTCTCACAATACTAAGATATCCATTACATATATATACTAAGATACCCATTACATGCATATATATCGAACGCTACATCTATGGCCGTCGAGTAGATGCGGAACAAACTCGTAGGAGACATATGCATCTATGGCTGCATACTTGACGTTCGTCAAGCCCAGTGGGGTCTTCTCCCAATAACGGTGATTCTTCGAGGGGAAATCAGATTTCATCCTTTCGTAGCCCTCGTGGATGAAGGCAGTTGCCATGACAGCCATCCCGGTCTTTGGCCCGTTCAACTGGATAAGATTCTGAAGATCAATGTAGTGATTTTCAGGTATCATAATACCCAAGCGCATCAACTTCGGACGGTCTTGCGTGATGTCAACGCTGCAAAAGTCAAACCCCATGTTGACAAGAAAATCAACAAGGGCCGGACAATACTTTGAACTACTGCAACAACAAAAATTTGATACGTGTTAGATATGTTGCAACACATGTATTCTTCACATGCAACAAAAAAATCGAAGATGCAAGAGATTGTACGTGTGCGTTACCTTGACCATTGGAAGATCAACACGGACTCCTTGAACGCAATCTGGATGACGGCAACATCCCTCTGATTCGCCATGTACTCCAGATCAAGCCCGAAGAACCGGTGTTCATCGGGAGAGGCGAAATAGAGATTGGTCAAATGACCAAGAGCACCGGGCAGCCTCTCGCAACTGTTGGTGTAGCACACGTCGAGAAGCTTGCCGCATGGTGTGGGACCTTGGTATTCCTCCCAAACTTCAGCCATGGCGTGTGTGCTTGGTGAAGATCGAAGAGATGAGGAGGAAGACAGTACAGAGAAGAGAGCAGGAAGAAACAGAGACTCCGACGCGCGCTGTGGAATGCCCTTCTGCCTCGCTCGCGAAATAAAAACCGCCTCGCGGGAGGCGAGAAGTTTGATCTTTAGTCTCGGTTGGCCACGCCAACCGGGAATAAAGGACCAATAGTCCCGGGCGGCCAGGTCAACCGGAATTAATGCCCTCCACGCGCCTGAACGCGCTTCCCAACCCGCGACGTATGACCTTCTGTCGCGGGTCTCCTCCCGACCCGGGACTAAAGACTCATTAGTCACGGTGCGCGACGTTTGGGGACTGATGGGGGCGTATGGAAGGCCTTTTTTCTACTAGTGACCGTGGAACATAAAAGATATTTTTTCTACATTTAATTTGGGTATGGTCCATATCTATTCAGTAATAAGTACTATATATCTTCAGGCCCCAGGTCAAGCTTAACAAGTTATTATGATTATATCACAAATAAACCTTTTCGCATACTATCTTTTTTCAGGATACAATCCGCCACTCGCTCTTTTCCAGCTCCACCACGCATATGTACGATCTTCTTCCTGGTCGTCGCGATGGCGTGCATGAAAGCAAGTACTACTCGCTCCGCTAGTAATTTTAAGATGTTTTAGCCTTTTAGATGTTTTAATATGTCTAGATCGGATCAAAATAAGTGGATATACACACCAAATATGTCTAGATATAAGTACATCAAAAGAAAAATAAATTAAAACATCTTATATTTTAGAAGTTTAGGAACGGAATGAATAGTACTTACTATCATGGGTCAATGGGTCATGTAGGTATAAAAATAAGGTTTGTGGTCAGGACATAACGCAGAGGAATATGGGGCTCCCGCGTCTAGAGAGTTCTAGATGCAGAGCAAAAATAGGCTCTTTGTCGTGGCAAGTTCAGTGTAGAGGAAAACAGGTTGATGTAGCTTTCGCTTCAGAGATACGGCCTCAACGATGGCGATGGCCGGCCTATTGCTCGGAGGATGTGGTGAAAATTTTGTACTTCTAGAAGACCTGTTTGTGGCTATCTGAACCCGGCGCCTGCGGGCCGCTAACTGTTCTTTTTTTTAGACCGAAAGCACAGAACCTGATTTTCTCTGCACTGAAGTTGCAGCACCAAAAAGAGCCTAATTTTGCTCGGCGTCCAGATGCATGATCCCCGGATTTTTGTGCACCGCGTTCGGTCCCCAGCCACGATCATGTTTTTGTTCTTTCTCTGGAATTCTAGATGACACCCCCTGAATTTTCTGCCCTGCGCTTGTCGCCACCAGGATGAGTTTTTTCTTTTTCTTTCAGAGAAACTGTAAAAGATCTTTGCCTTCGTTGTCTGCACACTTATTAGAGCATGTCTAACAGACCCCCTAAGTTTTCACCCCCTAAAACGCGGGTAGAGGGCCCTGTATGCACATTTCGCCGGCCAAAAACTCGTGCGAGCTAGCAGATATTCTGTTTTACGGGGTAGGGGTAGGGGGTCTGCTAGCTCGCACGAGCTTTTGGCCCCTCAGAAAACTGAGTTTTGGACATTTTGCATATCAACGCAACATCTCATCACATTGCATAAAATTATCAAAGCACACAATAATAGTCTTAATTATTACAATCAATGTTTTCACACAAATAAAATGTTCAAAGCACACAATAAAAATCTTAATTATTACAATCAATGTTTCACACAAATAAAATGTTTTCCGAACTGCCAATCAATGTTTCACACATAGAAGAAGAGAAAATGAATCATTGGCCATGCAACTGCCAGTGGTGATCGACCAGATCTTGGGTGAGCTGGTGATGAGTCTCAGCACATTCAATGCCGCGATGCCCTGCAAGAAAAGCTTCAAGTCGATCAGGGTTTCTCTCGGGCACCACTCGGGTGCCAACATTATCATAGAAACATGGCAATCTTAACCCCCTCTCATCTTCGATGATCATGTTGTGAAGAATCACACAACATGTCATGATGTCGACAAGAGTCTCCTTGTCCCAAAACCGTGCAGGACCCCGAACAATGGCAAACCTTGCTTGCAAAACACCAAAACTCTCTCAATATCTTTGCGAGCAGCCTCTTGTTCTCTTGTGAACTTTGCTTCTTTTCTTGTCAAAGGCCTATCCTTTCTCTCTTTAATTGCCTTCACAAGAGTTGCATAGTCAGGGTAAATACCATCTGTGAGATAGTACCCCATAGTGTACTCATTGTTCATAACTTTGTAGTTGCAAGGTGGTGCATCACCCCTAATTATTCTTCTAAATAAAGGGATTTATTCAAGACATTAATGTCATTGAGTGTCCCCGGTAGTCCAAAGTATGCATGCCAAATCCACAAATCTTGGGATGCCACAGCTTCAAGCACAATGGTAGCATCACTGCTTTTTCCACAATACATTCCATGCCATGCTTTGGACAATTTTTCCATGTCCAATGCATGCAATCTAGACTACCAAGCATCCCAGGCCACCTCTCTTTCATTCATCTCCATGAGCCTCTTTGTATCATCCTCATTTGGAGCTCGGAGATACGTCTCGCCATACAACTTGATCACCGTCTTGGCAAACATACGCACACAATCAGTGGTTGTTTGTACCCCAATGCGAAGATACTCGTCAGTATAGTCCGCAGGGATACCATATGCAATCACCCTCATGGCAGCTGATATTTTCTGATATGGGCTAAATCCCATGACTTGGGCGGCATTTCTCCGTTGCTTGAAATAATCGGAATTTGCTTCACAGTCTTTCACGATTTTTGTGAACAAACTCCTACGCATGCGGTATCTCCTACGGAAGAGACGGGGGGGATAGGTAGCTACCTCGGCAAAATAATATTGCCACAGCTGTTCGTGGCCGAGCGCGCGGTTCCGCGGGATGCATATGCGGCCCTTCGTGGAACCCCTTCTCTGATCTAGCAGCTTCGCGCGGTCTTCGAGGTCCTTGATGCGGAAGATGTACTGCATCATCTCCATGTCGTCGTCGCTCAGCAGCTCGTCGAGGTCCGAATCCCCCGAAGACCAGCTCAACGAATCATCGGAATGCTCCACATCATCCATAGTCGCGTCCGCAGACATCTACGATGGTGAAGCAGAGATCAGGCCCCCGCGGAACGGCGAAATCGAAGAGGAACACGGCCCGGCGAGTACTCACCGTGGGGAGGCGGCGGAGATGCACACGGCGCAGCGAGTCGAGGGGCGCCGAGGTCCGCTGGGGGTCCGGCGGGGGTGCGGCGGTGTCCGGCGGGGGTGCGGCGCCTCGGAGGCGACCGGATCTACGCGGCGGCGGCTGGCGGCGGGGCGAACGAAAATGGGATTCGTACCTGAAACTTCAGCGCGCCCTAGCTCGCACGAGGTAGAGGGTTGGCCCTGTACATCTCCTTCCGACCCGCACATGTAGGGGTCGACGGGCCGCCCCCTACCCAAACTTGTAAAAAATCGTCCGGGGTGGTCCATTTACGGGGTCTGCTAGATGGCCGGGTAGAGCCCAAACCCGTATATCAGCGGTTATTACACGGGTTTGGGCCATTTAGGGGGTCTGTTAGACATGCTCTTAGTCTGTCGCGCACATGCTTTGTCTTGTGTTAGGATGGAGCGCCAGTGTTGTGTTTGCCCAAATTATTGATATATCTTGATAAGATTGGAGACCTGATCACCTAGGCTGGAGAAGATATGAAGATACTCTCTGAACTGTAGTGTTGGATAGAACCCTGGTCCAGCCCAAATAAATGCGAAAATGCCTCCTCTCTCTTTCTAGAACACATCATTGTCCGTTATTTTCTTTATTAAACTCCCCAACCATGTAGTACAATTTTTTTTTTAAAAGCTGATTAGTTTTTGAGTTTTAAATTGCTTTTGAGAATTTAGTGACCTTTTTGGGGGCCAAACTGAAGGTCCCTTTCTTCCTCGATGGGGAAAAGGTAGGAGGTGGAGTGGCAACCGGACCACGGTGGTGGCGGGAAAGGAACTGCCAACACAAGACACACTTACACTGTTGGTTGACTCTGCATCATGCTGTCCAGCCGCTCCAAGTCCCGCTGTCTACAGAGAGGGTGCCACTGCATCATGATTCAGGACCTCGTCACGACGGCTCGCCGCCTATCTTCTGCTTCCAGCCGCTGAGCTTTGCTCTGAGCTGTATCTTTTATTTTCTTTTACTCGTAGGGCAGTATTGTGCTGTTGGCCCAGCAGACTCTGGATTGCTTTCGGGTGTGTGTGTTTGGGTCCTCGTTGTATGACTGTTGGTTGCTTTATTTATAAAGCGGGGCGTAAAGCCTGTTTCGAGGAGTTGGTTGACTCTGCACGGCCCCAGGCAACCAGGCCGATTGCAGACGGAGAGAGTATATTCCTAGCCGGGACAAATGGAAGTTAAGTATTGTTAAACACTATATCAAAAAGTATTGTTAAACAGAGAGAGTATATTCCTAGCCGTGACACGCAGAATACGTACCATTTCTCTGAATATTATGCTTGGTACTAGTAGGGACTATCATGAAGATGCCAAAAGGAAGGTTTATGGTCGGGACGTGCATAGAATTCCGGGGGGCCATGCATCTAGAGAGTTCTAGACGGACGCAGAGCAACTCGCTAGCGTAGTTTGGAAGAAAACTCAGAGATCACTGCGTACACAGATGCAGCTTTCTCTTTCAGACAGTTAGCCGATGATGGGCGCCGGATTCAGACAGCCATAGACAAGTCCGCCAGAAGTCACAAACGAATCTAAAATATCACCACATCTTCCTACTCCGGAAGTCTCTTTCCTCCTTGCTGGGAAGGACGACTCGAGGAGGTGGCAACCGTGACTACGATGGTGGCGCGACAGCCTACACACGCACGCTAGGAGACGCACGAGAGTGGCATCCCCAGCTCCATCGCCGTCTCCGAGTACACTGTAGTGCGCTAGCTGCTGCTTTAATTCGGATCGAGAACAGAGTTGATCGGTCGATGGATACGTTTGCTGCTGCGACCGTGCCACTTCCAGGCCGGGTAGCCGGATCTCGGCGCTGTGTGGTGGCGCGGGCGTCCTCGACAATGGCGACGGTGGCGGGGAGGACGCACTACGAGGTGCTCGGGGTGGGCGCGGGAGCCAGCAGGGGCGAGATAAAGGCGGCCTACCGGCGCCTGGCAAGAGAGCTGCACCCGGATGCCGCTGGTGCCGGCGGAGGCGGAGACGAGGGGTTTATCCGGCTGCACGCGGCCTATGCCACGCTCGCCGACCCTGACCAGCGCGCGCGGTACGACCGGGACATCGCGGTCCGCGCCAAAGCGGCTCTGTTCCGGCGGGCGGCGGTTGCGCCGGGGTTCCGGCGGCGCACGTGGGAGACGGACCAGTGCTGGTAAGACAGCGCGCGGGCGCGGCTGCTCTGCTCTTCAAGTCGGCCAGGCACGACGTACGGCTGTCTGGTCATGTTCACCGCGCCGCCTCGGCAGCCGAACGCCGTCGGTTCCCAAACGGACGACTCTGATCGAGCCTCTTACATGGGTCTGTGTGGACTGGGACGCTGCAAGAGGCGTTTTTTTTTCCTCACAAGATCTCTTCTGCGTCCGTTCAGCAAATGCAAATATGTAAATTTACTAGTGAACCACTGTACTAAATTACTGGCTAAGTAAGGAATATACTGCTAAGATCTTGCGTTTCTAGAAGATAATTAATGATCCATGTGTCAATTCATGGTGGTTGTCGCTCCTATGAAGATAATTTCGAGAGCACAAAAGAAAAATCGTCCAAGTCATTTCTTAAGGTTGTCATGCAAGTTAGTATCTTCCACCGAAATAGCTTTACGCCATTTCTTAAGGTTGTCATGCAAGTTAGTAGCCTCCACCGAAATAGCTTTATGTTGCGCTATATTAATATAGCAACCACACCAAAGATCATTAGACCATTGCTAGAGCAGACATCGCAATCAAGCCCAAAACAAAAACAAGAGAAATAACGCCAACGGCACCGGCTCGACGAAAGCGTAGTTGGCTCGCAACTGCTGCACCCACCGGAGAAGTTCCACCACACTCCTATGCTTCCGATATGCCGCGTACCAAGCAACATCTTCAAAAAAGACCCGACGACGACGACGTTGCTCGGACCTATCCTATGATTTCTCCCACTACACAGAGGTAAGTGGGATAGGTGCATACCCGACGCCCTTCAAGAAGGTTGGCGACGCCTGCAGGCGTCACCGAGCCGATGCCAGCAGAACTGACGAGATTTCTCCTGACCCCAACACACCACCACCCCGGACACACCGTCGGCTCCACCAAGCTCACCGCCCACCAACATACGCCGTCACAGTATTGAGGCCACCATCGTCGTCTCACCATGGTCGACACTGCACTGCGAGGTCGGCCGGACCGAGAACCAACCTCCGGACATACGGTGCGGAAGAAACGTCGCTACGTGGGAGGGAACAACCTCCACCGCTGTTGGCAATAGCTGGCCGGATGCAACAGCAGGAGAATACCATGCCAATGGGCCGGGGCCGTGAAGCTCCTGCCGCCGCGATGCAACAGACGTAGTGCCGACTCCGCCATCCCTAGCCCGAGAAGGTTCTCAAACCAACCAGAAACGAACACTTGGAGCCCACACAGGCCCGACCTAACCTAGATCGGGCCCAGATCTGGGCCTATCGTCCTTCGTCGGCTAGCCTCTAGCTCGACTCTGCCGCCAACTGGCCACCCCCTGCACCGCCGCCATCCACGCACAGTGGAGCGCCGTCAGCCAAGCCGCACCGCCGTCAGGGCGCCCCTCCCAAGGCAGGGCCCCACGCCGGGTAGAGGAGGACCCGACACTACCGGCCCCGCAACGGCCCACGCGGGCAACGCCTGACTGCGCGGCGACGAGAGGGAATGGAGGGGAGGGGATCTGCGGAAGAGAGGTAGAGGCGCCGTCCCGGTCTGGGTGGAGTTGGAGATCCTCTCTCGGCGGAGAAGGATGGACCATCGACGTGCAGCGTCCAGGGCGGCACCCCTGGTCTGGGAGGAGTTGGAGATCCTCTCCCGGCGGCGCCATGGACGGCGCTGGAGATGGGGTTGGGCCTGGAGGTCATGGACAAAACCCTAAATCTTGATCTGGGTGTCTTCTATGTCTCCCCCAATTCCTCCTTGCGGTGTGGTTGGGCCGGATCCAGTGGAGGGTCGACCCTGCGCTGCCCGCTGCCTATCTGAAGCGACAGATCTTGCAGGTTGTCGACGGGTGGCATGGGGGCTGCCGGCTCGGTTTGAATAAAGGTGGCAGTTCGTGGATTCCTCTTGCACCAAGACGACGACCTACTTGATGCATGTCTTTATTGATTTGGCCGGAGTGTCGAGTTCCGGAAGACTCCGCCGACAAACTTCATTGGGCAACTCAAGCCTGGTGATTGACGGATCGGGTGGGATTCGGTCGCGTGCAGCCATGTTTTCTGACTGTTTGGTTTCAGAGGAAGCATTGCGAAGCTCTACAGTCTGTTGCCATCATGGACTTGTCTTTTGTTACATGGTGAATTCGGAGTGGGGAGTATGGTATGGAAGCCGAGATTTGAGAACTAGTAATGGTGGTTCGATTCTTGGTGGCGATGAGGGATTGATTCGGTGATTGGTATCCTAGAGCGGCGACAACGGCAAGTGGGGGTGCCAACAGAGGAGAAGTTCGGAGTCTAAACTTCTAGGGTGAAAACCCAATGTCGGGCCTTAGTTGGTTGTGCGTGGCAATTGCTTCGTTGAAAGCATTGTTTTTTTTTTGCAAGTGTGGACTTTCTTCGGGGTGAAAACTTATGGTGTATGATATCGCTCGGGCACTGTTTCCTTCTTGGAGACGTCGCTTTTGGAGAAGCTAGACTTCTGGTGTTGTTTTTTGGTAATGTTAGGTTTGCTGCGACAAGGAATAGATCAATGTAGCGGGCTTTTCCTTTTTGCTTTTTTTTTATCTGTGTGCATGCTAGTGTATGTACCTTTACGATATTAATATATGCTCCTTATAAAAAAAAAGAAATAGTCATTTGTACCTTTAATTTTCGATGGCAAGTCTATCCGCCAGTGTGATAGTATCTTCCCCGACCACACCAGGTCAGGTCTCCCATCTTATCACGAATATATCACACAATAATGCAATCATCTTTTCCCATTAATATCAATTTCCCGGCCATCGACGTCCATGTCCGCCGCTCTCTCTGCTCCAGCCCCAGCGGCCACGTGAAAGCGCGCGGCGTCATCTTGATCTTCTTCCCGGCCGTCGCCGTGTCGCGCATGGTGAAGGTGCAGTGGCATGCATCTCCGATGACCAACGCCCCCACCCACCTAATAACCGATCCATCATGTTGACCATACTATGTACGTGTATAGGTTGGGCTTGTACGTTGAACCTGTAGCGTCCGTCTCCCCCTGTATTTATTGGGAGACTAGACCCGGTCACACCCCTATACCTATATATGTGCAATGTGCACGATCAATGCAATCATCGATGCACCAAATCCCCTCAACATGGTATCAGACACCTACGCATCCTAACCCTAGCTTCCGCCCCTAAGCCGCCGCCCCGGTCCGCCGACTCGCCGCCGCCGCATCCTACGGCCGCTGCCCCGCGCCGCCGCTCCAACCCCCCCTTCTGCGCCGCTGCCCTCCTCCGCAGCCGCACACCCCAGCCGCCGCGCGACCTCCCCCGCACTACCACGCCGCCGCCTCTCCTCCCGCGCCGCGCCCTAGCCGTCGCGCCTCCTCATCTCGCGCCGCCGCTACATCCTCACCGAGTGCGCCGATGGCATCGTCCGTCTCCTCCGGCCGCACCAACCCCTTCGTCGGCCCCGACCCGGCCGTCATCCGCGACATCAACATCCATCAGCGCGTCCCCGTGACGCTTGACGCCACCAACTCCTCCTACTACACCTGGAAGACCTACTTCTCCCTCCTCTTTCGCGAGGAGAACCTCCTGGATCACATCGACGGCTCCATCGACTCGTGCGGCATGCTGGATGATTCCGAGTGGACCGCGATCGACGCCACGCTCATCCGCTGGTTCTTCACCACCATCTCGCGGGATCTGTTCCACACCGTCGTCCGCGAGGGCGATGACGCACGTACCGTGTGGGTCAAGCTCAACGGCCTCTTCACCGACAACAAGCTCCAGCGTCGCGTCTTATTGCAGCATGAGTTCTTTGACTGCCACCAGGATGAAAAGTCCATCGACGAGTATTGTCGCCGCCTCAAGCAGTTGGCGGACGAGCTGCGCGACATCGGCACCAAGGTCGACGATGATCTTCTCCTCAGTACGCTCACTGCCAGCCTCAATGACGACTTCGGCAACCTCACCTTGATGTCGGATCCCTCCTTTCCCAAGTTCATGGCATACTTGAAACTGGAGGAACACCGGATGAAAGGCGTGAAGAAGCACGTGCAGCACCAGGCCCTCGCCGCCGGCACGTCTCGTGGCGTCCCGTCACCGACCCCATGGCCGCCACAGCAGCCCCCTCCGCCGCCCGGGTTCTACACCGCCCCTCCCGCCGCCACGCAGCCGCAGCAGGCGCCCGCGGGTGGCCACCCGAGCGGGGGGCGCCCCGTCCGCCGCAGCCCACTCCGCCCTGGTCCTACGGCGCCAACCCGTGGACGGGCGTCGTCCACGCCTACTCCATGCCAGTGCCTAGGGCACCCGCACCGAGCATCTTCAGGGCCCCACCGTCGAGCCACCAGGTGTACTTTGCCGGGCCTTTCGCCGCGCCTCATGGCGCCCCGTACCCGGCGGCGCCCCCTGCCGCCCCGTACCCGGCGGCGCCCCCGGCCGCCCCGTACCCGGCTGCGCCTCCAGCCGCCCCCTACCCGGCCTTCCCGGCCATGGGCGGCTACGACGCCGCGCCCCCATACGGAGGATACCCGCACCAGGCGACCACCCCGTGGGATCCCGCCCTCCTCGTCGCGCTGCACTCGGCCCCGCCTCCCACCGCCTACGGTGGCGGCGGTGACTGGCACATGGACACCGGCGCCACTGCTCATATGACATCCCACACCGATAACCTTACGTCTTCCACTCCTGTTCATACTTCCACTCGTATCACCGTGGGTAACGGCTCATCCTTACCCATTACACATATTGGTCATAGGTCCTTTCCTTCCACTTCCACTCCTATCACCATGTCTAATGTTTTGGTTTCTCCTAACTTAGTAACCAATCTTGTCTCTGTTCGTCGCCTTACTCGTGAGAATCCCATTACTGTTGAATTTGACGCCCTTGGTTTTTCTGTGAAGGATTCCCGTACACGGATGGTTCTTCACCGATGTGATAGCCCCGACGAGCTCTACCCAGTGCATCCCACCACCACCACCGCCACTCGTCCCGCCACTTTCGCCACCAGCGTCGACCTTTGCCATGCTCGTCTCGGTCATCCCAACTCCACCGTCTTGCGTCATATTCTCCAGAGTTTTTCATTCTCTTGTAAATAGAGCCGAACACCATACTTGTGAGGCATGCCGTCTGAGCAAGCATGTTCGTCTCCCCTTTAGCGCGTCTACCACTATTTCCACTTTTCTGTTTCAGTTATTGCACAGCGATGTTTGGACGTCCCCGGTTGCTAGCAACACGGGTTATCTATACTATTTGGTGATATTGGATGATTTTTCCCATTATGTGTGGACGTTTCCCCTTTGTCGCAAGTCCGACGTTCTCGCCACTCTCACTAGCTTTTATTCATATGTCGCCACTTAGTTCGGTCGTCCTATCGTTAATCTCCAAACTGACAACGGAAAAGAGTTTGACAACGCCGCTGTTCGTCACCTACTAGATTCTCATGGCACCATCATGCGCCTCACTTGTCCCTACACGTCCCAGCAGAATGGACGCGCCGAGCGTGTCCTTCGCACTCTTAACGACTGTGTTCGCACGTTGCTCTTTCACTCCAACGTGCCCCCAGGTTCTGGCCCGATGCTCTTGCCACCGCCACTCTCCTTCTTAACATACGCCCATGTCGTTCCCGCTGGAACTTCACCCCGCATCAGCTCCTCTTCGGTGTACCCCCATCCTATGATGGCCTCCGGATCTTCGGATGTCTTTGCTATCCCAGCACCGCATCCACCACCCCTTATTAACTCGCTCCTCGGTCGGTTTCGTGCATCTTTCTCGGTTACCCTTCCAACACCAAAGGTTACCGGTGCTATGATCCAGTGTCCCACCGCGTGTACACCTCGAGACATGTTTACTTTGATGAGTTCGTGTTTCCGTTTCAGCAGGTACCCTCTCCGACGCGGCTCGCCCCTGCTATTGGCGAGCCGTCTTCCTCGCCCCAGGCTCCGGCTGCGCCCGCACCCATTGAGGCCCCGGCTGCGCGCGCGCCTCCCCCGACACCGGCTGCGCTCGCGCCTCCCCCGGCCCCGGCTGGGCCCGTGCCATCGGCGCCCTTGGCGCCCGCCGCGGCCACACCTCTCACCGGTGTGGTCACCCGCGCTCGGACTGGGACCTTCCGTCCCAACCCGCGCTACCTCACTAGTGGAAACAGGGGCATTAGTCCCGGTTGGTAAGGCCCATTTGTCCCGGTTGTGCAACCGGGATGGGCCGACCGGGACAAATGGCCCTCCCCCATTGGTCCCGGTTGTACCGGGACCCGGGATGGGTAGGGATGGCCCACGTGGCGAACAAGGCCAGGGACTTCGTCCCGGTTCGTTTTAGGAACCGGGATGGATACCTTTTCTAATAAAACAAAATATTCCGCCCACTTTTTCTAGCGTGGCAGGTTTTTTCCTTTTTCATTTTTTTTGGCTTCTGTCCTGCAATCCCCAACCGGCCTCCCCTTCCCTAACCGCGTCCACTGGCCCACGTCTTTAATTAAGCCCACTGGCCATATTTTGGTCAAAGGGCCGACTGGCCCGCGTCTTTTATTATAAGCCCACTGGCTACATTCGGTCAAAGGGGCCACCGGCCACGCGGGGTCAAAGGGGCCACTGGCCAGCGGCCTAGTGGCTGGCCTGCCCAGTCCATTAAATTAAGACCACAGGGACGCGCGGTCAAAGGGCCCACTGCCGCCTCGTCTTCCCGCGCCTCCACTTCCCCACGCCTCGGCTCCCTCCCCCCCCCCCCCCCCGCATTCATGGCCGCCTGCAACCGCCGCCACGTTCCGGCCGCCGGTTGGCATGCCAGCCTCCCCCGGGTCCTTTTTAAAGGGCCCCCGCCGCCCGTACATCCCATTCACCTCGGCCGCGTCCTAGCCAAAGTAACCCTAGCCGCCTTGTCGCGCTGGTTCAAGCGCCCCAGGAACGACCACGAGGCCGGGTCCTCGAGTGGCGCCAGCCAGAGAGGCTCCGGCGTTCCACCGCCGCCGGCGGAGGCCTTCGGCTTCGGCCCGGGAGGCGTCCGCATCGGCGGGCAGCCTCGCGTCCCCGCTCCGCCTCCGGCGTCACGTGCGCCGCCCCGCGCCGCGCCCAAGGGCAAGCGCTTCCGCCGGTACGTCCGGAAGGAGGAGGCCGAGTGGTACTGGGAACGCGCCACGCCGGTGTTCTGGCCGGACGTCCACCTTCCGGACGGCTGGCACCTGAACCCGCAGCGCATCCTCGTGCCGACTGCCGCCGGCCCCGTCCAGCAGCGAGGCCTTGCGCGAGGAGATCGACCGCCGGCGCGCGCTCCTGCCGGCCCACCTCCTCAGGGGCCGCGCGTACGCGCGCAGCTCCCCAAACTGGGCCGTCTGGCTCCAGCAGGAGCACGACCAGCGCCGCCGCTCCTTCATCTCCACAGCCCAGGAGGTGAGCACCGCCGACTACCCCGCGCCACCGCCGGGCAGGGAGCCAGAGCTTTGGCTCCTGGAGGACATCGCCGACAACGTCGTCGAGGACGACGACCCCGAGCTCCAGGCCGGCTTGGAGGAAGCCTACGAGGCCTCCCGCCGCTCCCTCGTCGAGGACGAGGTCAAGCGGTGGGAGCAGGTCCTGGCCGCCGCTGCCGCCGACGGCGCAGCCATGCCGCCCCCCTGCGGCGCCTACCCCTTGGTGGCAGGTAATGAACGCCGACCTGGAGGCCTCCGAGGACCAACCGCCGCCACAGCCGCTGCCCCCGACCTGGAGTACGGGATGACCTGGGCCTGGACCAGCGGCGTATGGTCGCCGGAGGAGCTGCCCCCGCCACCGCCGCCGCAGCAGGAGGTGCTGCCCCCGCCACCGCCGCACGCGCCCCCGATGCCTCCGCAGCCACCGGCGGGCCCGCCCCAGCTGCCTGCCCACCTGTGGCAGGCACCACCCTACCACTGCATCTCCTCCGACGAGGAGGAGTAGGCCGGCGCCGGTGCGCCCCCTAGGCTAAGCTACCCACCCCCCCAAGAAACGGTCGGCCGCCTGTGGCCGCGCCGCCGCCCCCTATATGTAAGCACGGCCGGCCGCCTGTGGCCGCGCCGCCCCCCTATGTAAGCAAGGCCCCCGGGCCTTTTTTAATATATATTTGTGTCCCTAGTCCAACGTGTCCCTAGTCCAACCCCGCCGGCGGAACCAGCGCCGGCGGGATCTTCCTACTCGTTCCCGCCGCCGGCAGGGCTTCGCCAAGCCATGTCCGCTGTCCTGGGTGGTCGCTCGGCCTGGAGAGGGCCGGATATTTATACAACTGGGCCTCTAGTCCTGGCCCGTGCCACCAACCGGGACTAGAGCCCCTTTGGTCCCGGTTGGTACCACGGGTCGGGACCAAAAACTTATTTCGAATTTCGGTGGCACCCTGCGCGCCCAAAATTTTTTAGCGCCAAAATTTGAAAATTGTTAAGTTTGCACATTAACAACTTCTATATACTTTCGAATTGACAAAAATTCCAACATGAAAAATGCTAGAATTTGCATAACTAATTCAAATCCATTTTTCGTTTAACTAATAATTATTCTAACTATTGAAACTATTAATTATTTTACCATTTGTATATAATTTGAATATAAATATCTTACAATTTTTGTTTTCTCTCGTGATCTTCCGAGTTAGTCCAGAGCATACAAGGCATCCCGGGTGATTTATATAAAATTCGACAAAGCGAGTTGTACCTTATTGACACGGTGAATTTGAGATCTTCGTCTACAACAGAAAAACCATAGTTTTCCTTCGAAGGTTTACTCTGAGCATTCTTTCGCCATCTTTTCAAAACATAGTGTGGTGGAATTTCTTTGATATTTGTGATCTCAAGAACCTTCAGTACCTGGCAACACGGAAGACCTACATCTTCAAACTTCTTGCAGCTACAAATGTATTCTGATGAGTCGAATCTAACAAAATGACCCCGACGCCTGTTTTTGACAGTTATCTCATACTCGGATATGGGTCCAATTTCGCCACAGTTATAGACCACGCAATCCAAGATCAGTTCAAATTCTAATCTGAAAATCTCAAACAGTGCAGGAGTGTATGCATTAGCAGCTTGCCAAAGTAACCGCAGAGGTGCAACCCTTTGCGTCATTTGAACTCCAAGGTAGTACCGAAGATATATTTCTATTTTAAGGATATCTGTCAGGATGGTATCCGTACTATCACTTCGAAGTGTGCCTGCAATATCTGCCTACAGTTATCTCATACTCGGGTGGATGTGCCGCTGGTTGGAATAATAGTGAAGTCAGGCTGGTCATAGTTATCAGCTTTTTACCAGTCAATACAAAATACTGATCATGTATTCCACGCTTATTATTACACATCACCAACAGACGGAGGAGAGAGAAACAGAAAAGTGGGTGGGTGTGCCGCTGGTTGGAATAATAATGAAGTCAGGCTGGTCATAGTTGTCAGCTTTTTACCGGTCAATACAAAATACTGATCAAAAAGAACTATATGATCATGTATTCCACTCTTATTATTACACATCACCAACAGACGAAGGAGAGAGAAACAGAAAAGTGGGTGGGTGTGCCGCTGGTTGGAATAATAATGAAGTCAGGCTGGTCATAGTTGTCAAGCACTCAATGCTTGCCAGCTTTTGACCGATCAATACAAATTATTGGTCAAACTTACACCTACTCCATTCATAATCACAGAATATGTATAAATATCATTTTGGCTAACAAAATCTCGTTCATACTACGTTATAAGAACTATGATCATGTATTCCACGTTTATTATTACACATCACCAACAACATCCCTATCTAGTCTTCTGAATTTTCTTCGTGTCCCTTGCTTATGATCGCTTCGGCCGTAACCATGGAGCATCTTCATTATTTAACGGGATGGTGGGGTCAGCTTTCACTGTGAAGGGTGGAATTTCAACAAACTTATTATAATCTTCTGACATGTCTGTCGTGTCCTCGATTCCCACGATGTTTATTTTCCCTGAGAGAACTATGTGACGCTTCGCCTTATTTTTTCTTTTCTTCGGTCTGGAAGACATGTCCTTCACATAGAATACCTGAGCCACATCATTGGCTAGGACGAATGGTTCGTCATTGTAACCAATATTGTTGAGATCCAGTGTTGTCATTCCATAAAGCGGGTCTACCTTTACCCCTTCTCCATTCAGGTTGACCCATTTGCACTTGAACAAAGGGACCTTAAAAGAAGGTCCATAGTCAAGTTCCCATATCTCCTCTATGTAACCATAGTATGTGTCATTTTTTCCATTCTCGTTTGTTGTATCAAAGCGGACACCACTGTTTTGGTTGGTGCTCTTCTTATCTTGGGAGCTCGTGTAAAATGTATTCCCATTTATCTCGTACCCTTGAAAACTCCCAATAGTCGAAGATGGTGACCCTGCCAACATGTACAGCTGATCTTCAACAGTGGTGTCATTTATAAGATGTGTTTGCAACCAACTTTCGAAAGTCTCCATGTGTTTGCGTTTAATCCATGAGTCATCCTTCCCCGGGTTTGCAGACCGTACAATATTCTTGTGTTCCTCGAGATACGTAGCCATGAACATAGAATTTTGTAGAACTGTGTAGTGTGCTTTGGTCAAAGAATGCCCGTCCCTAGGTATCATGGTTTTCTTTCCCAGCGTTCCTTTTCCCCTCAGTCTCCCCTCATGTCGCGATTCAGGAACACCAATTGTCTTAAGGTCAGGAATAAAGTCAACACAGAACCCAATGACCTCCTCTGTTCCATATCCCTTCGAGATGCTTCCTTCTGGCCTAGCACGGTTATGAACATATTTCTTCAAGACTCCCATGAACCTCTCAAAGGGGAATATTGTGTAGAAATACCGGACCAAGAATATGAATCTCTTCATAGGTGAACCAGGAGATGAGTCATAATGTTGAAGAAGGATGGTGGGAACACCAACTCAAAACTAACAAGACACTGGACCACATCCCTCTGTAATCTTGTCAGAATTTCTGAATCGATTACCTTATGAGATATTGCGTTCATGAATGCACATAGCTTCACAATGGGTACTCGAACATTTTCCGGTAGAAGCCCCCTCAATGCAATCGGAAGCAACTGCGTCATAATCACGTGGCAGTCATGAGACTTCAGGTTTTGGAATTTTTTCTCTGCCATGTTTATTATCCCCTTTATATTCGACGAGAAACCAGACGGAACCTTGATACTGTAAAGGACTTCAAAGAATATTTACTTCTCTGCTTTAGTAAGAGCGTAGCTGCTTAAGTAATGGCGCCATGTATTTGTGTGCTTGTTGCTTGGGTCTTTCATACGTTGCTGGTCCTCTCGTGCTTCTGGCGTATCTTTGGACTTCCCATACACGCCCAGGAAGCATAGCAGATTGACACAGAGATTCTTTGTCACGTGCATCACGTCGATCGAAGACCGGACCTCTAAAACTTTCCAATAGGGTAGCTCCCAAATAGATTTCTTCTTCCACATGGTTGCGCGCTTATCAGGGCCGTACGGAACTGGTTGGCTGCCAGCAGCCTTACCAAAGATTACTTCTAGGTCCTTGACCATATCGAATATATCATTACCACTACGCAGCTCAGGCTTCTTCCGGTTATCTGCCTCACCTCTGAAATGCTTCCCTCCTTTCTTTCTTACGGGATGCTTGATCGGAAGAAATCTACGATGCCCCAGGTATACAACCTTTTTACATTTATCCAAAAAAACACTGTCAGTATTTTCGAAACAGTGTGTGCATGCATTGTATCCCTTGTTTGTATGTCCGGAAATGTTACTAAGAGCAGGCCAATCATTGATGGTTACGAAAAGCAACGCCCGTAGGTCAAATGGCTTTTGTTCGTTCTCATTCCACACACGTACACCTGGTTTGCCCCACAATTGTAAGAGTTCTTCCACTAATGGCCTTAGATACACATCAATGTCGTTGCCAGGTTGCCTCGGGCCTTGGATGAGAACTGGCATCATAATGAACTTGCGCTTCATGCACAACCAAGGAGGAATGTTGTACATACATAGAGTTACAGGCCAAGTGCTATGACTGGAGCTCTGCTTCCCAAAAGGATTAAAGCCATCTGTACTTAGACCAAACCATAAGTTTCTCGCCTCTCCTGCAAAGTCTGGGAAGTCTCTCTCGATGTTTCTCCACTGCGATCCATCGGCGGGGTGCCTCAACTTTCCGCTTTTCTTACGGTCTTCTTTGTGCAATCGCAACAACCTAGCATGCTCTTTGTTTCTAAACAGACGTTTCAGCCGTGGTATTATAGGAGCATACCACATCACCTTAGTAGGAACCCTCTTACGGGGGGCTCGCCGTCAACATCACTAGGGTCATCTGCTCTGATCTTATACCGCAGTGCAGTGCATATCGGACATTCATCCAAATTCTCGTACTTCTCACCGCGGAAGAGGATGCAGTCATTAATGCATGCATGTATCTTCTGCACATCTAATCCTAGAGGACAGAGAGCTTTCTTTGCTTTGTACGTACTCTCAGGCAATTCGTTATCCTTTGAAAGTTTTGGCTTCATTAGTTGAAGTAAACTCTTAAATGCCTTGTCAGTCACACCGTTCTGTGCCTTCCATTTCAGCAACTCCAGTGTGGTACCGAGCTTTGTGCTACCATATTCGTAATTTGGGTACAACAATTTTATGTGATCCTGTAACATGTTGTCCAGCTTCAACCTCTCCAATTTATTTTCACAGTCTTCCCTTGCATCAGCAATAACTCGGCCAAGATCATCATCGGGCTCTTCTGATGCCTGTTCTTAATCACCTCCTTCTTCTCCATTCTATTCCATTGCAGTATCGTCGTATTCAAGGAACAAAGGATCTTCTTCTTCTTCATCATCGTCTTCCATCACAACCCCTCTTTCTCCATGCTTCGTCCAGCAATTATAGCTGGGCATGAAACCTCTCCGAAGTAGATGGCCGTGAATGATTCTTTCGGAAGAGTGCTCTCTGACGTTCCGACAATCAACACATGGGCAACACATGAAGCCATTATCTTTGTTCGCCTGAGCTACAACAAGAAATGCATTCAGGCCTGCCATATACTCGGAAGTTCGTCGGTCACCATACATCCATCGCTGCCGTGCATCCAGCAGCATCGTATAATTAAGTTTATCAAAATACATTACAATAACATATGAATACGACAAATACTACTTTTTTATGTATCAGTTACAGATGAAAAAGATAAGTTTGTTAACCTCGATCGAAGATACCATTTTCAGTGAGTTTATGTGTGTCTCGGGAATTTCGTCAAACACCTCGTGTGCATAGTAAAATAAAACACACTAACACCAACCTCTCTCACACCTCCAAGCAAAAAAAAAAAGATGAAAATGGGGGGGGGGGGGGGGGCTGGGGCAGTATATATAGGGGAAGGGGCATTGGTCCCGCTTCGTGGCCTGAACCGGGACAAATGCTCATGCGCGTGTCACGTGGCCTGTGGCTAGACATTGGTCCCGGTCCGTGGCACGAGCCGGGACCAATATATCCCCCACGAACCGGGACCAATACCCCCAGGCGATTCCTGTTGCCCCGGGCACACAAACCGGGACCAATGCATAGCATTTGTCCCGGATATGGTTGCAACCGGGACAGCTGCCCCCTGACCCCCTGGACGAGAGGGTTGTTTCCACTAGTGCCTCGACACCGAGTACGCCTGCGCCACGTCTTCCTCGACTCCGTCTCCACTGCCCTCCTCCGCTCGTGCAGCCCTTCGGGATTCGAACTGGCTCACAGCTATGCGTGAGGAGTTGGACGCCCTGCAGCGCAACCGCACGTCCCCTCAACACATCACACATTCACACCTATGCTCGGGGCCATCCAGCAGCTTGACAAAACGCGGTGCAGAGAAGTCTGGGGCTCATGCATCTCGAGAGTTCTAGAAGCCAGAGCAGAAATAGGATCTCGTCCGTCACAAGTGTAGTGCAGAAAAGGAAAAAATCGGTGGTCACGGTATAGCTCACTGTGTACACAAACTGTAGGTCTCGCTTTCAGACAGTTTGTGGGCGACAGACGCCGGATTCAGATAACCGCAAACAAGTCCTCCGGAAGTCCAAACGAATCTACTGAAATATCACGACATCTTCCACACAATTGGCCTGTTTCAACCATCATCGTCGAGCTAGTATCTCAGCCGGGAGCTTCGAGAAGATAGAAAATTCTATTAGCATCCAAGTGCGCGCGGCATCTAAAGGAAACCATGACTTTTGTAAACACGCCGACCACAAACCTTCAAACGGCATGCAGCAATGCTGTGATGTCATGCAAATTTGCTACTTGTGCTGCAAAAGTAGCCATGTAGGCAGAAAGGAACCGATTAACCAGATAATAAATAAATGGGCAAAAATTAGTTAGTTGAAAAGGCACAAGTCTCTTTCCTCCTTGTTGGGAAGGTGGCGACAGCAACAACGCTAGCAGAGACAAGGCCACACAGCACGCACACTCCGGTGACTGACTCGGCGGGGGTTCATAAGATCGAGCGCCGGAAATACAGTACGTACGAGTGGCGACACCCACCTCCGAAGCCCCTATAAATTTTGGGTCAATCCCATCCGTTAGATCTTAATCGGAAGGCAAAGATATGCCTAAAGTTACGTGGTGACTTCTCTCTTTAAAGTCACTGGATCTCAGTCCAGTGGACTCGTGGTCATGGTCGCCGGAACAACGAAATGGGCCGCGCGCCGTCCGGACGGGGCACAACGAGCTCGAGAGGCGTTTTTCACAAGATATGATAGTGCGTTATCAGCAAAATGAAATTATGCAAATTAATGGCTACTAGACGAAAAGCGCGCTCCGCTGCGCCGGCTGCTCGGCGTTGTGTCATAGAGTGTCTGGCAGGGTACACGCTCGCAATCCCTTTGTTTTCTGTCACTACGTGTATGTTTGTTGTTGTTGTTGCATTCTAATGGCATTGATTGAAGTAAATAGGTAGTTGGTCTATGCAGGAGGGGTGTGCGGTTTAATATAATATAACCTGAAAGAATAGCGGTTAGTGTTTGTTGTCAAACCTCTTCCTTGTCTTCCGTTGTCAGACGGTTTTGTCTCAAGCAGGTTCTATGAACGGAAAACAAACAATACGGAATTGCGCAATGTCACCTAGCAACATAAGGCACCGTCTTCTCTTTTTTAAACAATCGAGAGCACAACTCTGGCATAACTCCAATCTTCTCGCTCCTTTTAGTGCCTCCCTCGGTAAACATCTTGATCGGTTGTAATAGAGAAGATATAAACCTCGTGATATTTTCGAAACAAAGTAACAAACCAAAACATTAGCAGGTGAGGTATGTGATCAGCCAGCACATCATCTTGTTTTCTAACGCCCTCTTGTCCACATAGTAAACTTACGAACACATTAAACAATAAACCATGTGAACATCAAACTCAACATATTTGAAATATTCCTCACCAAACATAGTAGAGAACCAATTTGCCAAACTTAGCACCAGGTAGTTACAAATCCGCACAAAAGCATTGTCTCCAGAAACAAAATGTAGAATCTAGAAACGAAAATGTCATCTCACCAAACGGAATAATGTGGATAGTCACATCATTAACTTATCTCCTCCCAACTAACCCAGAGGTTTCAGCGGGAAGATAGTGGAGCATAAGATTCCAACACAATAAACAATGTCTTACGCCACACCAACATTAGCACCGTGAACATTTGAACCTTTGCATCTAACTATGAGCAACATCATGTACCTGAATTAAAGGAAGAAAAGGAAAACTTTTTAAAATACAGTATTTCTAATATGGAAATAGAGTAGCCACAAATCCATGGAGGGCATATCTGTTAGAGTTATATATATTTATGTTGCCCTTTGCCTTTCTACATTTTGCCCTTTGGCCTCTGGTAATACTAAGCTACTTTCCCTAACATAGTATCAAGAGCCAATTAGTTTCAAATTTTTTTCCTCGCACGTGCTCGACCGCTGCCATTTTGCCTCTCGCAGTCGTCTGTTCGTCTGTTCTTCCGGACGCTCGTTGTCGACTATCTCCTCGTGTCGACTGATATCTCCATTCTTCCGCTGCTACTCAAGGTCGCGGCCTCCATTCCGTGGCCGTCCTCACCCCCGCTCCTGACCGCACCATGCGCATGTACGCCTCAAGTCCTCGAGAGTCGTCATTTGCTAGCCTGGCGCAAGTTACTGGTTAGCTCGTGGGCGTCAGATTGGTCATATCGCCGGTTGCTCCAGGTCGTCGTGGCATCACGTTCCGGCGCTCGATCTCCGCCCTCCACCTGAGCTCGACCTCTGCCTCCCGCTGGCGCCCGTCGCTTACCTCTGCCTGTCCGCTGCCGGGGCCTAGCGCTTGATCCCCACCCTCGGCCTGAGCTCGACCTCCGCCCGTCGCTGGGGACCGGCTCGACCTCCCTCCGCGGCGCTCGATCTGCCTCGCCCGACCTCCGCCCGTCGCTAGGGCCCGGCGCTTGACTTCCCCGCCGACGGTGCTCGGCGCTCGGCCTCCGCCCGCCGACGGCGCCCGGCACTCGGTCACCGCCCTCCGCTGCTCCTCCACAACCCGGCGGCGCCCCGCCCGTGTGTTTGTCGTTCTGTCTCTCCTAACCAACATGTGCCCAACAGCCCAAGTGTCTAGCAAAAAAAAATGTGTGACCAAGAGGCAAAGGCCCACATCCAACTAGACAATGCGCGTCAGATGGCCTCAGAGGAGCCCCTGTCCATGGAGATTATAGCTTGAAGTAATGTAAGGAATATACTACTTATAGCTACTGCCTACTTTGGTTTCTACTAGAAGGGTTTACGCCTTACCATAGTGTAGCTAATCATCGTCAATGCCATGTCAGTCATTTCTTGGAGGCTGTCATATTGTTTCTAGAATTTTTTTTCTTTTCTTTTTTTCAAAATTGAGGTTATATCTCCATACTATGCATCCAAAGGATGCACATAGCCATAAGAAACTAATCAATTACACAATAGTAAAACGATGATCCATGGCGGGCAGAAAGGAATTTATGGGGAAAAAGTAAATGAAAAGGTCATTCTCCAAGGAGGAATAATCATGTAAATTATACCGTGGAGCAAAAAAAAAAAAACCGAGCTCGTAGGACCAGTAGCTTCCTCCGCAAAGTTATCGTAAAATGAAAAATGGACAACTCATGGATTTTTTTCTTCCAATATTGCCTACGAGAAGTTTTTGAAACCGTAAATTACGTAATCATCTTATTCTTAGTTAAGTTGTATTAAATCAACGACAACTAATTTGAAACGGAAAGAGTAAAAGTGAAGAAACTTTTTTTCTCATCTCTTTTTCCACAAATCCATTTTGGCTGGCATTTAAAACAAATTTTGAAACATATAGAAATTCCAAAACATTTTTTCTTAGATACATCTTCATACTCTATCTGTCCGCAAAGTCATTGCATCAAGAATAAATATTTTTGTGGCTTGTGTAAAAATACAAAAAAAATCCAATGAAAATGCTTAATGTAACATTAAATTTTGTCTTTTCTATATAACCCACAAAAAATGGCGGCTAACAATTTAATGAACATATAGATTGTTAAGGTCTATGTAGAATTTTTTTTCCAACTTTTTTTACATTTAAAATTTTATTCTAGATGTATTTTAAATAGAGAGAATTCCTTATTTGACACTACTTAAAATCCAATTTCCTATTTGACACTAGAAATTTTTTCTTTCCTATTTGACACCTGGTCTAAATTTTGTTCCTTATATGACACTCTAGTTCATTCTCAGCACTAACAACGTCATATATGAACATGAAAAGATGATTTTGCCCCTAGTGCATTATGTAACCAAAATTTGCATATGGGATAAAATATTTGTGCTGATGGAATATTTAGTCCTTCGTTTCACATTGGTAAAACAAGTAACTGAAACATTGTTTAAATTACATGATTTTTACCACGGCAAATATGTACGTGACTGACAAACTCAAGTCAAATTACTCATTGCTGCTATAAGGGCATCTCCAGCCGTCCCCCCCCCCCAGGGGGCCTTTTCGCGGCGAATAGCGCCGTTTCTTCACCACTCGCCCCCTCCCCCCCCAAGGACCAAATAGCGTCGTTTCGGCGCTATTTCGCGGCGTGGCACCCAGGCCAAACCCAGCCCGCTGGGTTCGGCCTGGGGGGGCGAAACTGCGCGGCCGCGCGGGCGGGCCAGCTCTGTCAGCGACGCGACGAGAAAGCGCGCGAACAGGATCCACCGCCCGTGACCTTCTTCTCGGCGCCCGCGCCGTCAAAGACTGCCGGAGTAATGGCGTGGCGGCCGGCCAGTGCATGCGCCCCAGTCAAAGGCTGCCGGATTAATGGCGGGGGCGGCAGCGGTGACACGCGCGGCGCGATGGACGCCAGGCTATAAAAAGGGTGCTCGGCCCTCGCCGTCCGCCCATTCTTGCCTCCTCCTCCCGCCGCTCCCCCATTCTAGCTCCTCCTTCTCTCCCCCTCGCCGCGCCTAGCAACGATGGACGGCCTCTGGGATGCGTGGCCCGAGAGCGACGGCGAGGGACAACAGGAAGCGGCGCCGGCGCAGCAGCCGCCGGAGGGACTAGCGGCGCCCGAGCAGCCGCCTGTCCAGGCAGAGCTCGCGCCTGATCAGGAGGCGGCGCAGGCTGCCCGACAGGCTGCCCGGCGCTGGAGGAGGGAGCGGAGGCTGAAGCCGATATGGCCGGAGCAGCACGCCGCCCTGTACTCCATCGAGACCGCGCAGAACGAGGGGGCGTACCGCCAGGTCCTCGGCGGCCTCGAGCAGGCGGCGGCGGCGGCGGAGGCTGCCGCCGTTCGGGCGTCTCTGGAGACGCATCAGAGGGAAGAGGCCGAGCGTGAGGTGTCCGGCAGCTGGCCGAGAACGCTGCATCGGCCGAGCAGCAGGCGATCATCGCGCAGTACGATGCCGACCTGCGGCAGGTGGCGCTGCGGAGCGAGCGGCGCACCCGCCAGCCCTCCGAGCAGGCGCAGTTGCACCGGCTGCGGGTGCAAGGCCGGGCGGAGCGGCACCGGCTCGCCGCGGCGAAGGATGACGGCGAGGCTGGTCCCTCCAACCGGCACGCCGCGGCGAAGGAAGACGACGACGCCTAGGATAGTCGTCGATGTTTTAGTTTTACTTCTCGATGTTTAGTTTAAATTCGCGTCGAATTGTACGAAGTTTGCCTAATTCAATAAAAATCGCCTATTTTCAAATTGTGTTTGTTTGGGCCGAATCATGGGCTCGGGGAGCGACTGGAAAGCCTGCCCTCCCAGGTTCCAGAATAGCGCCGCTTAGCGCCGCGGCGGCTCCAAAACAGCGGCGTTTTGGACCCTGGGGGGCGCAACGACTGGAGATGCCCTAAAAGGCACATACCCAGCCCAAGAAAATGGGACAACAGAGACGAGTTTTTGCACCGGAGACCAGGACAGATGTAGCCGAAAAAGGAGAGGATATCACATTCTTGAAGACATGCACCTTGCAATAGCAGGTCCTGTCCACACGTGCTGCCTTGCTACAGGATGAATTTTCCATCGCTTGAGCAAGTACACGCATACGATGTTTGACTGAATCTGACGAGAGAGAGTGTCAAGTATACAGGGCACAAAAGTACGTCACGCTAGCTAATAGAAATGCCCAGCGCACGAGATTTTGATGGGTTGATTCCTAAGAAGTGTAATTTTTTTTAACTCTAGGATGAGAGTACTTTGATCTAGGCAACGCATGGCATTATGCGTGTTTAAAATTAAGGAGCTACAACTAGCATAATCCTATATGAATCAGTTTCCGATGATTACCTAAGTCCAAAAACGGATGCTAGCAGAATCCTACATCGTGGTTAATTAATGGAGAACGCTTTGTTTTTTTTTTTTTGAAATTTTCACTCATATATAAAGACAGCAAGCCGCCTCATTAAAAACCTTCCAGTCCCTGATCGGTGCCCTGGTAAGGAAAAGAGCGCGTAAGAAACTTGCCGCTTGTCACCGTTCAAAAATGCTTACATCATTGGCAAGGAGACCCAGAAGGCAGTCCGGTGGTTCTTCATACCACACCACTGTCTGAGTGTCACTCGCTAATCTAGCTATGCAATGAGCTACTTGATTACAATCTCTAGGAGTATGATTGAAAATGACGTGAATAAAACCCCTAGCCAGGAAGGTACACTCCTCATATAGAGCAGCGGCAGGACCAAGTTTGAACGCTTTGTTTAGGGGTCCTAAACTAGTGAATCATAGATCCCTTGCTGTTCCCGCGTGTGGGAGGCTTTTTGGGCCGGCCTCCAGCCCAGTTAGCAACAATTTGTCCTCTTTAGCACAATTTTCGAGTTAGAATATATTTTCAGCAGCCCACTACTTGCAGCCATATATACGTTAAGTGTTTCGTCATTTTTGATGAATGTTGCGTACGTATTTAAAATTTGTAACAAATTTGCACGTATTTTATTGAGAAATCACAAGCGATATGTTGCAATGTTTTTCTGAATGATTTTGTAAGAAATGTGTATGTATGTTTAGGATTCATTTGGAATGATATGTTTTTATACCCTCCTTCACATGTTGTAAACTTGTGATTTTACTGTTGCTATCATTTTGATTTTTTGTTGAAATAGGGGATAATTTTTGTTGCAACTAGAACGGTGACAAATTATTTTGTTGCTTACCAACTTTTTAATTGATGCAAATAATTTTTTTATTGCAATAGGTTGTGATTTTTGTTGAATGGCTTGAACTTTTTTGTTGCAACGAAATAAACGCAGTGTTTAACTATTGTTTTGTAATATTATTTATATTTTTTATTTTGTTTTGGAACAATTTGTTGCAATACGTTTTTTTGTATACATGACGATAATTTCTGTCGCGATACCTGTGAATTTGTTGCAATGGTAGTTTTGTTGCAATTATCGTGATGACCGGGGGCAACGCGATATACCCCTTCGCTTAAGTGGGGTTGTTGTGGAGTGCGGGTTCTATATCCAAAAAACTAAAGGGCTCAAATGCAAAAACACGTTTTGCTGTTTTTTTGTCCGTTAGATGATGATCGGATGGCTCACAAGGGGACCTAGGATTAACAAATCCTAGGCCGATCTACGGCTAGCACAGCTCTTAATTAATTCCTTCATATGCTACATCTCGTCAAGATGTAAAAAACTTCCAATAAGTTTTTAAAAGGGTTGGAGCATGTTGTTCAACTCACATAGTGTATCATGGATAAAATGGTCTCTATGCATCACAGTTAACGTTAAAATGGACAAAAGTGTCATATAGGGAATAAATTTTAGACAACGGGTCAAATAGGGAAGAAAAACTTTTCTAGTGTCAAATAGGGAAGAAAAACTTTTCCCGTGTCAAATAGGGAACCATATTTTTTAAGTAGTGTCATACAAGGAATTCTCTCTTTTAAATACCGAGTGCATTTACACCGATGAACCAAAACACCACCCCTCTCCTTTTGCAGCTAGAGGTCTTGTCTTTTGCTTTTTGCGCTTTTTATCGGAGGAGGCTATTGGGCATATAGGCATTGTATTGTTGTTTTTCCATGTACTAGCGGGTTGATGACGCCAACTGCCGGTCCCATGGAGATGAGGAACAAATGCTATATGACCCCCCCCCCCCCCTTGTACGACTCCTGTGTGGACCAAATCTTGTGTCGTCAATCAAATCTTAAAGCAAATCAGAAAGTCACCCGTTGGTTCCCGTTAGCGAAATCTAACAACTAATTTTCTACGTGTAAGCCGGAGAATTGGGTCCACCTAGGGCATCGTACAGGGGATCGTATAGGATTAATTTCCCAAGGAGATGGCTATCGTGGATGTTAAGTTGGTAACGTCAATGGTCTTTTTTCCCAAAAAATTTGTGTCACAGTGATGACAATTGCTTATAGAAAATAAAGACATATATTTTAGAAGAGCGGCCATGGAGGGAAAAGATAGGGAAAGACAAAATGCATCAGACTTCTACAAGGGAAGAACTTCAAGGTCCTCTTTTAAAGCTTTTTGTAGAGAAATTATCTAAGGACCAAGTTTCTACGAATTTTGTTTGAAAATACTAGAAGCCGTAGTGGCCCAAAAAAAACAGAAACTTCATTACAAATATACAATCCGTTAGGAGTTATTTTGAAAATATAACAATGTCTTGACGGTGTGATTTGATCTTGTCTGTGTTCGTCAACGTTAAATAACTACTCAACCATAGGAAAAAAAACGTTGAATAACTACAGTTGAAAATATAAAAATATCTACATTTTTATTGCTACTAGTTGGATGCCCGTGCGTTGCCACGGGATAACAAATAAATACCTGAAAAACAATTGATTAACAAGATATTGAATTGTAGGAATGCGTGTCTTTAGAGAAATTCGCATGTACAAACATTCACCCCTTGGTTCTTTCTCCTCGCAAATGCCCTACATCCCACCCCTGGTGCTTGCTTGGTAATCAGAACGAGAAATATACGGAACCAAATCCCTAAAGGCGATGTTTGTGGAATACGGAAAGATCTATCCTTGGACATACGTACAAACTAAACGGAAACCAAATATTTTGCAAGAGTAAATATAAAAGAACATAAGCGGAAATTTTTTAAAAATTATAATGCAAACAAACTATAGACGACCGCAAATGATTCGAAAATCGAAGAAAATTTTCAAACTATTCCATAAAAAGGGATAATCGCTAACGATTCGATACTAAGTTCCAATCTATAATACGTCAAATTCAAATTAGAGAGTTTGGTAAATTTTAGTCAATGTTGTCGTCGTCTATTTTATAATGTCCTATTTTCCCCTACCTGGAAAGAAAATATATGCTAATGAATTAGTGAGACGGTCCCAAACTATAGAGTTATACACATGTTTTGACATGGTTCTTACATATGATATCGTTTTTTATCAAAAGAAACATCAAGAGTTTTCAAAATAACTTCTATCATATCAACATCTACACACAAAATATGCTCGCTGAATCACCAAATATTTCACAAAACAAAACTACAAAATATACATGGCTATACAATAGAATATCATATCTCTTTATGATCATGAAAAGAAAATATCAAGAATGTAAATTTTAATCTGGCTAGTAACACATGTAACTATTGAGTTGAAAACTAAAGAACAAGCAGGAAACGGAACAAAAAAGTGAATGCCATTTTGATATAAAGAGTAAAAACTTTGAAGCTGTCGGGTGCAAACTATAAATTATAAGTTTATATATTTGAATATCTCACAAAAAGACACGTGACTAACTAAAAAATCGAGAGAGAAGAAATTTTCAATATCATGAATAGTATATGTAAGTCTGTACACTTTAAGCCAAACCTATCAGCTAAATGCTTTCATTCTCCTAGCGAGACCTTCCAACTTCATGGACGGCCTACTTGGATGGGTCGTCAATCTCATCCATATTGGAATCCATTTCTAGAAAAAAATTAACGCCACATAAACTATTCGTGCAAGTGATGTTCCCCAAACTGAATCGGATCAGTTCTCGTATAAGTATATGGGGAAGTACATGCTTCTTTAGGACATAATATGTTTCATCATTTTCCTAAAAATTTGAAATCTTTCATAAGAGTGCAAGATAAGGGGTCATCCAGCTGTGCAAAATAGCCACCAAATGGAAATAAGAAATATTTTCTCTGAATCTATCAAGGTTCCCAATGCCGTTGTCCAATGGAATGGTGTTGCATACAAATTCACTTTGTATTGTTAATACCCTTATAAGAACACTATTCCCTCTGCATTTGGTAGCAGCAGTGATATCCATCTAGCTTTCTCTCCAATCTCTGCATTTAACAAAAGGCTTATCCCTGCAGTACACCGCAAATAAATTAATTTCATGATCATATTGTCTCGAAAGAAATAAAGTTCATATAATAAGAGGCTGATAAATTATGATAATTGCTAGGAAACTCATAATTCTTTTGCCAAACTCGACCCCGGCTACGACAAATGGCGTCACTCCAGCTGTAGAAAAAATAAATCCGAAAGTGGTAGATCACATCAGATATTGTACAATTATTATGTCTGAATTTTGATAAACTTAAGAAACTAATTAGTGTTGATGCACTGGTCAGCCCATGTTTCACACTACCAGGCACCCCTTGGCCGCGCCAGGGGGTGCTGTGAGGCCCCCAGGGCTCCACCGCCTTTGCCCTTTCGCCTATTTATACTCCTCCGAGGGAAAACCCTTAATACATCGACCTTTTCCACAAAATACATTTGTGGCTCTGCCGCCGCCACCGACAAGTTTCGGGGGACAGATCTCTGTTCTGCCACCCTGCTGGGATAGGGAAGTGCCCCCGGAACCATCTCCATCGACTCCACCGCCATCTCCATCGCCGTTGCTGTCTATTATGATGAGGAGGGAGTAGTTCTCCCCCGAGGCTGAGGGCCCTACCCGTAGCTATGTGGTTCATCTCTCTCTCCCATGCTGTGATATATATGTAATCGTGAGCTTTTTAATCTAGTTGAATGTGTAGATGTTACTCTTCATCTTTTTCTACTCAAGTGCTTTATTAATATGAACTTTGGAGTCATCTTGTCCCGAGGTGTGAAGGTGACAGTGTGCACATCGTGTGTGTCTCCTCTATGAATTGTGGTGTTTGTCTAGTACCATCTAGGGCGCTCATAGTGACAGCGTGGGGTTAACTAGACATGGGAATTCTTATTTTAAGGAATGCTTTTTGCAGCCCTACGCAATGATTAGTGTTCGTTATTCGTTAGGAGATCTCCGTAAACGTTTTGATCACGGTGTAAAGGTGACAGTGTGTGCACCGTGTGGTTTAGCATTATATTTATATTTTGTGTTGGATAACCCTATGAAATTGTGGTGTTTGCGTGGAACCATCTGGGTCCCATGGTGATAGCATGGGGTTGCTTAGTTGGGAAAGTGCTTACTCTCAGGAGTGCTGTTAAAGCCCTACGCATGGATTGGTGTTGTTATTCGACCGGAGACTGGTTTGTAGTAGCATAGTGAAGAGATGGTATTTATTAATTCAATTATGTTTACATTGTTGAGAGTGTTCACTAGTGAAAGTAGGATCCCAAGGTCTTATTTCCAAGCATTGAAACACCGTTTTCCGCCTGTTCTGCTACATGTTTGCTTGCTGCCATATTTATTTCAGATTTCTATCATTACTTATAACCATCCATATTACTCGCATTTCACTATCTCTTCACCGAACTAGTGCACCTATATACCTGACAAGTATATTGGGTGTGTTGGGGATAAATGAGACTTCTTGTATCTTGATTGCAGGGTTGCTTGAGAGGGATATCTTTGACCTCTATCTCCCTGAGTTCGATAAACCTTGGGTGATCCATTTAAGGGAAACTTGCTGTTGTTCTATAAACCTCTGCACTTGGAGGCCCAACACTGTCTACAAGAATAGAAGCATGCGTAGACATCAACGCTGCCCAGTGGGAAGCATTGGACATAGCTTTCCCGAGTTTTGGGGGCGACGCGAGGAACGTCAGGCTGGGTATGAGCACCGACGGACTCAATCCGTTCGGCAACCAGAGTAGCAAGCATATCAGCTGGCCCATGTTTGTATGGTCTTACAACCTACCCCTGTGGTTGTGCACCAAGAAAAAGTACATACACTTGAGTATTCTCATCCAGGGACGAAAACAACTAGGTGTCGACATGCATTTGTACCTCGGGCTGCTGAAATACGAGTTAGACACGTTGTGGAAGACGCCACCCCGTACGTGGGACGCCTACACTAGATCTTACTTCCATATGAGAGCCGCGTTGCTCACGACGGTCACGGACTATCCTAGTTACACGTATGTATCTGCCCAGGTCGGCCACGGATTATACGGCTGCATGAAGTGCATGGACAGGACCCCGCATCTCCAGCTAACAAGGGATCCTGGGTCTTCAAAAACCATGTACCCAGGGGCTTGAAGGTGGCTTCGCTTGGATCACCCATGGAGAAAACATGGTGAGTTGTTCAATGGTAAAGATGAGCCCGATGGAGCCCCGTGCACGAGGAGCGGCGCAGAAATGGACGAGCTTCTGAAAAATTGGGATGAGTGCCCTTCGCCGGGAAAGAAGCGACCCAAGCCAGAGCCGCTGCTGGGTGTATGTAAAGCGAGGTCTGTTTTCCACGACTTGGAGTGTTGGCCGGTCGTCGACACGCCCCATAGCCTCTATGTGATGCACATTACGAAGAACGTTACGGAGATTCTGCTTGGCACTATTTTCAATTCGGAAAAGTCCAAGGATGGGCCGAAAGCAAGATACGATCTCAAACATTTTGACATTAGGAAAAATCTACAGGGCTCCGCCGATAGTGATGATGATGATGAGGATCAGACGGAAGGGACTCAACGTCCCCGTAAAAAGGCTAAGAAGAACACGTTGGTGGTTCCCGCTGCCTGCTTCACATTGAGTCCGCCGGAGCTTGAGCATTTTTTCAGGTGCCTCCTACAAGTCAAAGTTCCTCACAGATACTCAGGGAGTATAAGCAGATATCTAGACATAGCGAAGAAGAGGTTCACTAGGATGAAGTCTCACGATTGTCACGTGCTCATGACACAGATACTTCCTGTTGCGATCCGAGGGATAATGGACGAGCACGTCCGTGATACGTTGTTTGGCCTTTGCAACTTTTTTTACGTTATCACCCAGAAGTCGATCGTCGTGCGGCAGCTCAAAACGCTACAGGATGAGATCGTGGTGATACTATGCGAGCTCGAGATTTACTTCCCGCCGGCATTCTGTGATATATGCGTCCATATCCTTCTCCATGTCGTTGATGACATCAGGCATCTCGGCCCGACGTTCCTGCACTACATGATGCTGATGGAAAGGCAGAATAGTGTTCTTAAAGGATATGTTCGCAACAGGGCCCGTCCAAATGCAAGCATGGCCAAAGGATTTCTAACCAACGAGTGCATCTCCTTCTGCGATAATTACCTAAGCACCAAGGACGACCAGGATGTTGGTCTGTCCACCAGGACGCACCTCGACAGGCTCACCGGATTCAGTCACCGCGAGGGCTGCCGCGACGTCCATGTCGATATTCAGAAACGACGCGACGACTTTGAAAGGGCTTACCGGGTCGCTCTACAACATTTAAAATTGATCGAGACTTTCTTGGAAGAGAACAAAAACTTAATCAACCAGAATTACATCGAAATGGGCGGGCCGAGGAAGATGGGAGACATAACCAAAGAGCACAACTTCAGCTTCATGCGTTGGTTCAAGCAAAGTCAACTGATTCAAGCATGGAGCAAAATGCCTTCTACGGAAGATGAAAAACTCATATACACCTTATCACAGGGCCCCGGGTAGAACGTAAGGACCTATCAGGGGTACGACATCTCCGGTTACAGATTCTCCACCGAGGACAAGGACATGAGTAGTGAAAATAAAAACTCAGGAGTAACTATGCTATCATACGACGATAACGAGACTAATGTCAAGGAAAGATACTTAGGAAAGATCGAGGAGATATGGGAGCTCAACTACTGCGGAGAGACGATGATGCCAATGTTCCGTGTGATATGGGCCAAGAATGTTAAGAAAGAAGGACAGTATTTCACCACCATGGTTATACCCGATGCCAAATCGAAGAACGCATCCACGAAAAATGAGCCATGGGTACTCGCTAGCCAAGTTGACCAATGCTTCTTCATCACAGACCCGTCAAGGCCTAGCCTTGTTGTTGTGAAGAGGGGCAAGAGGAGTATCATCGAAATGGAAGGAGATGCCAACGAGGAAGATTTGGACAAGAACGATGATCCGAAGATCGAGGAGGAGTTCGACAAGCAATTCGATATGCCTACTACTGGTAGAGTAAGAAGGAATACATCACTACCTACCCAAGGTTGTCCGTTTACGCAAAGAAATCTCAAGGTGGACGGCATAAAGTATTCAATCACTAACAAAAAGGGCAAGAGATGATAAGTTAGATCGAAATCGAGACGAAGAAGACTTTTTTGTGTATATATGCGCATGTGTATGTCAGACAACCATATGTGTGTGTCAAACAAGATTGTGAAAAGACGTTAAATAAAAAATATTCTACTAATAAATGTGTGTTTCCTTTCTTTAATTGTAATTTACTGTTTTCTTTCTTTAATTATAACTAAATGAAATATTTAAAAAATGTGGGGGCAACACCAGGATTCGAACCCATGAGTCTAGGGTTATTTACTTCACAGCCGAACCAATAGGCTAGTAACACACATTTGTCACCATACAGAGTTTTTGCTTTTTATTTTATTTTTACACACGATTCTATGGCGGTGCGTCACAAAATTCTCTCAATTCTGTGGCGCATCTCCAAAGGGATGCGCCATAGAATTTTGTTCCAGCCTATGACATTTGGCCCCGCACATGTGGCCACATAGTACGCCCACACATTTCTGTGGTGCACCCTTACGATGTGCGCCACAGAATTCTCACAATTTTGTGGCGCACGGACGCGGGGATGCGCCATAGAATATGCCTGTTAGCCACAGAAGTAACGTCCCCCGCGTTGTCTTCCCACACTTAGCGAAAATTCCCCAACCACCCTCATTCTCTCTCGCGCGACAAACCCAAGCAGCCGTCGTGGAGGAGGAGCACCGGAGCGACCGTGTGCTGCCCGTGGAGGACCAGCTGCATCGTCTTCGTCTTCATCGCCTCGATCGCCACTGCATCGCCTCGAGGAGCAGGAGCAGGTACACCTTCCTCTCTGCCCTCTCTCTCCCTCCCTCTAGATCGCCACTGCCCGTGGCAACCAGGACTACTCGCGCTGCCACCGTGTCCCCCCCAACTCAGTTGTTTTGCGTGATCTCTGCTCGAGGGCAGCTTTGTCTCCTCTCCCTCTTAGATTTGTATATTAGTACTACCAGATCACCACCAAATATTGGTTATAAGCAGATGTAGATAGAAGCTGGAACCCGCCACTTCCGAGAGGTTTGCCGTAGACTGTAGAGTTTGACTGTGAACTGTAACCAATGTGCTACTCTAGATGGAAACTTGCTTGATCATTCACGCATGCCCTCCGAGGTGCGTTTGTTTCACCGCAAAGAGCATGTGCTAGTTCCTATTAATTCGAATTCGATTAAGATTTTGTGGAACGTCTCCCAAATGATCAAGGCTGTTTGTAGCTTCTCTGCAATTCTTTGGTTCATTCCTTGGATGAAACTGTAGTTTGTCTCTCTGCTAATGTTGGTATCTGGATCGATGCCCGCGGAGGTACCAACGTTTGATGCCATCTTGGCACCAGTGAATGATTGATGTGTCTGATTGTGCTCTTAGCCATTTCTGCTGGTAAACGTGACTTTGAGTTACATACATCGTGTAGCTGTGCGATTCCGTGGCATCTTTTGCCTTGCTAATTGTACGTAGTTTTTCTGGTGGTTGTTCATTGCTGAAACTGGAAGTGAAGAAGGCACTAGAGCAGTCGATACTGCCAATTTGACAAACCGTGTGCCAAATGCAGAAGGGCTAACAAACAATTATTCACGTCAATGCTTTGATCTTCTTGCAATTTATTACAAACTTCATAAAGTTTGACTTCACATAGCCAAAACCTCAATTATTGAGTTGCAGGTACACATTGAGTTGCCAATGTTTCGCCGGAACATCGATTCGTTTCCGTTCCGGCGAAATTCTGGCACTCCGGCATGGCCTTTTTTTTAGCAAAGGTCATGCCGAAATTTTTCGTCAAACTGTTGGTCCAGTAAAGATGCCATAAAAATCTGATCTTTCTCCACCGAAGCAATTTAATTTGTAACTGTAAGGTGAGAACTATAGTTAGAAATTCGAGTTGAGAGATGAGACTAAATAACTCCCAAATGGGTACAAATGGACTGCTTTGAGTAATGGCAAGGGATTTCATCTTACTCTGCCATGTATCCTTGTCAATCCTTTATGTTCCACTCACCATAGAGTATCTTGACCATTACATGTTGTGTAGCTTGTTATTCATGTCACTAGGTTGTTCCTTGTTATTCATGATCTTGAGTAATGCGCAAGGGCAGGGATTTCATCTGGATTACTAGAATTTGGCATTGTTGAACAAGGGGGTTATTGCACATCAGTAGCTGATGGTTGGTCAGGAAACATGGTTTTGATAGTAGAATCGGATAGAACCCGCAACTGCAGGTTCTGGTAAAATCGCCTGGGTTTTTAATCCATGTAAGCTTTTAGAGTTGTTCTTAATGGGCGCATCCTAGGGCTAGTATTAATAATAATCCTGGAAAACTTATTTTTCATGTAACCTGGAGTAATTATTTTTCATTTTAGAGCTGAATACCAGGAATGGTCTCATGGGGTGTAGAAATTACTTGGAGTATTTGGAATAAAGCAATCAGAGTGACAAGTTGTATCATCTAATATTGCTATCTTGCCATATATTATCGGGAGATGCATGAAAGTGGCTCATCACCATGATGTTGTTATATGTGGTGCCTTGGTGTTGGTGATTGATAAAATTCTTTCTCTGTGCGAATTCTTAAATTGCGAATCCATAGTGACCAAACTTTCGGTGTAAGTTCAATTTAGAAGTACCTTGTTCGTTGGCAGCCACCTTGGTTGCCACCAGGTTAACAACTTCTTAGAATGCTTGGAGTCTTCGAATGCTCACTACTAATGCCGACTGAAAGTAGTTTCTCAGAATGCTATCTCTGTTTTTCCAACTGAACCACAAAGTCATGAACCTGTCATTAGTTGTGTGCACTGGAGTGAGTTGCATCTTTTTCAAATGAGTGCACTAGATTTCAGGTCTACTGGTTGCTGTTTATAACGCTTCTTTAGTAAAGAATTAGCCAGAGCATCTGCCACCTTTTCAAGAAACGGAGTACCAGCTACTACTAGTACTTTTGGTTGTTGTAAACGCTGCATAGGTGTGGCTGAAACTGAACCCACATCGTGTAGGATAGATAATTTGAAATCTTTGTCATCTCTGATCAAGTTAACTTTCAGAAAGCAATAATACTCTGAATTGCAACCTTTCATATGCTACCCATGAACATAATAACCTAAGAAGTTTAGACATAATAACCCTTTGAATACAGTAACTAGGAATCTCTTTTATCAAATGAAACTGGGTTAATACTCCTGATGGAAACCATAGGACTACTCTCTATTAGCTTGCTGGCTAGCAGCAGATCTAAATTGTTCATCAAACGAAAAGATAATTAGTGTTACTTGAAAAGAAAAACTGATCATGGAGTCCTCTTGCTGTTAAATATGTAGACACATCTCAAGGTGACCACATTTGTAGTGTGCTACTGAAATATATTTGCACGAACATCAATATTAAATGTCGTAGCTGTGTGTCCTTGATGTTGTTAAAAATTAATTCAGAGCAGCATGGAATTATACATGCTTTTGAGACCCCTATGTTAATAAGAGCTTGGCAGCGAGGGAAACCATAATTGATTGCCATTGCCATATCTTGTCTTGCTGGAAAATTACTCCATCCCTCGTGTTCCTTCTTCCCGCCACGCATTCCTCAAAATTTCAAACTCTTTAGAAGCGCGGTTTCAATCCATCTAGTCCATAAACAAACTCTTTAAAACCACAATTAAATTTTTCCTTAATTCCAGTTTTTTTAATCTGTCCGCATTGAAAATAAAAATAAAAACAAAATCAAACACCGACCTAAATAAAACACGCCCAAAATCTCAACCAAACCCCCTCTCTCGAACCTCAAATATACGTACGGACAGGGGACGGCTCTCCACAGTTTCCATAGCTGCGGCGCACGCCAGAGCTCGGAGAGAGGCCGTCGGCGGCGATGGAGCACGTGAACCCTCTCACCGGACTCCGCGTCGACGGGCGCCGCCCCAACGAGGTAGGCGACCCCCCCTCTTTCCCCCATCCCCTGCTCCCTCTCTGTCTCGTCCCGTGCGGTGGTTCACGTTCTGATCCGCGTACGTTTCTCGCAGATGCGGCAGCTCAAGGGCGAGGTCGGCGTCGTCGCCACGGCCGACGGGTGAGGACTCCCTCCGCGTAACAAACCAAGCTATCTGATTGAGGTTTGATTTGAATGTGCTTCCGTCTCGTTTATTTGCCTGGCAGGTCGGCGCTGTTCGAGATGGGCAACACCAGGGTCATCGCCGCCGTCTACGGACCTCAGGAGGTACGCAGTTACTGCACGCCAGCTGTTCGATGCAATGCCCGTCTCTCTGCTATGGATTTGGCATGGTTTACGGCGTGGGTGAATCGGTGTTATCCTCATCTGGGGCTGGGCAGATTTGTTTGCACATGGAGTGTTTGCTGGAATGCCTGCAGGGGATTTAGCGTGGGGTTTGTAGTAAAGTAGCGGAGCTCAGATGTTTGAACTATCAACGGCATGTTTCACTTGATGGAATGTCTGTGAAAGGTTTGTAGTAAAGTATCGGAGTTCCGATGTTTGAACTATCAACAACATGTTTCACTTGATGGAATGTTTGTGAAAGGTTTGTAGTTAGGTTCACACTGCATTTTTTATGCATCAGTCTATGAAAGGATCTACTGCGAGGTTTGTAGTTGATCTTGAAGTACAAACGACATGTTTCGCTACATGGAATGTCTATGAAAGGTTTGTGGTTCGGTTCACACTGCAAGTTTGGTACAGCAGTCTATGAAAGGATTTACTGCGAGCTTTGTAGTTAATTTTAGAAGTTACAGTGGCATGAGGCTTTTTTTTTAATGCGCGTCGTTCTTGTTGGAGATGATACAACAGAATCGCTTGCTTCAGGTATTTTGAGAATGCACATAACATGTTCTAGGAAACCTGTAGGAACAACTCTTCCAGTAGAACATGGGGCATTTTTCCAACGGACACAGCACGACTCTTCCTTGGGTAGCTCTGTTTGGGAATTTTCATGCCACTTGTTTTCCCTCCATATGAATGACTAATTGATACCAAGTTAAATCTAATTCGTATGTGCCTGCTTTACTCATTAAGATCCAAAATACGAGTCAGCAAGTAAACAACAAAGAAGCTTTGGTAAGTTCTGTTTGTCCGAGCACATTAAGCATTATAGGTTTTCTTGTTGGATGTGTTCCTGAAAAATGACTTTGCAGGTTCGTTGTGAGTATAGAATGGCAGAATTTAGCACTGGAGATCGAAGGAGAAAGCCAAAAGGCGACAGGCATGTTCCAGCTTAAAGAGAAAGATCTGATCTGGATAACCTAACCTTGACAATAATGGATACCATACACATTTTTGACATGCCAGATTTTCATACCATTGTTACTGGTTTATTTTTATATGTTTTTCACATGTTCTGATATAATTCTGCTGTCGGAATTGGGGGTTGGTGCTATTTTCCAATTATGTACGGTTTAATCTCAAATGGGAAAGGTCCGCAAAACAAACAGTCGGTGTCAGCTCAAGAACATTTTTGGGCCTGTAACGTGATCAAATGCTGCAACTTAATTCAGAAGTTCAGGGGTTTCCTCGTATGAAATAAAGCTGATAGTGCTAGCGTATAGCTTAGTTGATTTGTGGTGAACAAACATCATGCACTGTAAATTCACATTGCGTTACAGTGTGACCTTATATTCGTGCATAACTATAGTGGTAATCTTAATTGACAACCATGTGACAGGCGATCAACAGAAATCTCACTTGTCATTCGACAAATGATGGAGGCAAGCATATTAACACATTTGATGCCACACTCGCAGGTGAGTCATTTAATCAGTTGTGCATAAAAAACTTGTATCATAAATAAGAACAGGATCCACTTTCAGTTCTTACTATGTTTATTTACAGATTGATATATTTGTCCAAGTTCTTCAAGCTGATGGTGGTAAGTGCACTATATTTCAGATCTGTCTCTAATTTGCATGAACCTCTACAATTATTGTGGAACGGACTATTTTTTCTTGCCAAACCAAAGGCACACAAGTCTACCGTTCTTTGTGCAGAAGCTGAGTGAATATTAGAATTTTTGTTCTAATTTAGAGGAGGCACTCATTTAGAATCCCTACCAGTTCTAAAGTGTGCTCTCCTTAGTCGAGCAACGACATATAATTGTTTTTTGCCTGTTTTGAAATGGTTGTAGCATTAATGGTGCTTAAGGATGAATCTGAATATCTGGTCTCTCTTATGAGCATGACTACCCTAACAATGTGTATAACAGGGACAAGGTCGGCATGCATCAATGCTGCAACACTAGCACTTGCAGATGCTGGAATTCCAATGCGAGACATCGTTACATCTTGCAGTGCTGGGTACCTGTGTTCTACTCCTTTGCTCGGTATGGCGCACCTTAATTCCGTTTTCACATATCTGACAAGCTAAGGATCGCCCAACATAAATATCCTCAGTCATTCTAACATGTTAATTTCAGATCTGAATTATATAGAAGACAGTGCTGCAGGTCCAGATGTCACCGTTGGCATTCTTGCAAAGATGGACAAAGTGATTCTTCTTCAGGTTACAAAATGACCATAAACTCTGGTTGCTCGAGATTTTGGAGTCTCCCTTCCCCACTCATCTATATGCACAACAGCACAAGCACAACTGTGCATACAAATTTTATTCTGACGTGACATGCTTCTAATGCACAACTTAGTTTCCTATACACCATTATTCATTCAACGCAAGCCTGATACTTAAACGTGTAATCTTCAGATGGATGCGAAATTACCAATGGATACGCTTGAAACCGTAATGGAGCTTGTAACGGAAGGGTGCAAAACTATCGCGACCTACGTCCGAGAGGTGAAATTGTTTGCTGCCTATGCTCAATCACATTTCCTTTCTACGTTTTACTTATCCACCTATCATTGACTTATTGGATCCTGTATACGCACATCATCATCGATTCCCCATTTTATGATACCCGAATGTTTGATTGGGTTAACGTATCATGCTGGAACAGGTGCTGACGGAGAAGACGAAGCAGCTGGACTGTCAATGTGGTGAGTTAGAGGAAACCTAGCAGGCGATCGGCCATCATCAGTTGAGCTTGTACCGGTTAAAGCCTGGTGTTTTGCGTATAGGAAAAAAAATTATACTCAACCTGTCAAAGATCGCTGGCCCATCAGCATGCCTCACTCATTCGTCATGCAAATGCGCAGAAGACTTGGTAAAAGAAGCGTAGAATAATACCAGTGGCGAAGTGATGAGCCCTCACTCGCCAAGTGTGTTTATGTACAAGAAGCTCCAATGCATCCTCCAATAAGAGCACAACAATGCCAGCCGACCTGTTCTTGTTGCTCTGGAACTAAAACCCCAACAACAAGAATGAACCTAGTTAGTTAATTAATCACAGTGGAGCCACAAAAGAACCGTCCCCGATTTGTCTCCACGCTCCCATCTCACACTATAAATTCTGTACATGCATGTAGCTAGTACTACAGGCATCATCGTCATCGATAGCTAGCTCAACCTTAGTTAATTCATCTACGTCGTCGGCAATGGTGTCGCCGCCGCACGCGCTCGTGATCCCGTACCCGGCACAAGGCCACGTGATCCCGCTGCTGGAGGTGGCGCACGCGCTGGCCGACAGGGGCTTCGCCGTCACCTTTGTCAACACCGAGTTCAACCACGCCCGCGTCGTCGCCGCACATGGTGCCGGAGGGCTGGAGGACGCTGGTGGCCGGGTCCGGTTTGTGGCGGTGCCGGATGGCATGGCCCCCGGGGAGGACCGGAACCAGCTGGTAAGGCTGACCATACTCATGGAGGAGCACATGGCGCCGCGGGTGGAGGAGCTCGTCCTCGCCAGCCGCGAGGGCAGCAAGATCACGTGCATGGTCACGGACTACAACGTCGGGTCGTGGGCGCTGGACATCGCGCGGAGGACCGGGCTCCGGTCGGCGGCCGTCTGGCCGGCCTCGGCCGCCGTCATGGCCACCCTGCTCAGCTTTAACAAGCTCATCGAGGATAAGATCATCGACGCGGAAGATGGTAAGTTCACGCTAGCTGAATTCTTTCTTTCAGCCCAAGGGGAATTAGTCACATCGGTGGGGAATCAACGGGTATCTAGCAGAGGGTTATCTTGCAACTATTAGCTTTTTTTTAATGGTCTCTATTAGCTCTTTTATATGCACTAATTAATCATCCCGGCTTTGCAGGGTCTACACTAGGTGATAAGCCTTTCCGGCTGAGCCCCGACATGCCTATCATGCACAGTGCCCATCTCTCATGGAACTGCGTCGGTGACCATGACCAGCAGGCGGCCCTCTTCCGGTACCTCATCCAAGGAGTCCGTGCAATCGACCAATGCCAATTTGTCATTTGTAACTCCTTCCAAGATGCAGAGCCGGCATCATTCTCTCTCTTCCCCAACGTCCTCCCCATTGGCCCACTCCTCACCGGCGAGCGCATCGGCAAGACCGTGGGCCACTTCTGGAAGCCGGAGGACGAGGAGTGCATGTCCTGGCTTGACACGCAACCAACGAGATCCGTCGTGTATGTCGCATTCGGCAGCTTCACGATGTTCGACCGGCGCCAGTTTGAGGAGCTCGCCCTTGGGCTCGAGCTCTCCGGCCAGGCATTCTTGTGGGTGGTGCGCCCCGACATTCTCCAAGGAGGTGCCGTGCACGACTACCCCGAGGGCTTCCTGGACCGTGTGTGTTGCCAACGAGTCTGGGGTGATCACGAAGGATCACATTGCCGGCAGGATCGAGGAGCTGGTGGGGGATACCGGCATGAGGGAGAGGGTGGAGGCCATGAAGAAGGCGGCACACGAGAGCATTCAACAAGGGGGATCCTCACATGGAAACTTTGATACATTTGCGGAGGGCATGAAGAAGGCGTGATGATCAATCTGGTTCAACATAGACCTCTCTAAATTCTCCACTTTAGCAAGTATCATGTATTGCCATGCAAGCTTGAAGCTGATGTGATGTCGTAATTAAGGACGAGAGAGGTGCAGGTAGTAGCTAAATTTGTATGTGAACCAAGAGTTTGTTAAGATCCTTGTGGGGAGATTCAATTCCTCAATTTGACATGGATGTTCGTATTTATCTGAATTTATTTCATGATTTAATCTCAAGATCTATTGCCTCGATCTCTTGAATGTGCTTATAGGGATATGGTGTGAAAGACCTTAGCTCTAGTGATCTTGTTGTTTTAAAAAACTAGCAAGATGACCCTTGCAAATGCAAGGGCATGGTCTTTATTAGCTCTGTGAATATATTTGTTAAATATTCTAATCGATGGTGAAAGCATGGAAGCCTAAATCATAGGATTATATAGCTTCCAACAATATTATGTTAGGCAAAGTAACACATATCTCACTTTAATACGCCAACTCGGCTGGAAATAGTTTCATCTAACAAATTGAAGTTAAAAAACGTGGCTTGGATAAGAAATAGTTAGAGTATTTCAATCAATCCCTAAATAAATCTATGCCCTCTCATAAACAATATTATTTTTATAGTAATGCATTACCAGATGCCATGTGATTATTAGGGAACCCTATAATTCAAAGGTAGATACTTCATATTTCCTCTTACCCCATCTCTTCTCCTAAAATATGTACTTTTAGATCTTAGTATGGCCTTAAGGACATAACTTTGACAATTGGTAATTTTCTACCGCAGCATATTTAAGACTACAAAAGAAGAGGATGCATCTTGCCAACTCACAAATCAAAAAAAAAATCTCACATGAATTATCAGTTATTTAATCTATTTTTAATAAATTTTAATTGATAGAAAATTTCAAATATTGATTCCTGATATAACTTGAAGGATGAATTTCAAAGAATGAGAGGGCTTAAATGTTAATGTTTCAAATCTGAGATATTAAGGAAATAAACATGACTTACACAATTATTATGAAATAATAAAGACCTCAGACATCTCAAGGCATGAGATTCGAACGATTTATCTACATCGTCTTTCGACTAACCTGTATGCATGTATTGAAGGGTCGTTCAAACAATTATTTTGATGGAACTAAACTATGAACTTGAATCGAGTACCGATTGAATCCGCACGCATGATCAATAATAATTAAGCCGAGATCATTCAAACTGCGGTCGGACAGTGTATAACCAAATCGCCATCGCGTTCTCATATCGTAATTCCTCACTGAAAGTGCATGGTGCCCCATATGTGTTTTTGGTAATTACTGACAATCCCTATGGACTAATGTTTGCATTGAGTTATCCTTGTAGTTCTTGTTCATAGGAAATAATGGAGTTCATGTGTTGAACTCTATTAGCTTCCTTGATGGCCATTGTTATATTCAATGATTTATATGAAGAATGGTCATGGTTTGAGTTTTTTTTTTTGACAGTAGGTCATGGTTTGAGTTGAGGTTATTGCTAGTGTGTCTTGAAGAAAAGTATTATGTTATCCTTCATGGTTATCTTCAAGACATCATCATTTGAAGTGAGAAGAAAAGATACAAGGTTGATCAAGCTAGTGATCAACACACAAAGCTACACGATATACCAAGTGGAATTGTGTATCTCATGGTATGGTAAGCAATTGCCAATATAGCTTTGTGATCTAACCCATATATGTGTGTGTGGCATCTCTATGTGTGGTTAGGTATCTTTCCATGGGAATGAACAAAAAGGAAGATTTCATATTGCCCATGGTCTATGTCATCGTCAAGCGGTGTTCATCACCTAGCTTGACGTGGAAACTCAAGTGAAGCATCTAGAAGAAATCCTATGCTTGAATCTTGCCACCCATATGGAGATTATGGTCAAGTGAAGATGGTCATGTGAGAAGCTCTCTAATATTAGCTTATGGGGAGCAACTCACAATCTTCACGAAGCGAAGCGCAATCAAGAAGGTGGTCCAACTTGAGGTGATTAAGATCGTCATCATCTAGCTCAATTGGATTGCGCAAGGCAAAGGTATGACTTAGATAGGGTTTCTATTTTACCGGTCTCATTATGCTAGTTGGGAGACCAGATTATAGGATAGATAACCGTACTATCAAGAGGGGCTCTTGAATGCATATCTTGATCGTATCTATCGTAGAGAGCTCAAACCTTTGCATACTTGGCATCATCCTTCTTGGTTCTTATTTGGGTTTTCTCCATGTAAGGTTTTAGAGCTTGTCATGTTCTTCATGTCAAGCTCAAGTTCATCAAAAATGGATTTCGTATGAAAAACTTATTGCTTTTTTTGTTGTTGGAGGTTTCTACCGGTTGTCCTTTATTGACAGGCCAAACCTTTCATCATCTGGTTTTATATTCCCATTTTGACTATGATGTTTCTCTGCATATTCTTGTAGTGCTCGTCGTTGCGATTTCAACGAGCCCAAGAACATCGAAAACGGAGTCCGGATGCAAAAGTTACGACCGTTTTCGTATAGGGTGTTCTGCAGTTTTTTCCACCAGCGGAGGCTCCGGTGGTAGCTCCGCCGGAAACCCCTTCGGGTTGATGTTGGAGGAACCTACGGTGAAACCATCGGAGGCTCCGGTGGTTGGGGCATTTTTTCAGCCATTTTGATGTGCTAACTCATCCGGGGGGCGGAGGTTCCGGTGGTTTCACCGGAGGTTCCGCCCCTGCGCGAATTTTCCTCCAACGGTTGGATATTTGGGTGACCTATTTAAGGGGCCTTCTTCCCCAATGGTTCCCCAACCTTTTGGGCAAGTTTGACCTCCATTGTTGACCTCCAAAAGCTTGCTCTCTCTCAATCCCTCCAATGATTCTTGCTTTCACTTGAGGGAAAAGAGAGAGGAGATCTAGATCTACCACTTCACCAATCAATCCCTCCTCTTTGTGAGGGGAATCTATTGGATCTAGATCTAGGGATTCATTTGTTGTTTTCCTTGTTCTTCCTCCTTCCTCCCTCCATAGCATTAGTTGCTTTTGTGGGATTTGGGAGAGAAGTTCTTGACCACTTTGTGTGTTCTTGCCATTGCATTAGGTGCATCGGTTTGAGTTCCCCACGAGATTCGTGAAAGAGAAGTTCGTGAGCTTGTTACTCTTGGGTGCTTGGTCATCGGAGATATTGTTCCTCTTGGGTGTATTGAGCATCCTAGACGGTTAGTGCTTGGGGCTTCCACCTTGTTGCAAGAAGCTTCGTTGAGAGCCTCCAATTGAGTTGTGAAGATAGCCTCAACCTCGTGTAAGGTTTGGTCAACGCCTTCAAGTCGACCTCATAGTGGAAACGAGCATCTCCCTCACCGGAGAAGCTCAAGGAGAATAAGGTGTGCACATCCGTGCTATTGAGGAGCGCCTAGGTGGCTCCCCACCTCTCCAACGAAGACGTACTTCCCTTGGGAAGGAACTTCGGTAATCACACTGGTGTCTCCTTGTGCTTCGGTTATCTCTATACTCTAGCTCGTTACTTATGCATTTACCTTTGTGATAGCCATCGTGCTTGAAGTCATCTATCTTGCTATCTCATAGTTATATATCATGCCTAGCATAAGTTGTTGGTGCACATAGGTAAACCTAGCTTGCATAGGTTTTGTGCTTGATAAATTAAACGCTAGTTTTATTCCGCATTTACTCAAGCCTAAACCGTAATTATCTTAAAGCGCCTATTCACCCCCCCTCTAGGCGGCATCCTTCTACTTTCAATTGGTATCAGAGCCAGGGCTCTCATTGTTAGGCTTCACCGCCTTGAGAGTAATGATGTCGCTTAGTGAATTAGTGCACGATCCCACATTTCGTTTCAATGGCACAAACTATGATCTTTGGAATTTTCGCATGCTCATTTATTTCCGGGTCATGGACCCACACATGGAGCAAATTGTAGAGATGGGTTTTTCTCCTCCAAAGGATCCTCAAAATCCAACTTTAGAGGAAGAGAAAAACTTATCTCTCGATGCTCTTGCTATTAATGCGTTTTTCCTTCTTGTGAGCCTTGTAGTTATTAAGCCACTTTTTCCTATTCGGAATGCTCATGAGTTATGGACAAAGCTTCAAGATAAATATGGAGTGTCCAATATTATTGTGGATGATTGCTCTCCCTCCATCTCCGGTCGTGATGAGTTCTCAACTTCATCTACTTCACCAACATGTGGTAAGCCACAAACTAATGAGATGGTGAGTAGTGATAGGCTTTGCAATAATGATAGTGAGATTATTATTGATGATCCTTCATCTCTATCTTATTGCAATGACTCATCTTTGGACTTAAACACAACTAGCACCAAAAATGTTTTACATGCTTGTGTTGATAGTCTTTGCATATCATGTCGTCATTGCTTGACTAAATCTCATGATGATATGCTTGCTTTATCTTGTTCCCATGATAAAAATGATTGTGTTTCCTCTAGTATTTGTATGGCTAACAATTTAAAGGAAACTCATCTCTCTATGGAACAAGATGTGGACTTGAGTGGTGCCTCAAGTAATGATTCATCATCATCTACCACATTTTGCCTTATGGCCAAGGATTCAAAGTTATCTTCCACTTTGAATCCCAATATATATATGATATAGTGATGATGATGTTGGTAAGGAAGATGATTATGAGTCTAATAAATTAGGCTTATGGTTAGCAAGCCTCGTTGGTGAGACCAAAGAAAATGTGAATGCTCTCTTAGAACAACTTGATGAGGCTAACTCTCTTGTAGATGAAAAGGAGGATATCATCGTGACTTTGGAAAGTCATAGTGGTAGTCATTCTATCAAGGACAAAGAGCTTGAAAAGGCTTTTGAGAAAGAGCGGTCCCTTAGATCTTCTCTTGAAGAGAAACTATATAGTCTAGAAGAAACATATGCTATTAGTGTTTCTAAGCTTAGAAGGGACAATGAATTATCTCTTTCTCTTGCTAATGACCTCAAAGCTATAAATGTTGATGCTTGTGCTACTAACTCTATTTCTTGTGAAGCATCCACATTAAAGGAGAATTTTGAGCTACGGGCTCAACTTGAGTTGCTAACTAGTAATTATGGGAAATTGGAAGAAACTCATGAAAAGCTCTCAAGCTCTCATAAGGATCTTCTAGTCTCCCATGAGAGTCTAAAATTATCTCATAAGGCTATGTTAACTAAGGTAACATCTTGTGAGCCTCATGACAAAGGCACAATATCTACTCTAAATGTTATATTGCCTTGTGCTAGTCCTAGTAATTCATCCCCTCGTAATGTTCCCACATCTTATGATGAAGTGCTTTTCTTACCTTGTTGCTCTAATAATGATGCATCTACTTCCACTAGCTCTTGTGTTGATACTAACCATGTAGAGGAAATCAAAGAGCTCAAGGCCCAAGTCACTTCATTGGAGAAAGACTTGGAGAAGTGTCATAAAGGGAAGTCCACACTTGATAATATGTTGAGTGTCCAAAAATCCCCAATGACAAGAGAGGACTTGGATTCATTTCCAATCACAAGAACAAGTCCAAGGTCGACAAGAAGAAGGGCCATGAACAAGTCAAGAATTTGGCGAATATTGTTTGCTTCAAGTGCAAGGTTGAAGGGCATCATGTTAGATCATGCCCTATGAAGAAGAAGAAACTTAGCGATAATCAACAAGGGAAGCGGCCACAAGTTCAACCTCAATCTCAACTTCAAGTTGAAGAAAGGCCTCTTCCTATGAAGACTCAAGCTAATGCTTCTCAAGTTGAGAAATCAACTAAGAAGAATGGAAGGAGTCGTTGTTGCTACTTATGTCGTGAAAAGGGCCATCTTGCTTCTTCATGCACTAATGGTACATTATCCAACCCTATCATAATTGATGATGTGTATTCCATTCCGAAGAATGATGTGGACAATGTGTTTGCCAAATATGTTGGTACTCAAAGTGGTGTCAAGAAAAGAACCATTTGGGTTGCCAAGCCTATTGTGACTAACCTCTTAGGACCCAACTTGGTTGGGGACCAACAAGCTCAAACTTGATCAATAGGTGTTTCGGAGGGCATTGGAGACTTGGCTATATCATGAAGAATTAAGGGATCTTCATCACGTATATTTTCCTTAAGCCAAGTCATTTGGATTATCACGTCTCTATCTCATATTCCATGCTCCTTCTTGCGGTTTCTTGTATTTATTACGTTATATATATACATTGAAAGTTGCTTGCCCCTTTGCATATATTGGTTTTGTACCTTGCTTGTATTTTGTATATTTTGTGCTTACTACTTACTTATCCTTGAGTAATCTAGTATGTGTTTGTCGGTTCGCACAAAATGTATGTATGAGTTTGCTTTGAGCCTAATTGCATCTTGTGTGTATCTTATTTGGCTCTTTTGAGTGATTAATGTACTATCCCATTTTGGGAGAGTAATGCCTTTGGCACTTCACAATCCCAAAATGTGTGTACATGAGGAATACCACATAGTGTTGATATTTCAATATTATAGTCTCTATGTGGTATCTCATACTCATGAGAAATTCAAATTCTAATGTCTATTAATTATCTCAAGTTGGTCTTTGTTTGCCTCTTGCTAAGAAGATACGGATTATCACATTATGGGGGAGTAATATGTTTGTGCATATTACAAGCCTAAAGAATGTGAACATTTAAGGTTTTGCCACATAGAATTGATATTGTTAATTATTATCTTATTCCTATGTGGAATGTGTGCTCAAACAAGTTCTAATTTTCTTAAATGATTTTATTTGCTCATCTTTTGGTATCTTATTTGTGAGAGAGTTTCTTGGTGCGGTTTTCCACAAATTAGCACTAGAATTTACCTTCTCGGGAACCGGTTGCTTCTTGATATATTAATCATTTATTTGCATGATCATTCGACTATTGAAGCCACCAAGAATCTCTATTTAAGTATGGTGTTTTCATTCCTATCTTTTACCACATACTTATGTTTTGTGAATATGATTGTGAACAAATATACCACCGAGAAATATCTCCATACATCTCTTGTCTTTGACAAGTTATAATAATTTGTGGTAAGTTTATTGATCATATTTACTTTGTCCATTGCTCTAAAATTGCCTTGTTTCTTGCCAAGGATTTGTTTGGTTCAAACTCCTTTGTGTCTTCCTTACTCTACTCAAAATTTGTTTTATGCTTTATTGAGTTAGGAAAAGCAATGATCCCATTCGTGTGCACTCTTATTCAAAGTCATACTTCTTTGTGTTGCATTTCTTGGGGAAGCTATCCTACATTGAGTAGAACACAATTCTTTAATTGGTATTGCATCTTATTGCTTTTCTTGAGCTTGAATAGTGTTTGAACAATATATATGGAGAGTAATGATTCCAGTGTGCATCTTGTATTCAAATGCAATATCATAATTAATGCACTATTACTGGAAGAACTATCCTATATGTGTTTGAACACTTGTTGTCTTGAAATTGGTATTTTATCCCAATGACTTGTCTCTTTGGAAGACGAACATTTTTCGTCTTGGTACTTTGTGTGCCATCATGAAAAGGATAGAGGGTTTGTTTATTCGTTGATGTTGTTTTTGTTATCTTCTCTATTTGATTTCCTAAATCATGTGTTGATTTGGGGTTTTGATATAACTTGGACACTTTGTTTGATTTTATCTCTTGTGAGTGCCTTCTTTGTTTTAATTGGTATTCTGTCCAATTTGTATCTTGTTTGGTTCTTGAAAGTTTTGTGCATGTATATTTACTATGTATATTCTTTTACATGCTTACTTTCGTTGATTCAATATATAGGATAAACTCCATCAAATCCTAAATGGCTAAGATGCGCATAAAATTCAAATTCATATTAATATGCATATATTTATGTGGAGTTTGTCTTATGTATTGTAGTTGTTCTAACTACTTTGGACCCAATAAGTTTGGGAACCATTTTGTACTTGATTTTTGTTTTTAGGTACAATGGAGATACATTGGTTGCTTGCTCCATTCATAAGGAAGGAGTTCTCACCATCATATCATAGGAGTCAAGCTACGATGATTATCAAACTCGCATCCTCTTCATCACCAATGCCGTCTCGGTAACAAGTATCTATTCCATGCATACATTTTTAGCTTTCAATCTTGTGTAGGTTTCATCTTGACATGAATTCCATTTCATGATTCACCAATCCCAAGTATATTAATCTAGTAACTTCTACTTTAAGTCTCTCATATGCAATATTTATGAATTCTCAAAAACCATTTGAATCTTTTTTGATATGCGTTACCTTTCTCGAAGCATTCCAACTATCACTTTTCCCTTGTGATATTTGTGATGCTTTGATGAGTTTATTGTTTTTCCATCTATATCCCCTTAATATTAAACTAATCCTAGTGCTTTGCTTTCAAACAAAAATCTTATTGGTATATTTATGAACCTATCTTGGATATCATGTTCTTTACCCTTGTACCTATTTTTGTGTGTGCATATTTCTTTGTGGATATATATCTTTGTGATTGGTGTCCACTTAGAAACTTATACACACGTGAATAGTTACATCTTTAATTGATATTCTATTTCTTTAGTGACCATGTTTTATTGCTTTATATTACTTGGTGGTTCCTAAAAGGCACAAGCTTTTCTTTTTCTTTTGGTATTCCTTTGGAATCTTATAAAGCTTGTGGACATATGTGTTTTATCATTTGTTGGTTTGTGTGTATGGGAAAGACATGATATGCACTATGTGACTCATATATTTAAAGACTATGATGAAGCATTGATCATCCTATTAGTCTCCTACAAATGTCCTTCCTTGTCACACTCATCTCTTTCGGTTGAGTAAATCTTTACTTGTCGCTTCTTGATCTTAATTGCTCAACTCTTGTTTGTTTGCAAGTTGGTTTGCTACATTTCCTATCTATTCTCTTGCTCTTGTTTGTGTTCAAAATTATCTAGAAGGGAGTGATGATTCCATGTTGTGCACATTATATAGTAATTCAAATCTAACATTGTGCATGTACCTTGGGGAGTTCCCTCTTGATTTTCTAGAACACTTGGTTGATCTTATCATAATATTGATTTTGGTCAATCGTTTTTTCGGATCCTTTGGTTGGTTGCTTCTTTATGAAAGTATCCTTCAATTTGAATTTACTTGTAAATCTTTGGATCCTCAATATAATTTGATCTCCCTCCATCTATTCCTAGTTGGATACATGCTCTTGATTTCACTCATATCATGAGGAATGCATACACTATGGGGGAGCTCTTATTATATTTGCCTTCTAATCTTTTTTCCCATCTTGGCAATGGATGCCAATGGGGAGAAGTTTAGAGGGTTTAAGGGAATTTGGTTATGCTTTAGTTTCGTTCTTAAGCATTTGCCTTCCATGCTATTGCATCCTTGCTCTTTGTTTTGCATGGTTGCTTAATTCATCATATAAACCCTCGTAAAAAGGGATTGTCATCAATTACCAAAATGGGGGAGATTGAAAGTGCATGGTGCCCCATATGTGGTTTTGGTAATTACTGACAATCCCTATGGACTAATGTTTGCATTGAGTTATCCTTGTAGTTCTTGTTCATAGGAAATAATGGAGTTCATGTGTTGAACTCTATTAGCTTCCTTGATGGCCATTGTTATATTCAAGGATTTATATGAAGAATGGTCATGGTTTGAGTTGAGGTTATTTCTAGTGTGTCTTGAAGAAAAGTATTATGTTATCCTTCATGGTTATCTTCAAGACATCATCATTTGAAGTGAGAAGAAAAGATACAAGGTTGATCAAGCTAGTGATCAACACACAAAGCTACACGATGTACCAAGTGGGATTGTGTATCTCATGGTATGGTAAGCAATTGCCAATATAGCTTTGTGATCTAACCCATATATGTGTGTGTGGCATCTCTATGTGTGGTTAGGTATCTTTCCATGGTAATGAACAAAAAGGAAGATTTCATATTGCCCATGGTCTATGTCATCGTCAAGCGGTGTTCATCACCTAGCTTGACGTGGAAACTCAAGTGAAGCATCTAGAAGAAATCCTATGCTTGAATCTTGCCACCCATATGGAGATTATGGTCAAGTGAAGATGGTCATGTGAGAAGCTCTCTAATATTAGCTTATGGGGGAGCAACTCACAATCTTCACGAAGCGAAGCGCAATCAAGAAAGGTGGTCCAACTTGAGGTGATTAAGATCGTCATCATCTAGCTCAATTGGATTGCGCAAGGCAAAGGTATGACTTAGATAGGGTTTCTATTTTACCGGTCTCATTATGCTAGTTGGGAGACCGGATTATAGGATAGATAACCGTACTATCAAGATGGGCTCTTGAATGCATATCTATCGTAGAGAGCTCAAACCTTTGCATACTTGGCATCATCCTTCTTGGTTCTTATTTGGGTTTTCTCCATGTAAGGTTTTAGAGCTTGTCATTTTCTTCATGTCAAGCTCAAGTTCATCAAAAATGGATTTCGTATGAAAAACTTATCGCATTTTTGTTGTTGGAGGTTTCTACCGGTTGTCCTTTATTGACAGGCCAAACCTTTCATCATATGGTTTTATATTCCCATTTGTACTATGATGTTTCTCTGCATATTCTTGTAGTTCTCATCTTTGCGATTTCAACAAGCCCAAGAACATCGAAAACGGAGTCCGGATGCAAAAGTTACGACCGTTTTCGTATAGGGTGTTCTGCAGTTTTTTCCACCAGCGGAGGCTCCGGTGGTAGCTCCGCCGGAAACCCCTTCGGGTTGATGTTGGAGGAACCTCCGGTGAAACCACCGGAGGCTCCGGTGGTTGGGGCATTTTTTCAGCCATTTTGATGTCCTAACTCATCCGGGGGGCGGAGGTTCCGGTGGTTTCACCGGAGGTTCCGCCCCTGCGCGAATTTTCCTCCAACGGTTGGATATTTGGGTAACCTATTTAAGGGGCCTTCTTCCCCAATGGTTCCCCAACCTTTTGGGCAAGTTTGACCTCCATTGTTGACCTCCAAAAGCTTGCTCTCTGTCAATCCCTCCAATGATTCTTGCTTCCACTTGAGGGAAAAGAGAGAGGAGATCTAGATCTACCACTTCACCAATCAATCCCTCCTCTTTGTGAGGGGAATCTATTGGATCTAGATCTAGGGATTCATTTGTTGTTTTCCTTGTTCTTCCTCCTTCCTCCCTCCATAGCATTAGTTGCTTTGGTGGGATTTGGGAGAGAAGTTCTTGACCACTTTGTGTGTTCTTGCCATTGCATTAGGTGCATCGGTTTGAGTTCCCCACGAGATTCGTGAAAGAGAAGTTCGTGAGCTTGTTACTCTTGGGTGCTTGGTTATCGGAGAGATTGTTCCTCTTGGGTGTATTGAGCACCCTAGACGGTTAGTTCTTGGGGCTTCCACCTTGTTGCAAGAAGCTTCGTTGAGAGCCTCCAATTGAGTTGTGGAGATAGCCGCAACCTCGTGTAAGGTTTGGTCAACGCCTTCAAGTCGACCTCATAGTGGAAACGAGCATCTCCCTCACCGGAGAAGCTCAAGGAGAATAAGGTGTGCACATCCGTGCTATTGAGGCGCGCCTAGGTGGCTCCCCACCTCTCCAACGAAGACGTACTTCCCTTGGGAAGGAACTTCGGTAATCACACCGGTGTCTCCTTGTGCTTCGGTTATCTCTATACTCTAGCTCGTTACTTATGCATTTACCTTTGTGATAGCCATCGTGCTTGAAGTCATCTATCTTGCTATCTCATAGTTGTATACCATGCCTAGCATAAGTTGTTGGTGCACATAGGTAAACCTAGCTTGCATAGGTTTTGTGCTTGATAAATTAAACGCTAGTTTTATTCCGCATTTACTCAAGCCTAAACCGTAATTATTTTAAAGCGCCTATTCACCCCCCTCTAGGCGGCATCCTTCTACTTTCACTCACCATATTGATATCGCCAATTCGCCAAATTGTCATGCCAAAAACATTGAGGTACACTTAGGGTGCCTTGTATGTTGGTCGGCTTTGTTGGCATGAGATCTTGCCATCTCCTCGAGCCGGCAGAGCTGATGATGCAGCACACCCCATTCCACCAAGCCCGACATCGATACTAGAAAAGGTGAACTCACCCCTATCTCTATATATATGCCTTCGGTGTTTTGGTGAATGGTGCGTTACCTCATGGATTGTCCCTATACGTGCCTAGGTTTAATCCCACCATGGAGCCCAAGAAGATGCCCAAGATGCTCAGGATCATGCTCAAGACGGTGGCCAAGAAGCTACGAAGGAAGTCCAAGAAGACGTCATCGAGAAAGAGAAGACAAGAGGGAGAAAGGGAGGAAACAGGGGACCCAGCCTCAACCCCAGCCAGGCCGGACCCCTCACAGATCATGCCGTCCCCAGCCCGCCCTCAGGCCGGGCCAGTCGCGCGCCAGGCCGGGAGGCCACCCAAAGCTCTCGGCCTCCACCCCGGCCTCGGGCCGGTCCCCAGGCCGGCCTGCCTGCTCCCGCACCTCGTCCCCGGGCCGGTCTGCCCTCTCCTCCACCCAGGCCTCAGGCCGACGCGCCAGAAGAAGAAGACAGTCGGATGCTGATCCCACCCCGGCCTCAAGAGCCGGACAGGCCGGCCTCCTAGGCCGACTGCTGTGCCAACAGAGGGGAAACCCCCCTTTTCACCCCCACCTACCCCTTAGGCTTTATAAGGGACTCTGTTGGCTAGATCTAGGGTTAGAGATGAATTGAGAACTTCGAGCTTTGCTCTTGTATCCCTCTTGTGCCTAGGACCGTATCAAGGCTACTCCTATAACTTGTATCCAGGATCGTATCAAGGATCATCGAGTTACCTATCCTTTCCACTTGGGATTCTGTTAGGGACTTCCCGATCTTCCTCAACTAACCCTTGAGGTTCTATTGGCGTGGTGGACCGTCCACATGTGTGAAGCGGTTTCCGATAAGGTGAGTTCGGTTGGATCGATCGTCCGTAGGCCGCCGTTGCGGCTTATTTGACGAGAGATTTTGGTTCTTCTGTTCTCGCTAGTTATCTTCCCTCCATTTCCCCCGATTTCCCCTCGATTCTCCGCTCATGTTCATCGTGTTCATCATCCGTTCTTCGTGTTCTTGGTCGATTCGTGAAGATCGGGCCACCCAAGAGGTAACCCCTCCGTCATCTGGTATCATAAGCTAGATTGACACGAATCCGACCCCACAACCCCCCTTTTCCACCCAATTTTTCTTCCACCCAATTTTTCTTTCACCCACCTTAATTTTGAAAATTTTCACCAAAAATAGCCCCAAATGCGATTTCGATCGATCTGTGGATTCGTTGAGTTTTTTGTGGATTTGTTCCGTGGATTTGTTGCCAAAAACCATTCCCCCACCTTTCTATTCAGCCAATTTTCTCGAATTTATCCAAAAAAGTTCTTGGATTTCAAGGAATTTCGAATTTGAGCCAAAATCACAGAAAATTTCAGCTCTTCGATTTCTCGACAAATTTTGTAACTTGTTTATCTTTGTCGTCGTTGATCCGATTTGAGTGATTCAAGTTTCCACGCAAAGCCTACAACATTAGCTATGCAACCACATCAACAGATCGACACGACATCGACAACCCCGGGCCGCAAGTCCGTGATCATCCACAAGAGAGGTATAACTTGCTTCCGCTTGAACTATCCGATTGTTCGTGTACCTTGCCCATTCGGACTAGCTCTTTTACATCGCTTGACATTGCACTAGTGGCACCGAGAGTGCGTGTTTGGAACTTGTGAGAGCGTAGTTCGACTAGTCTTGGCATTTGTATCCCCATATAGAAAAAAGTGAAAAGAGAAAATAAAAAAAAGAGAAAAGAATAAAAAGATCGATGCCAAGTGCTATCCCTTGTAGGAATGTGTAGCTTCACGTCGCAAAGAAGAAGAGAGTGACCGGTTGCCACGGTTCGAATCTTGTTGCCTCTTATAGTTTGCGGTTTGAGCTAGCATCCTCCTTGTGTTGGTGTGGCATTGAGCTTAGTCTTTGATAGGAACATTTCGTCTCCGCTCGTCCTTTGGCCGCACTAACCCCATTTATCCCTTGTGTGTGTGTGTGTGTTCCATTTTTGTTTCCTCCACTAGGTTTGGTTCTTGCGCTAACATTTCATTTCGGTTATTTTCCACATTTTACAACACACTTTTCTTCTGATTTGTTGATTTTCCTTGCCACTTTTCCTCACCCATTTGCCTTCCACATAAAGCGTGTGTGTTGTCGTTTGCGGTTTTCTTTCGATCTTTTTGGACTCACTTTGGACATACTGCCCTACACCTAAACTCGTCCACTAGCCTCAATACGACAAAAAAACGTTGGGTAACTGAGACATCCATTTCTTATATCACCCTTGTGTGTTTTTGAGATGGCTAGGGAAGGAGTGTTCACAAGTCTGAGCTCAGAAGATGAAGGAACCCCGTTCTTCAACGACAACGCCCACCTCAACTACGTCACCATCAACGACCATTTCCAACTCCGGGAACTCGTGAAGGATGGATCGGAGTGCTATGAGCATCGTGTCCAAGCGCAAGAGGCTCGATTGAATGATCAAATGACACGCATAAACCTCAATTGACTAACCTCGCCAACCGCCATGGATCATCATCGACCTCCAAGTCGTGGCGTTCAAGCCACCAACCCCAAGCTCATCACCAAGCTCGTTGCCATGATCATCACCTCCACATGGGAGAGGGTGGTAAACCTGGCTATGATACCACATCACCACCTTCTCCTCCACAAGCTCCTCGACGATATTGGTTTGATCATAGCTCGCCATCACCACCTCCTCGACACCGCCAAGGCCGTGGTGACCCTCTTCAAGATCACCCTCTACGACCGAATCTTCACCAACATCATCACCCACCTCCGCCAAGCTCCACTCATGACTATGGTCTACATGACTTCGTGGATGGTACTCGCCCACATCCAAGGCTTCCAAGGAAAAATGCGCGTCACCACCACAATGACCTCCAAGAGCAAGACCATTATCAAGAAGGTGACCATGACAATGATGCTAGTGATTGCCGCGAAGCATGCCTCCAACAACTTCACCACAATGACCACCGGCGCCATCCCCTCCATCATGACCGCCAACGCCAAGCCAATGAGGATGCCCACATGACCTTCCACCTCCTCTCTTTAATGAAGACCCAAATGAGAGACATCATCAACAACAAGCAAGTGAGGATGCTCCCCATGGCATGGCATTCCCTATCTTTGATGAAGACCCCAATGAGCTCCCCCCGTCGACAACAACTAAGTGGGGATTCTCCACATGATATTTCACTCCCTATCTTTGAAGACCCCAATGAGCTCCCATTGACAACAACCAAGTGGGGATGCTCCACACATGATATTTGACTCCCTATCTTTGATAAAGACCCCAATGAGCGCCCCCATCGACAACAAACAAGTGAGGATGCGCCTCATGATCTTTCACTTCCTATTTTTGATGAGGACCCACATGACCGACCTCGTAAAAAACAAGCAAATGCGGATTCTTCTAATGATCTTTCACCTCCTCTCCTCGGTGAAGACCCGCATGAGCGGCCCCATCAAGAACATGAAGACAACACTTTGAGAGCCCTTTGCCTCAACGTTCCAAGGTTCAATGGCCATGAGCTCCATAATCCTCATGAGGAGTGGGAGCCTCCACCTCATCACCACCAACAATGCACTATACCTTTGGACCCCGCCATCGACAAGGATCAAGGCCAACCTCGCCATGGATATTATGATTCTACTCCTTCATCAAGGAAAAAGGTGAGAGGCACTTCACCACCAACAACGATCCGCAACCTCCATTTGCGACATCCTTTGAGGAAGGATATGGACTTCATGATCAAGACCATGAGCATCCTTCATCACCACAAGCGCAACAACAACATCAAGGGTGCAAAGTTATTCCTCCAATGCCACAAGATCAACATCACCATGAGCATGAGGATGCAACTCCACCAATCTATGGAAGCTCCACCAAAGATGCTAGTCCCTTTCCAACCTCTCAAAGGTCATGTCCTCGTCACCATTATCACCAAGAATATCATCGTCACCATTGATACGTCTCCAACGTATCTATAATTTCTGATGTTCCATGTTGATATTATGCCAATTGCTACACGGTTTCTCCCTTCTTTATAGCATTTTTACACGTTTTCCGGGACTAACCTATTAACAAGATTCCAAGTGCCAGTTCCCTGTTTTCTGCTGTTTTTTATTTCAGAAAAGTTTTTCTGGAAATATTCTCGGAATTGGACCCCACGAATCCCGAAGTTCCTATTTTCCCCGGAAGCATCCAGAAGTACGAAGAGAAGTCGAAGACGGGCACCAGGGGGGGCCTCACTATAGCCAGGCGCGGCCCCCCTTGTCCGCGCCTGGGGGTGGTAAGGACACCATGGTGGCCCACCGACGTGGACCTTTCGCCTATTTATTCCCCTCCGAAGGAAAACCCTAAGCACCTGATCAAAAATCCCCAAAAAGTTCCGTAGTCGCCGTCATCGTCAACCCTAGATCGGGGGGTTCTGAAGCTGTCTCTCGGCACCCTGCCAGAGGGGAGATCATCACCGGAGGCCTCTTCATCACCATGCCTGCCTCCGGAGTGATGCGTGAGTAGTTCATCCTTGGACTACGGGTCCATAGCAGTAGCTAGATGGTTTCTTCTCCTCCTATGCCTCAATGTTTAGATCTCGTGAGCTACCTAACATGCTAGAGGTTGTTCTTATGTAATTTTATATCCCGTGTTTGCTGGGACCCGATGAATATTGAACTTATGCTAAGTTGATTATAGTCTTTATTGCATATGTTATTTGTGATCTTGCATGCTTTCTGTTGCTAGTGGTTGCTCTGGCTAAGTAGTTGCTAGTGACTCCAAGAGGGAGTATTTATGCTCGATAGTTGGGTTCATGCCTCCTTTTCGCCTAGGCTCGAGTGACAGAAACGTGACAGGGGAGGATGTGTTCTTGCCACTAGGAGAAAACAGCGGTGTGAGTGCCCGCGTGCACAATCACTGCTTACATTACACACATTGCTTAATGCGATTATCTGTTGCTTGCAACTTAATACCTAAGGGGATTCGTATGATAACCTGAGGGTAGATTATTAGTCATAGATGTAGTTGGATTGCGGTCTATGTATATTATTGTAATGCCCACACTAAATATCATAGTAGTAACCATGTCATGAATATGCACTACGGTGCAACCTCTATTTGTCAATTGCCCAGCTGTAATTTGTTCACCCAGCATGGTATCTTTTATGGAGAGACACCACTAGTGAACCTATGAACCCCGGTCCATTTTTCCTACACTGTCATACAAACCACTACAGTTATCTGCTTTCTTTACTTACTGCAAGCTTGCACCATTTTCCACACTATACGTCTAATCTTTGTTTTCAGCAAGACTGGTGAGATTGACAACCTCACTGTACCGTTGGGACAAAGTATTTTGGTTGTGTTGTGTGCAGATTCCGCGTTGTTGCTGACACCGGTGAGGCGCCATCATCGCCGTCAATGGAATCAACCTTCCAAAGATCCTCTTTCTCCTACTGGATTGATAACCTTTGTTCTTAACTGAGGGAAATTCTTACCGCTGTACTCATCACACCCTCCTCTTGGGGTTCCCAACACGCGATCACAAGCATCAAGAATTTCTGGGCCGTTGCCGGGGACTTAAAATTCATTATCATCAAGAAGTCTCCCGTCAAGGCACCATCAAGGCGTAGCAAAGAATTTCTAGCGCTGATGCCGGGTAGAAAGAATTCTTCTAGAAAGGAAGTCTCTCACTCTCAACCTCTTTATTTTTTTTATTGTCTTGTTTTTATTTTTGTCTTGTTTAGCTTCTTTATATCAAAAACACAAAAAAAATAGTTTACTTCATAGCTGTTATTTTTGCTTTTCTGCTCTTAGTTTAATCTCAAATCATGCTTCTACCCAATTTTACCTTGAAAGATGTACCAATAGGTAGCGGTGATATAATTGGGAGAGATAATATTGGAGAGTTCTTTAATTATGTTAATAAGCACAAATAATTTTAGGATAGATCCTTAGCTGAACTTGCTCCAGATTATGAAACCGCTGCAGCATCTCTAGTTCGTATGCTAAGCTAGGTTTGTTAACCTTAATCCCATAATACAACAAATGTTCCTCAACCTTGATAACATTAAGGATAGCGAAGAAAGAGAGTTTATTCTAGAAATTTTGTTTAAAGAATTTGGTGATGTTGCCATTGAGGCTAGAAAAGTTTTAACCGATTTGAGATGTCAGGCTCATGTGTAGATGTTAATAGAACACCGGGTAAAGCCAATGATAAGGAAATTAAAATACCAGTACCCTTTAAATTGGTAGGAATGCATGAAGCTCTAGAAAAGAATTTTGATTGGATGAAAGTAGTGTGCCTAAAAGTGCTGATAAAGGGACATCTAAAACTTTTATAGATGAAATACAATTCATTGTTGAGGAGATTTCTAAGCTTAATTTTGATGCTTTTGCACTTGAAAATACTTGAGTTGCTTTCTATGCCTAGCTGAAAGGCGTTAAAGAAAAGCGCTACCGGGAGACAACCCGTTTTGTTTCTCCGTTTTCAACCCGTTTTCCATCGTTTCTTTCTGTGTGCTTTGCACCTGGGTGTTGTCTATTTCCTTAGAAATCCATCTGTATCTTTTATTTTATGTCTTTGTTGAGCCAAGTAAAGCCTCTAGTGGAAAGTTGAGACTATATTTCAGATTTTTGCGCAGGATTTCTGCTGTCCATTGTTAAATTCGTATAAAATCACAGAAAATAAAAAATGACCTGGTTTTTTTGTGCGTAATCCTGGGCTATATACGCAACTTTTCTTAGTTGAACACTTTTTTATTTTATCAACAGAAGATTTTCTAAAAAAAAACATCTTTACCAGCTGTCCTGTTTTGACAGATTTCTGCCAATAATTGCATTTGCATCTTAATCTCTTTCTTTTGGTGTTCTTTTGAGAAATAGAGTTTTAAAAGAAGTTGTGACAGTAGATAATGTTTTTATGAGTGTTTGGCTTGTGTTGAAACTGAACCATGTGAATTTATTATTTCGATTGCACTAACGTTGTTAATGAAGATTGTGAGAAGTTCGGTGTGAAGGAAGTTTTCAAGGGTCAAGAGAAGAGGATGATATGACGTGATAAAGAAGAGTGAAGAGCCTAAGCTTGGGGAAGCCCCGGAGGTACATCCCAGCAAATTCCAAGAATAGTCAAGCGTCTAAGCTTGGGGATGCCCAAGGCATCCCCTTCTTCATCGACAAATTATCAGGTTACTTCTAGTGAAACTATATTTTTATTCGGTCACATCTTATGTGCTTTACTTGGAGCGTCTTTTTTTTCAGTTTGTTTTTATTTTCTCAATAAGCTTGCTTGGACCCCATAATTATTTTATTGGAGAGTGACACGCTCTGCTTTTTCATGGGAATACTTTGTATTCTTAATCTTTGTCTGGCTGCTGCATTTATTTACCTCCTGTTTTGCATTCATCTCTTATTTAGAGCTGTTAGTACTCTCTAGTTTTCGTTGCTATATGCTTAGAGAGAGTTTTTGTTGTCATATATATGTTCTTGGTTGAGAATAGAAATGCTTATGTGATAGTTGGTATAGTGGAAAAATTCGCATGGTCTTGTAGATCACTAAACTGCTTCACTTGAATCACTTCTGTTGTTTTGAGATATTAATTTGCTTAATGGATAAACGGGAAGGACTAGTAAGTTTAAACTTTTAATGGTTGTTCTAAGAAACTTGAAAATGTGCCACACTTAAAATTACCAGCTGATAGAAACAATGGTATATGATTGCTATGAGTGATACATTTCTGATCGGCCTTTTGTTACGCGCTACGGTCGGGGTAGCTAATAGTGACTTATCACTGCCACGGACCCTCTTGGAGTGATTTGCATTGTGCCTTGTAAAGATGATTTGCTTGTTGCAACCTTTTAACTCTTGAGTCTATGTTGCGGTTCCTGGCACTTCCACTGTCCATATTTGCTAGCCTCTTCGGTACTCTGCATTGCCATTTCTCACATTGAGAGTTGATGCAAACTTCGCCAGTGCATCCAAATCCCGTGGGAGGACTTTGTTCTCCTACACATAAGCTCATATATTCTTCCTCAAAACAGCCACCATACCTACCTATCATGGCATTTCCATAGCCATTCCGAGATATATTGCTGCACAACATCCACCTCCATTATGTTACTTGATGATGAGCTTCATGGTTATTTAGCACTAGCAGGAGCATGCAGTTGGATACATCAGAGATATTCCATTATGAGTTATGAGTACTAAAAGTGTGATGATTCGTAATATAGGATGTTGCCCCTACCGGTGAGGATATATAAAATAAAAAAATAAAAAAAATGAAAGAGCCCAAAAAGAAAAGAAAAAAGGGCCGAAGAGAGAATAAAGAGAGAGGGGGCGCATCACTATCCTTTATACCACACTTGTGCTTCATGTTTAGCACCAATGCTTCAGTTTGGAGAAAGTTTTCATATTATCATTTATTTATAACTATGTGGGGAAATTTACATTATAGAACTTGGCTTGTATATTCCAATGATGAGCCTCCTCAAATGAGCTCTAGGTCTTCATGAGCAAGCAAGTTTGATGCACACTCACTAGTTCCATTGGAAGCTTTCATACACTTATAGCTCTATGTGCATCCGTTGTGTGGCAATCCCTACTCCTTGCATAGCTTCGGTTGTAAGACTTTTTCTTGTCTAATGACCACTTTCAGCTTTGTGAGCCTTTCTTCCATTGACCTTCCAAACCCCCCATAATGTTCTCTTTGCCATAACATCCCGGTGCCAGGGACCAAAGCAGAACAATTGCTTGTTTTTAGTGCGCAAATAGTTTAAGATTCAAGCATTGCATCGTGTGGAAAGCTTCACTTGATCCTAACAGGGGTTGTGAAGATCGTTTAACGTGCATGATATTGTTGTTCTTGAAAGCTTAAATCATCTTTAATAAACTTTGCACGATAGATAGTATTCTAGTATTAATTCATTAAAAGTTTTGCTTCTTTCTTCTTATTTGTTTATGCATTACTTGTTGTTATCAAATATAGATCACAACTTTAGTTCATTTGATCCTAGTTTACATGCTCTGCTTTAAATATTATGATCAATATTGTGTGGTAGCATGTCACCTCAGAAATTATTTTGTTTTATCGTTTACCTACTCGAGGACGAGTAGGAACTAAGCTTGGGGATGCTTGATACGTCTCCAACGTATCTATAATTTATGATGTTCCATGTTGATATTATGCCAATTGCTACATGTTTTCTCCCTTCTTTAAAGCATTTTTACACGTTTTCCGGGACTAACGTAGTAACAAGATGCCAAGTGTCAGGTCCCTGTTTTCTGCTATTTTTTATTTTAGAAAGTTGTTCTGGAAATATTCTCGGAATTGGACCCCATGAATCCCGAAGTTCCTATTTTCCCCGGAAGCATCCAGAAGTCCGAAGAAGAGTCGAAGACGAGCACCAGGGGGCCCTCAACATAACCAGGCGCAGGTCCCCCTTGGCCACGCCTGGGGGTGGTGAGGCTACCCTGGTGGCCCACCGACGTCGCTCTTTCACCTATTTATTCCCCTCCGGAGGAAAACCCTAGGCACCTGATAAAAAATCCCCGAAAAGTTCCGCAGCAGCCGTCGTCGTCAACCCTAGATCAGGAGGGTTCTGAAGCTGTCTTTCGGCACCCTGCCGGAGAGGATATCATCACCGGAGGCCTCTTCATCACCATGCATGCCTCCGGAGTGATGCGTTAGTAGTTCATCCTTGGACTACGGGTCCATAGTAGTAGCTAGATGGTTGTCTTCTCTTCCTATGTCTCAATGTTTAGATCTCGTGAGCTGCCTAACATGATCGAGATTGTTCTTATCTAATTCTATGTTCTGTGTTTGCTGGGATCCGATGAATATTGAACTTATGCCAAGTTGATTATAGTCTTTATTGCATATGTTATTTGTGATCTTGCATGCTTTCCGTTGCTAGTGGTTTCTCTTACCAAGTAGTTACTAGTGACTCCAAGAGGGAGTATTTATGCTCGATAGTTGGGTTCATGCCTCCTTTTCACTTGTGCTCGAGTGACAGAAACATGATGGGGGAGGATGTGATTTGCCACTAGGGAGAAAACAGCGGTGTGAGTGCCCGCGTGCACAATCATTGCTTACATTACACACATTGCTTAATGTGATTATCTGTTGCTTGCAACTTAATGCCTAAGGGGGTTCGGATGATAACCTGAGGGTGGATTATTAGTCATAGATGCAGTTGGTTTACGATCTATGTATATTGTTGTAATGCCGCACTAAATATCAGAGTAGTAATCATGTCATGATTGTGCACTACGGTGCAACCTCTATTTGTCAATTGCCCAGTTGTAATTTGTTCACCCAGCATGCTATCTTTTATGGAGAGACACCACTAGTGAACCTATGAACCCCGGTCCACTTTTCCTACACTGTTAAACAAACCATTACAATTCCCTGCTTTCTTTACTTACTGCAAGCTTACATCATTTTCGACACTATACGTCTAATCTTTTTTTTCAGCAAGACCGGTGAGATTGACAACCTCACTGTACCGTTGGGACAAAGTATTTTGGTTGTGTTGTGTGCAGGTTCCGCGTTGTTGCTGACACCGGTGAGGCGCCATCACCACTGTCAGTGGAATCAACCTTCCAAAGATCCTCTTTCTCCTACTGGATTGATAACCTTGGTTCTTAACTGAGGGAAATTCTTACCGCTGTACTCATCACACCCTCCTCTTGGGGTTCCCAACACGCCATCACAAGCATCAAGAATTTCTGGCGCCGTTTCCGGGGACTTAAAATTCATCATCATCAAGAAGTCTCCCCGTCAAGGCACCATCAAGGCGTAGCAAACGTCATCAACCACTTGAGGATGCTACAAGGCATGGCTTACACTACCACATCACGGAGATGATCGAGCCTTCTTCGACACAAGCCATGACACTACATCCTCCTCCAAGCAATACAACAATTTCGACGACCCGCACACCTCAAGTGCCAAGAATTTGGATCCTTCTATTGTTTCCTCTCAAGCTTCTAGTGAGATGAGTGATGAGAGAGAGATCCACCATTCCGTGAGTGAGAGCCACAAGACTATAATGAGTGGAAAAAGCATGAGTGTTCCTAGAGGTATAGCCTTGATGGCCACCAAAAGTGAGATGAGAGTTGAGAGCAAAATCCCATTTGTGCTTATTGACACTAACGTCTTACCAACTCTCTCTCTCTCTCTCTCCATCTTTGTTGTCTCTTTTGCAGAAATTTGGTGACCCTCTCAAGCATGCTAGCCCTCATGGACTATTCACCATACATGGCTCTCCACACCGCATGAACATCAACACCGACTTGAAGATTTGGAAGGAGTACATTCTGCTCGTCAAGATCTAAATGGAGTTTGAGAAGCACATCACGACAATGCATTCTCCGTCCACATCCCACAAGTCAAGATCTACATGGAGCTTGCCAAGAACATCACAACACCGTGTTCTCCGTCTACATCCCACGTGTCATGATGTACATGGAGTTTTACAAGCGCATCCACGACAACGCATCCTCCGTCTACATCCCACGCGTCAATATGTGCATGGAGTTTGACAAACGCATCAACGACAACACATTCTCCGTCTATATCCCACACGTCAAGATGTGCATGGAGTTCGACAAGCGCATCAACCACAACGCATTCCCCGTCTATATCCCACGCGTCAAGATGTACTTGGAGTTCGACAAGTGCATCAACGACAATGACTCCCACGACTACATACCAACCATCAAGATGTACTTGGAGTTCGACAAGCGCATCAACGACAATGACTCCCACGACTACATACCAACCGTCAAGATGTACATGGACTTCGACAAGCGAATCAACGTCAATGCAAGCAATGGAGTGGCGTGCAACCAAATTACGTCAACACTCAACCGTTTTCCGCAAATGACGCAAACATCTTCGCGATCTTCATCAACACACCACGACTACTACACCGCCATTCGCGATCTTCATCAACCAGCGAAAGAGGACCATTTCAAGATCGTCATCGCCTTTGGACTACCCCCACTAGGAGCATACCTTTGCACGACCTTTGATAAGCGGCTCAACTTCAACGACATCTTCGTCGTCAACATTCCTTCTCCCTCTCATGGTTACACACGCGGAAGGATGGATCAAGAGTCGAGGATGACTCTTTTCCAAGAGGGGGGAGATGATGCAACACACCCCATTCCACCAAGCCCGACATCGATACTAGAAAAGGTGAACTCATCCTTGTCTCTATATGCCTTCGGTGTTTTGATGATTGGTGCGCTACCTCATGGATTGCCCTTATACGTGCCTAGGTTTAATCCCACCATGGAGCCCAAGACGATGCCCAAGATGCTCAAGATCATGCCCAAGACGGTGGCCAAGAAGCTACGGAGGAAGTCCAAGAAGACGGCATCGAGAAAGGAGAAGAGAAGATGGAGAAAGGGAGGAAACAGGGGACCCGGCCTCAACCCCCGGCCAGGCCAGCCCCCTAGGCTGGACCCCTCACAGAACCTGTCGGCCCCTACCCTGGCTCAGGCCAGGCCAGTCACGCGCCAGGCCGGGAGGCCACCGGAAGCTCTCGGCCTCCACCCCGGCTTCGGGTCGGCCCCTAGGCCGGCCTGCCTGCTCCCCCACCTCGGCCCCGGGCCGGTCTTCCCTCTCCTCTACCCCAACCTCAAGCCGGCGCGCTAGAAGACGAAGACGGCCGGATAGTGCTCCCACCCCGACCTCAAGAGCCGGCCAGGCCGGCTGCCCTGCTGCTGCGCCAACAGAGGGGAAACCCCCCCCCCCCTTTCACCCCCCACCTACTCCCTAGGCTATATAAGAGACTTTGTTGATTAGATCTAGGGTTAGAGATGAATTGAGAACTTCGAGCTTTGCTCTTGTATCCCTTTTGTGAGGCTACTCCTATGGTTGTACCTAGGACCTTATCAAGTCTACTCCTATGACTTGTATCTAGGATCGTATCAAGGATCATCGAGTTACCTATCCTTTCTCCTTGGGATTCAGTTAGGGACTTCCCAATCTTTCTCAACTAACCCTTGAGGTTCTATTGGCAGTTTCCGATAAGGTGAGTTCGGTTGGATTGATCGTCCCGTAGGCAGCCGTTGCGGCTTACTTGACGGGAGATTTGGATCCTTCAGTTCTCGCTAGTTATTTTTCCTCAATTTCCCACGATTTTACCTCGATTTTCCTCTCGTATTCATTGTGTTCATCATCTGTTCTTCGTGTTCTTGGTCGATTCGTAAAGATTGGGTCACCCAAGAGGTAACCCCTCCATCAGCTGGGATGGTAGTCACCATCTTCATCGCTGCATTGTTGATCGGAGCGAAGCAGCACGAATCGCATCACATGCATTCTATGCTAGAATTTCCGTTTCTTTTAATTCTACTGTTCATTCCAGTTGATCTCTATCTCATACACGTACTCACGTGCCCTCCATGTGCTTGAACGTGCGAAATATATGTATACACTACCAAAGCAGAATCCGCGAGTAGTTCAATCTTTTTTTGTTTAGTAGTTCAATCTGACCAGTACTGTTACACCCAAAAAAAGAAATTCAGACCACAACTCCTATGCGTAAGTGACTTCTTTTTGCGGGCCATGATATTGTGGACAGTATATACAGGACATGATGGAGATTTTGGACCCCAACACGAATTGTCACGTCTAGGTAATTTGTGCATTGAGATGGACGTGTAATTTTTTTCATATCCGCGTACGTGAACGTGATTGATTGGTTGTCACGTGGACATTTATTTTGGACATGCGTACGGACGTGGACGTCTGATTGATTGCATAACAACTAAAGTACAGGTCCGACACGTTATTTCTAGATGCAGACATGTATATCGTGTCAAATGGGAATCACGCGGTTACGTCAGTTAATGATCTTTTAATAAATTGTAGCCACTAATTTTAAATCAAACTATCCTTATAATTGCAATGATGTGGCTTCATGTGGTGGCTCTGTTAGACATCCGTATATTGCTTTTAGTATATAATAATAGATAGATAGAATAGATTCTAAATTATAATTTTAGAATTTCAAGAAAATTTGAAGAAAAAAAATCCTGGCTGATGTATCCCACAAACTTATAAAGACTGTACAAACGCAACTAATAGCAGGTTGTAAAGAGGCCCCCAAGCAAGTAACAACTCCCTGTCGGGATCCATCAGTACCCCCCACGGTCCAGGAGAGGGAAGAGATATTCTTCCTTATCAAGAAAGAACGCATCCGCACGCCTCCACCCCACCTTCTCCCCTTCTCGCCGCATCTCTTATTCCAGGAAGGAATGGGCAACAAAAATCTCCACTGTGCTGACAGGTCTGAGATAGATAGAGATGCCAACCAAAACAAGATCGCAGTAGCAAGGAATCTGAAACCTCTAGATATCGGGAGCATAGGCCTGGATCAAAATCAAGTTGGCAGGTTGCAGGTAAAGCTTTGTGAAGAATCCCCCTACCCTAAGCAAAATGAAAGAATGAAATCTATACGGAGATGGTTTATCTCACCTTTTATTTGGATTCTTGATAAAGGAGCATGCTGGAAGTGAGATTCAAGAAACAAGCATCATGGCGGAGTTACCTGCTTCAAACAAAAACTTAGAATAACAAAAGAAAAGGAACAAGAAAACATATGAAAAAGTGACACCTACAAAAAGAAAACCAAAACATCAACATAAAAACTCAATCAAAAGGAGGTTTGAACAAACTTTTTTCAGATGAGTAAAAACACAAACAAAATAAACAATGGTTCCGATAAAAAACACAACTTATTGAGGAACTGAAAAATAAAAATGAGTCGCATGATAATTATTCGGCTAGTGACTGCTTTGCAAGAATCAGTCGCCTAGAGCACGTGAAAATCTATGCTAAGTAAATCACCCCTTTTACTGGTGCACAACATCACAACAACCACGCCTGAATGAAGATTGTTTGGCCTGGCGAAGAAATCCCATCCATACGTGAACCTGGTCCTCCCGTCAGCGCATTTCTCAAAACCAGCTTGAATCATGACCACATTGTTGATTGCTAGGAATGCATCACCAGACTGGTCCAAGCTCAAGGCTTCGGATAGGGCCCTCGGGAACCTCTACAAAAAAGAAGATATTATTGAGTGCCAATTGAACTAAATCAATTAGAAAAACAAAAAGAAAAAATGACTTCGAGTGAGTAAAATAAATACCAGATAGCAGTTTCCGTCAACATCTAATGAAGACAAGCAGTGCAAGAAGGTACCATCCACGCGGCCAGCTGCACCAGCCAAGATTGCATCGTTTCTGCTAGACTGGATCTCAGTTAACTCAACAGCAAAACCACTGGGATTCATATATTTACAGGGGCACTGTCTTCGGCTGCATGCAAAAATTAAAAAAAAAGGACAGCACTTGTAACTCAAAGTAACAACCCAGAACAAATAAAAACAAGAAAAAAAATGAGAACTAAGTTATACCTTCACTACGATTCTTTGCTTCATAATTAGGTCCTAGAGGCCATATCGGGCTAGTTAAACATGTTTATCAGAAAATTTTCACCTACGTCCATGTCATATTTAGCTATGAAGGACTTGTATTCACTGCCATAGAGACGTGTTGGTTGCCATTTTTTATTATTTATACTAAAGTCGAACTCATGTCCGTCAGGGGTTTGGACTGAAATCACATTGCCAGCGTGCTTACGGAAGACCTTATTCATGTGGCAAGGGACAACCTAGCATAAAAAGGAGGTGACGAGGGAAAAAATTCAGACAAATCAAAGCAGAGACAAACCGATCTAAATAAATCAACAATGATGCAAAAATACATGATTCAGATTAAACAAAAAAGAGGGTATTGATCGAAAGGAAAAAAACAGAAGAGAAAATAAACAAACTTACCTAGAATTCTTCGAAATCATCCGTGAAGTACACGTAAAATGGGGTCCTTACACTTAGCCGTTCCCCACAGCGACCCTCTGTTGCGCCACACCGAACACAAGCCATCTCCCTTCTCCCTCTTCCTTTTATGAGAAAAGGGCCACACCCAAAATATTACAAGCTGAGACTAAGCTATCACACTTGTGTGTGCGGTGATGAAAATGGAGAATGGAGAAGTGCTAGACAGATACTATGCAGTTATATAGAACTCAAGTGGGTCCAAAAATGGCATTTAATTATACCCGTGGGTAGGGACGGTTGCTACAGGCTTAAACACAATAAATATATTCAAAATCAGGGGGTTGATACACTGCCACCCACTATAAATGGCTTCTGATTCAAGAGCTAAACAATGAAGCGTTTCAGAAAAAGCAATACCTACACTAGTCTGTCAAAACTGAATCATATAAACAACAAATGCCACCGCACCCCCTATAAATGGCTTTTGAGTCGGCAGCTAAACAATGGCGCATTCAGAAAAAGGAATTAAATACACTAATTTATCAATTGCTAACAAATCAGCAAAAAATTGACACGCTATAAAGACAAAATGAATGCACTGCAAAATAAAAGAGATATTAGCTTAAAACAAAATCCTGAGTAACCTGAACCCAAAAAATAGTAAACATAGAATCAAGTGGATAATCTGAATAAACTATAATAATGATAAAATGGAGACACATAGTGACAATCAAGAGAAACATAGAGTGAGAGAGAGAGAGACAAACTAAGATTCATAGAGTGAAAATGAAAGAGAGTCTTATTTACAGAAGTGTGACAGAGACAGAGTGACAAAAAGAGTCAAAGCTACTCAAACTAAAGAGGTAAGAGAGACATGATTAAAAAGAAAGAGACAGAGCGAGAAATATTGACTAAGAAAATATTGAAAGACTGAGAAGTGACAGGCAAGAGACACATGGTGGCAGAGAGATGGAAAGAGAGAGAGTGTGTGATTAATAGAGAGAGAAAGAGTAGTGAGAGAGAGAGTAGTGAGATTGATAGAGAGAGACTGAGATTGATAGAGAGGGACAAGAAAGGTTACTCAGAATACTATGCAGTTATAAATAGAGAGAAATATTGACAAAGAAAATATTGACAGAATGAGTAGTGACAGGCAAGGGACACATAGTGACAGAGAGATAGAAAGAGAGAGAGTGTGTGTGATTAATATATATATATATATGTAGAGAGAGAGAGAGAGAGAAAGAGTGAGTAGTGAGATTGATAGAGAGATATAGATAGATACACAGAGAGAGCGAGATTGATAGAGAGAGACAAGCACGGTTACTCAGGATACTATGCAGTGAGACAGACAGAGAGAGTGAGAAAGATAGAGAGAGAGTGATATTGATAGAGGTAGAGAGGGAGTGATATTTACACAAGTGCTACTCACCCTTAAGAGGTTAGACAGACATATAAACAGATAAAGAGAGTGAGAAAGAGACATATTTAAAGAGAAACGTAGTGTAATTGAGAAATCGACAAACAAAGAGAAGGACAGAGAATAAGAGAGAGTGAGATAGAAAAAATAGAAGTACTATAGAGAAAACTGAGATACAAACAAAATGTTTTCAATAGTTGACTATGATTGATATCTGTTTTTCATCTAGCAGGATGCCGATGAAAAAACAGCAAAGACAACGAAGAGATGGACACTATAAGATGCGACAACATGTTATTCCATGTATGCAATGTCAAAAAAAAAATTTACTCATATACAAAAACATCTACGATTTCGTATCTAAAAGTAATTATATCAATAATACTGCAGGACAAAAACTTAACTTTCATAGGATTGCTGAACGGGGATTTTGATACATCATATTCAACTACGGGTGTGTTACCTTCAATACAGGTAAATGGAAGTAATTTAAAATCAACCAATTCTAATGGTTCTTCACACCATCAAAAAAATGTGCAAAAACAAATAAAAAATAAACACAGTGATTGTTTACTGACAAACTAAATTACTTAAAATGCAGATTGCCAATGAAGAACAGGACATATGTTACACGCAAATTCTTACAACTGAGGTTATGAAGGACGACAATAACTTACAAGAATCATCAGGAAGTAGAGCACAACTCTTCCCTTGGGACGATGAACCTTGGACTAGAAACTTGTTTCATAACGTCGACCTACATCAGGTGCTTTGCTTTTACCTTCAAAACAAACAACAAAAAAAGAAAAACATTACGAAAAACACAAAACTAACAAAATATGTGAACAAAATTGCCTGCAGGAGTATGATGCAAGTTATGGAAGGCAGTGTGATCTTCTCGCACAGCAAAAACATGACACTGCTGGTCAAGTTTTTCAAGGTTCAAACGAAGGCCTTGATGAACAGGAAGGAGGTGGAAAAGAGGAGAGAGCGATATGTCAAGAAGATGTGGATGGCTTTCTCCAAGAGGAAGAAGGTAGCTCACAGGGGAAGAATGATGGACCGATGGACACTCACCCTATACCCGCAATTGGCATGCAGTTTGAGACAAGGGAAAGGCATACAACTTTTTCAACAACTATGCATATGCAGTTGGCTTCTCAGTGGCTATAGCTGCATCTGCCACGACAACAAGCATGAAGAGAAATGGGGAGATAATAAGACCAACAGTCAGATGCAACAAGTTTGGCGCAAACACGTCGCGTGAAAAAGAGCAAATGGAGATTGAAAGGCAAGCAACAGTTATTGCAAAAACAGAGTGCAAAGTTGAAATGGTTATAAGTGAGAAAGGTGGGGTCTGGCATATAACCAACCTTGTATTGGAGCATAACCATCCTTTAAGCCCACGGAGCAGGTTCTTTAGGTCACAAATCTACATGTCAAATGAGGAGAAGGCAATGATAAGATCGCTAAGACAAGCAAACATTGCAACTAGCAAGATAGTTTCAGTGCTATCATTTCTAATAGGAGCCCCAGAAAACACACCTTACAACAGAAAAAAAAAAAAAAGTGGGCAATTACGGAACAACAGTTAATAGATAACTCAAAAAACATCGACATCATACAAGTAGTGCAGTTTTTCAAACAGAAAAGAGCTGAAGACGGCCAATTCTATTACTCATTCCAGGTGGATAAGAACAACAAAGTAAAAAATCATGTTCTCGGATACCAAAATCAAGGGACTACTATGAGACTTGTGGGGATTGTGTTATTTTTACACAACTTTTCAAACAAACAAGTATAACCTCCCGTTTGCTCCGATTGTTGGTGTTTCCCTGCATGGCCATACCTACCTATTTGCATGTGCGCTGATTGTCAATGAGTGGGATAAGAAATTCGACGCTATGGGAGGTAAGCATCCACAAACTATAATTACATACCAAGACAAAGCGATGGAGACATCAATAAGTGAAGTGCTCAGCACACAGTTCACAAGTGTTGCTTGTTTCATGTGAAGAGTAAGGCGGAGCAGAAATGTGGCAGAACATTCCAAGTAAATGAGGGCCTATTTGAGGAGTTCCAAGACATAATTTATAACTCACTGAGAGAGCAAGAATTTGAGACACTACGGTAGTGTATAATAGCAGAATTTAATGTCGCTCACATAGAATATTTCCAAACAATGTGGAAAAGCCGGAAGAGGTGGGTGCCAATTTATTTCAAGAAAGATTTTCCCCTTCCTGCAAATCACAGCGAGGAGTGAGGGGACAAATTCACTTTTCAAAAAAGGGGTTGGTGCCCAGTGCAGCATGACAAGTTTCCTACCAGAGTATCAGAGAATCATGGACACAATACACGCCAAAGAAAACGAGTGCAACCACAATGCAATACATAAAAAAGTACTAGTGGACAAACTCCTAACTAAATACTACATAGAGATGCAGGCAGGTGATTTGTATAACCTATCTATCTTCAAGAGATTTCAGAATTTTTTTACTGTTGTAACGTTGCTGCAAGTTAAGGAGGAGGTTCCAAGACAACAGTACCTAGTGTTTCAGGCACCGAATTATCCGTTGAAGGAGCACATGCCAAGAACATATTTAGTCTAGGTTGACTTGGAGAGGGAAGAATATCATTGCATATGTTGCATATTTGAGAAGGACGGGTTACTATGTTCTCACATACTGAAAATAATGCTACACATTGACATCGATAAAATATCGGATAAATACATCATTGACAGATGGAGAAAGAAGTTTAAAAGGGTGAATCCATTACCGCTCCCAGTGCAACTATCCGACAATGATAATCTGCGGTACAATGTCCTTGCACGCACAATGGTAGCATCAGCGTCCAAGGGGGCTACACATCAGAGAAAATATGAATACTTGCAGAAATAAATGGACAAAGTTGATAAGGGACTAGAAGATATTGAGAAGGAGCTGCAAGAACAACTTAAGAAAGAGTCACTTCAAACAAGAACAATAGCAAATTTTGCAAACCCATCTAGCGGGAATGAAGATGTATCGCCAATAGAGCTACTAGAACCAGATGACACACACCAAAGGAAGACTGAGGATGATGAGAATTGTGGAAGCTGTAAAATCAGGCAAATTTTACAAATGCGGACATTGTGGAGAATTCGGACACACTATCAGGTCTTGCCAAAATCTTGATAAGCAGTACAACCTACCAAAATAGAAAAGGGCGAGGAAAAGAAGACAAATGATTCAGTGCTAATAAACACAAAGATGTTTTGTAGTTGATGTGAGAGAAATAATAGTTTATGTGATAAGAAAACATACTTATACCATTCTGATTATTTTTCTACATTTAAATTGTTTTTGATAGGGACCCAAGACACAACTGGTGCAACTGACACAGTCCTCAAGACCAACACAACAGCGGCAACAAAGACACAACCGACCAAAAAGAAACAAAATAAACTCAATGTACAACAACCATACACCCACATAGAATCGACCATGTTCGAGCAAGACCACGGTGGGCAACAAGAGCTATGAGACTGAGAAGACATGAGACCTGCTGCGAAAAAGCCCAGAAAAGCAACAAAACAGATGTAATGCTTGCATTGTATTTGTATTTTGCATAGTTTTCTAGATATTATGGTGACAGAAATAATGGCATAATGGTTTTGCAGAAAATTGTCGACATTAACTCACATTGCATTCATATGACAAGGATATAGCACAATTTAGTACTTCACTGTTTATCAGATAAAAAGAAAGACACCGCATAAAACACAAAATAACTTTTGTCATAAAAAGACACCCAGTTCTATTAATCAAAACTGTATTAACACCCTTTGCGTAAACAACTCCCTCGAGAAACTCATACTCCAAGACAAAATCTGAACAAAAACGGAAAACTACATCATAACATCCAAGTTTGTGTTTTTATCATTCCCAAAAGTGACAAAAAAAAAGCTCGGTGGGCCATAGAAAAACAGCAGCTTCGAAGGGCCTTGCACATCCACAAAATGATTTCAACCCTGCTTCAGAAAAATCACAGAAACACACATTAAAATACAAAGAAAAAAAAAGAGCATTGTCCTCAATGCAAAATAAAGTAGCATAAAAATAAAAGAAAATATAGGGAAAGAGTTAATGCGAAAAGGAATAAAAATGTACCGCTGCATAGAACTCTGTAACGAGGCTCTGGAATAAAAATGTACCGCTGCATAGAATTCTGATTGATTGCATACAAAATTCTTATATTCGGTATATCGTGGTAAGATAAGATTGTCGAGTAATCGATGTGACGACACCAAGTCTCCATAAACTTCATCGTAAAGACACCACAGTATTTCCTATTTGTCAAAGAAAATGAAAAACAGAGAAAAACGTTCAAAGATTACCATATGGCACCTGAATTTCTATATATCAGGAAATAAATATGGATCACAACTTAAAAAATAAAAAATAAAAAAGCGTGGATTTGGCATTCTTACAGTGTTTGTTGCTTAGGTACGTCTGGATACAATGCTTGGAACTCGTCAAAATTGTGTGTCCGATTGATTATCACCTCCCACAAGTGAATAAAGTTGTCAATCTGAAAAATAGTGGGTAAGAAAACACATCTGAGATGTAAAACCTAATTTTAAACAAACAAAACGAAAAAACAAGTTAATACACATATATTGTATATAAGAAAAAACTAACCAGACGATTCCTTATTGATAAATGGTACGGTGAGTTCTTGTCATATAATGAAACCAAGAAAACAAACAATTTTTCCTCGAAGTCAACAACGAACGCAAAGCAGTGGCCAGCATTCACTATGGGGTAAAATAGCTACAAAAAAATACAAAGAAAAGAAAATCATGCACAAAAAAAGAGTTAATCAGAAGCACAAAAAAACCAAGAAAAACAAAATGAAAAATAGAAAAAAAAATACAAAGAAAAAACCATGTTATTTCTATGCCCAAGGTTCCAACACTTGCTAGCTCTCGCCACACCTTTGAATGGTGTTCGAACTATGGACTCTTGGTGCTCCCCATCATACTTAAGGATAGATTCCTGTATTTTACGATACAATAAGAAACGAGAAACATAAATAATAAGGTTTGCTGCCATAAGTACAAGCAAAATTCCAACTCAAAAAAGAACACATGTAAGAATGAAAAAAATAACAGAAAAATTAATAGATGGACAACAATACATACCTCGATGTTAGGAAAGAAGTAATGTCTCCCGGATATAGTAGGGTGTTGTTCTTCAAAAATAACACGGCAAAAACAAGAGATTATGAAATTATCCACTTCACCTTTAGGCATCAAGGACTCTCCCAAAGACTGATAGCTGCAGTGAACTTTGGGGTACAACACACCATAGGACCAGCAAACAAAAAAGAGCACACAAAAACAATATAATTAAAAAAAAGGAATAAGTGAGAGTGATATCTGTAAACAAATGAAATTAGTGTAGAAAATTAACACACAAAAATAAAACAAATACCAAATAACTGACATTTAGACACGTGATCTTACTTTTTATGAGGGTTGTGTGCTAGCTCAACTATGGCTGAATAATTGATGATGTCTTCTTCAGATACACGAAATCTACTATTCGCGTGCAATGGTGGATTCTGTATAGTAACAAGCCAATTAACAAACAAAAACTTTCGTCTGGCAACTGATTTTGGAACATCATTCACACCCTTCCTGTTGCCTTCAGCTTGGTCATCTTGTACATCATCTCTGACAGCCTTTAAATCGGAAGCACCCTTCAAATTGTTTTTCATCATGTTATTGTACGTGAAATCTGCCTTCTTCGAATCCTTATTGCATCTCCTTCGGAAATCATTGGAACCAACTATCTGAACCAAGCCATCCTTCAAACCCCCCAAAAAAATATAACATATGAGGTGAGCTGCATATATCAGGTTCAAAAGTAAACGAAGGAGCAAATGCAAACAAAAATTAAAAATCAGAATGCACAAACAAAAAATGCTAATCCACTAAAAATAGCTAAATGCCTCATAGGAAAAGTTCAGAGGCAAACACGCGCCACTTCATATGAATATAAAAGAACACAAAAAATCAGTATATATTGGACCACGCAACACTGCAAAAAATAGGTGTTAGCAACCTCATGCATCTGAAAAAGAGTCAAAAACACATAGAAGGATAAAACGAGTTTTGTTAATGGATCATAGAGTTGCAAAAATAAAAAATAAAAACCAGAAAACAAAGAAATTGATTAAAACAAAGATATATACCAATTAAGAATTTGGAGAAGTATCAGAAATTTTTATTGGGACTTGTTTTGATCCATTAATCTGATGTCCATTTACACGATTTAGCTTGAAATCTCCAGTTTCCGGCTACAAACGAAAATAAAAATAAACACAAAGGAAGCGATTAGGAGGACATCCATTAAAAAATAGGTGCTTATACTTCGACAACAAAAAAATGGTGATATCAGACAAACAAATCTCCGTGCAAGGGGACTCTGGTAAATCAATCACAGGAATTGTACCTTTAGGTGTGGCTGAAAACGTTCTACAGATGATACCATCTTCTGGATATTGATCAGAAATAAGATGGCAGTTCATCGCCTTAGCCTTCTTTATCGGATCCCATCTAGGAGCTGTAATGCAACAAAAAACCAAAAACATAAAGAATGAAAGACATAAGAAAATAAGAGCAAAAGAACAAAAAATTAAAATAGAATTAACAGAACAGATATAAACAAACAATATAAATACAAACAGTTCTAACAACTAACCTATCGGGTGAGATAAAACTTCAACAACTTTAGTAATCAAGCATTCAGGGTGGTTGTGTGGACAAACTTATAGAAAATAAGCATGTATATATATACACCAATAAACATATCTAGATAGGCAAACAAAAACACACATATATATATAAGATGCTTTACATGGGTCGGGTGTCCTGTTGCAAGCAGGCGCGCTAGGCTCCGCGTTTCCCTGAAGAGTGGGAGGTGCATTGGGATGAAGTTCTTCAGACTCAAACTTGCAAGTGTCACGCTTCATATTTCTGTTCAACCCCTGAAGTTTATAAGAAAGAGAACAAACCAAAAAAAAGGCATGAGAGATCGATAAAAAAACAGAATAACAATAAAAAAATATCAGAACACAAAAGCACGAGGGCATAGAAAAACAACCCCAGAAATCAAATAAAGAAATTCTAGGAGAAGAATCATACAACAGTGCAAGGCAGCTTCCATTTGTTTCCAGCGGGATCCCACTGGTTGGCATTTGCTTTGTCAGATATAAAATTTGGATTTCTAATAAAAGCAAGAACATTGTTAACTAACTCTTCAAGTTTCCTTTTACTGGATAAGGACTTGTTAGAAATAAACTTATCACCAATATTGATAATACCATCAATTACCTATGATGAGAAAAACTAGATACAACAAGAACAAATCAGGAACTTAAGATTAAAAAAATAGAGAGTTCAACAAGGAGATAGAAAACAGAAAATCATACATCTACTTATAGTGATTTAACAAACTGATCTCGAAGTTTACTCCTAAATCATTAGAGAATGGAGATAACACAGGTGATGCTCTACAAGTAGCGACAGCATGAGGACACCTCAAAACCTGAAAACAAGGAATAAAGGAGAAAATGTATATAAATAAATCTGAACAATACAAACAGATTTTCATTCAAAAAGGTTTTTTTGGGGGGGTTTGTACTAGACAGAAATACACACTTTTGGATGTTGGCCAGAAATCCAAACTTCCTTCAACTGCTTCTTCCCGAACTGTTGCTGGCATGTTCGATCAAGATTTGAGAAGATATGCATCATGTTACCCCTCCATACAAGAACCCTAGGAGTACTCTGAGCAACATTTTTAGTCCCAAAGTCCAAACAATCAAGATAACACACCTGTAGAAAAAAAATAGAGAAAACGAAATGACAAAATAAGAAAAAATATGATATACGAAAAACAAAATAAAACAAAAAAAAATGGGAAAGCATAAGAATAGTACAATCAAAATGAATAGAAAAAAATACCCACTAACCATTGGGACATACATACAACAGGCAGGTGCCTTCGGCCTCCTCCCTTTCAATTTACCCAAAGAGTTGAACTCGCATAGGCTGTTCAGACAATGAGCATAAACCAGCTGGCTTAGATCATAACCTTTTCCTGCAGCAGGGTCCTCTAGGATTCCAAGGGGTTTTGTGTTGACAGATTGACTAGGATCGGGGCAAAGAAAACAGGGTAATGCAAAAGACATGAAACACACAAATACCTCAAACTCAGATAATGGATCAGAGCTGCTAAGCATATTCCCAAAAAAGTTTATGTGAGGCAACTCTGACAAATTGAAAAGAGAGAGGATGAAAGCATGGGACCTAAAACACGCCTAATGGCAACCCTAAGACAATACTGAAAGTGTCCTTCGATATCCCAATAGGTTTCCCACATAATATGATCTGTGAACATACCGCATTAACACAGCTAGCAACCCATCTACAAAATCCGAAGGCATGCTACTACAATCAAACATCAGCGGACAATCAAATCCAAACTTCACAATTATTGCTCTTTTTTCAGGGGTCAGCTTCTTTATGATTTCAGAAAAATACTTTGGACCAAAACGAGTAAAAGCATACTTGTCAACACCGCCTGACTTATTCTTCTTAACCTACAAAGATAATAAGGCAAAAATACTTTGAGAAAAAAATGAGACCCACATCAATGAATAACAAATAAACTAAAACTACAAAAAATAAATGAACCTTCCTAGAAAAGTCAAGCATATAGTTCCTCACCTCTTTGCTCACAATTGTGTCCTTGCAAAAATGAGAGAAAATTCTCTTCAAACTGTTCACAGCCTTAAAAAATGATAAGAAAAAAATAGGCATATAAAACAACATTTTATATGAATAAATGAAAAGGAAGAGATAACTATGAATTTTGTGTTCTATGTTCAAAAAAAGGTTTGGGGGAGTATATACATGTTTCGTGAAGAATCCAAAAAGTACATAGTCAAGCACACGGTCCCTGCTTTCAAGAACAGAACTACCATCACAGTCGCTCGAGATACTGAACTCTTCGCTTTCATCCATAGAAAGATTTTCTCCCAAATATTCATCTGGTAAGCATTTGGACCTACACACAACCACATTGATAAATGAGAACACACAAACCCACTAATTCTTGAAAGCTAAAATTACTAAAATCATCACTGCTTGTTTGCAAGTAACTGAATGTAGAATTTCAGTATACATTGTTCAGGAAGCAGCCTTCTCCCCTGTACCATAAATTGAGAATTTCTAACTGAAACTAATATGCGCACAACCAAAACTACAGCATGGACACTGCGAAATTTACATAAAACTCTCTCACACTTATCTACCATTCATCCCCCTGCTCCACTTACAAACATTGAGCCATTTGTTTTCCACGGAATAGACCACGGAGAACACCACAACCCATCTCCCCCCTTGTCTTCTTCAAAAACGACCTCAAAAAACAAAAAAAAACATCAACAAACAGCTTCTACAACAGCATAGCAACAACGAGACAACTTATCACAAAAAACAAATCAGATCCACCCCTCCACCCTTGGAACGACCTACAAGCACACGGCCACACAACACCACGCACCGCCCAAAAAAAAGCCTTCGCTCGCCGCCAAATCACATGCCTCACAGGCTACCCCGCCCACCACCCCCACCGGTGTCACCTTCTTTCAACCGGGATTCACTGAGCGATTTCGCCACCCCAAATCCACTCCCGGCACCACGAAAAGCAGAGCCTCAGACAAAAGAAGGGAAAACGGAGCTCGGGTTTCAGGACATAGTACCTGACCGGCCGGCGGCGACGCCTCCACCCTCCCCGCAAATTGGCCATTACAAGGCAAGGAGCTCCGCGCGGGGGTGGACAAATCCCCCTTCCTCTGTTTCGCCGTCCACTCCTCTCTCTCTCTCTATCTGACGATACCTACAAGGGAATGCTAGCTACAATAGAGACGACGACTTCGACTATAAAATTCAAAATACTCACATTGGACAGAACGGCCCCCGAAAACACACTACACCCGACCCGTTTGCAGGTCCATTCGTTTTTCACAAATGCCCGCGAGCGAACAAACGTGAGAAGCCACGTTGATAGCTCTGCGCTGATCTTACAGCGAATCTGACGGTCAGAAAAACGACTGTGAGCGAAATGGTAAACAACCGGCTGAGATAGAGCAAAATCTTAAAAATTTACACGTTTGTGGGATACATCATTGAAAACCATCAAGGCTTTTTCTCATATTTTTCTGAAACTAATTAATTATTTTCTGAATTTATTAAAACAAGGGGGTCACTGGAGTTCGGGAGCCAGATTGTGTTTAATTCCTCGTCTTTTAACTCGAAGAAACTTAATTTTTGGTCTGATTTTACTAAAAGTAGCCGTGGCAACAATAAATAAATCTATATAGTCGAAGGAAGATTGGCGCGCCTACTTGCAATCATATAGACGTCGCATCTCCTAACCCTATATGTTATAATCAACATATCAGAGCTCGCATGGACCTTACTTGAGTGTTTCTTCCAAGCAACCACTAACTAAGCTAATATAGTATGCATGCTTTAGTTTAATAGCTCTCTGACAGCACTTTGTTAATCAGTAGTACGTGCTACTTAATGAGATGATCACACATCACATGTATTGACACGTTAGAATTGTTACATCATCTCTCTTAATTAAAGTTTTGATCCCTTCTTCTCTTCGTCTCTCCATGGGAGGAGGAGCACTCCTCTCTCTGCTCTGCCTCTCCTTCCTCCAAGGTAATCACCCTTGTTCTTGCTTAATGTTGGAGACTCCGAATTTTCGGTTGTTAATTTCGCTAGTAGTACTTTACTAATGATCAATGAACAATGGACTGTAATTAACGGCCGGCAGGAGCGCGGCCGGCGACGTTCACCGTGACGAACAGCTGCGGCTACACGGTATGGCCGGGAATCCTCTCCAACGCCGGCGTCCCGCAGCCATCCACCACTGGCTTCGTGCTCTCCCCGGGCCAGTCCCGCGCTGTCGCCGTCGCCGATGGCTGGTCCGGCCGCATCTGGGGCCGCACGCTCTGCGCTCAGACCTCCTCCTCGGGGAGCTTCGTCTGCGCCACCGGCGACTGCGGCTCGGGCGCAGTCGAGTGCTCCGGCCGCGGGGCCGAGCCGCCGGCCACTCTCGCGGAGTTCACCCTTGCTTCCGCTGTAGCAGGCGAAAAGGACTTCTATGACGTTAGCCTCGTCGACGGCTACAACGTGCCGGTGCTCGTGGTGCCCGCGGCGTCGGCGAACGGGAGCTCGTGCGAGCCCACGGGCTGCCCAGCCGACCTGAACACGTCGTGCCCTCCGGAGCTGCGCGTCGTCGTGGAGGGTGCGGGGCCGACGGCGGTGGCGTGCAAGAGCGCGTGCGAGGCGTTCGGGACGGCGGAGTACTGCTGCAGCGGCGCGCATGGGACGCCGGCGACGTGCGCGCCCACGGCCTACTCGCGCTTCTTCAAGGCCGCCTGCCCGCTCGCCTACAGCTACGCCTACGACGACGCCACGTCGACGTTCACGTGCGCCGGCGGCGGCGCCGGCTACGACGTCGTGTTCTGCCCCAGCGCGTCGAGGTGCGTTGGACCGCTGTCTTTGGACTGGCTCGGCACGTCCTGGCCATTTGGCATTTCGCTCGCTTTTTTTTTCTGGGACGTGCATGTGGACAGCGTGGCATGCATGGCTTGTCGCTGTCACACGTCGTGGACTTTCGCGGCGTTGGAAGTAGGGCAACGAAATTAGGAATAAAACTGAGTGTCCATCTCAATCAATCGATTCTTATTTTTTAAACTTAAATCAGTTCAAAAAAGTACAATGCTACAGTATTAAATTGTTCTGATACTTAAGAAATTATCGATGCCAAGACCGCAACAGCAATGGTGGCCGAGAGGTTAATCGGCGCTGGATAGTAAAGGACTCCATGCCGAGTTCGGAGGAAGGCATCATGAAGGCGCCATCGTGCCTCGATGACTTAGGCGGTACTGCGGTAGGTCCCCGCGAAGATAAAGAAAATGGGGTGGATGGGCAAGGAGAAGTTCCTAAACACAAAGTTTGATTTCAAGAAAAAATACACGATTACCGATTTTAATAGATCCACCTACATTTGAATCCATTGAGAACGGAGGACGAAACCCGAGTTCAACTAGTTCCTAGGCTAATGGATCCACCTACATTTGAATCCATTGAGAACCGGGGACGAAACCCGAGTTCAACTAGTTTGCTAGGCACCGCTCCTATCAACATGACGCATCGGTAGCTTCATTCATTCATTCATATAACTACTCCATCCATCTCAAAATAATTATCGTTAAAATGGATGAAAATGGATGTATCTAGTAGTAGCATTGCTCTCGATAACAGCAATGCTCTTGTAATCACAACTCCTATCTTTCTTAATGAAAAAGACATGCGCAGCTTGCGCGTGTTCTTGAAAAAAATAGATACGTCCACCCATATGACACTTATTCTAAGACGGAGGGAGAATGATAATGTACGCACGTACAACATTCATTCATGCGCTAATACTGACACCGTCGTCGTGGATCTGCAGCATGAACCCCGGGGCAGCGGCGCCACCACCGACCAGTGCTGCCTACCCGCCAATGGTGTTCTCATCAGGGCACACTGATCCGGCGACGACCACCCATGCCTTCGCCATCCTCATGGCCATGATCATCTCTCAAGTGATGCCGATGCAGTGAACTGGCAAGGATCTCAAACATACAGAGGAATTTGCAGCGTTGCATCGCCGAACCTGGTTGGCATTCGCCAAAACAAATCGTAAACTAAACCGTGGTCGAATTAAGAAAATTGCTCTAGGACACCTTTCCTCCCCTATACCACACTATAAAAATCGTAATCATTTGCAGATGGGCGCCACTGCGTCCGCTAGCACATGAGCAGGTTTCAGCGCATTTTCAACCGGATGTTAGCCAAGTACAATGCCACGATCCAATTTTGTGTGTATATGTTTTTTCTTTCTAGGGTAATGCGTAGATCTGTTTTTATGGTTCAAAGATTCGACGCCTTAGCACAACTCTTAAGAGATATTTCATTTTTTGCCCGGCGAGGCAAACCAATATATGATTTGACTTCTTTCAGGAGTTTGCATATATAGACGAACAGGGATAGTTGCAGTTTCGTCTGAGCTTTCACCCTTCAAGTTTTTCAGTAGTAGCTTCATAGATACTAGATGGACAGATTGGATCCATTTACTCACTCTAAGGGGCATCCAAGACAATGATCACGTTACCGAAGCGCTCACACGCAAGATGTGTCCATTTGCAAACCTCCGGCATGAGGCCATAGTTCAGCATGGGACCTATACCGCTCGCAAACCTCGGCGTTATTTCCAAATGCTCGAGAACAGAAGCATTAGCCAAGATACAACACGCCAGCTTGGCCTGAGACCTGTAGAGCCGAAACCCGCTCATGTAGACTGTCTTGAGATTATTATGGCGATGCATATAGGAGCCTTGCTCCGCCACCACCTCATCACACTTGCAAAAAGTGTGAATAATCCATCCGTATTTCAAAGCTCGCAATCAATCCGTCAAAATAGTCCATTATGTCCTGAAGAATAATGAAAGCATGCTACAAGATACATGAGGTTCATATATCCATCTATTTAGCTAAACCTATAAATGACACTCACACTAAAATGCAACATCTCCGTTTGGGGTGCAATATCCAAACAGTATGCAAGTTGAAGAACTCCATCGTCGACATTTTACTGAGCTATTTAAGACAGATAATTGACAAATCAAATGCCTCAAATGCAAAAACATGCGAGATGATCTTATAGTTGGCTTCTGCAAGTGAAACATCCCAAGGACGATTAAGACAACATAAATGAGCTAGCAAAACAGAAGAAACAAATAAACAACAGGCAATCCGTTCATATCCAATTATATAGGCTACCACATTTACTATCTTGATAACTAATGTATTGTGGATCAGCTGGATTTTCACGGCTCCCACGCTCCGAACCCCGCCGCCGGCTACCCTCCCCGCCGCTGGCCACTCCGGCCACGGCGGCCACCCTCCCCGCCCCTCCTCCCCTCCTCAACATGGCCCCTCCCTCCCCACCTCTGTCTCCCTCAACCTCCCCGCTCTCCGACTACGGCGGCACCCCTCGAGGCCGCGAGCACCAGTGGCGAGGGGGCTGGGAGAGCGACTCGGAGGGCTCCGTGCGCTCGTACAAGGACGCGCTGGCCGGCTCCCCCTCCGGTAGTGGGGGTGACGTCGTCGTCGAGGACATGGACCTGGACGTGGCGCCCTCCCGCCGCGAGCTACGCTTGGAGGTCTCCCACGAGCCCCCATACGGCGTCTCTTTCGACGACCTGGACGACTCCAACAACCCCATCGAGGAGGACTGCGCCACCCCACCCGCCGTGGAAGACGACATCAACCAAGATCCTTGGGAGCAGCCGAAGAGGAAGAAGTCACGCGCTCGCCGGGCCGGGAAGAGGGTGCAAGCGAAAGCGGCACGGTCGAAACGCGACGCTGGCGTTGGGGCGTACGACGCCTACAAGGGCATTTGCTTTCTCTGCACCAAGCCGAGTCACCGGGTGAAAGAATGCACCACTGGCCCCGTTTGCATCCGGTGCGGTAACAAGGGACACATGTCCAAGTCCTGCCGGAACCACGCCCTCGAACCCCGCCGGACGCCAGCGACGAACCGGCTAGCAAGCGCTCCGCTAGCGGTTCTGCGTGTTCCTCCCCTGGCGCTCGAGCTGACCCCGGTCCACAACAATCGCCACAACAGGTGGGCGCTGCGGCTCTAACCGCTGGTCGTCATGGCGGTGCAACGCTGCCTTGGGTGGCCGCTTCCCGCGTGGAGCTACGGTGGAGACCTCCACAATCAGGATGGTCGCGGCTACCCCATCGCGCGCAGTGGCGGCGCCTCCTACCACACGGATGCGCCCCCGGCTCGCTCGACGGCTACGCCACCTTCGCGTGCCACGACCACGCCGGCGGTCCGCGATGGCTCCTTCATGGGAATGGGTTCCCCACGCTCCCACCTTCGTCGTCGCGGGAGATCGGAGCCGGAGCCGCGCTAGGGAGGGGTTGCGCTTCCATGTTCTCCGGCGAGCCCCCCTGCCGCTGCCACTTCTTTTCGCCTCCAGCAGAACAGCTCGTCGTCGCCGCTCCTCCTTCCACGACGCCACCCCGTGGTGAGCGCTCCTTCCCGGCCTAGGCCCACTCCTCCCTCTTGCTCTGTGATGTGTGGCCGCACCCCATCGCCTCGCCGTCGCTCGGTTCTGGTCGCCGTCGCTCGGATTGCTGAAACCCGACGAGGTGTTCGAGCCTGTGTGCGAAATTCAGTTAAACACCGAGAACCACACCTCTTCTTTCGTCAGTCATCTGAACCAACACGACCGTGACAGTAGCGTAGTGGTTCCGTTCTCTTCCGCGTAGCGCAGCGACCCGGGATCGAGTCCCCGCGGGCGCACACCCACCCCTTTTTTGCGAATTCTTCCGCGCGGCGCTGCAGGCCCACGGGTCATTGACCCCCCTGCCCAGTCACCTTCCACCCGCGCCGTGCGTACTCCAGCGTGGCCTGGGCCCGCTTGGCAGCGGCCCTGGGTCGCTGTGGCTGGTGTATGACACATTTTTTTTGGGCGCAGTTTTCACAAAATGGCCCAGTCCCCACTGTTTCCTTCACAGCTAGGCCCCTAACAAATCACAATTTGGTCCCTGCCATTCAAATGCATCTAATAAATCCAATTAAACTCCGAATTCAAAAAATAAAATATGTATCCCAATCAAAATTTCATGAACTTTTCAAATATGCTTTTTGTTTTCTGTTTTGACTATTTCAAATACATCCAAATTTCAAATTTAAACAATTCATCTCAAATTTGGTTAATTCCATAATTAATTCATAATTAATTCAAATAACCCAAATAAAATATGTTTTTCAGTCCAAATTCAATGTACTTTCTCTTTATCAACTTTGTTTTGCATTTTGAGCAATTAAAATTAATGTTATTTAATAATCCTTAAAAATGACAAACTAAATGGCATAATTAATAACTTTCAAATGGTTGCTCCAAATTAAATACTCCAAACATGATTTTCATCCAAAATCACATGCCACACTTGAATATCAACTTTGTTTTCTGGTTTGCAATAATTAATTTGAATAATTGTTTCACCTCTTATTTAATGCAATTTAAATTGCCAAAATTCATAACTAATTCATTTTAATTCTAAATCAAACAAATAAAATATGTTTTCCAATCAGAAGATTGCAAGGAATCTGTTCATGCCATCCATATCTCTGTTTGCATCTTATCTTGTGCATTTTAGATCTTGTTATGCATGTTCACCTATATGACAACATATGGAATGTGTGGGCTAATTATTTCCAGCTGTTGCCCCATTCCATTTAAATTGCCCAACTCATCTACTTTATTGTTGCCATGCTAAATAACAATGAACTTGGTGGTTAGATAAACAACTTGAACCAATTCCTATTTCTCCGGACTCCGGTTCCGATTAAATTGCTTAAGTTGTTTCCTCTCCGTTGCATCTTGCCATGTCATGCATATAAAATAGGATCATGCTGAATCTTTTGCCGTAGTAGTAATTGTTGCATCCGGTGTTTGTTCGAGGTTCATCGCTTCTTCCCGGATAGGACGTTGAGATGATGTGAGCAACGACAAGTTCTGTGGATGTATCTCTACTTGCTGGATTCCAGGCAAGTATACTCACTTGCTGCCAAATGGCTGCCTTTCATCACTTGTTACCGATTCTTTCCGTTGTTCTTATTCTAGCCTGTTGATACGATGCTTGTGTCTCGATCCTATTATATGTTTACCTTGCAGCCATGAAATAGCCTTTTTTCCTTTCACTTCCTATTAACTGTTGTTTGTTTACCTTGTTGGCCCTCGTGTCGTAGTTGCATGCTTAGTGTTGTTTGCGCTCAAGTCTTGTTGTTCCTTTCATATCACCTGTTTAGTTGATAGCTGGGTTTCAATTCAATCAACAACATGTTAATCTTTTGGGTAATAATAATTTGATGATAAGGCACCGGCAGGAGGCCCGGCGTGGTTTTGAAGCCTGCTAGTGTCGACCCTAATTAGGAAAAGGGTCTTGTCTACTGATCCATGATGAGCGCACTACCCACATGTGGGAAGCGAGTATGGGAGCCCCCCTCAATTTGACTCGATTCGCATCTCGTCCAAATCGCCTCATTTAGTTCGGGTTTTCCATTTGCTGCATGCATGATCTTGCGAGCCCTTGGTACCCGGGTGGAACTTTCGTAGTCGGCATATAGGGGGACACGTTCTTAGAGTGCTATGAGGGTCCATTTTCTTCTGGGCTCGATTAGCCGTGCGCCCAAGGTGCTTTGGGCTTGATGCGAAGAAGAGTTGGGTTGTGTTGAGTACCTCGCTTGGTGGGTTGATCCCCCGTCTGGCGGGTTATTCTTACGTGTACGGCCAAATTGGTGCATCCCTGCAGGGTTAAATCTTCTCGGGAAGCTGTGTTTTCCGCGGTTATGGTTGACTTGGTGAAAGTACTGGCTAACAAGTACTCAGAACAACTTACACCTAACTAATGATACTTGACTAGTAATAGTCTTATTGACACAATAACTTGATCCATCCTTAATCCAACAGTGTGAGTTATCCTTGGGTTGCTTCCTTAGTAGGGGGTAACATTGGATGGGTTTGTTTGGTGAGTAGTTGTAGTTGGTTTCGATACGCTATCTTATCCCCCTCTTTTAGCCGGATGTTGTATTGAGTTTCTGTAGTTGGTTAGTGCAGCCCGCTGTCGCTTATTTGCAATAACCCCTTCCCTTCCGTTGATCCCAAAGTTTTTGTATCTTGTGATGACTGGCTACGCCGGTATCTTGTGAGTATGGTTTATCCACTTGCCAGTACTTAACCGTACTGACCCACGAATCTTTTTCGTGGCTGCATATTCAACATTGCAGTCAGCAGGTTTGAAGTCTGACGACGTTAGCTTGGGAATCCCTCCGGCTTGGCCTGGGCAGGGATTGGACGCTCTCGGTTATCTTCAGGACTCTTAGTCCAATTTGTATCTTGTCCGTAGACGGACGATATGTTGTTTCTTCCGCTGTTATTTGGATCTTTGTATTGTATCAGTTGTATCCCTGACTCGTTTGAGTCATCTTGTAAATCTCTTTTCTGTTGTTGTTGTGGATTATTCGTGAACTGATGTAATGTTATCACAAGTGGCACCCTGGAATCGGTTATTATGTGGATTTTGGCGGAAATGCTGAAATCTGCATAGTGCCCTATCTCGGGGCGTCACAATATTCATTATGTCTTGCAAGATCATATGCTAGTTGTAGTCTTTAACTTGCGAGTTCTTTTTAATTCAAGTTAAGTTGCGATTTTGTGGCACTTTCACTAACCATATTTGCTAGCCTCTTCGATGTTGTGGGTTGCCTTTTCTCACATTGAGAGTAGGTGCATACTTTGCCAATACATCCAAACCCCGTGGAGGACTTCATCATCTTCTCCTACACATAAGCACATATATCTTTCTCAAAACAGCCACCATACCTACCTACCACGGTATTTCCATAGTCGTTTCGAGATATATTTCCATACAACATCCATGTATATTATGTTACTTGATCACATGCTTCATTATTATATTTAGTTTGTTATATCATATAGATTTTATTATAAGTTATGAGTACTAAAAGCGTGATGATTAATTGTAATATAGAGCGTTGCCCCTACCGGTGAGCATTTAAAAGAGTCCAAAGAGACCACCAAAAAAGAGTCCAAAGTGGCGACACAAGAAAATCCCAAAGAGGACAAATGAGAGAATATATAAAAGAGACACGGAGGCAACCAAAAAAAATAGAGAGAGGAGGGAAGCATTACTATCCTTTATTCCACACTCGTGCTTAAGATTAGCACCAATACTTCATTTTAGAGAGATTTTTCATATTCTTACTTGCATAACTATGTGGTGATCTTTATATTATAGAACTTGGCTTATATATTTCAACGACGAACCTCCTCAAAAGTGCTCTAGGTCTTCGTGAGCAAGCCAGTTGGATGCACCCCCCCCCCCCGCTAGTTCCATTGGAGAGCTTTCATACACTTATAGCTCTATGTGCATCCGTTGTGTGGCAAAGACTGCTCCTTGCATAGCTTCGATTATAAGACTTCCTCTTGTCTAATAATCACTTTCAGCTGTGTGAGACTTTCTTCCATTGACCATCCAAACGCCCCATAATTTTCTCTTGGCCATAACATCCTAGTGCCAGGAACCAATGCTAAACGCTTTCTCGTTTAAAGTGCGCAAATGATACTATGATCTTCTACGTTTTGGTATCATTTAACTTGATCCTAACAAAAAAATACTATGGGTGTTTGATTATTTGAATGATTATATTATCGTGCTTGATGCTTAAATCATCTTTAATATACTTTGCACAATTGATGGTCTATTGGTATTGATTCACTATTAAGTTCTTACTTTATGGTTCCAAAGAGTTCAAATATTATTTATTTAGTGTCAACAATAAATTTCAGCCTTTGTTCATTTGATCCTAGTTTGCATGCTTTACATTACTACTTGATCAAGATTGTGTTGGTAGCATGTCACCTCATAAATTACTTTGTTGTCATTTACCTACTCGAGGACGAGAAGGAGTTAAGCTTGGGGATGCTGATACGTCCCAAACGTATCTATAATTTTTGATGCTCCATGCTTGTTTCTTTTATGTTATTGCATGTTTTCCACATGTTTTACTTTGTTTTACGAAATGATCTCATGGACTACACTATTAACAAGATGCCTAGATCCAATTTATGTTTTCTTCTATTTTTGTATTTCAGAAAGCTCTAAAGAAAATATTAGCAAAAAATCCTGAAATTTACCTGATTTATTTTATGCCCGGAACAAAGACAGAGTCCAAAGGATGGCCGGAGCAGAGCCAGGGGCCAGCCAGGTGCCCCCCAGGTGCGGGTACACGCTAGGCCGTGCCTAGTGGGCCCCTTGTTGTCATGGGAACCGCCTCACGTCGTGATGCTGAAGTGATCACACACTCGATGGGAGACCCCAAGCGGAAGTTATCATGTAGTCTAGCAAAAAAATTCCCCTAGTTAAGAAACCAGGGTTTATCGAACCAGTAGGATTTCATAGTCTTGATGAAGGTTGATTGTTGTTTGGCGCGTCAACAAGCATGGAACCTGCACACAAACACAAACTCTCTCTTGCGCTAACTTTCCGGAAGGTTGTCAATCTTCCGGTCTTGCTGAAACATGACCATTGAACGTATGGAGTCTAATCTGGAAAAGTAATTAAAATAAAAACGGAGCATCAAGGAAACAATTATGAACGTGATTAAAATAAGGTTACAATTATGAGAAAAATAGGAACAATGGCCATAGGTTCACTAGTGGTGTCTCCCCAAAGAAAACAAATGCGTTGGGTGAACAAATTACAGCTCGGCAATTGACAAATCATGAACGTATAACAATACTATTATGACGAGATATAGTTCACGGGTTCTAACATTATAGGAATTACATCAAGGAATATGGACCGCTATCCAATATGCATGTATATCTAAAAGTCCACCTCAAGAAAGATATCCAACAAATCTCTATGGTATTAAGTTGCACCGATGAAGTGATTGCTTTATGTGCAACAAACAAATGCATTAAAAACAATACGTAATGTAAGCAGTGGTTCTCATTTGTAGACAAGAGCACCGATGTTTTCTTCCTAGTAGCAACAACACGTCCCCCATTCGTCACGTTTCTGTCACTCGAGCATAGATGTAAGGGAGACATGAACCTACCATCTAGCATATAAACACTCTCTTGGAGGTGAAAACAACTACGTGGCCAAGGTAATCATAAACACCGGAGAGAACTACAAGAAAATATTAAAACTCTCTACAAATATAAGTGAAGCATCTCAGATTGACATGCACAAAATAATCATAATCTCATGGTTCATCAGATCCTAGCAAACATAACATGCACAATTATATATCGGTGGTCTCGATCATGTGAGGCAGCTCACCAAACTCTAAACATGGAGGCATAACAGATAGAACAACCATCTAGGTACTGTTATAGACCTGTAGTCCCGAGATGAACTACTCACGCATATGTCCAGAGGCGATCATGGCGATGAAGAGGCCTTCGATGACGATTCCCCCCTCCGGCAAGGTGCCGGAACAGGGATGCAAAAGCCCTAGATTGGACTTTTGAGGTGGCATCACCTCTCTGTATGTTTTGTGGAAAATAACTCCGTCCCCGATGTTTTTAGGGTTAAGAGAAACTTATAGGCGAAGAGGCGGCGTGAGGCGGTGTCCAGGGCAGCCAGGGGCCCAACATGCACGACCTAGGGCAGGGCCGCGCCTGACACCCCCTGGTTGCGCCTGTCAGCCCTCCTTCTCTTCTTTGGACTCCATCCTTGTTCCAGGTAAAAAACGATCTCCGTGGATTTTTAGCCCTTCCCGAGAATATTACCTTTAGAACTTTTCTGAAATAGAAAAACATTAACTAGTCAGGGTATCTTGTCAATAGGTTAGTGTATGAAAACATCCGGGAAACATCATTTGGGTCTATGTTCATCATATCATTCTCGTAATGATATGCCCCCAACATCCAATACTCATGGTCAGAAAACCTTGATCATCACTTAAGCAACAAGATAGTCAAACGAGAGGCGTTACTAGGAACTCTTGTTTATTCATTAAACACACATGTATCAACGTTTCCGGTTAATACAGTTCTAGCATGATAAATAAATTTTATCATAAACATGGAATAAGATAATAACCATATTATTATTGTCTGAAGTCTTTCTATAATCAATCATGATTCGTTGAGTAATATTTAACGATTTGATATTTACGTTGTGTTGTTATTTCTCTGGTGGTGCTGTGTGAACTTCGACTATACATCAATTTACCTTTATGGGCCTAGAGGGATATTGCTTATGGAGGGTCTCCGGAGCGACAGAAATCTGAACCCCAATTTGCAAGTCTTTATATAAGGGAGCGTAGAATGCATATAGTTTATTCATACTGTTAGATTTATTTTCTAATTAATTTGTTGTAGTTGCGAATGCTTTCAGGTAGTGTAATCATAAGTGTGCATTTGTACTGGATAGTACGGTGCACTAGCATAGGTCTACACACATAATCCCTATAAAAATGATGAAGATTAATCAATGGCATGTGATTAAATTAACTTGACAAATCCTCCCATATGTCCTCGGGAACATTTTAGTCATCATGAGAAACACCACCGGATTATCCTGTGTGCTAAAAAAGATTGTGCCACTTGCAACAACTTTACTTTTTTGCATTTATTTACTTTCTCTTTATTTATTTGTCCTCACAAAAACTCCTATAAAACTGTCTTTTAGCACTTGCAGTGAAGTTTTGCTCAAAACAACTTATTAAGACCTTCAGCTTCTCATTGGATTCGACACTCTTACTTACCAAAAGGACTACGATAGATTTCCAATACTTGTGGACATCACTATTCAAGAGTACTTGCCTACCAACTATTGAATATACATAATATGTATCACATGTCTGCTACCATCCATTTGGTACATACATAGGATCCATGAACCGAAGCCTCGCATCACCTACTTCATCCATAACCAGTAAAACATCATTCTACCGTATTTGATTTCTTGATTATTTATTTCCAGTTTTTATTATATATTATTTCATACAACCAACCACCATTTTCTACAGGTCTAAGTGAGTCAATCTCTGTGATTCAGTTCACATAAGTTTGACACTTCTGTGCGACAAAGACGACCTTTAAAAACTCTTTTCCAGATCAGCTCTTCGTTGGAACGATATAAATCGGAGGATCATACTTTCACGAATTGTGCAATAACTAACCTGTGCACTTGCAGGTATCAGGTGGCTACCATGTGATCTTAGTGGTCATTGACAAATTATGAAAGTACCGCCACTTCGTTCCACTTCGACATCCTTTTACAACTTTCACCGTCGCTCAGGAGTTCATGAATGTGGTTTATCAACTCCATAGGATGCCAGGCATGATCATGTCAGACTATGACATAATTTTTAGCAGTCGTCTATGGCAGGAGCTGTTTCGTTTAGCTGACACTACATTGCAGATGAGTTCAGCATACCATCACCAAACGGATGGGTAGTCGGAGCGTTTGAATCAATGTGTGGAAGGATTCCTACCGTGTATGGCACATTCGTGTCCTAAGAAGTGGGCTTCTTGGCTACCTCTTGCAGAATACTGGTACACTACGACCTTTCATTAAGTGTTGGGTCGTACGCCGTTCGAAGTGTTGTATGGGTGTACCCACCTCGCGGTCTGGGCATCTGCGCATCAGCTGCATTGGAAACATGGGTCAAGGAGCGTACGCCTATATTGGATTTGATTCGCCATCAGCCACACCATCTCAACAAGAACCGTAGTGAAGACATGTTCCAAGTGAATGATTTAGTTTATCTAAAGATCCAACGTTACATTCAACGGTCCGTTGAAGCACGTGGCAATCAAAAATTGGCTTTTCGTTTCTTCGACCCTTACAAGGTTCTTGAGTGTGTCAGAGAAGTTCCTTACAAATTAAAATTACCATCGTCTAGTCATATCCTTTAGTGGTGTGTACATCTCCCAGCTCAAGAAACATATTCCTCTCGGCGCACCAGTAAGTGCCTCCCTGTCATCCTTGGCATCAGTGAATGACTGTGCAACGAGGCTCTGCAGATTCTAAAGTAGATCGTGATTCCTCATGTTGGTGCCATGGCTAAACGCATACGCGTCCGCTGGACTGGACTACCACCTGATATAACCTTAGAGAAAGTTCAACAATAGAGCTAATAGATGACTATAAGAAATTGCTATGTCACCTATAGCCAACTATATAGCCAACATGTATAATAATGAGCTATAAAAATCTGTTACTTTATATATACATGGACCACCTCCCATTCTCACAAGTTGTCTAGAAGCACGTGCTACAGCTGGCTCTTGTATGAGAGCCCACTCATCTTCTATCTTCTCTTCTCTCTTCCATATCATCACCAAAATATTATTCTAATCCTTATAGTCCGTTTACATAAGGTTACTATACTTGCTCTCATGGGAAGACTTGCCTAATCTCTGTCGTTGTCGTTGCTACTCGAAAGCCACTGCTTGGGGGGCAAGTAGTGATTCAAGGGGAGGGCAATGTCCAACCTATGATTGACATATGGCATCAAGGGATTGGTTGGAACACATGTGACTAGAGTGGTCATCCTGGAGAGGTTGACAGTGCGTCCTATGGTAACCACCTGTGCGCGTGAAGCCATGTGTGGCATCCGTTTCATAAGTAGAGACGAGTAAGAGGGGAAAGTCGTTGTAATTTGAATCACTGAAATGTTACTTCCGCCCCCTTCCTAATCTCAAATATTCCCTCTCGAATCCTCTTCTCATGCGTCTCTCGTGTCCGCGACAAATTACAAGCTATAAGTAATGCTCGTTTGCTTTCGTACCACTCTAACCATTTATACACTCGTACATAATAAAATCTTATCTAAAACACTAACTCCGCTCTAAAATATAAGATGTTTTTAGCTTTTCTTCTAATTAGGACGTGTGTATATTCATCATTTCAATCAATCCATTCATAGTAAATATCTATACGATCGGAAGAGGGAGTAGTTTCTACCGTACGTGATATCATCTTGAGCCAATACGTTCTTTTTTTCTTCTTTTTGATGCCCCGCGCTATCCCTCGCACGCTAAATCGCGTTTGCAGCGCCACACGTGCGACGCTAAACTAGAGCACGCGCTAGCCCGCCGCTTCACCAGCAATGCAAAAATGCAGAGCGCGCTAGCCTGACGCTTGAAAAAATATAAAAACAAGCACATATGAAATATGAAATATGAAATAGCAAAGTACAAAAGAGCAATAGACGAAAACATAACAACTGCCAAACATCATCAACAAAGCATAGTGCATATTTCAAAAGCATCTAACAGGTGGCGCCATCATCCGATGCCAAAGGTGCTTGGACTGGCGGCGGGGTCGGCGGAGGAGGGTTGAACGGCGGTGGCGCGGTAGGTGGCGCCTGGAGCCGTACTTCGACTTCTTTTGAGACGCAGCCGCGGTGGAGGGTACCACGCGCTTCACAACCCCTTGCCATAGCGCAATCTGGGCGCATACGCTGTAACATTCTAGGATTTTGAAAAATTTAAAACCTTCATGCATTCATGAGCATCATAGCATTACTTCATTTTGATTGCATAATAATTAGCTTTTAATTGGGTTAATTGGATCTATGCCATTGGGCTATTCACATATTGGGGAAATGCCATTACAAAAACCGAACTTGCAAATATGCCACTCTCAATTCTCTATACCTCTAATTATGCCATTTTGTCCACTAAAGAGAATAATGATTTAGAAAATACATGTATTTGAGTGTATAATGTTATATTTACCATACTGCCCTTGTGACCACACTTTGGCAGCACTTTAGTGTCGTTCCGGGTGTCTAAAAAATTCGAAAAACTCAAATTTTGACAAAAAATGTACTTTGTCAAAAGAAATCTAGAAAAATTATAGAAAATCAAAAGCATGAATATGAGCCTACTGTTCAGATATGATCTAATTCTGGGCATATATAGAGCCATAAAATGACATTTTTTATTCTGTCCAGAAATATGTCAAATTTTGGCCGAAAATTTGAACTTCTCAGAAAATTCTAAAAAAATACAGAAAATCAAAAACATAAATATGAGTCTACTGTTATAATATGAGCCAATATTGAGCACATGTGGACCCTTAAACTGACATTTCAAGTTCTGCCCCGACTTGTCGAACCAAACAGTGAATTTCGACAACAGTTTAATAGTATGTTTTTCAACCTTATAGCTTTTCTGAAAGCCACAAAGTCAGGAAAAAGAGCCCCGACTCGGATGTCTGGGTTCTCGGGGTCATGCACCACATTATACCCAGTAGGGTTAGTGTCAGCCACTTCTTCCTCTTCATGGTGCGCAAACACATCAACATACTCTTCTACCTCCTCAACGGTGTCGCTCTTCTCAACAGATGTTGCTGATACATTCATATGTACATCATACATGTACTCATCATCTACACCTACGTACTCCTGAACTATGTTAAATGGGTCAGTTTCTATAACTGGGCAGATGGCACCACTTGGACAGATTGGTTTAACGGCGAGGTTGAATGAGATGCTAGAGGACAACCATGGAAACCCACCAGCAGCACATCATTATCAGGAATTGTAGGCTCGGACTCATGAACAAAATTGTCAAGCATAGGTGCAAGAGTTTCAGAACAAGGGTTGTCAAGCACAACAATATCAAGTGCAATATTCCTCCCCGCTTTATACATGTCAAACATCACATGAAATTCGTCGCTTTGAGTTAGTCTAACATCTTGCGCCATTAACACATTAAAATACCAGACAGTGATACTCTGATCCCTACCCACTCTCAACTCTGCACTTAAGCCATCCATGAGCACATCCATGGTGAAATCATCCGAAATTACATTCCATTTAATTATCTTTCCCTTCACGTATGATTTCCTACCATTTTGTTCCTTCAGCACAAATCCTTGAATGATAAGGTCTAAACTAAATGTACTATTCCATCTCAGAAAAAGGGAAATTAAGAAGATGAACGTACTGAGAATGCCCTCCTCCAAGGAAAGAATGAGGGGTGTTGGGGGACAGACACAGTCACGTGTATGGAGAATCAGCGACCGGCAACTCCATGCCTTCCTCCATCCTCTGCCGTGTCTCCGGAAGCTCCCGCTGACCTTGACTCCAGCCGCCCGCCTACACAGCACAGACCTGCAGGGACTCGGGGGCAGCGGAGATGCGTGAGGGCGACCTCTAGCCGCCGGCGTCTGCTGCCGCCGGCGCGTCTGACCGTGGGCGAGTCTGGCCGCGGGCGTCTGCAGGATCGGCGTGGACGGTTGTATCCGTGTGCCGCCGCCGGCTCTAGAGTTCGTCTGGATAGAGGTCGCTAGGTATCGATGGGGATTGGGAGATGCAGAGTTCGGTACATGCAGTCAAGTACCGATGTGGTGCTGTGCGTTCTTTTTTTTTTCCTGTCTCCATACGTGAGTTTGTGAGTATAAGGGCATCTCCAGCCGTCCCCCCCCCCCAACGCCCACCAGGACCACTTTATGTGTCAAAAAGCGCCGTTTTAGCGCCAAATTCTACCAGTCAGCCCCCGAGGAGCCCAAATAGCGCCGTTTTAGCGCCGGCGCACCCAAGCCGAACCCAAGGGGCTGGGTTTGGCCTCGGGGGGGGGGGGCAAAATGCCCCGTTTTGCATACAAAAAGGAATTTTTCTCCTACTTTTGCCCACTTTGCATGCAAAGATGCCTCTCTCTCCTACTTTTGCCCCACTTTGCATGCAAAGCCCCCTATTTTAGCTGCTTGGGTGGGCTACGGCTGGTAAATGACCTTGCCCAAGTTTTGATTTTGCGTCGTTTTGCGCCGTTTTCGCTACTTTGTGTGATTTTTTGTGCGGGGGGGGGGGGGTTAACACGGCTGGAGATGCCCTAAGGGTATACGTGAATGCTAAATTTCTGTATATCTCGTAATGAATAAAATGGCACAGATGGAGGTATAGAGAATTGAGAGTGGCATATTTGCAAGTTCGGTTTTTGTAATGGCATTTGTCCAATGTGGGAATAGCCCAATGGCATAGATCCAATTAACCCCTTTTAATCTGCTAACACAAAATTTTAGGTGTTATTACTTATGTATCACCTTTTGAGAATTAAATATTTTTCTAAAAGAAAGTACTTTATTTTTGGGAGAGTATAGTACCAAAATGTTCCTTATGTCCTAAGCTTTTCAAAACATATTTTTATATGTATTTTTTGAAATGTTTTTGTTTTGGTTTGTTTTAGAATCATTTGTTAAAAAGAAAAAAAATGAGAAAACGCAGCCCAACCGCTCTCTCTCCCCTCTCGGGCCCAGCCCATTTCTCCCCCCTCGCTCCTCTCTTCCACCGCGCGCGCAGCAGAACAAGGCGGCCCAGCCCAGCAGGAATCGAGCCCATCCCGCTCTCCCCCTTCTCTCTCTCTTCCGCCGACAGGTGGACTCCACCTCTGACGTCAGCACGACGCACGCGTGACGTCCCCGCTTCGACGTCCGTGCCACGGCCAGACTCCGCGTCGCCACCGCCTCGCTGCCCCCTTCCGCACGCATCTGCCCCTTAAAAGGGGAAGCCCCTCGACGTCCGCGACCCCGCACCTCGAAACCCTGACCCCAAGACGCGCCGCCGGGACTTTTCGCCGAGATCCGCCGCCGCCTCCATTGACGCCCCCTCGGGAAGCACATACCGCCGCCGTTCCACGCATCGGGAGGTGAAGGCGAGGAAACGAGGGAGTTCGCCTCGAGGAGACGATTCCGAGGAGCTCTGCGTCGTCTCTAGAGAGCGTCGGGAACGTCACCGTCGTCGTCAACCGCAAGCCGGCGCTGCCGTTTCCCCTCCTCCGGTGAGCACCCACCCCCGGTCTTTTCCCTCCGTCGGATCGCGATCGGACGATGCCCGTTAGATCCAAGCCCCGAAGGGGTACCAGCGAATAGGACAACGCCATGTCGCCCGCCTCGTCAGCCGCCGCGCCAGCTCCGCTCCAATCGCATTGCGCCACATGGACCGCCAAGTCAGCGAGCCAGTCATCGCGTTTTTAATTGAATTAAAATTCCAGAAAATTGCTAAAACTTGTAAAATCAATAACTTTTGTTTTGTAAATCCGATGTAGATGATTTTGGAATTTTTGAAATCAACACAATGTGTAAATATATAGGCCATTTAAATTTCAATTTTGAAACGTGTACTCACATATTATTTGTAGATCTATGTTAATCACTATTTTGGGCATAACTTTTAATCCCCAAATCCTTTTTAGGTGATCCAAATTGCTATGGTTTTGTTTTGATGTCTTATATCCATTAGAAGCATTGAAAAATTATATGTGCAACTTTGTAACAGAAACTCTATTAATCTTCATATTAGCCTATATTAAAACCCTAATAATATTAATAATTAAAATTTGATAATTAATTTGTTTTGCATGCACCATAACCATGTTATTAACATCAGAGAACATCATTATTAGTACTTATTGCTAGTTGTGAATTTTGTGCATTAATTTGATCATTGCATAGCATGCATATATGTTTTTGTATTGTTATTTTTATTTTCTATGTTATGTTTGTTTTGTAAGTTTATGTGTGACTTGTTTTGCTTGTATTAGATTGTGAAGAGGATCAAGTCTACCCTTGCTGCTGTTATTCTTGTTGTGATTGTTCATCAAATTGTCAAGGCAAGTGACACACCATCAAATCTCTCATATTTTTACTATGCATTACTAGTGTTTTTGAGTAGTATGCATGATAGGATTTTTATACCAAGTTATTATTATGCTATGCAAAAATCTCATGTAGTGTGTAGCCATCCTTAGACTTACTATTTTTGAGACTTAGTACTTAGTAGATGCTTAGTCTTGCTACAAATTTGTTTTACTCAATGTTGTGGATTTTTCCGATTGGCAGTTTACTCTTCGCGCGATTGCTCGTGATGTCTAGCGCGCCGAAGCAGAGACGTTCAATCGTTTGGGCGCCTGATAGGGCTTTTTGCCACGCGCTGACCAAATTATGGAGCGCACCCAGATTTCGAGCGCTTAGGCCATCTCCAGTGGGGCTGCTCATTTGGCCCGGACAGGCCGGATTTGAGCAGGCCCCAGCGGGGCTGCTCAACCCACGACTGGGTCCGTTTTGGGTCCGCGGATGCTCAAACCCAGACCAAATTTGGGTCAGATTTGAGCAGCCCGCAGATGCGAAACGGACGCGCGCGCGTGGCCGCGCCACTTTTCGGTCAAAGGGGATGGCCCGCCGGTCAGTGACCGTGGCGACGGCTCGCCTCCCCCACCCGGTCCTATTTAAATGGGACCCGCGGCCACGCGTCCATCCACACGCGCACCGCCTCCTCAGTCCCCGAGCCACCTCCCTCGTAGTCCACTGCCGCTCCCTCGGCTCCCTCGCCGCCGGCCTAAACCCTAGCTCCCTCGGCTCCCTCGCCGCCGCGCCATGGGCAGAAAGTGGCTGAACTGGGGGAAGGCGAAGAACGACCACGAGGCCAGTAGCTCCCGCCGCTGCGCGCCCTCGCCGAGTCCTCCCCTTCCACCACCACCCCCTCTGACCCGCGCCGCCCGCGCCCAAGCGGAGCAAGTGCAGCAGCCCCCTCCCTCTCCTTCTTCTTCTCAAGGGCCGGCCGCCCCTTTCCGGCTAGTGCCCGCGCGCGTCCGCGACTGGCCCTACCTCAACAAGAGGAGGTGCCAATGGTACTAGGATCGCGCGATCCCGGTGCCATGGCCGGACGTGCACCTGCCGGACGGGTGGCACCTCAACCGGGATCGCATCCCGGTGCCGCCCGTTCCGCGCAGCGGCCTCGAGCGGGAGGTGGAGATCCACCGCCGCCGGGACGAGCTGCCGTCTGACCTGCGCGGCCACCCCGCGTTCGCCGTGGACAGTCCCCATTGAGACACATGGTTCACGGACGAGCACGATCTGCGCCGCAGGTCGTATTTCGGGGCGCGCCAGGCGCGCGGCGCGACGCCGTACCCGCCGCCTTCTCCTCCACGCCCGGCGCGGCGTGGTACCACGGCGCCGCCGCCACCCCTTCGCCCCCTCTGCATTGGCGACCGCGAGCCGACTGTCAAGGACGAACCACTGGAGGAACCCCCAGTGGTACCAGGAGGACGACGACGACGAGGAGGAGGAGGCCGCCATGGCGCAGCCCAGCGAGGAGCTGCAGCTGGCCATGGCCATCCAGGCCTCCGGAGGGAGGCGAAGGAGGCCGCCGCGGCGGAGGAGCGCGCGCTGGCGGACGCGCTCGCGGCGGTGGCCGCCCAGCAGGCCGCGGAGGAGGCGGAGGCCCGCGCGGCGGGAGCCAGGGCGGTGGACGAGGCCGTGGCGGCCATCCGCGCCCAGGAGGTCGACATCTACCCCTACGAGGAGGAGGTAGACGACGACGGGCGGGACGAGAACCGGCCGGTCCCGGCTTGGTTCGAGCCCCTCGTGGGGATGCAGTGGGAGTGGACGGGGCCCCCGCCGGAGCTGGCGGCGCCCCAGCCTGCAACCCAGCCGCCCACTCTTCAAAGGGCGGCCGCGCTCCCCCCAACCTCGCTCCCGACACCCCGGAGTACATCATCCTCGACTAGGATGCTCCGGGGCAACTCCGGCCGCCGCGAGGCCACTGGCCAGTGGCCGTCTAGCTAGGGCTAGACTTCTTTTTTAGTTTTTTTTAAGTTGTAAATCTATGGGCCCCTATAGGCCCTACTAAATCTATCTATGTGCTCTTTTGGTATGAGCAGCCCCGCTGGGGCACCTGGTCCGGGCCGTGTCCGTGCAGCGCGGACGGCTGCTCAAACAGACAAATTGCGGACCAATTTGGCCCGCAAATGAGCAGCCCCGCTGGAGATGTCTTTACTGGAGCGCCGTGTTTCGTGGCGCGCTTTTTTTTTGGACGCGCTCTCTTTTTAGGTGTGACTGTTGGAGATGCTATTGTTGAGAAAGAAAACGGCACCCCTATGTAACCGGCTGGATGGCAATCGTCATCTACAACCGACCTTTAGTTCCGCACGTTTTCATTATGTCCAAACTACTAGCGGCAACTGCCGACTTCTTGTAAACGGGCGCCTCTTCGAGGCATCCCAAAAACTTGTATAAATAGGGCTATGCCCAGATCAATGATAACACAAGTTTCATTCAATTCTTACACGTTATCAACACTGGCTCTCCCAAGAGCTCTGCGAGGAATCACAGGAAAAGAAGAACGGAAAAAGGGGAGAGGTAAGAACAATGGCAGTAATGAACCTGCACATCCCGACTTCCGCATTCTTTCGATTCCTTGACCGTGAGGGTCACCGTCCGATGGTCTCACGTCGCCATCGCCTCCGTCTCCACGACCATGTTTTGGCTTCAGTCGCCACACAAAGGAATGGCCTTCGTCGTCGTTCTGTTTTTAGCGGCCATCGCTGCTCCATCCCACTGGAACCGCCGTCATGGCGGCGGCCGTCGCCACGGCAACCCACGCCTGGCCACCGCGCCTCGCCTTGGACGCGGACAACATCTTGGGCGCGGGCGTGGCCTCCTGCCCGGTGCATGGGTATGGCCGTTGCCCTGCCCGGTACGGCGCAGTCTTCTGCCCGTTGCAGAGGTACAGGTTGTGCCCTCCTCCTCCGGCCACTCCATCGCTGGACGCGGAGGTCGTCAACGCGAGCCAGCCGTCGAGCAGCCGCTCCGGCCGCACCGGCACATGGAGCCCAGGCCAGCAGCGCTTGGAGTCGCCAACGGCGGCCCCAACGGCGTTGCGCCCGCCAAGTCTTGCGCCCGGCTCCCAGCTCCCCGGCAGTGTCTCCGACGAGGAAGGACACCGCGGGAGCTCCTCTCGTCGCCATCACCCGTGACGTGGTCAACCTGCCTGCCGTGTTATCCGCCTGTTTCGATGGTGTGGATTGGGATCGACGTGTGTGGATTGGAATCTCCTAGTCGCACTCTCCTTATCTATTCTACTACCTGACATACAGGCTTTTTTTTGAAGCAAAATAACTCTATTAATTACTCAATGTGATTAGAGCATGTCTAACAGAACCCTTACAATTTCGCCCCCTAAATTGCGTGTAGAGGGCCCTGCAAACGAAATCGAGGAATTTTTGTGCTAAGATTTACGCGTTCATCTAGCAGACCCCGTATCGCCGCCCTGTATGTTTGAATTTAAACTTCGCGGGAGAATAGATGAACTCGATTTTATTGATGATCACCATTGCTTACATGAAATCGAGCTCGAGCTCGTCCTAACCTAGTCTAGTCTAGGAAGACGACGGGGCCGGAAGCCTCTATCGCCTTGAATTGCTCGTCTAGTCTCCTAATCCGCGCGCCATTTCGCGAATTGGGGGCCGCTCATCGGCCGCGGCGGCGGGTCGACGGAGTAGTACCTCCCGCCCTCGGCGTAGTCCGCCAGCGACGCCGGCATGCTTGCCGGCCACGCCGCGTACTTCCAGGCGGCGCGACGGCTCCCTGCAACGGAATGTTTGCAGTGGCGCCGCCACGCCTCCTCGAGCGACTCCGGCTCGTGGCGGCGCTTGGAGCGGGCGGTGGAGGAGCCGGAGCCGTCTGGGGAACTCATCGCTGCGCTTGGAATGGGGAATGGGGCGGCGGCGCGCGGTGTTGGAAATAAACACTCCGACTCCGGCCGGGACGTCGTGTGCGTATGGTTCGTATACGAGTAGGACTAGTACATGTATAGGTTTAGGAGTTGGTAACCGGATTGACTAGCAAGCTGAGTCCTAGTTGAGTCGGTGGACCAAATCTCTGCATATATATATGCCCTGTACCTAGCTTGTAAACGATACCGTGAGTTGAGAAGCAATAAAGAAAAGGGAAGGCTCGATACGAGCCTCTGGCTATATTGTTTTCTTGTGTTGTGTTGATTGCGTGAGTAGTACTAGCCGGCAGCAAATCGATCAAGGCTTGTGTACGTGCGTATACTAGCTAGAAGAAATCGGTCAGCTATCGTGTTAGCATTGGTACGTGCGCGTCTCGCCGGAAGTTCGTCGTCGTCGTCGCCGGAAAGTACTCGGCGACAGGGGCTGTTCCAACATTTGGTATCAGAGCCTCGTGAAAGATCTCCTAGTAACGGGAGGTTATGGCGTCGAAGAAGGTGGGCGAGTACGTCGGCCCGGCTAAAGAATTTGCCGCGTCGATGGTGTCAACGCAGTACCCGCGATTCAACCGCGACAACTTCACGGTCTGGGCGACCACGATGGAGTGGGCGCTGGAGTCCAACGAACTCTGGGAGGCTGTCGATCCCGGCGGCGACGAGTACAAGAAGGGCGCGCCGAAGTACCGCAAGGACCGACAGGCACTCACGGCTATCTGCTCGGTGATGCCGATGGACGTGATGCAGCACCTAATCTCGAAGAAATCAGCAAAGGAGGCGTGGGATGCGCTCAGGACGATGAACCTCGGGCACGAGCGCGTTCGCGAGGCGAACCTACAATCCATGCTGAAAAGTTACGAGAACCTGGAGATGGGAGAGGAAGAGACGGTGGACGCTTTTGCCTCGAGGGTTGCCACATTGGTCAACGGGATTCGTGCTCTCGACGAGAAATTGGAAGAAGTCTCAGTCGTCAGGCGTTTCCTACGAGCGGCGCCGTCGCGTTATTTGTCCATTGTGTCGGCAATCGAGCAGTGCGTCGATCTCAAGACTCTCACGTTGGATGATCTAGTCGGGCGATTCAAGGCGCACGACGAGAGGATGAAAATCACCCATGGTGATGCAAAGAAGGATGAGCACCTGATGCTTACTCGCGCTCAGTGGAAGGCACTGGTCGAGAGGGAGAAGAAGAAGAAGAAGAAAGATAAGAAGCGCCCAGCGAAAAAGTACATCGCTGAGCAGGAGGACGATGAGACAGAGGAAGATGACGAGGAGGAGGACGATGATCAGGAGGAAGAAGATGAACCACCAAGGAGGAAGTTTGACATAAAGAAAGTAAGGTGTCACAACTGCCGTGAGCTCGGTCACTTCAAATCTGATTGTCCGAAACCACCAAAGCAAAGGGCTCTCATGGCCCAGGAAGGAGATGATAGTGCGATGTTCTTGATGTGCGAACTTGTGGACGAGGATGATCCAGTTCCTCAGGAGGTGGCTAAAGAAACTGTCACGCTCGTGGAAGAGGAAGTTTGCAATCAAGCTTCGGAAACTCGTGTCGAAGGTACAGACATGGGGGGTGATCCGAAGAAGCATACCGAAGATACTGGTATGAAGGCGTATGTGGCGCCAGAAATCCACAAAGTAAAGGAGTACGTGGCGCCTGAAGACCACGGAGTGCGGCGCACCGACGCGTCGCAGGATAAAGGAGGGGCGTACATGGCGCCAGAAGTCCATGGAGTGCGGTGCAATGTCGTGTCGCAGGGAGTGGTTACCGAAAGAAAAGGCGACTCTCGAGGAGGAAGAAGCGCAATGTCGGGCGCAGAAGACTATGTCGTACCGTCTCCGAAAGGACTGAAGCCGAGCCGACTAGGACCGACGCCAGCACGCCAGTGAAGCATGTTGGACTACTATCCAAACAAAGTACAACTTCCGATGATTGACAATCCGGTGAAGATGAAGCACGAAAAGCAACGTTTGCTTATCGAGGAACCGGCGGAATCAGAAGAAGCGAACACGGAGGAGTGTCCACGTCAAACAAGGCCAGCGTTGCAGACAGAAGAGCGACAAGAAGAGGATGAGGTGTATCTTACACGGCTACATCTGTTTAAGGTAATTATTTCAGATGTGGAGCCAACAAAGTACACAGAAGATTGCTTCGAAAGCACAGAAGAAAAGGTAATATTTGAAGGCTTCGACAAAAAGGGTATTTGTCGTCAAAGTCTAGATGAATCGACAAGAGTAAAGTCGATGTCATGGAAGCCTCAAAAAACGACGAAAGCAATGTCGATGATGAAGGCTGAAGCGGTGAAAGAAATGCCGAGGGTAACACCTACGCAAAGCAACTGTCGTATTTGGGACCCAGGTCGAAGTGAAAGGCACGTCGTGTTTAGGGGGTGAATGTTGGCAATAAACACTCCGACTCCGGCCGGGACGTCGTGTGCGTATGGTTCGTATACGAGTAGGACTAGTACATGTATAGGTTTAGGAGTTGGTAACCGGATTGACTAGCAAGCTGAGTCCTAGTTGAGTCGGTGGACCAAATCTCTGCATATATATGCCCTGTACCTAGCTTGTAAACGATACCGTGAGTTGAGAAGCAATAAAGAAAAGGGAAGGCTCGATACGAGCCTCTGGCTATATTGTTTTCTTGTGTTGTGTTGATTGCGTGAGTAGTACTAGCCGGCAGCAAATCGATCAAGGCTTGTGTACGTGCGTATACTAGCTAGAAGAAATCGGTCAGCTATCGTGTTAGCATTGGTACGTGCGCGTCTCGCCGGAAGTTCGTCGTCGTCGTCGCCGGAAAGTACTCGGCGACAGGGGCTGTTCCAACACGCGGGGAATCGCTCACCGGAGTTGCGGCGGCGCGCGGCGGAGCTAGGGTTGCGGGTGGGGGGTTGGACCCCCACCCCAACCCTCACCCACTATAAGTACGGGGCGGCGGGGGCGGTTTGGCAGGCCCCGTAAAATTTTCTTAGGGGCCAGGCCGCATGCGGGGGCTGCTAGAAGGCCGTTTTGGCCCGCACCCCGTATGCTGCCGGAATTTTACGGGGCGCTCGCGATATACGGGGCCTGTTAGACATGCTCTTACATAGGTGTTGAATGCAATCTCGCAGGAAAGCTGGAATATAATTCACCCACAAACACCTACGCCTAGAAGAAGTAGCATATTTAGCACAAAGATGTGCAGGCTCGTTGTCCACTCTCGACACATGCCTAATAGAACTGTCAATGAAGCTGAAGGCAAGGGCATTGATCTCTGAACACACTGCACGCAAATCTGCTCGCTCAAAATCCTCTGAGTTACACAAGTTAACAACTTCCAATGCATCACTTTCCACTTCCACATGAGTGTAGCCCAAGTCAACTACAAACCTGAGACCATCCCGGATAGCAATTGCTTCCATAGTCCTAGCATTCGCAGCGAACTCATACCAGATAGCTTGACATCGGATCATCTCGCCCAACTGGTTACGGATGACTGCACCAGTAGATCCCGATCTCATTGTTTGATCAAAACCTGCGTCGACATTAACTTTAACATAAGACTCTCTCGGAGCCTTCCATCCAGAACTCTGATTTGCTGTATGCTTGGTAACAGAGCTCGACGATGTGGCCAAGTCACTCGCAGCGTCCACTGCCCACCGTACCGAGGCCATCAGGTTGTTTCCCTTCTCCCTGTGCCTTCTATTGTTTCTCTCCCTCCAAACCGACCAGCAACCACATAAGATCACACAGGCGATACGGTTTGGAACCAATTTTCCATCAAGCATATCCACAGCCCACGATTCTGGATGTAGTTTCGGGATTTTTACATCAGTAATTCTCCTTACCTCCTCCCAAAACAGACGAGCCCAAGTACAGGCAAAGAGGGCATGGAAAATATTCTCCTCTTCTCCACAATCTTCACAGTTAGCAATTCTTTCAACATGTCTTTCACACAGAATTTTTCGGCATGGAATATATTTGTGGATCAACCTCCACCAGAAATTTCTCACTTTAGGGGGCACTTTCATCTTCCACAAATTTTTCCAAATGTTCTTCATCGAATCACCCGAACTAGCTTGGACCACTGGCCTCCGATGTGCACACAGAAGTTTATATGACGGACGTACTGTGAAATTCCCATGTTTCTCTGGTTTCCATGCCCAGACATCATCATCCTCTCTTCGAACAATACGCCTAATAGCATCAATGTCCGGGGCCACAAAATTCTGTAACAACACCTGCACATTCCAATCACCATCCTGATCAATAAGATCAGCTACAGAATTGGCCGTAGCCGAGTGAAGACGGGCCAGGGGTCTCGAGTTACTGTTTTCTTCCAACCAAGGATCATTCCAGATTTGAATAGATGAACCATTACCAACTCTCTTGATCAAGCCGAGGTTTAAGGCTTCTCTACCATGCATAATTGCCCTCCAAGTGTGAGATGCATGTCTTTTATGGGAAGCCTCCAAGAAGGAACAATCATGGAAATACCTACCCTTAAGAACCCGAGAGCACAAAGAGTCAGGTCTTGTCATTAGGCGCCACCCTTGTTTAGCCAACATAGCTTGGTTGAACAACTCAAAATCTCGAAAACCCATACCCCCTTCCGATTTAGGGATCGCGATATTCTCCCATTTCCTCCAATGTAACCTTCTTCTCTTGTCATCACCTCCCCACCAGAATTTTGCAATTACCGCCGTGAGTTTCTTACAGAAATTCTTGGACAACTTAAAACAGCTCATCGAATATGTGGGGATTGCTTGACAAACACACTTAATGAAAATCTCTCTTCCAGCACTACTAAGCATCCGAGGTATACCTCCAAAGAGAATCTTTTTTACCTTTGCTATAATATGCTCAAATTGGGAATCCGTAGACCTCCCCAATGCCGTAGGAAGTCCCAGGTATTTCTCCCCCAAAGCTTCAGAAGTAATCCCCAATCCCTGATGCACCACAGCCTTAACAGGAACCAAGGTATTCTTGCTAAAGAAGACTGCAGACTTATCGTAGTTGACCATCTGACCAGATCCCCTTTTATACATATCAATGAGTGATTTAATTCTATTAGCACCAGCAGGAGAGGCCTGAGAAAAAATCAAACAGTCGTCAGCAAATAAGAGGTGGGAAACCCATGGAGCATGGATTCCCACACGGATTCCTTTAGATAGATACGTCGGGCCACACTTCTTTAGCATACAGCTGAAACCCTCTCCACAAAGGAGAAAAAGATAAGGGGAAATCGGATCCCCTTGTTGAATTCCACGAGTAGGTTTGAAGAAATCTGAAAACACTCCGTTGACGCGTACCGAGAAAGTGACAGATTCAACACATCTCATAATACAATCAACCCACACCTGAGAGAATCCGAGCTTGATCATAATATTCCGAAGATAGCACCATTCCACCCTATCATAAGCTTTGGCCATATCCAATTTAATAGCACAAGCAGCTGAATTCCCTTTTTTCCTCTTCAGATAATGAATACACTCGTAGGCCGTGAGAACGTTATCCGTAATTAACCTCCCTGGAACAAAAGCACTCTGCTCCTCCGAGATGATCTCATCCAATATAGGTCTCAACCGAAGGGCTAAAACCTTGGAAACAATTTTATACAGGACGTTGCACAAGGCAATCGGTCTATACTGTGTGAGATCTTGAGGAGACTTCACTTTAGGAATCAAAACCAGAACAGTTGCATTCACGTTTTCAGGCATACTTCCCCCCTCCAAAAAACTCCTTACCGCTTTACACACCATCTCCTTAAGAATCCCCCAATGCTTGATGTAAAAACCTGCATTAAATCCATCCGGCCCTGGGGATTTATTCAGATGCATCATAAACAGAGCCCTTTCGATTTCCATATCCGAGAAAGGGGCTAAGAGCTGCTCATTCATGACTTCTGTTACCTTAGCAGGGACCCAATCCGTCACAAGATCAGGTTGAGAGTCCTCCTGGGCCGAAAATAGAGACTTATAGAAGTTGATAGCCATGTCTTCCAAACCTACTTGAGAGGTTTCCAGTACTCCATCTTCCCTTCTCAAAGATTTTATCTTGTTATTTCTCCCTCTTTGTTTAGCCTTCGAGTGGAAATAAGCTGTATTTCGATCCCCCTCCTTCAACCATAAGACCCTAGACCTCTGTTGTGCTTCAATTTCTTCCCTAGTTTGTAATTCCGAAATTCTTCTCATTAGTTGTTTCTCTTTAGTAGATGGACCTGTCCCTAAGGAATCCCATCGTACCTCCTCAAGTCTACCTCTTAAGGTCTTGAGTTGTTTCTGAACCGAGCCATATTCCTCCCTGCTCCACTTCTGTAACCTCCCTTTCACACCATCTAACACAGCAGCCACCTCCCCCAAATTATTTCCAACCGGAAACAGACTCGCCTCTACCACTTCGGTATAATTTTGGTGTCTTGTACAGGCATTCTCAAAACGAAACGGACGCAACCCAGCACTCTCCTGACACCAATCAGATTTATAAATTTGGATGAAGATACCACAGTGATCACTCTGAGTTGTTTGAATATGTGAGACCATCGAATTATCAAACACCTCAAGAAAGCGAATATCAGCCATGCTCCTATCCAGCCTCACTTTAATATTATCACTTCCCTGTTGCCTATTATCCCAAGTGTAGGGGGTACCCGAGTAGCCCATATCCTCGAAACCACACTCTTCAATTGCTTCACGAAAACCTTCCATCTGCCATTCACCTCTTCCATGTCCACCAAACTGTTCACCAACAGAAACAATTTCATTGAAATCGCCTGCACAAATCCATGGGTTATCATATTCCTTCCTCAAAAATTTCAGCAATTCCCAACTCCGTTTCCTCTTGGATCGTTTGGGTTCACCGTAGAACCCCGTAAACCTCCATTCGGTACCCCCTGTGTCCTCGTTCACCACGAACACGTCAATGTGTGATCTACTATATGATTTGAGTGTCACCACCGAGTCAGAGTTCCAATAAAGAACTAATCCACCACTTAAACCCTCGCTTCTCACTCCAAAGGCATTCGAGAACCCAAATCTGCCCTTAAGATCTTGTGCTCTATTACTGCTCATCTTAGTCTCCGAAAGGAAGACCAATTTTGGACGGTGCAACTTTACCAAGTTGCTTATTTCATGAATTGTCTCGGGCCGTCCACACCCTCGACAATTCAAGCTCAAGATACTCATTGGACCCGGCGGTCACCCTCGAGGGATGCCGCCGATCCATTTGATTGTCCCGAATAAGAAGACTCTCCTTCCTTCTTGTGTCTTTTTTCACCTTTGCCACCTTGGGTTTTATCCACATTGCCTTTTGTTGGAGCTGCCACCATAATATCACTGTCAGTAATTGCTAGCAATCCACTGCCCTTTTTGATTTCCTGCTCAAAGGCTAGCCTTTTCCTTGCGTTTTTCTCTGCATCAAGCATATATTGATCTGTATTTTTGATCGGGCTAGTGGCCGTATCCGCTAAATCTTCGAGGCTAGCTGAATCTCTCTCGGGATGCAACCGCCAATCTGTGTACTCCGCCCTACCTTGGTGTGCTGTTCTCTCTCCCATGCTCATTCTACCTCCTCCTCGTAATCCACCCCGAGAACCAATCAGGCCACCTCGTGAAGCAAAACCACCTCTAGCTCTCCAACCTTCCGCGTGAATCCATTCACCATACTTCAGGTTCTTGTCCTCGAAAACACCAGTACCACATTCTTTATACACATGCCCTATCTGTCCGCAGGCAAAACAAAACATCCCTAGCTTTTCATACTTCACCTCAAAGATTGACCGTTTTCCCCCGAGTGATATGGAAACGAAACGAGTAAGAGCCTTCCGAACATCCTGTAAGATCCTTACTCTAACATAATCTCCCCGGAAAATACCCGGTGGAACCATCTGAATCTCCACTACTTCCCCAGCTTGACGAGTTACCAATTGCTTGACCACTGCCTCTTTCCTAAATCCCTCTGGAATCTTATGTATTTGGATCCATATAGGCATAAGCTCCAGGTCAACATCATCAGGGTTTGATAATCCGTCGTAAGGAGCTATGATCACGGCCCAATCACGGAACAGCCAGGGCCCCCTCTCTGTGATCTTTTCCCAATCGCCAAGGCAGTGGCATTGGATCACGAATCTTTTGACGCCAACCGGCCTAATCGACACCTCCTTCGCGGGGTTCCAGGCAGCCCGCATTTGCAGGAAAAAAGCCTCATGGCTGAATCCTTTTTCGCAATGAACCCGGGCCACAGCAAGCCACCGAGTGCTATCTTCTAAATCAATGTCTGTTTCCTCGATCACCAGGTCGTCAAATTCCTCTTCTCCAATATCCAATCTGTCAAAGAGCGAATTGATCGCCCCTCCGTGAAACTCTGATGCCTCCGCTTTGTCCTCCATCTCCACACCCTCCTTCTCCTTGTGCTTTGGTTCGCCGGAAGCTGATTCAGAAACACTAGCCGATCTGGAACTTGACATCTTGATCGCCTTCGCCTTCGCCTCTGTGCGGTTACCTGTTAGGTCTGGCACCCGCGCGAGGATTTTATTGCTCTCCCCTGCAGCTTGCATCGGAACTCCTCCGGATCGGATCCTAGTCGGAGCCGTGATCGGAATCGGCAAACTCACCGCCTGATCGCCAGGCGGGAGGAGAGAAACCCTAGCGAAGGGGTACGTAAAAAGCCCTGACAGACAGGCTGGTACCAACGATGGGTGCCTACTTTGGCCCATCTATATGCGTACCGGGTCATATGTGCCCTTGCTAATTTGTACAAAAGCAAACTGTAGCAATGGGAGTCTATATCTCAGCATTACAGCAGCATATTAATTACCTAACACGAAGTACAGTCCTAGACTATTAGTACTTGTCGTATGTCAGGTGCAATTAAAGTACTTGTCACTTTTAGACCATATTGTCATATTGTGTCTAAAAATGACTATATGTTCAATGTGTTTGCAAAAATGCAATCCCTATAACATATATAAATGGTACAATAATATTCCTTTTGCAATTGAAATTTATTTTTCTTGCAAAATTACAATATCAACTCACCATCAATTAATTCTAAAAATATCTAAATGGCGCATAGTGACTTAATTCGAACTGAATTGATATGCAAAAATTGTGAAGTGACTATATTCGAATCGAGACAGACCTCATTTTTTGATATCTCGAAACGAGACGGACCTCATTTGTTGATATCTCGAAACGAGACGGACCCCAAATGTTGATATCTCTAAATGAGACGGACTTCATTTGGTGATATCTCAAACTTAGACGGACTCCATACAAATGGTGATATCTCGAAAGTGTAGTGACACATGTTTGAGGCCTACACCAAACAAATTTCAAGTCTTCACTTGAACTCACAATTTTGCAAACTTTATTACAGCACACCATGATGATTTAATTTACATACAAGTAAATTTACAAATCTCTGGTTCTCATTCATGTAGGACAAAATGACCGTCAAAGAATTTAAAGAGCTTGCGCTCGACGGACATAACTATCCTACATGGGCCATGGATGTTAAAGTTAGTCTTTCATCCCGTGGAATTGCAGCTGCACTCATACCACCTGAGGATCCTCCTCAGCAGGGAGTTGCACAATTAAACGAGCAACAAAAATATGACGCCTTATACATTATAAGAAACCATATTCATCCAGATCTGAAGTCTGAATATTTCATGGAGGAATCTCCAATCAATATGTGGCAAGCCCTCAAAACTAGATATGAAAGGCAAAAGGCAGTTATACTACCTGAAGCTACTCATGAGTGGACCCATTTAAGACTCCAGGACTTCAAATCCGTCGGAGCTTATAATCATGAGGTTCACAAGATTTGTTCAAAGTTGCGTTTTTGCGAGAAGGAACCATGAGAAGTGGAGAAGATAGAAAAGACTCTATCAACTATGCTCCCCGCTGATAGGATCCTACAGCAACAATATCGTGCCAGGGATTACCAAGTTTATTCTGAACTTATACACGTGCTCCTCCAGGCAGAAAAACATGATGAGCTTCTTTTAAAGAATAGTCATCAACGCCCAGTTGGGGCTGCCCCTTTACCTGAGGTACATGCAAATTTTCAGAAAAACACGAAGTTTAATGGTTCTTTCAAAGGCCATAGCAAGAACTTTAAGGGTAAACATAACGGCAACCGCAACAAGAACAACAAGCCACATAATTCATACAAGGGAAAGGGCATAGCAAAGAACAAGTTTGATAAAACTACTCTTTGCCAGAAATGTGGATGCTACAAGCATGCCACCAAAAAATGTCGCACCCCAAAACATCTGGTAAACCTCTACCTGCAATCCATGGGACGTAACAGACCAGCTCAAGGAGCAAGATATGAAGCACACTTCAATCTTCAACCTGGTAATAACATGGAAGCCGGATGTTCGCGAGATGTTCAAGTAACACCAAGCAACACCGAAGGACTCCATTTACCACAAGACTCCAAGGACACGGAGGATATGATGATTGAATACGCCTCCAACGACGTGTTCGGAGACTTTGACTAGTCAATCAACTCCATTAGATAATATTACATCCATCAGATTGTTGTACGCCTCCAACTTCTCGCAAGCAACAAAGGAAACAGAGGAAGAAACCCTCTGAACCAGTAAATGTAAATCAACCTAGCGTTGATAATCATCAAATGGGTAATGAACACCCAGTGGAAGGACAACCCAACTCAGTTGTGCACTCAATGACTGGGACATCGGAAAACCCTGACTCAATCGTATTGGGAAATCACGAACAGTCAACAAGGGTAAATGAAATTTTCACAAACTATATAGATTCTGGAGAATATTACAATCCTAAGTCTACAATTGTCGACATATATTTCTCAACTACAATTGCAAACAACCTTCTAAATGATCATGATCCAAAACCATGGCAGAGTGTGAGAAACGCTCCACCTGGCCTAAATGGAAGGATGCAATCAAAGTGGAATTAGCCTCGCTCAATAAAAGAAAGGTATTCACTGAAGCAATACCTACACCTCCCAAAGTTTTTCCTGTGGGATTCAAATGGGTTTTCGTCCGTAAGAGGAACGAAAACAACGAGGTGGTGAGATATAAAGCAAGGCTTGTAGCCCAAGGTTTCACGCAGAGACCAGGCATTGATTTCAATGAAACATATTCTCCAGTAATGAGTGGTATTACTTTTCGATATCTTATTTCAATGGCAGTACAAAATCGTCTATCTATGCAGTTTATGGACGTAGTGACCGCTTACCTTTATGGCTCACTTGATTCGGACATATACATGAAGGTTCCTGATGGATTCTCAGTCCCGAATCCAAACGCAAAACGCAACGCATATTGTGTAAAATTAAATAAGTCTTTATACGGCTTAAAACAGTCGGGACGCATGTGGCACAACCGACTTAGTGAGTTTCTGTTGAAAAAGGGATACTCCAATAATGATGATTGTCCTTGTGTTTTCATCAAAAAGTCCGCGAACGGATTTTGCATTATTTCAGTATACGTCGATGATCTAAACATCATAGGCAACACACAAGATATTGATGAAGCACGCAATCACCTAAAGACGGAATTTGAGATGAAGGATTTGGGTAAAACCAAATTTTGCTTGGGATTACAACTCGAGCACCTTCCCTCAGGTATTTTGGTTCATCAAACTGCCTATATCCATAAAATATTAGAGAAATTCAATATGGACAAATCCTATCCATCAAAAACTCCCATGGTTGTTCAATCTCTAGACGTAGAGAAAGATCAGTTTAGACCAAGGGATGATGGAGAAGAGATATTGGGATCAGAAGTTCCATATCTCAGTGCAGTTGGAGCGCTCATGTATCTTGCAAATTGCACCAGGCCTGATATTGCATTTGCAGTGAATTTACTAGCTAGACATAGCGCAGCTCCCACCAAACGCCATTGGGCAGGAGTCAAGAATATCTTTCGATATCTCCAAGGCACAAAGGATCTTGGCCTACTATATCAATTTCAGAAAAATTTGGACATTGATATGATTGGGTATACCGATGGCGGCTACTTATCAGACCCCCATAATGCCAGATCACAAACCGGTTTTGTGTTCCTACACGGTGGGACAACCATTTCATTGAAGTCTTCCAAACAGACTCTAGTGGCTACATCCACCAACCATTCTGAGATAATCGCATTATATGAGGCATCGCGCGAATGCGTGTGGCTTCGCAGAATGATAAACCACATACAACAATCATGTGGTAAAGGTTCCATTGAATCTCCAACCATTATCTACGAAGATAATGCTGCTTGTGTTGCTCAAATGCAAACGGGTTACATAAAAAGCAATATCACTAAACATATTGCACCTAAATTGTTTTATCCTCATGAATTACAAAAGAGTGGGGAGATAAACATCTGGCAAGTAAAATCATGCGATAATCTCGCTGACTTGTTCACGAAGTCTCTACCAGGTTCAACATTTGAGAAATATGTTCACGACATTGGTATGAGAAGACTTCGTGATTTGCAAGGATCAGGGGGAGTATCTCTCTGAACTATAACCCATTCAAACATTATATTACACTCTTTTTTCCTTTATGAGTTTACTCACATGGTTCTCATCAAGGTTTTTTTAATGAGGTAATATAAACACAAGAATATATGTCGTACATCCTATTTTTCCCCACCGGGGTTTTAATGGAAGTATACAAGGCATATTAGTTGTCTTCTAAACTTAACAATGAGTTTGATCCACTCAAAGGTTTTCTCATATAAGTTACCAAAGAGACAATAATCATCATATGTTGTACCATTTTCTCCTTACTTTTCCCACTGGGTTTTAAAGGAGTTTTTCACAACATATCAAATACTATTCTCCTCATATTTTTCCCACAGGGTTTTTGGAGGAGTTATTCAACACAATATACACTTGTGATCAAAGACCAAATATTTTCAAGATTATACAAGGAATACAAGACATGCTAGAAGTAGCTTTGTAAAAGGGGGAGTGTTGAGAAAGAAAACGGCACCCCTACGTAACCGGCTGGATGGCAATCGTCATCTACAACCGACCTTTAGTTCCGCACGTTTTCATTATGTCCAAACTACTAGTGGCAACTGCCGACTTCGCCTCTTCGAGGCATCCCAAAACCTTGTATAAATAGGGCTATGCCCAGATCAATGATAACACAAATTTCATTCAATTCTTACAGCTATAAAGAAATTGCATCCTCTGGAACTTTAACCGGAAGCTGTAGCTCTGTCACTGATGATGGGCGTGCGATTCACGGCGAGACATACACATACGGCGGCGTGCGATTCACGGCGAGGAGACACCACCTGTTGACTGGCAAGTGGGCCCCAGACCCACCATCAGTGCGATATGGCCCACCGCGAGTCCCCCTCGCTGAACGAATTATCCACTGGGAGCACGCCGGCCCCGAACATTCTAGCAACATCGACGTCGACGACCCAGCCCCCCACCAATCAGCCCCGTCCACGTGTCCTGAACTTCAACACATTCACGAGATCCCGGCCGTCCGAGGCTCCAGCTCGCCGCGACGGACGGCGCAGGCCGCTCCCAGGCTCGCGCTCCACGTCAAGCTTCCCCGCATCGCCCACTGACCGCCCGCCATGTGGACAATGCCACATCGGGGCCGTCCGTCTGTCCACGTGGCCCGATCCCGCCCTCGTGGACCGGGCGTGCGGGGTCTCCTCCGCGCCCGTTTAAATGGGTAGGCTTCTCCCTCGACGAGACGAACGCGACGACGACCAACACACCCCCAGTTCCTGTTGCAGCAGAGTGAAGCGGAGCCGAGCCTTGGCGGCAAGATGCGGAAGTGGGCGCTCTCCTGCGCGCTCCTCCTCGTCCTCCTCCTCACCACCCTCCCCGATCCAGGCAAGCCCCCTCCCCCACCCCTCGCCACCCCGCCGCCGCCCGCTCCTGATTCCGTGGCGATTTCTGCAGCGAATTCAGCTCGTGATCCGTGATCTGTCTGGTTCCTACATAGCGCCACTAGATTCCGTGCCAGTAGCGCAGCCTCCCAGTTTCCCATCCCGCTTGCCCGCGCGATTCTCGTCCCACTCTCCGAAAAGTCTAAATCGCGCGGCGGCGCGATGCGGTGAAGTCGTAGTGGATTATTCCAAGCGGAGTTGCTTGTACCCAGCTGATCCGTTCGTGTAGAGGCGAGCGCTACTGGATGCGACCTCTGATGGCGATTTCGGTTCAATTTCCGTTGTAGATCTCGCAGCTAAGTTTTCAGCTCTGTCGCGACGCGAGCCCGCGTCCGCCCCGATCTGATTCAGTGGCGGGGTATATGTCGAGTTGCGCATTATTAGCTTACTTACATTTTTAGATCCGTCGTGGGTTATTGCATCCGCCCTTTTTTTTGGGTAAGTTAGGCGGCTAATTAAGTCTCGAGGTTTTAATAGGGTTTAGTCCAGTAGTTGGATCGAGATTTATACCAATCTAGTGTTTACTTACTGAAGATCTAGACTATCCGTCGTGGGTTATTGCATCTGCTCTTACCACACAGTTCTCAGCGAATTCAAAGACCTTCCAGCTCACTTGTACCGATGGCCTGTAAAATGTACACCAAATTCGAATTGTAAGTCATATGTGCTGATCCTACTTAATGTGCTGCAGCCAAGAGGCTCCAGGTCAATGCTGAGGAGAGCAGCGACGAGTTGGCCGACCTGCCCAAGGTAGAGGAGAAGGTTGGCGCCATTCCCCATGGCACCGACGCCGAGGTTGTCCAGAGGTGCGTGCTATCCTCTGATCGTAATTTGTATTGGTTCCCACTTGCCCGTGCTGTTGGCATTATTTGTATTGATATGTATGTTTTTTTACGTGTGAAGGGAGTCAGAGTCCATCTCAAGGAAGACCCTCAGGAACTCGGCTGAGAAGTTTGAGTTCCAGGCTGAGGTGTCCAGACTCATGGACATCATCATCAACTCACTCTACAGCAACAAGGACATCTTCCTGAGGGAGCTCATATCTAATGCATCTGATGTATGTTTTGACATTTGATTTTGACCCCACTGTGTTTTGATTGCATTGTGGATGCTAGGAACTAAAAGGGTGATATATTTCATGTCTGTAGGCGTTGGATAAGATTAGGTTCCTTGCCCTCACTGATAAGGATGTTTTGGGCGAAGGTGACGCCGCTAAGCTTGAAATCCAGGTACAGTGGATAGCAAAGCCAAGACTCTTTTCTCATGGTCGCTTCTTTGCTTTTAGAGATGATGGGATTTAAGCCATCTTATGTTTGCAAATGCAGATTAAGTTGGATAAGGAGAACAAGGTTCTCTCCATTCGGGATAGGGGTGTTGGTATGACCAAGGAAGATCTGATTAAGAACCTTGGAACCATTGCCAAATCCGGAACTTCAGGTACTGCTCTTTTCTACTTGTTGCTCCGCTCCAGGATGTTTGAAATCTCCAACATAAATTCAGCATTGTTAATATTAGTAGAAAACCACCCCAAGCATCATCTAACATATATCTAATCCTTAAAATTTTCTAACGTTCTTTCCTTGCACTTTTTGCAGCTTTTGTGGAAAAGATGCAGACCGGAGGCGACCTCAATCTCATTGGGCAGTTTGGTGTTGGCTTCTACTCAGTATACTTGGCTGCTGACTATGTTGAAGTTGTCAGCAAGCACAATGATGACAAACAGTAAGACACCATTGTCCTTGTCTTTAACACAGTACTGATGCCTTGTGCTTCATCCCGTACATTTCTCCTAGCAAGTTTCTTGATGCTGTGATGACATTGCATTTTTTCTATCATAGATATGTGTGGGAGTCCAAAGCTGATGGATCATTCGCTATCTCGGAGGATACATGGAATGAACCCCTTGGCCGTGGAACTGAGATCAAACTACATCTCCGCGATGATGCTAAGGAGTACTTGGAAGAAGGCAAGCTAAAGGTATCATCTTATTAGCGTTTTTTTTACAGTTTAATACTTTCGCTAAATTCTTGTTGCAACAAAAATGCAGTTTGCACAGAGGTAGTTGCAGTCTTGTAGACTTGCTGCTGTTGTCTGTAATTCTAAGTCGACCAATCATAATCCTGTATGTGGCACAAGACACCTAAGAAAATTGCGGCAGCACTGCTTTACAAAATTGTACTAGACAAACACTTTGTTATGGCGAACTACATTATTATGAAAATGATGATATTCTACTCCCAAGTAAAAAACTTCTGTGCACTTCAAATGAATCTGTAGTAGTGTTATGTCAAAACTTTTAAGTCCACCTAGCCCTGGAGAATATGAAACCAAAACTGCTTTTTCATTAGCCATGAATAATTTTAAACTAGGAAGTTCAACCTGCCTTTCCCCATAGATTCATACTGGTTGACCAGAATATTTATTTTCATTTGGCTCATTCATTAGCTTTGAGTCAACAATTTTTATGGTATGCCAGTGGAATCATTTCTAGGCTCTTTTCTTACCTATCATAGTGAAGACATTCTACAACAGAAAACATGTGTTACTTTCAACCATTTTCATGTTATAATTTATTTACTTACCATGGGTACTTGTTTTGCAGGAATTGGTGAAGAAGTATTCTGAGTTCATCAATTTCCCCATTTACTTGTGGGCAACCAAGGAGGTTGATGTTGAAGTGCCAGCTGACGAGGAGGAATCAAGTGAAGAAGAGGAATCGAGTAAGTTACCAGTCAATATTATTCATGTTTCCAGGGCCATACTGGGTTGTGTGCATGCATCTAATGCATCTTGCTTTATTTTATAGCCACAGAGACCTCGGAGGAAGAAGAGACTGAAGATGGGGAAGAGAAAAAGCCCAAGACGAAGACAGTGAAGGAAACTACCACTGAATGGGAGCTTCTGAACGACATGAAGGCTGTATGGCTTCGGAGCCCCAAGGAGGTTACCGAAGAAGAGTACGCGAAGTTTTACCACTCACTAGCTAAGGTACTTACTTCAGTTATGAATTTGTAGGAGAAAATCTTTTTTGAAAGAAGCTTGATTCCTTATAGAAAAACAGGAAACGTCCCTAACCTCAATTGTTTTGTAGGACTTTGGCGATGACAAGCCTATGTCTTGGAGTCACTTCAGTGCCGAGGGAGATGTTGAGTTCAAAGCTTTGCTCTTTGTTCCCCCTAAGGCTCCACATGATCTCTACGAGAGTTACTACAATGCTAACAAGTCAAACCTTAAGTTGTTTGTTAGAAGAGTTTTCATCTCTGATGAATTTGATGATCTTCTTCCAAAGTACCTCAGCTTCTTGATGGTACTGCACTACTATTTCATGAATGTGATATTTCGTTTATTGAGTATTAACTCGAGCAGACTAACTTATAGCATGCTATTGTTCTCTCTAGGGTATTGTCGACTCAGACACACTGCCTCTCAATGTATCGCGAGAGATGCTTCAACAACATAGCAGTCTGAAGACTATCAAGAAGAAACTGATCCGCAAGGCTCTTGACATGATTAGGAAACTTGCTGAGGAGGATCCTGATGAGTACAGCAACAAAGAAAAGACAGGTAACTAGGGTTTCTGAACAAGTCAAGTCACATAGTTTATATTTACAACTATAGTCCTTATTAAACACATTTTCTGTGAGCAGATGAAGAAAAGGCTGCAATGGAGAAGAAGCAGGGCCAGTATGCCAAGTTCTGGAATGAGTTTGGCAAATCAATCAAGCTGGGTATCATTGAAGATGCAACAAACAGGAACCGTCTTGCGAAGCTTCTGAGATTCGAGAGGTTTGTCCTGTATTCTGCATTCCTCTAGTCCTGGTGAAGTTCTATAGTGTGCCAGAGAACTGATCTTGCTTGCATCTGTTTCAGTTCCAAGTCGGATGGCAAACTTGTCTCTCTTGACGAGTACATTTCAAGGATGAAGTCAGGGCAGAAGGACATCTTCTACCTTACAGGAAGCAGCAAGGAGCAGCTAGAGAAATCTCCTTTCCTTGAGCAGCTAACCAAGAAGAACTACGAGGTATGTCATTTGTCTTAATGTGGAACCTGTATCACGCCTGGGAAGTAATGCGGCGGCACCCTAATATATCCTTTCTTGGTTGCAGGTGATCTACTTCACGGACCCTGTGGACGAGTACCTGATGCAGTACCTGATGGACTACGAGGACAAGAAGTTCCAGAACGTGTCCAAGGAGGGCCTGAAGCTCGGCAAGGACTCCAAGGCCAAGGAGCTCAAGGAGTCGTTCAAGGAGTTGACGGATTGGTGGAAGAAGGCCCTGGACAGCAGCGAGGGCATCGACTCGGTGAAGATCAGCAACCGGCTGCACAACACCCCCTGCGTGGTGGTCACCTCCAAGTACGGGTGGAGCTCCAACATGGAGAAGATCATGCAGGCGCAGACTCTGTCCGACGCGAGCAAGCAGGCCTACATGCGTGGGAAGCGGGTCCTGGAGATCAACCCCAGGCATCCCATCATCAAGGAGCTCCGCGACAAGGTCGCCCAGGACAGTGAGGTAGATTATACTGCAATCTCTAGCTTGTTACCAGTCTTTTCTGGACGTTTGTAGATGGCGATGCTAAATTGATTACATGATGTGGTGCAGGATGTGGACCTGAAGCAGACTGCGAGGCTGGTGTACCAGACAGCGCTGATGGAGAGCGGGTTCAACCTGCCCGACCCCAAGGACTTTGCGTCGAGCATCTACCGGTCTGTGCAGAAGAGCCTGGACCTGAGCGCCGACGCGGCCGTGGAGGAGGAAGAGGAGGTGGAGGAACCCGAGGTGGAGGAGAAGGCGGACGCCAAGGCGGCCGAGGAGGAGCCCGAGTACGAGCAGTACGACAAGGACGAGCTGTAGTCATCTCGCTCATACTCTGCTGTTGTTGGTCGCTCATAGGTGCAGAAGGTGACTGCTGGAAATGTGATGGTTTTGAGGGACGTCCATGATACGGGGTTGTCTTTTTTGTCAATGTACTCTAGCTTAATGATGATGATACTCTAGCTAGCTCAAATTAGCAGCTTTACTTTGTTTCAGAAAAGAGCGCCCTTTTGTACACTTACTACTGCTTTGATTCCTTAACAGTGCTTAGTTAGGAAATGTTTTGGTGTGCGTTAGACTGGAACCTCTCTGAGCCTAGCTCAGCTGCGTCATTGGATTCGAATAATAGTGTAATCTTGCTAGTAACTTTACTGGAACTGAAAGCGGTCAATCCAGAGGTCCACACAGCATCAGTGAGATCACGCCAAAACATCAAATCCAGTGTATATGGACACACACAGCGGTCAAACCTCTCTCTCGCCCCGCCAACGCGGGCGGTACCCGGGCGGTATCGCCCCCTCTCGCCGGACGAGCCCGCCGCTCCCCTCTCGTCCCGGGCCGGGCGATATCGCCCGCCCTCTCGCCCGCGTTGGCACCGGCCTTAGCACTTTTGATCTGTGCACTTTTTTCTTGTGGTTTTGAGGAATTGATCTGTGCACTGGAGAAAGGAAGAAAAATGGCTAAACAAAAAGAAAAAAAAAGGAAGCAGAGTGTCCCGTTGGCACCAAAAGGGAAAGCGGGCTGAGCTCCACCGATCTTGCAGCAGCAGCCATGGCCGGCGCCGGAGAAGACGAAGCGCTCCTCCTCCACTAGATCGGCAAGTAAGTAGCACTGCCTCGATTAGATCGACCGATTCCGCTGCCCTCCGCCGGAATCCCCCTAATTAACCTGTCTTTCCTTTCCTCCCTCCCTGCAGCCCATGGACGAGGCGGCGGCGAGGAAGCTGAGCAGGCTGGAGCACCACCGCAGCGTCGGCGACGAGCCGTCCTTCCGGATGGAGAACCTTCCCGAGGTAACCTCCATTCCGTCAGTCTCCCAATAAATAAATTAACGCTTAAGCAAGTCTTCAATCTAGAAAATAGCCTTTGATGTGACGCCTCTGATGATCTCCACGGGCCGAACAAAATCTGGAGTTTAAGTGGGTTGGGGTACTTCGACTATTGTCCAATTTCAAAGTCACGGAATTCAAGTGAGGCCGAGTGTTTGATGTTCCATGCTTATTAAGGTTGTTCTTTTCAAGGTAACATTCCCACGGAGTTTGCAAAAGCATCGCAGAGGATTGTTGTAAAGAAGAATGCAAAACACCCATTCAAACCAGAAAACGTTGCAATTTGCATACAGCTACATTTCTCTTTCCAGTGTATACAATTTTCAGCTCATTGTGTGTGTTTGCTTTTGAGTAATTACTGGCTAACTTATCTACTGTTAGTTTAGTTAAAAATTCGACCCTACTAAATATTTCTAGTCCTTTCTTCTTGTTTTTGCAGGAGATTCAACCTATTGTGATATCACTTCTCCCACTGAAAGAGGCTGTGAGGACAAGCATTGTTGCAAGAAGTTGGAGAATGCTCTGGACATTTCACACCAATCTGTGTTTTTATGACTCCAACGAGTATGATGGCATTGATGAGCAAGCCATTGATGATTTTATCAGAACCAAAAGAGCCAAGTTCATTGAGGATGTAAATTGGGTCATCCGACGGCATAGTGGGGTAGGGATCAATAAGTTCAGCATCCGGTGTGACCTTCACAAGGAGGACTCTGATCATCTTGACAGGTGGATTGGCTTTGCAGCTTCAGAGAAGGCAAAGGTCATAGAGTTTGACCTGAAGATATTGAATGGTTGGCCATCCAAAGAAGTTTACCACTTTCCTCTCGAGGCCTTAGATGTTCAAGGCAGATCTTTTGTGCAGTCCATGCTTCTCACCTTTGTTTCTATAAAGCCAAAAACAGGTATACGTGGCTTTGCTATGCTCAGAAGGCTTGTTCTGAAATATGTGCAGATATTTGGCGACTTCCCAGCCCTGCTAGCAAATTGTCCGGTGCTCTGGTGTAACTAATCTAAGGACACCACACCAACTTGATAAACTTCAACATTTGTTAATTCAAATGACGGATGTTGAGATGGTTGAGTTTCATGCTGGTAATCTTGCTCATTTTGAGTACAGAGGGCCACTGATTCCTATAGTGCTTCATGGTTCCTCAAAATTAGAGAAGGCAACAATGATGCTCCAAGGCACTAAAGTATTGGGACGTGTATTCACTCTAGTCCCAAGCATTCTACCAGTGAGGATACTAAACGTGGAAGCTTATATATGCGGATATGAACAGGTGACCTGGTTTTGATTTTTTTGATTCTTGTTTGCTTACCTCATAGTTCTTGAAACCTAGTTTTGATATCATTTTTTTTAATTTATCCTTGTCATCTTTCAGTTGCAGAAGCCGACAAGAAGATCACATCGCATGTTTACACATTTGAGGCATTTGAACTGTGAAGTAATCATCAGCTCTACGGAACCAAAGGCCGACAATGGAGTTCTTCAACTGGCCCACTGTTTAAATGTCGCGCCCCAACTGGAGACGTTGCGCTTGGATGTGGGTGCCATTTTACCAGTTTAGATAGATAAACAGATGAAAAACCGCTGCAGGATTGAACCTGTTATTCTTCACAAGTGACCTGTATTTGAACTATTCTGACCAAAACCTCCTATTGCAGATGATATATTACAACGGACCCGCTTGGACTGATGAGGTGGTGGTGGGTGAGGAAGAGTCTCCTATGCGCCGCCATGACCATCTCAAGACGGTCTACATCAGCGGGTTTCGGCTCTACACTGCTCAGACAAAGCTAATGTGCTGTATCTTGGAGAATGCTCCAGTTCTTGAGAACATGCAGTTAGAGCCAAGGTGCGTCGATTGGATAAGCCGCAGGCCTTACGCACCACTGAATATGGACGTCGAAAAGGATTTCGTATCGCGGGTCTGTGAATGGGCACGGCTTGCCTCGTTGCGCTTCGGTAAGGTGGTCACTGCCCCTTCAGAATGAGTAAGCCGTTACTGTTCCTCTCTGTGTACTTTCAGATGATCGCATTATGCCATATTTGTAACTTACAAGAGGTTATTGCTGAATGAAGTTGAGTGGTGAAAGCTCAAACGAAGTTGCAACTATCTCTGTCATTTACATTTGCCAACTCTTGTGAAAGAAGATCTATAGCTTGGTATGATCCTCACAGGTTTTGCCCGAGAGTGAAATTTCTCTTGGAAGTATATGCTATAGTGTTGAATCTTCAAACCATATAAAACATCTACACAAAATTACCACATGGGTATATTACTTGGTATGATCCTCACAGGTTTGCCTAATGTTCTTTGAGATCATACACTCGGATGTCAAGTCCAACAACGCTTGGTCGGCATTTTCCTGAACGTTTGAGATCCTCGCCGGTTAAAAGTTTGCAAAATAGTTCAAATGTTTGGGATCCGCAGTTCAGGCAAAATATTGCTGAATGGTTAACCCACGTAATAGCTAACTAATGAAGCAGAAAGTAGTAACCTATAATTTGACCGAACATTATGGACTATATTTGGACCAAATTGGAATATTTTTTTTTAAATATTTGCTTAAATTTGAAGGAGAAAATACGAAATAATTTGACCAAATATAGAAAAGTTTATCACATATATAATATAAATATGAAGATATATTGACCATTCCATTTAGAACTATGATCCCCACAAACATTTGTGGGCTTTATTAACTTAAATGAATAATTTTCAAGATTATTAGAGGGTAATTACCATGCATGCTGCCATTGCTGCATAATGATCTTGACCCAAGTTGATCAAAGACCCAATTTATTGCGTAAGATACCCTCTAGCTAATCACATATTGAAAATCAAGGCTTTATTCTTGACTAGCAATCATGCCGTGCGTTGCGGTGGGTGAAAAAAAAATCAACTTTTAGTCAATCGACCCTTCCTAGCCTAGCCTCAGTTCGCCATTTCCCTGTTCTCTCCTGGCGACTGAAGTGGAAAATTTACCCCTCTATATCTACTCGGATGCGACTGTTCCCTGGCAGCAACTCTGTTATCGCAAATGGCAACACCTTCACTTTCTGAGTAATCTATAGAAAATATTGCCGTGCGGTGCTACATATTTGTTTTTATTGAACATTTTTTAGGACATTAGGAATATAGTGACCATGGACCGTACTGTGGGTAGCCAGTGAAACTCTTTCAAATCTTTTGGGACTACAAATTGAGAAAATGATCATATGTGCTTGCTTGTTTATAGGAAACCATACTGTTTAAAAAGTAATGCTTTGGCCAGAAATGATAATAGAAATTAAAGCAATTTTATGTAAATTTTGAGAAGAAATTTGATAAAAGTAGATGGACAAAGAGAAGTTGTTGGGGGCAAATCTTCAGGGATCATTTCCCTGCTCTTTAATCTTTGGTCTGAATTGAGCTTCCCCTTCTGCATCTTTATCCAATGAAAGATCTCAGGTCCATAAGACAAACAGTTTAGGATGTCTATTCCCGAACAGGCATCAGCCTGCACCATCTTACAGCTGAGCGGGAACATCAGCACGAACATCATGTTAACCATTTGGGGTGCATCAGCAGGAACAACACATTAAATGGAGTAGCGAAAAAACCTCTTGGAGCTGAGCTGGAAAATTTGGAGGAGGCAAAGTACGGACCAGCCCTTTTCAACATGTGCAGGCAGCAGGTGCAGATCAGCCTGCAGCACCACGCTTAGTTCGAGGAGTTTGCAACCCGTCAGTATAGTAGGGGCTGCTCCTCTTCAGCGGTGCAGGGAGGTGCATCCTCTGAACATCCATCAACAAGTCCTTGAGATAGACTTTCATTAGATGGAAGCAACTACTTGAAGGCGACGACCCCTGGACGAATAGCTCGAAGCAGGGAGCGACATAGATTCTGCTGGAGGCGGTCGTGGGTGGTCAAGGTTCAGGCGGACATAGCGGCCCACGTATGTTAAATCCACCACGCCTCCTGAATCTGGGGCACACAGCCGTGCCGAACCAAATCTGAGTAGCTGCAGAAACAAACCAAGAACACTCGTACTCGTAATAAACCCTGATGAAAGCCATGCAATATTTCTTCACTAATTCCAAATCGCAACGACTACTGACCCATACTGAATGAACACTACTCACTGATTTTAAAACATGTTAATCTCTTCACAGTTTCAAAGTTTTTTTTTCTTCTTCTCCTTAACCAGTTTCACAAGTTCCATGAACAGCAAAAGATTCTACCAGTACAAGGCCGCATAATCTGCAATCTTTCTGCCAAGTGAACTTGATGTAATTCATGTATGCACAGCAGTCACCGAACCAGAAGAAAATTTAAGTAGCTTTGGTGCAGCATCCTGGTACCACCAAACCCAAATAAATATATACGGCTAGAACAAGGCAGAAATGGTAAAAAGTCTACGTGGAGCTAGAGATGCGCGCAAAATGCTGTCGGCAATCACCATGGCGCGGTTGCCAGATCCCGCACCGCTTGCTCCTTCTTCTTCACGCTCGCCGCCTCCATCTCCACATCAATCTTCCTCACACGATCCTTTAGGATGGACAGCCTCAACTTCAAGTTTTTCACCTGCTTCGCCACATCAGCCCGCTCTAGCTTCAGATTTTTGTACCAGTAGGTCTCCTCCATTGTTGACGATGGAGTACCGATGAGGCCAATGAGCTCATCTACGCGCTCGATCATGAAACCGACGTCCATGCCTAGCGACTCGATGGACATAAGGGTCTTCTTCCATACTGTAAGTTCCTCGAGGGAAGCAGCAGAGGAGGCCATGATTCCCACGGCAATGTTTGTTGTGTGCACAATCAGCTCAGCGGCGAGCCTGGAGCATATATCCTTCGGCAGATGCCGGTGGAGGAAAGCCTTCCGGGCATGGCAGAGTTCATAATACCTAATGTGCAGGCCATCGGGGAGTACTAAGTGGCTGCCACCCACGACGATCTTGAAGTTCGTGGGGCTTTTCTCCGTGACAAAATCACCGTTTTCTGGACCGCCGCCGCCTGCTGCCTCTTCTCTAGCTAGGTTGCCAACTTTATTGTTCTCCTTTCTCGAGACTTTCCTAGACTTGGGATATTTGTGGCAACTTTCTTTTTCTTCTTTCTCTGCATTGTAGAACACAACACATGATTTGAAAGATCGGGTAACATTGCAGTATGAACATGAATGAAATACTTTCAGCTCACTTGATATTTTTGTTTCCCTGGATTTGTTCAGACTGAGGAGACCGAGCGCTCCATCAGTTGTAGTGAAGTTGTTATTTCTTAATATGTACACCTGAAAAGCAGTAGTCAGTAGTTAATCACATCACGGACAACTATTACCAAGATATGGATAGTACTCTGTCCGTGCATTTGAATTTTTTTTTATAAAGGGACAGGTGGAGTAGTGGACGAAGCATTAACCTTAAATTTTGTCGGTTTTACAAGCTGAAAGACCAGAGCGTCGCCGACCCTAAGATTATGCTGTTTCACAAATCCCTTCCAACCACCACTGAGTGCCGTCTTGTAAGCAAGGTATTTTGTTGTACATGTATGCCCTTCCTCATCTTCCAATACAATATCAACATCATTCTTTGGGAGGTTCTTTCTGCAAAACACACCCGATAGACCCTGCGAGAGGAACACAGAAGTCAAAAGGGGAGGTATTTACCTACTGTTCTATTGGAAAAAGGCAAACTGAATGTTGCTTATTATAAAAAAATTACCAGATTCTTTGGCATTGGACAAACATCCAAACACCTAGTAAATCAAGACTTACCAGCCAAAACCCCTTAACAACATGTGAGTGCAGCATAAGCCTGACAAAGCTTGGACCTTCTGCTGGCAATTTCTTCATTACCTCTTCGGCTCTGTCCCAAGCAGTGCTTTTAACACTATGGTTTATTGGAAGATTGAGGTGCACAAGTCAGACACAGTTGCCAGCTTATAAATGCAATGTACTGGAGAAAGCAACAAAAAAATTTGAAGTACCGTGCATATTTCTTCCAGCCATCATCATCAGATACCTGTTGGGTCACAGCTTTTTCATAGTTAGTCGACTTCTCTAATAAGAAATTCTGACTCCACGATCCACATTCCAGGGTGTAACAAATATCTTGATCTTCTTACACTCGATTATGGTATCATATTTTTATTTACATTTACAAAACAATTGGTGCCATATCTGAACAAGTGATTCATTCAAGCTTTGTTTGAATAATAAAAATATACGGAATGGATTAATTTGAAATTATTTTACAATTACACTTTGGACCTACCTCTGGCTCAAAATCAGAATCATTTTCTTTCTTCCCCTCAGAACTGCTGCTGCTGCTGTCAACAAAGAGTGGTTCCTGTTCGATCTTGTTCTTGGCAGATTTGGAGCGTGACCTCCCTCTCTTCCTATTCCTCTGTAAATGAACAATCAAAGCAGAGAACTTGGGGTGAACAAGTGATTCTTTCAAGCTTTGAATAATAATAAAATACGGAATGCATCAATTTGAAATTATTTTACAATTTTACACTTTGGACCTACCTCTGGCTCAAAATCAGAATCGTTTTCTTTTTTGCCCTCAGAACTGCTGCTGCTGTCAACCAAGAGGGGTTCCTTTTCCATCTTGTTCTTGGCAGATTTGGAGTGTGGCCTCCCTCTCTTCCTCTTCCCCTGTAAAATAAACAATCAAAGCAGAGAACTTGGGGTGAACAAGTGATTCTTTCAAGCTTTGAATAATAAAAAAATACGGAATGAATCAATTTGAAATTATTTTACAATTAAACTTTGGACCTACCTCTGGCTCAAAATCAGAATCCTGTTCGATCTTGTTCTTGGCAGATTTGGATTGTGGCCTCCCTCTCTTCCTCTTCCCCTGTAAAATAAACAATCAAAGCAGAGAACTTGGGGTGAACAAGTGATTCGTTCAAGCTTTGAATAATAAAAAAAATACGGAATGAATCAATTTGAAATTATTTTACAATTAAACTTTGGACCTACCTCTGGCTCAAAATCAGAATCGTTTTCTTTTTTGCCCTCAGAACTGCTGCTGCTGTCAACCAAGAGCGGTTCCTGTTCCATCTTGTTCTTGGCAGATTTGGAGTGTGGCCTCCCTCTCTTCCTCTGTAAAATAAACAATCAAAGCAGAGAACTTGGGGTTGGTCTTTCTCCAATCAAGCTTTAAATAAAACATAACAAAATAGCAAGACCGGAGGGGGTACTCCAACCGACATTTTTCATTAAGGTAGAAGTGAGGATTTGAACCCGTGACCTGGGCCACGGGAAGTCCTCAATTCAATCAAGCTTTGAATACCAAAAATTGTATGAACTGAACCGATTAAATTTATTACAACTAAGGCCTTACGGTTGGCGTCGGTGGCTTGAAATCTCCATACTTGTCACCCTTACTATAGCTACTTCTACCACTGGTGCTGTCAAATAACGGTGGCTTCTGCTTAGTCTTGCTCTTGGAACCTACTGGCTTCCCTTTTCTTCTCTGAAAAAAAAAACCAAAGCGGAGAAACAAATTCAATATCTGTTCATATATGCGGCTGAAGATAACAAACAATTTGAATTCTGTATATTTTATCTATGAATCAACATGAGTTTATTTTATTACTTCAACACATAAAGATGCGTATATCTCTGTATTAGAAGAAGAAAACCAATAAGGCGCACAGCTTACGCAACTGCAAACCGATTATAGGAAACTCTAGACAAAATTGCTAACCACAACTAGAGAAAAAGAAAAGAAAGCTAAGAGAAGGATGGTGAGTTCATAACTGAAACTGCAAGCTCTGTTAATTTTTTCTCATAAGACATATTCCTATCACAAACACAAATACGAGGATGGAATTAGGAGTGTGTATTACTGTATAAGTTATGCCCGTGCTAGCACTCTTTGTTCTCACTTTCTTTGCTCCTTCTTCATCGTGAAAGCCTGGGCACTTTTCTTGCCCATTCTCCAAACTCTCTGGCCTGACAATCTACCATTGCAGGTTAGGAAAATGAGGTGATGTATGCTTGTACTTTATTGAAATTATGATCGAGATGGAAAAAACAACGAGGAACTATTGTGACAGTACTAAGACTTATTTTTTTCCATTACAAGTGATGTTCTGAATGGAACATGTGCAAGGGAACTAAAACCAAATGGAAGACTTACTCTCAAAGGAGGTGGAGGAACATAGTCATCTACATCCATAGACTGTTGAGCAACAACAATAGCGCGCTCCTCATTCTGCAATAATAACCACTTTCTTGTTATTGCATCACATGAATTTAGTAAAAAACGAAAAATAAACACATTATATAGCCTGAAAATATTATTTATAATGAAAATTATAGGTCAATAACATATTTTTCTAGGAAAATGAGGTGATGTATGCTTGTACTTTATGAAAATTGTGATCGAGATGGAAAAGAAAACAACGAGGAACTATTGCGACAGTACTAAGACATTAATTTTTCCATTACAAGTGATGCTCTGAATGGAACATGTGCAACGGAATTAAAACCAAATGGAAGACTTACTCTCAAAGGAGGTGGAGGAACATAGTCATCTACATCCATAGACTGTTGAGAAACAACAATAGCGCGCTCCTCATTCTGCAATAATAACCATTTTCTTGTTATTGCATCGCAAGAATTTAGTAAAAAACGAAAAATAAACACATTATATAGCCTAAAAATATTATTTATAATGAAAATTATAGCTCAATAACGTATTTTTCTAAGAATTAGTTATAGCCTAACTATAGCTCCGAAAAGCAGAGGTGGCTGAACTGAAAACACATTCAGCAATGTGAGAAACAAAGTAGACAAAAATTCAGCAATGATGAGCACTCGAAAAAACAAATGAGTGTATATTCAGTTTGTCAGGATAGTTTTACATGGTACACATATGATTGAAGATTGAGAAACAAAGTAGAACAAAAAATGCTGACTATTACTGAAGTGGCAATACAGCAGTCACAGTCAGAACTTGCAGCAAAACAGCACACGCCGATAATCTATCTATCTATTCGAAACTAGTATTCAATTTGTCTGATGAATTTAGAAACCGAGAAACAATGCGGTAAAACAACACACAACGGTAATCTATCTCTCTATATATGAGGACATACATTTGGTGCTCTGTAATAATAGCTCCGGAAAACAGAGTGCCTGAACTGAAAAACGCGTTCAGCAATATGAGGAGATGAGATGGTTCCATGGATGCATTTCTCACCATAGGCTTAGAATTATTTGTGTCGTCAGCGTTGCCGGTGTCTATCAAAGAGAGCAGCAATGCCATCTTCTGCCCCATGTTGGTCATGGCAGGCTCTGAATCGCTTGCCGGCCTTGTCTCTGTCTTCCTCTGAAAATCAATCAAGCAACCAAGGAATAATTGTTAATCGATCAGCAATTTCACCACAACGCTTGTAAAATAAATCTCTGCGAGTCCAAAAATATGAGCAAGAATATGCACTTGTCAAATAGTACTACTATACATGCCAATGATATGAAACAGAAATCTGGGGAAAATGTTGTACTAGTAGGACGATCAAAGACATCTCAAGAACTCCCAAGAGGATAAAAGCGCCCCATTTATCGGGAAATAAAAATAGCTACGCACGAATATACCGATCAAGAGAAGTACTCCATTAATTAGGAGCAGCTCAGCTGTATGTAATAAATAAATAAATGAAGAAGAGGGAGTAGAGAGGCTGGTTGGATGTTGCAGACGAGGGATGGAGCTTACTGTGAAGGGCTCGTCGACCGCCATGGCCGCACTCCTCGTGAGCTCAGATGCTTGGAGTCAGGAGAGGAAGAAGGGGATGGATGTCGATACGGCCGGTGCAGTAGTAGTGCTGGTAGTATATAAACTGAAGGGGAGAAATCGACCGTTCGGAGATTAACGAGATCGACGCGATTGATTTGCAGGAGAGGGAAGGTGTTCCCAAAGGATTAGGAAAGGAGCAGAAATCAGAGAATTTGTTTCCTTCCTTGTGCAGCTTACACATACAGTATATATATGCGTTTGGTGTCTCCCGGCCGTTAACTAGGCGCATGCACGTACGCCACTTCCTGCACGCCCCCACGCACCGCATGCAGCGCGCACACGTTTCACACCCTCCATCCTCACCCCCTGCCACGGCCGACTAGGATAGTGATATGAAAAATTAAGCAGGATATACACAGAAAAATTATACAAGAGAAAAGGAATAATAGACATGATAGCTAATTGTTGTTACAACATCGCCACATGTCCGAAAAATTTGTTACAAATGCCCCCATAGCTAGCGTCGCTCCTCCTTCACCTTCTGGCAAGTGGCAAGCACCGTTGCCGCCGCCACACCAATGGACGGTAACATTCGAAAGGGAATGGTTCTCCTGATTGTGGCGTGTGGCGGGCGGCCTTGATCGCGATGTCAGTGGTGTGGCCGGTCGCATCCAACCACCACCGTCACGTCCTCGCATGAAACCGTACATGGCTGCATGGGCGCACTCCGCTCACACATGAAGCCCTCGACCCACATGTCGAAGTTGTTGTCGTCGTTCTCGAAGAGGACCCGCTACTCCTACGCCATCCTTCTTCTTCTGAGCGATGCACTACATGAAAAATCATAGTTGCTGACGCCTTTTTCTACGTCTTTATAGGGGCCATCGGCGTACAGGCCCTATGCCGACGGCTTTTAAAAACCGTTGACGTAGAAAAAGCTGTCGGCATACATGTTGTATGCCTAAGGGTGTGTTTGTTTGGACTGGCTGTGGCTGGCTGCGGTGCTGTGCAGAGAAATCTGCTGTCCAGGAAAAGCTGCTGTTCCGAGTTGTCATGTTTGGCAACTCAGCTGGCTGTCTGGCTGTGAACTGCTAAATTGTCTGAAATGCCCTGAGAATCACGAAAACGTGTATTGTCGCTGATTTCCATTACATCAGACTAGCTAAACTAAATATTTACAAAATGCATTTCCATTACATCACACTAGCTAACTCATGATACCATTTCCATTACATCAAATAGTTCTTAAAGTTCTCCTAAACCGAGAAATTGTCTAAAACACACTTTAAGTCATGAAAGCTTATATTTTTTCCGATTTACGTGTAATAAACAAATGTATATACCATTTTTTTGATAGACCGGAGGAGTGGTGCATATACAAGTTCGGTAACGTTTTGCCTGACAGAGATCGTGGACGAGCAGTTGGTGCGTTGGTCAAAGCTCGGACATGAATGCCCAGCGGAAGAGCCCAACCAACAGGCCTCGTAGGTTTGCTCAGCTCCAATTGCAGACCGCGTACGGTGGCTCGGATCCGATCGTCCGGGGACGGCGCTGCCGGGACCAGGTCGGTCGACGACGGCAGGCGCCAATCGAGATCTGGGCGGCGGTTTTCCGGCGAGGACGGCGGGATGGAGCTCCGGTGGTGGGGAGGACTGCCGGCGGCGGGAAGCACGTCCGGCGGCGCTGGGCGATCGAGAACGGTGGGCGAGGACAGCGGCGCAGAAGCGACGACGCTGGCGGCCATGTGCGCGTTCCGCGTGCGAGGACAACGGCCTGATATGCTCGAGTGGCAAGTCCTCGTAATTTTGTTCAACAACATGTCCAAGCCTGAAAAATGATTCGTTCACTTTCGGGAAGCAGCAGGAAGCACCCCTTGAGGGGCTTTCTTTTTTGAGAGAAACGCACGCATTCCATTAAGCCACGACAAGGTCGTCGGCCACCAAACGAGATACATCAGGCGGAAAGTCCGACAGCCACACAGTCTGGTCTGCTCGAGACTCCCTTAAACCCAACGCTGCTAGCCAGTGAGCAAGTTTATTACAAGCCCTTGGACAGTACTCAACACTATAGCTGTTAAACTCCATGATGAGAGTGTACTTAATGTCCAGGAACAACTGTCCTAGTCTAGCTTGATCAAATGAGGAAGAGGCGAGTGCCTGTTTCAGGTTTGCAGCATCCGTGGCTACAATTATGTGACCGATGCCTAGCTGATCAGCAATGCGGATACCATTTTCCACCGCTATGGCCTCAGCATGCAGCGCATCGCTGGCGTGATTGATCCTTCCTGCGGCCGCAAACACCACTGTGCCATTGCTATCTCGAGCAATTGCCCCCCAACCTCCCTGTCTACTGTCCTCAACAAAGGCACCATCAGTATTAATCATTATGAAATCGTCACTTGGGGGTTGCCAGGAGATGGTATTGCCAGTAGTCCTTTTCGGTTTGGGTTTGAAGAATTGAGCCCACTCTTCAACATGGTGCCTGGTTGTGAATTGGAATTCTGAGACAGACAGACGAGTGGTTTTATGGTTTGCCTTATTTCTCTCATTCCACCAAGACCATAGGAAGGCAACTGTCAGCATCTTCCGTTCATAGGGCATTTTGAGAATTTGTTCCATCACATGCATTGGATCATGACAGTCCATAAGAGCAAGGCGTGTATCCTCCAGCCCTCCACAGGGGTTTGACATGCTTGCATCTGAAGAACAAGTGCCCTCCATCCTCAAACAGACACTGACAGACCACGCATGACGTATCCAGCTCCACTCCCTTCCTTGCAATATTCATGTGTAGCGGATGACTATTATGGGTAAAGCGCCAGAGAAAGTGATGTACTTTCGCAGGGCAATGAAGGTTCCACAGGCCCTTCCAGGTCTTTGTGTCACGGGAGTGGCCAGAGGATGACATGCCCCTCTCCCTCGAAGTGTTTGACCCTCTGCAAGCTAGCTGGACCCGATACGCTGACTTCACCGAAAAAATTCCTTTTGTGTCAAAGTGCCACGCAATCCAATCTTCCGAGTCTGCACACACGGGAATTGACAAGATCTCCTGGACATCTTCGTGGCAGAAGTTGTGCTGAAGAATTTGCACATCCCAGCAATTGTTCTCGTGGTCAATTAATTCGGCGACACAGACCACAGCTTGGTCTCTTTTTGGTGTGATTAGGCGCCTCGTCGTGCCTCTGGGCAGCCAGGGATCATCCCAGATTTTGATGCTACAGCCATCACCAACACGCCAAATATAACCTTGCTTGAACACCTCGACTCCCTTCAGTATGCTGCGCCAGACATAGCTCATGCCACGCACCGGAGTTGCCTTCAACACATCACCATCCGGGAAATACAGTGCACGCAGCACTCTGGCACAAAGTGAGTCAGGGGACTGAGTTAGGCGCCAAACTTGTTTGGCTAGCATAGCGAGGTTGAACATGTAGAGATCTCTGAAACCGAGGCCCCCATCCTCTTTATGACGCATCATTTTCTCCCACGAGACCCAGTGCATCGATCTATCTTTATCATTCCGCGACCACCAATATTTACAAATAAGCTGACTGATGCCCTCGCACAACCCTTTTGTGAGATCAAAACACGCCATAGCGTATGTGGGAATTGCTTGGGCGACCGCTTTGATTAGGATCTCTTTGCCAGCCTTAGACAACATTTTTCTTTCCACCCTTGCAATTTCTTCCAGATTCTATCCTTCAGGTATTCGAAGCAAGCCACTTTATTCCGTCCCACATAGGTTGGCAAACCAAGGTATTTTCCCCCGAAGGCTTCTGTTGCTAATCCTAGGGTGCTCAGAATGGCATCCTTCATATTCCTCTTCGTACTACGACTGAAGCCGATGGCAGATTTGTCTCTGTTAATAACTTGACCCGAACATGATTCGTAAACCTGTAGTATCTCATTCACCTTGGCTGCACTATGTTCATTTGCTTCCAGTAATAACAGTGAATCGTCCGCAAACAGTAGGTGTGTCACCGAAGGTGCTCCACTAGCCAATCTGATGCCTTTGAGGTTCCCATCTCGCTCAGCCTGGTGTAGTAGCGCCGAGAAGCCTTCTGCACACAGGAGGAAGATATATGGGGATATTGGGTCTCCCTGCCGCAATCCTATGCCCGGGATAATCTCCTCACTCAGGCTACCATTCACCTTAAACTTGTATTTGACAGTCTTAACACAGTGCATAACCAGTTGCACAAATGACTCATCAAAGCCCATCTTCCTCATGACCCCCTGGAGAAAAGGCCACTCTACCCGATCGTAGGCTTTACTCATATCCAGTTTGAGAGCCATGTATCCCTTCCGACCAGATCGTTTCCTTCTCAGAAAGTGTGACATCTCATAGGCAAGGATAGTATTATCTGAGATAAGTCTACCAGGAACGAAGGCACTCTGATTTGGCAACACAATTTCTCCCAAAATGTTCTTGAGGCGGTTGGCCAGAACTTTAGACACAAGCTTATAGACGACGTTGCAAAGGCTAATCGGGCGTAAGTCTTTCAGACAGTTAGGGTTTTGCACCTTTGGGATGAGTACAACCACAGTTTCATTCCATCCCTCCGGTAATCTGCCGCCTCGCAACACTTCTAGAACCTCATGAATAACTCTGTCTCCCACCGTTCCCCAATACTTTTTGTAAAAAACCGCCGGCATGCCATCATTCCCAGGGGCTTTCAGGTCTCCAATACTATCCAGTGCCTGTTTGATCTCTTCGCTAGTGAAATCAGCTGTCAACATCTCATTCATTTGCGGGGAGACACGGTGAGGGATGTGGTCCAGAACCGCACCAATATTGGACCCTGCCACGGGAGTAAACAAGTGAGAGAAATGGTTAGTGATAAGGGCCTTCAAGCCCTCCTCCCCCTCCACCTCGACACCGTCTTCGCCTTTTAACTTTTTTATCCCATTTCTTTTTTTCCTTTCCGACGCAAACGAGTGAAAATATGATGTATTTCGGTCACCCCTTTCCAACCATTGAACATGAGCTCGTTGTCTCCAAAAAATATCATTTTGTTCTTCCAACCGATCCAGTTTAAAACGTAGCACTTGTTCTCTATTAATCTGAGCTTGGTAAATATCCCCCTTCCTGCACTCGTCCAACTCCAACTTCAGCTTCTTTATTCTTTTTTGTAGGTCTCCCAAGACATTTTTATTCCATGAACTCAGCTCCTTAGACACAGACTTGATCAAATCGGCCACATGCACCTCCCCTCTGGCTCGCGCTAAGTTCCATGCATTTTCCACCACTGCGTCACAATCTTCCTCGAGCAGCCAACGAGCCTCAAACCTCTTGTTCTCATGTCCCGGTTTGTGTTGTGTTACCCTGTCTGACCCCCGAACATGCATGATAATAGGGCGGTGGTCTGAACGCCCTTGCTCCCCATGGATCACCTTGTATCCCGGGAATCTATTGCGCCAAGCAGGATTAGCCACATCACGATCGAGACGCTCACGGATGTAGCCCTCGGCACGGAAATTGTTGTTCCTCCACGTGAAAATGTCTCCCTCGAAGCCCAAGTCGTTAAGGTTACAGAAGCTTAGAGCATCACGGAAAGCATCCATACACCGTTGGGGTCTCGCCACCCCGCCCTGCTTTTCATGGTTATACAGTATTTCGTTGAAATCCCCGACACAGACCCATGGGAGATTGTCCTGTAAGTGCAGGGTACGCAGCAGCCGCCATGTGTTGTCTCTGTTCTCCATACGTGGCTCTCCATAGATCCCTGTCAGGCGCCATTTAAAGCCGTCTTGTTCCTTGATTGTAACATCTATGTGCATTCGCCCTTGCCATCTCAGAGTCACATCCACGCTCCTCTTCCAAAAGAGAGCCAAACCACCACTCCTCCCATCACAATCTCTGACTATCATGTGTGGCATTCCTAGTAGGTACTTAAACTTCTCCATTCTGTTTTTATCCAATTTGGTTTCGGACAAAAACAGAACATCGGGGTCCTCCCTCTTCTGGAACTCCAGAAGACTCTGAACTGCCGGCCTATTCCCCAATCCCCGGCAGTTCCGAGCTCCAATTCTCATTGGGTCTCGCAGGGCTGATCCGTCAGCCCCGCGTCATGAGTTTGAAATTCAGCTTCCTTCTGCTTACTGTCAACAACCTTTGCTTTTTTCGCTCCGATGTCCTCCTCCTCTACTCTACCCCCCAAGGGCCTCTTCCTATCCATTATACTGCTGGTAGGCTGTACCTCACTGGCTGCCCCCTTCTCCTTTCCCTTTTTTTGGCCCTCCAGCCTTTTGTATTTTTTTTATCTTGCTCCTGTCTCCAGCCTTCTCAGGCAGCTCCTCAACCTGGTGATCGACGTGCATGGCTGACCCGCGGACCGAGACATGCATCTCCATCGTGTTTTGGTTGCCTTCTGTCTCTCCCGTCGCTGCTGGTACCTGCTGCTCCCCTGCCTTGTCAGCCTTTACATCAAATGCCAGATGTTTGCTAGCTACAGGTTTGATTGGTGGGGTCTTGTCAGTGGCCGGTAGTTTCAATGGACTCGTAACCTCTTTGTCCTCGCTACTTTCCCCTGGTTTATTGCAGCTTGCATCCTTTCGCCATGTGAGACTATCACTCCCGGACCTACTGTTCGGGTGTCGATAGGGACCCGAGTTCCTACTGCCACTTGAGCGGCCACCGGCCTCTGGGCGCCACTTCGGCAATTTGAACTTCAGCCACGGCCCGTACTGTTGTGTATCCCCTTTCTTCAACCTGATCTCACAGCTACGGTCTATATGTCCCACCAGGCCACACGTGAAGCAGAAGTCCGGCAGGTGTTCATATGCCAGGGGACACCACCTCGTCCTCCCATCCTCTCCAATAGGGACTAGGAGTCCACGCTTGAGTGGCTTCTTGATATTCAGCCTGACTTTAACTCGTAAGTCTGATCCAACAGCCATGCCATCCTCCCCTTTCTCCATCTCGATGAATTCCAATTTCCCCCTCCCTCCAACTTTCGCATTTAACAGCCCCAGCGGCAGTTTAGCAATCCTGATCCATATAGGAAAGGAATCAAAGGCATATTCATCCAGAGTCCGTGTTGGAATGAAATCCTCCATGACAAGAGCTTCCCCATTGAACATCCATGGCCCCCCTTCAAGCGCCCATCTCTTCCCTGCTGGCTGGTGGAAAGTGAACAGGAACACGTTTCCCCTAGATCTTTGCAGTCCACACCCTTCATGGGACACCAAACTCGGCCTACTGATTTTTCGAGTGCCTCTGCCATTGCTGGTTTCTCCGACAGTAGCTTACCAAGGGCTTGCGGTTCAATCACACCATACCTCGATGAATCTGCCCAAACGAAGCTGACTCCCTTCCGTTCCTCGTCCGTCAGCCGCAAGTTGTCCATCAAGCCTTCAACTTTCTCCATCGCCACCAAGATTTGAAACCAGAGGACTGGGAACCGACTAGGGTTTGGTGTCTTACGATCACGCGCCCTAGCACACGTGAAAGGCTTGGAGGTGGTGGGTGTTGGGATCGCTGGTGATGGGAGGGGACACGGGAGATCGGGACTTACACCCGGGATCGAAGACGTGAACTCGGAGCGCTGGCGAATCGGCAGTACACTTGCGATCGGAAGAGCGATCTCCAGATCGCCAACGCAGTCGCCAGAGCAAAAACTAACCGTCACCTGAAGGGACAGACTTATCGCAGCTTGAGGTGCTTTCTCGCCTATGCCTGTTTCGCTGGCTCGCTCCGGAAAAGCCAGGAGCCAACACACCCTGTTTGATTTCTCTTGGGTGCTTTTTCCAGTAGAAAGCAGGCAAAAGCCCAAAGAAAAACGCCCTAAGTCTTTTTTTAGAAAAGCACTCGTCATAGGTTCAGCCGTCGTAAACTATAACATATGCCTACGTAGGTTTCGCCGTAGGATTTTTTTAACAAATTTATTTTAACATTTATTTAACAACTAGTACACCATTTGATTCAATTTGATTTGAAATATAACATGTTGTCGTCACGGCTAAAGCCGCGAAAGCCCATGTTTCGGCCGTACGAGCACCGAAACCAGAAAGCCTTTACGATGGACCAAAGTTGCTTGCTTCTCCTTCTTAATTATTCCATTAAGAATGACAGTAGATCCTTTGCTCAAGTGGTCTCCTCTCCGCCACGTCTTCCTCTCAAATCCTTTGTTCTCCCGTCGACGGTGATGGGCGATGGTGGGAGGAAGTCCGGTGGGAGGCGCCGCGGCAACAACAACGTCGGCGGCGGGGGGCGAGGCGCCGAAAACAACGTCCCGCAGCAGACGGCGCGCAACAACGTCTGGCAACGCACGCCATCGACGAGATCTGGAGGGAATCTCTCCTCCTCCGGATATGAGAGATGGGATGCGGCCGCAGCTCGCAGCAAGCAGGGTGGAGCCGCCAAGAGCAAGCAACTGGATGGAGGTGGTCACGGCGGTGCTCATGGATCTTCCTCGACTTCGGTGGGAGCTAAGGGTCCTACGCATAAAGCCTGGGTTAGAATCCACAACATCCCTGTTGAAAAACGCTGTGATGCTCATGTGGCCTATGCTGGTTCCTTGGTGGGTGTTACCGGAGGTGGATCAGTCCACGTTGCATAAACCTAAGTATTGTAGGATTCTTCTCGGGTGTAGAGATATAGCACAGCTGCCTGCAGTGGCTGAGGGTGTGCTGGTGATTTCTTCTATGACTTTTCTTATGAGATTGAGTCTATTGTGGTGCTAGGACCACCTGCTGTTAAAATGATTGTTCCTGTGGGTAATAGTGAGTCACATGCCTCTCCAAAACGTGCTAGAACTATGCGGCTTCAGCTGCATCTCCTGGGGGTCAAACTGACCGCACTGTGGTTCCTTCTGGCAGAACTGGGATGGATAGAACCTTGTCTCAAACACCGCAACCTGTTTCTGAGCATGTTTCCGAAGAGGAGAGTGATGATGATCATAATGAGCTCCTTATTGATGAGATTGCCAGAGAAAACAGATGCCAAAATAGTGCTAGTGTGGACACTATGAGTGACAAGAGTCCAATGACGCATAATGTTCTCGGTGGGGTCTCTCAAATCTGTTCTCCTGTTGTTGAGAAGTTGCAAACATTCCAACTGAAGTTTCCTGCACCTATTACTCCTTCTGTTGAGAAGGATAATGTTTCCCCTGATGTAAATGTGAGAAACAAGAATTTAGCTATGATCTCTTATGCCTATGTGGTTGCTGGAAAAGAATGGCCTGATAACCTGGTGGTGGAAGAAGTGGAAATGGAATCTCCTCCTGTCCTGGAAGAAAGGCAACACTAGTTTGTTCAGTCTCCTCCTCCCGAGCATGAGAACCCTGAAGATGAGGTCTCGGCAGTGCGACCAGATGCAGTTGTTGTTGAATGTGGCAGGACTACTCGGGAGAAGATGCACAGGGTCCTTAATCGTGCTTACACTAGTGGAAACAACCCCTTTCGTCCAGGGGGCCAGGGGGCATCTGTCCCGGTTGCACGAAAATCCGGGACAAATGCTATGCATTGGTCCCGGTTCGTGTGCCCGAGGCAGCAGAAACCACCTGGTGGCATCTGTCCCGGTTCGTGGGGAGACAATGGTCCCGGTTCGTGGCATGACCCGGGACCAATCCCTAGCCATAGGCCACGTGGCACGCGCATGGGCATTGGTCCCGGATCATTCCCCAAACCGGGACCAATGTACCTTCCCCTACATATGGGGCCTCACAGCCCCCTTCCCTTTTTTTTTGCTTGGGGGAGTGAGAGAGGTGGGTGTTAGTGTGTATTGTACCTCGTGGCGCGGGAGTCCTGCCGCGTGGCGCGGGAGTCCTGCCGCGTGACCACGAATGCGCGGTATAAACTGCCGCGCCTCGAGCGTCTTCTCCTCTCCACGCACCGTCGTGCCACCACCATGCCTCCGAGGAGGAACAACACCACCGGTTTCCGCGGCGTCTGAGCATGGCAGAACGGAATGTTCACCGCGAATATCCGCTGTGGGGACGACCGCATCCCCCTCGGCTCCTTTGCGACGGCGGCGGAGGCCGCCCGCGCTTGGGACGCGGCGGCCTGGCGCCTCAACCGCCCGCGGTCGCTGATGAACTTCAACGACTGCCACACCCTCAGGGAAGCGGAGGCCAGGGCGCCGACGCCGCAGATCGTCACTGCCGCCGACCACCGCCACCTCAGGCACCGCGCGTTTCAGGGCCTAGTCGACGCCAGGGACGACCGCGTGGTCCGCGAATATTACCGGAACAATCCGGGTGAGGAGAGCGCCGACGAGGAGCTATGGCAGACCTGCGCGGCTAAGCGGGCGGAGCGGCGCCTCGAACGCCACCTCGAGTTAGATGCCGCTCGGGAGGCGAGGACGAAGGCGCTGCAAGAGCTCCGTCGGGCCGACCATGCCGGCGAAGTCTGGGCCTCCGACGATCCGAGGTGGGGGCCTATGTCGGACATACCATCATGCACCTCCGACGACGACGACCAGGACGAGGAGTAGCGCGCTAGCGCGTCTGTTTTCTGTTGGCTGTTTAATAAAATAATTTGTTGTATTCCGGGAAACAGCGGCGCGCTAGCGCGTCTGTTTTCTGTTTTCCGTGTGATTCTTCCTGATTGGTTGGATTCAGACGACTAATGGCATTTCGATAGACGTTAAAAAGAGGGGGACATGCATTTCGATAGATAAAAAGGCATAGTACACATAATGGCAAGATTGGATCTAAATCTAAACGGAGAGCATAGATCTAAATAAACAAGGCAGTACACATAATGGCCAGAGTGCATCGATCTACTAGCTAGTCATACTCCTGCCTAGGCCTATAATACTCCGACTCGTAGTCGTCGTAGTCGCCGCCGTCATCGTCACTATCGTCGGACGGTGCTCTGGACTCCCTCGGAGGATCACGACTCCAGGACTGGGCGTGAGGGTAGCGCAGGCGGGGGTTATCGCCAGCCCTGATGTAGTTCATGACGCTCTGAAGAGTCCGTCCGCCGCCCCACCACATCCGACGACCGGCCTCGTTGAAGTTCGAAGGAGGCGGGCCGTTCTCCTCGTACCTAGCGAGCGCACTCTCACGCTGATTAATGAAGAAGACGTCCCAAGTAGGGCGGTAGTCAGGATTCCAACTAGGATTCCTCCGCTGCTCTGGCGTGAGCTCGTGGTAGTAGTGGTTCGTGATGGCCGCCCGACGCGCCACACCTTGAGGAAGAGGAGGGACCGGCACTCCTCCGGCGCTCAACATCCAACCGGCGGAACGCTGTAGCCGGGCGAGCAGGGATAGTTCGAGGCGGAAAGAGCCTCCGCCTGGATGAAGGTTAGAGTGGGAACGGTAGAAGCCATGAGAGAGTGGTGAGTTTGTATGTGTTTATATCAATGGTGTGGCAATGCATACATATATATAGTGATAAGAAAACATATCCCTTTAGTCCCGGCATGTTTTACCAACCGGGACGAAATGGTTCGGGTTTCGTTTGGACCAATCAGATAGAATCACACGGATCGTGTGTTTCTTTCAAGCGCTTGTGGGTCGTTGGATCAGGGGTGTGTTTCTTTCGAGCTGTTGTGAGCCGTTCGATCAGGGCTACGCTGTTTTTCTTTCGAGCGGTTGTTAGCCGTTGGATCTAGCACTTTGTGAGTCAGAGGACCCTATGTATAGCCCACCTTCATACACCGGTCAGTTCATCGACCAAATACAAAACAACAGAATTCGCCAGCATACGTTATGCCGTGCATTTGGTATGTATATATGCACTTAGCAACCAGAAAACGGATTTGAATGTAAATAGTAAAATAGTTAATAGTTTGAATAATTATTTAGGTAAACAGAAAACGTATTTAACTTAGGCAAATTCAAGCAATTTTCATGTTGAAATTTTTTCAAATTCGAAAGTATATAGAAGTTATTCATGTGCATATTCAAACAATATTCAAATTTTGGCGCTAAAACATTTGGCGCGCCCGGCCAAAAAAGCATCTGGACGGTGGCCTTTCGTCCCGGTTGCTGCCACCAACCGGGACTAAAGGGGCCTTTCGTCCCGGTTCCTGCCACCACCCGGGACGGATGGCCATGAATATATACACGTCACCGTCCCGGATGGCCACAGAACCGCGGGCAGGGACGAACCGACGCCGTCAGGCTGCCCATTTTTTCCGTCGCCGCACTCCGCCGCCGCGCCGCCACTGTATCATCCCTGTTTTGCTACAATAGGGTTTGTTATGTTGTGCTCATGTCATTCATGCATGAAAGAATTTTGAAACAATTTAAATTTTTAATTTAAATGAAACTGGCATAAAAATCACTTAAAATGATCATCCAAAATTTGTTTTCAAAACAATTTCAAAATTGGAAAGCAAAGACATGGTGAGTTTGCAAATTTGATAAAGTTTACAAAACTTATTTTTACCAATTTTTGTTTTTGCAAAACGACCCAGAAATAGTGTTTTCCCTCAGTTTTTATAAACAGAAAGTTATTTCTGGAGTTTCTACTTCTTACGGGGGGGTTTCGCAAAAATCCTTTTTTATCATCTTCTACCTCTGCCAGTAGGTGAGCTGCTTGCCGCCGATGCCGTGGCCACCTCCTGCTTGGCCTCTGCCGTGGATAGAGCCGAGAGGGAGGCGTCCTAATCCTTCCTCCTCCCTCTGCCCTCGCTCACGCACCCCCTCCCTCCCTGCATCTCGTCCGAAACCGGAACCCTAACCCTAACCCGAGCTAACCTCCGCAGCGCACCATTGCCTCGAGCTCCGGCAAGCTCCGTTGACCATGCAGGATGCACCACCGAGCTCCACACGTCCTCCTCGAGGAGTAACGCGAGCTAGGATGCCTAGGAGCGGCCGAATCGCCGTGTTCCTTCCAACTCCGGCCGGTGGCCGCCTCGCCAATTCCGGCGCCACCGTCGCTTCTCCGTCCTCCCCGACCGTCTCCTCGCGCTCCCGGTGAGCTTGTCGTCCTCGTGGGCTACTTTTCCCTCTTCCCCGCCGCCTAATTGCGCCGTCGCGTCACGAGCCACCGCCGGCCGCCGCAGTTTCTGCATGCCAGCGCTGCTCTGGTGACCCCCTGAGGGCGACGCCACCACCCCTCTGTCCGCCTCCCTCCCCTAGTCCCCGTGGTGGTGTTCGATTTCTGAATCGTGCGCTCAATCGCGCGATTGCGCAACGGCACTGCCACGCCGGCCATTGATGATGTCACCTGGACGTCATGATGATGTCATAATACTGTTTTTCTTATTTTGAAAAAATGCTTAATAATTACAGAAAAAATTAAAAGTGAATAATGAATATCTTTTATTTTATTAATCAGAAAAATAAAGTAAAAACATGGAAATGTTCAGAAAATTAAACTCTACCCAAACATGTAATTTCCATACATGTTTGACAACCTTTATTTTTGGACATTATTTAATATTGTTTAATTCTTTTCAAATAGAAAAATAAGTTTTTATTCACTAAAATCAGAAAATTAAAAGTTATATACCAATTTGCTCAAAATGAAAAATGCAACCTAGTTATGATATTTTCAAACCAATTTGAGCAACTAAAATGGTACTCACCTTCATAACCACCCGAATTGCCCTCCGGGGCCTATTTCGGATTAATTTCAGTAAAACTTCATAACTGACATACGAACCCTAGCAACCCATTAAACCTGTCTAGGGCTTTATTTCAGCGCATTAACTTGCTCATGAATACATATTGCACATTGCATCGATGCCATGGTTGATTGTTCTTCTTTGTTTCGGTGTTGCTTCCCCCTCGGTAGAACGTGACTCCGAAGAGAAGGCTAACAACTTCATGACGAATACTTGATCCTAACCGACAAGTCAAGCACTTATTCCTGAAGACTTTATCTGGTTTTCTTGAAGCAAGGAAAGCATAACCTCTTATCTGCCCATCTATGGTTTCGAAAGACTTTTTGACTCTCGTACAATGCATTTGATTCCAATATATCTTGTGTCAGTAGTTAGAGTTGTCCTATATCATGCATAGCCTAGTTATCCCGATTCACTACTCCTAGCAGCCATAGGTTTGATTATGTTCATCGCCAAAGCCTTTAATATGTTGTGCTTAGTCATACATGCTTGCTATCTCTGCTCCATCCGGTTGATGAATCAGAGTTACGAAAGAATCTAGTATGATAGGATGTTGTGGAAAGTTAAGATAACTTGGTTAACATGACTTAAAGGTGTGGATGATGAGACCACAGAGGGTCTGTGGTGGTTGTCTCGTTCATGCCCCTAGGAGCGAGTTCTCGTCTTCGAGCCAAGACTGAGTGTGCATCCACACGGGGCTTAGATTCCCCTCGGTCTCAACTTGCCTAGTTTGTTCCATGAGTCGCCTAGTTCGGGCTTTCCATTTGGATTTGCGGGGATATTAAAAACCTTTTCAAAACTAGGACGTGGGGATGTATCGGCGCTCTGCGGGTAGGTAACCGTCGAGCATTGCGCACAACGATAGAGACCCGGCAGGAGATGGCCACTCCCTATTGGCGGTCCATCTCTACTCGGAGCGACTCATGGAATAGGCGAAGCAAGGGAAAGATCGTGGTCAACCTTCATCTGTCGGCACTTCCTGGACTAGTGCTAATCATGTGGCATTAAGAGTTGGTTGGTACGTGTGGTTAAAGTTGTACACCCATGCAGGGTTAAATCTTTTCGAAAAGTCGTGTCCGCGGTTAAGGACGACTTGGTGACGGATTCTGTGATCATAGATAATTTGAACGGAATGACTAAAACTTGTTGATAACGAATGAAGGATGCCTCCTCGGAGATGCCGATAGGGGTTACCTTGTAGATTGAGTTACCAGAACAACTTGAGGTGGTGATCTTTGAAGCACGAGGTGCTGATATGAGTTGGTGGATTAAAAAGATGATGATATCAGTAGTTGAGTAGCTTTCTCATCTGTTTTCAAAATACTCCATGAGACGTGCTATTCCTCCCTCAACTTGGAAAACAAAGATGTCTTTACGCAAAATAACCTTCATAACTCTTTCTAAAAGAAGCAGATATATAATAGGTTAACTAAGTCTTGTTGAGTACCTCCCGTACTCATGTTTGCTTCAACTTGGTTCAGGTGGAGTTCATCAGTTCGGTGGTGTTTCGACGTGGACATCGACGAGTAGTTTGGGGTTCCCAGGTAGCAGCCTGGAATCTATGGGCTGGGACGTCGCCTTATGTTGCGGCCTCTTAGCCTTTTTGGTTCTTGTTGATTAGCAACATAATTTGCCTTCCGTTGTCTAATGTAATGTTGGATCGTGCAACCTCTGCTTGTAAGCTATACTCTAGTAACACCTGTTAATACAACTTTAATGTCTAGAGTGTTGCTTTGATCGGTTGTTGGTTTCGAGCTCATTGTTATATATTTTTGGCTATGCCTGCATAGTTGTCGCAGTCGAGGGGTTGTGGAGCCGATGATCCATGTCCGAGCCCGCCTGCCGATGTGATTCGTCCTGGGGCGAGGTAACCCCAGTAACCCTCGATTGTTGTTGCACTTTCTGGACACATAGCATCTCTGTATAACTTTGGTCCCGTTCCTTCAGTTTCATCCGACTCGTGGACGCTTGGGTATGCGTAATTGGTTATGAATAGCATAGATACAAGGAGTAGTAGACCGGGGATCCGGACTACGTGCCGATGAATCCGGTCTGCCTGTCCTTGTTTGTTGCGGCTGGGGCTGGTAACCCTGAAGCCCTTGTGAGTCCATGGCTAGGAGCACATAACAGTATGTATATCTCTGGGTCCAGGGTCTGACAGCCACTGCCCCCTCGCGCACCGCCCTACCCTGCCGCCGCACTCCTAGCGATGGTAATGGACCCAAAACATAAACCCTAGCGATGTGGGCTGACATGCAGGAAATGATTCAGCGGTAATTTCAATCTTTATTAATTTCAGTATTTATATATGGCACTATATCGACTACTTTGTTTCATTTTCGGATATCAATTGATTACTAACTCTTTTTATTCTTTTTTTTCTCGGGTAGCGTTTGGAAGAGGTTCATAAAAAAGGCCAGGGTTGAATGGAAATCAGAGCTTACATTTGATGTTGTGCAAGTAAGGACTATCTAGATCCGCGCGCATCTCCTTGATTCTAGTGTCGATACCATTATCATGTCTGGTTGATTATTATTTTGATTGAAATCATGTTCTCGTAAAGTGCTTGCAACAAGGAGACGGGAATCACTTGTGCGGATACTACGTTTGCGAGTTCATTCGTCAGACGACATGTCCCAAGGGCAGAAATTTAAAGCAACTTCATGTACGTTAGTCGTCAATTCTTCTTATTAACATCTATTTTAGTTACTTAGTTTCATTAATATATATTGACCACTCTTCTTTATATTAGAACGAACGGCTTCGGGACGGTCTTCTACCAAGGGACCGCATACGAGCAATTCAGGAGGAAATTGCGGGCTTCTTAGATGCAGAGGTCCTAAACGTAAATGGAGAGTACTATAGCCCCGGTTGGAACTGAATTTTATTTTGTAATACACTCCATCCGTCATGTAATATGATCGATATACTTTGCTTCCGTAATATAAGTGTTCATATTCTGCTTTATATATGTATTACTTATTCGTTCATGGGATCCGGGAGCTCCGGGGAGGGTCCACCGAGGCTCCTCTCTTCTCGTGGGATTCGGGAGGTCCGGGGAAGGGCCACCGGGGCACCTCTCTTCTCATGGGATCCGGGAGGTCCGGGGAGGGGCCACCGGGAGGTCTGGGGGTCGCAAAACACAAATTATAAAAATTCTGCCGCGGCAGAAGGGGCATGCATCCCGGGTCATATTGAGGACCGGGACTAATAGCCCTGGCCAGGTTCCAGCTAACGAGCCACGTGGTCAGCCCCATTTGTCCCGGGTCCTGGCACAACCGGGACCAATGGGGAAGGGGTATTTGTCCCGGATGCCCCATCCCGGTTGCACAACCGGGACAAATGGGACTTACGGACCGGGACTAATGCCCCTGTTTCCACTAGTGTGAAGAGGCTTCAAGGAAGAGGAATCTGGAAGGTAATGATTTGCCATCTCATAATACCTTTTCTGTCGTGTCAAATCTTGAGATTATGAGTAGAGCTTCTTTGATGGGATTTGATTTACCTTCTGATAACTTTGAAAGTATTGACCTGTTGCGTGAGATGGATAATTCTAGGAATAATTTGAGTAATAAGAATGCTTCTATTAGTTCTATTCCCTTGGTTGTTGTGCATGACAGTGGATCATGGACTCCTGTGTGTCTTACTTGGTTAGATGATGATGATATGGATAAATATTTTACTCTTGTTAAATTAAAAAAACAAAGAAAACCTGGTGGTAGGCAAAATGTGGTTATTAGTAAACCTGTTACCAGGGGTAAAAAACGGGATGACACGTCTACTCTGTCCCCTAGTAGACATGTCAGGTGCAAGAAAATCCCTCATGGTTTTAAATGACGTCGGTCTTTTGGAATTCTAGGGGGGTTGGAAAGAAAGGGATGGCTACCTGTATTTTGGATGTCATGAAAGATTGTAACCTTGATTTCGTTGGTATGCAAGAGACGATGAAAAAGTCCTATGATAGTAGTTTATTTCGCAAGCTGGACCCTGATAATAAGTTTTTTTGGAAGTGGATTCCCTCGGTTGAGAAATCTGGTGGTATCCTTTGTGGTGCCAAATATGAAACCTTGGAGGTGCAAACTGTCAAACTTGGGGAGTTTATGATTCACATGAATTTGTGGGATAAGTCTAAAAAATGTCGTTGGGCTGTGATTGTGGTTTATGGTCCTGCCCATGAGAACCTGAATAGTGCTTTCCTTTCTGATCTATCCTCCTTCTGCAATTCGATGGATTGCTCGTATGTTGTTGGGGGAGACTTTAATATTTTACGTTTTGCCTCAAAAAAAATAAACCTATAATTCTGCCTCATTTCTCTAGTGTGTTTAACTCTATTATTCACACTTTGGTGGGCCCATCTGCCTGTTGATATGCATTTATAAGTTGATTACCAAAACTCTTTCTATTAGATTGGAACCATTTACTAATAAGCTGATCAGTGTACAACAAAATGTGTTTATTAAGAACAGAAATATTATGGATGGGGTTCTTTCCTTGCATGAGGCGATGCGCCATGTACATGTTAAAAAACAAACGAGGATTGTGTTAAAAATAGATTTTGAGAAGGCGTATGATAAAGTCAACTGGGAGTTCTTACTTGATTGCCTTAGGTTGAGAGGTTTTAATAATCTTTGGTGTTATTGGATTGGCAAAGTTTTGCATAATGGGACCGTGAGTGTAAAATTCAATAATGTTGTTGGGCAGTATTTTCAAAGTGCCAAGGGGGTTAGGCAAGGTGACCCCCTGTCCCCTATTCTCTTTAATCTGGCTGGAGAGGTTTTGACTAAAATGGTGTTGCGTGCTCAGCATAATGGGCTTTTTTCTGGTTTGTCCCTTGATCTTGTGGAGGATGGAGTTGCCATCTTGCAATATGCCGATGATACAGTGTTTTGTATCTCTCATGATGTGGATCGTGCAATTAACATGAAACTTTTGTTGTATATGTTTGAACTCATGTCTGGGCTTAAGATCAATTTTGAAAAAGTGAAATTTTCCTGATTGGGGGTGACAATGATGTTGCGATGTTTTACTCATATCTTTTTAACTGTCAGGTTGGCCAGCTCCCTTTGAAATACCCGGGGGTTCCTATTTCTTTTTCTAATCTTAAAGCAGTGGACTGGGATTTTTTGGATGCAAAATTCATTAAGAAACTTGAAACCTGGATTGGAGATGCAGCCTCTTCTGGGGGGAGATTGACGTTATTGGATTCTAGCTTGTCGGGCATACCCTATTACTATATGTCGATGTTCTTATTTAGCAAAGGGCTTATTGAGAAGCTCGATGAACATCGTAGGAGGTTTTTTTGGGTCCGGGAACGGGGACAAGAAGAAGTATCATATGGTTAAGTGGTCTCGGGTGTATAGATCGAAGAAAAAAAGTGGTCTTGGGGTGAAAAACCTGAGAAGGCAAAATATTAGCCTCCTTTGCAAGTGATGGTGGAAACTCGAGACTCAAAATGGCTTATGGCAACAAATTGTTCATGCTAAGTACTTACGAAACAAATATGTGGCTAATGTTAAGCTCAGGGCGACAGACTCTCATATGAGGAAGAATTTGTTGAAGGTTAAAGAGGCTTATTTCCTTGGTAGGAATCTTTTATTAAAAAAGGGCAACCTGGTGCGGTTTTGGAAAGATGGGTGGTTGGATAATCGTTCCCTGGCGGTGTCGTATCCTATGCTTTATGATATTTGTCATGAACAGGATTGGACCTTTGATAAAGTGGTGGCATGTGATTTTAATGTCCCTTTTCGTCAGAGATTTAACGACATTTTGAATGAGCAATGGAATTTTATTGTGGAGGAAGCTAGGAAGCATGTACCATCTAGTGAGCAGGATGTGGTCACCTGGAGTCCCTCGGCCAATAAAAAAATTCTCCACTAAGTCAATGTACCAGGAACTTAAGATATTGCTGGGTCTAACAATAAGTGGATCTAGAAGGCAAAAAATCCTCTCAAAATTAAGGTTTTTCTTTGGCAGTTGTTCCAAAATGTTGTTCTTACTCGCGACAACCTGAAAAAAAGAAAATGGAGTGGTAATCCTTTATGCTCTTTTTGTGGTCAATTGAAGAATGCTCGTCACCTGTTTTTATCTTGCTCTCATGCTAGGGTGGTTTGGGGATCTCTTGGTGCTGTCCTGGGTACTAATAGTTGTCCTAACTCCTTGTGGCAATGTTTGGCTTGGTTCTATGCTTTTTTCCCTTTTGGGTCGCAGTTCCATATGCTTATTTTGGCAGGAATTTGCTGGGCGATTTGGATTATGAGAAATAGAATAACATCCGATAACTTGGTGCTGAAATCTCCTCTGGCTACGGTGTTCTATGTGTTTCTTTGTTACATTACTGGGCATGTCTGTATGGCGAAGAATACCGTGCGGCTATCGTTGGTAGTGCTGATCAGTTGATGAACAAGGCGGCTCGCTTGGCGTCTATCGCTGGAAACTCCAGGTCGGCGGCGGGCGATGGCTAGAGGATGCTCAGGATCACCGGAAGTTGATGCATGCTAGCTGAAGTTCTTCGCTTTGGGGTTCGAGTGGCTGTGTGGTTCTGTAGTCTGCTGCTTCACTGGTTGCTGTTGAACCTTCTGGTTGGGTGTCCTGTTTTGAACTTTGATCTGGTATCGTCCCCTTTTATGTGGTGAACTTGTAGTTTAGGGGTATGGTTTTTGCCCCGTAGTGTAGCTTCAATGCCGAGGCTATGCAGCGGGTTTTCCTACCGTTCTTTTTCCTTTTGTTTCTACTCCGCTTCCCTGTCCCTTTTGCTGGCTTTGGTAGCTGAACTTTGTATTTCCGTTATGCAAGTAATGGAAACGGGAGTAGCCCAAACAAAAATTTCTCAACCCCGTCATGATTCGAAATAAAATATATGTGAAGTACATGCGGGTCGACGAGTAGATTCCATTCCCGTGATCGGTTTCAGGTTTTGTCGACTCTAACTTTTTAATTTAGACCGAAAATTCACACATTTTTTGACAATTCTTTTGTCAAATTTTTTTTCGAGTAACCTCTGGAGGAGGGCAGGGGCATTCCTGCAATTCGTATAAAATAGAGAATTGACCGAGTTTATAAGTAAGACTGGTCCCAAAAACCATACATTAGCCTTTTTATGAGGGAAAAAAGACCGACAAACCGCACAAGCGAGGGGCCGTCATCCACACGAGCAACCCTAGCATTGCTCGAAGGTGATCCATTCAAGTCAGCGAACCCGCTGCCCTCACAGCCCAAGGTTGTCACCTAAGCCCGTGCAAGGTCACCGTCCTGCCCCGTAGAACCGTCCCTGCAATGGAGACCGAGACCGCCGCCTCGGCGCTCCACCACCTTCCGGAGCCACCGCCCCGACTCTCACCTCTTGTCGAGACTTCATAGTAAGGTTCATGGACGGGGGTGCCATAAGCCTACAGGTAGAACCACGATGGACGTGGAAGAACTGGAAACGAGAACACGGGTTTTACCCAGGTTTGGTACTTGGCAACTTAGGAGACACTTCTACTCCTGCAATCTCACTAAATCAGGGCTGAAGCCTGAAGTATACATAGTACAATCGTGAGTATGGTTTCGCTGGCTCAGCGAGGATGAACTTCCCGGCGAGTTGGCTTCTAGCTAAGTTGTGATCTTGTGTTGTTCCTTGCTCCCGTCCGGCTATATATAGATAGTCGGACTAGGGCTTACAAGAAGGAAACCTAAAAGACTACGGAAAGTATCTAACTTGGAAAGTAAGTAATCCAGCTTCTCTTACAAGTCGTACCACATTGGACCATGGTCCGGGTTCTTCTAGAATATGGCTTCGTGCGCGTCAACTTACTAGGCCGCCCAATGAACTCCGTTCTATTGCCTGTGGGTCACCCTGATAATCTGGCCTTCGGCCAATGCCGGATATACCCCTATTTGGCACATATCCGACAGTAGCCCCCGAGAAGGATTAAGACTTTACTTCGCCTCACCTTGTAGATTTGTATTCTCTTCACAAATGTCGGTGTTTTGTCTTGATTCTTCTTTTAATAGAAACTTTCAGTGTCAAACTCGGATTTACCGAAATCCGACATTTCTTCTGCGAGTCTTCGCGGAGAAGGAAACTGCGATGCAAGCAGTGAAATCTTGCTTACGTCACGAACGTTTGGGTTCAATAAAAAAATCTGAAACCATATCTCTGACAGATTCTCGCGCGAGAAACGAGGAGATAGCAATTATCACCCTGTCCCCTCGTTTCCTGGGTTTTCTGGCGATACACGCGTTTCAATCATCCAACGGCTAAAAGAGCCGTTGGGACTAATCTCGACGTAAAGTCGGCTATAAATAGCTACCTCGGGGCCTCTGGTTTATTCTTCCACACCTTCTTCCTCCTCGAGCCCCCAGAGCACAGCCACTCCAAGCCTCGAGAGAAAGGAACGCAGAGAAACGAACCCGTTCCTAGAACCTCACTGGAGATCTATCATAGGTGGTGTTTGTTAGTCTGTACGGTTGCGCCGCCCAAAAATGGCCACCGGAAGCCCTGCACACGCCTCCGAGCTCGCCGCCAACATCAACGCGGCCATAGAGGATATTATCCAAGATCTCGACCCGGATGCCGGAACTCCTCCACTGCCGTGCCGGAAGTCTCCGAGAGCGCACCGGCAGGAGGGGATCTCAATCCCGCCGCCGGAACCATGCCTCCACCGTATGCCGCTCCTCCTCCTCCTCCTCCCTTCCCCAAAACCGAGGAGGGGAATTCTTCCGCCCGTGACAGCGACAACGCGGCGGCCGCTGCCACCGCTGGAGGCGAAGACGGAGAGGAAGATGTTGGGAACTGGAGTCGTTGCAACGTGGCAGTGGTTCTCCTCAACACAATGGAGAAGGACAGGTTCATCGCCAAGGACAAATGGCAGATGGACGAAGACGACTCCTAGCCTTCTCCGAAAGACGGAGAGCGGGTTGTTTTGGCCTCCCATATCAATCGAGGTATGGGTTTCCCACCTTCCGCGTTTTTCATCCAAGTCCTCAACCACTACGGTGACCAACCCACAATCCGCCACCCAACTCAATTCTATACATTATCGGGTTTCAGGATCTCTTTGAGGGGATTCTAGGGATAGAACCCCGCTTAGATTTCTTTCAGTATTGTTTCAACGTGAAACGCAACACCACCGAGGGTGTTCTTCCAACCCGTGGGACCGTCTCCTTCAACCTCTGTAGGAATAGGGAGGAATTGTTTCCAAAAATAAAGACTTCCGAGTCCATCAAATTCTGGACGGGCTCTTTCTTCTTTCACTCGGACATTACGTATCCTGTAAAAGGATACGGGAATTCCGCCTTTCATCAATTCCGCAGCCACACCTCAAGAAAATTGGGCGTTGGATGCGGTCCAGGTTTTGCCTCCGGACCCGATGAGAATAAAGAGAAGGATCGCGAAACTTGTCTCTTCCTCTGACTTGCATGGACATGGTCATATGCTGGCTCGGACGGAGGATCCAACCTCTTGCTTATCGCGGCGGCCGGCTCCTCTGTGAGTACTTGGGCCCTGACAACGCAATGAGGGTGACAAAGTCCGCTTTGTCGAAGAAGGAATTTAATAAGCGTGTCAACCAACTTGTAGCTACTCGTGATCAATACGAGGAAAGTCTACAAATGTATAAAGGGCAAAACACCGCTCCCAAAGTATGATTTCAATTTCTGCCTTTGGGGAAGTTTTTTGAACTTTTGTCTTTCTCGGATGTTTTACTAACCCGGATTTATTTGTTTACAGCTTCTTGATCTTCCAGAAAAGCAGCTTGCCACCGATGATGAACTAGCGGACCTCAAAGACCGCTTTCAATCAGCAGGAGAGTGGAAACGCAAGAAGATCTCTTCAAGCCAACAAATGATCGACCTTGACGGAGTCGCCGTCGCCACTTCTAGGTAAAACTCGGAATTTTACCTGTGTATGCCTTTTCTTGTGTTCCTTCTTTGTCGGATTTTTTTATCTCGGTTTCTCTTTATTTTCTCTTTTATAGCCTTACTCCTGTCTCTTTGAAGGGAAAGGGCATGAAGAAAATGAAGGTTGTTGCTCTTAGGGGGCCTAAGCCATCCCCTGCATCTGCCCTGGATACTCCAGTGGCAGCTGGAGAAGAAAATTTGGCTGCTCGGGAAGAACACAACTATCCCTTGCAGACCAGCCAGCCTGATGGATCCGACCCGGATGTGAGGGAAAGGGAGGCACTTGACGAAAGCGTTCCTTCTACGCTTCCAGAAGCTGAGCCAATGCCGACTTTTGACGCGAAGTTAAGGGTAAAACAAGAGGTCTGCTTTGATGAACTCAGATATATACATCCGTGGGCCAATAAGTATTTCGCCTGAGCCCCCTTGATTCTCTCTTGGCCAAAAGGAGGGTTAGTAGTCCGGAATAATTACGTCTTCTCACCTCGGCTGGTTCTCCAAGACGAAATCCACCATATGGGGATTACCTTCTCGGAATACGCCAAGGAATTAGCCGAAACACTAGGCGGTTTGCAAAAGATGAGCCATGTAATATCTCTAGCCCCCAAGTATTGAGACAAAACCATACTTTCTGTTTTCGTGTTAATACTTTATCTTTTTTTGCCTGCATGTCTTTGTTTAACGAATCTTTTCCTTTGTATGCTCTTTAGCAAACTGCCCAAAATATAAACGTGGAAGTTTTCGAGAAGCTGACCTTCAAGAACCAAGAGGTGAAATCTCTTCTTGGTATTCTTAATGAGAAGGACTCGGAGATATCCGAGATTCAGAAGCAACTTAAGGAGACTGCCGATAAGCACATTTTTTCTTTCCTTGTTCTTGATTCTGAACTTTCGAATTTTTTACTAAGTACTTTTCTGAGTTTTGAATCGTTCGCCTCTCTCTTTTCATAGTCACTTTGGCCAAAACCAAGCAAGTTGCTGAGGAAGCCGGCAACGTCGAGACCCTCCGCAAAGAGAATTCTAAGCTTTACAAAATGACTGTAAAGCTTCATAAGGACCTGGAGGCGAGCCAACTAGCCTTGGGTTTGTCCGAATCTCGGGCTTCCTCACAAGCTGAGAAAGACCGGAGGACCATCTAGGACCTCGAGAATGCCCTGAATCAACGCCTTGAAGAAGGCAGTGAAATGGACAATATCCTTTGTAAGTTTTTGTACTTTTACCAAGTTTTTTTTACTGTGCATTCTTTTTTCTTCCCTCTGTTTGTCTAACCTTTACTGGTATTTATTAACAGAGGGGGATCCTTTGATTACTCGGATTGACCGCGTCCGGGCTTTCGGGACATTCGCCACCGAGTTGAAGAATGTCGAATGCTGCTTATTAATAAGTGCATTCCGCACAGAGCCGGCAAATTCTCGGAAGTTAGCAGGTTCCCGGAAGCTATTGCTGAGGCGACGAACCAACGCGAATCCTGGCTCTAGTCTGCTGCCCGCGGTGGTGTCCGCATGGCCCTAGGGCTGATGCGGATGCATTATCCCACTGCCAAGTCTTGGCGCATCGCCACCGGTGTTCCGCAAGGATACACCAAAGCGCAAAGGGCGGAAATATTCGAGTCTATCAAAGGCCATGCCTCTAAGATAGCTCGGATGGTCTCTACCTTGACGTTCTACCCGGAGGAAGGAATTCCAGCAACTCCGGACAATCCGAGTGATAGCGACGAGGACGACGACGAGGATTTCATGGACACCAACTAATCCTGCGAAGCCATTAGTTAAATAGGGTGCATTACTATTCTTACAATGTAAACTCAATTGTAATGCATTATATTCTTTTGTATGAACAAGTTTCTATCTTTGCAGTGAATTTAAACTTTGCAAGTTTTCTCAGAGTTTTAATTCCCTTTCTTCTAAGTTCTTTGGTTTATATGTTTTAACTTTCTTTAGTGTTAAAGTGGTTCCAAAAGTATGCAATCTTCACGCCAAGTGATCGGGTTAAGTAACCAATCAGTCAAAACTCGGAATCATGGATTATACCTTGGCATTTTTACTTACTAAATCAAGTGAACCAACACAACAAACAATCAGATAATACTTAGGCATAATAAGGAATTTGAAAAGTATGAACTCCAGGCACACTGGCACAATCTAGGGTTCTGAAGCCTCCTTAGGCCAAAAAAGCATTCAGTTTTATAACTCCGAGCACGCAGGCAAAATTCAGGTTAACATTGAAGCAAATTGAAAGATCATTGGGAAATAGATAAGACAGAAGCATGATTTGAACAGTAAAGACAAAACAAACAACAATGCATGTGTTTCTGACAACTTTATTTCATGATCTCAATTTTGTTTACATAGAATTTAACTAAGTGTAGAAGGGACTTAACTGCTGGATGCTCCAGGGTCTTTTTTTCTCTCCTAGTTCAACATATATGCCTCTTTTTCTCTCGTGATTCGAATTTTTCGGGTCATCTTCCGTATCTCGAATATCTACAAGGTAATATGATCCATTTTTCATAGCCTTGCTAATGACGAATGGTCCTTCCCAGATTGGGGCTAACTTGTGTTTTCTGTCCTGTACCAATCTTAGCACCAAATCACCTTCTTTAAAAGATCGGTGTTTGATTTTCCGACTATGATATCACCATAGTCCTTGCTGATAAATGGCGGATCTTTGCAACACGAGTTCTGGTTCTTGTTCTAAGATATCAATGACATCATGATGCGCACTTTCGGCATCCGAGTCATCGTATGCCTACACTCTTGGGCTATCATGGATCATGTCCGTAGGAAGCACTGCTTCTACACCATAAACCAAGAAGAAAGGCGTTTTCCCTGTTGATCTATTTGGCTTTGTTCGAATACTCCAAAGCACGGAAGGTAATTCTTCTACCCATGCTCCAGTTGCTCTATGAAGAGGAGTTTCGAGTCTTGGGCGTATTCCCTGCAGAATTGAACTATTCATTCGTTCAACCTGACCATTGGATTGTGGGTGTGCCATAGATGTAAGATCTAGGCGAATTCCCACTTGTCGGCAGTATTTTTCCAACTCTCCAATTGAGAAGTTTGTCCCGTTATTCGTGATTATACTATGTGGTATGCCATATCGCATGACTATGTCATTGACGAAATTTCTGGCGGTTACACCGTCAAGTTTTTTGATGGGTTTTGCCTCCACCCACTTGGTATACTTATCCACTGCAACGAGTACATGTGTAAGTCCGCCTCTTGCAGTTTTGGATGGCCCCATCATATCTAGCCCCCAGACCGCAAATGGCCATTTTATGGGGATAGTCTTGAGTGCTTGAGCCGGCATATTGGTCTGCTTGGCGTAATAGTGGCATCCGGCACATGTGTTCATAATGTCCTCCGCATCTGTCTTGGCTGCAAGCAATAAAAACCCAGCACGGAATGCTTTTTTAACTATGTTTTTTGACTGAGCATGATGTCCGCAATCTCCAGCGTGGATATCTTGCGGAATATCTCGTCCTTCTTCTAGAGAAATGCAACGCTGAAAAATTCCGATAGTACTGCGTTTATACATGCAGCCATTGATTACCATGTATCCTTTGCACGGGCATTTTATCTGCCTTTGTAAGACTTCATCTGCTCCATCCGGAACCTTCTGATCAACTAAGAAGTTTAAATATGGAATTGTCCAATCCGTATTAACGAGCAAAACTTCTATTGACTCGAAGACTAGGGGGTAGTCAACATCTCCGCCTTTTATTGATGGTTCATACAAGTGCTGGACGAATACACCTGATGGCTAGGTTGAGACTCCAAGTGCAGAGTGTGTAGCTAGTGGCAAGCCTTCTTCCCCACGAGGGTGACTCGAGGGTTTATATCAAACTCTTGGGGAGCCAGTATTTCAGCAGTTGTCTTCCAAGCTTCCTCCAGGATCCTGCAAACAAGTAGAGAATTTTGTGCCCTCAACCTCACCAAGTGGTTGTCAAGCACAAGGTGTGAGACTTCTAAATTGCAATGCAAAACTGAAAGTAAATGTGCAATAATTAAATCTACTACTAAATGCAAATGAGAAAATAAATATGCAATGGATTGTTTTTGTATTTTTGTGATGCAAGTGGTGATGGAGAAAATGTAAATTCGAATTGGAGATGCAAGTAAAGTAAAGTGCAAGTAAAGTAAATTGCATCAAAGTAACTAGAGTGTTTTCTTATATTTAAAATAGGACCGGGGTTCATGGTTTGACACTTGCATTCTCTCAAATAAAGTGGTAGACAGTGGACATAAAGAATTACATGTGAGATTACAATAACATGTTTAACATTGAGTACTTTCATATGGGCATCACGTCCTAGCATAGAGATCTCTACGGTCATATTGATCCCCTTATACTCCACCAAGATGCAAAATAAAATCATAACACCTCGATAATTAAGGAAAAACCAGAGTATAGCTTTAAGCAATGTGACATGAAGTTGAAGTAAGAACTTGCTAGATCTAGTCATGGAGATTGATTAGTGTCACTTCAAATCCCCGGTAACAAGGTACTCCTTTTTATCCCTAGTGAGGTAACTAAGAAAGGTTTAACAAAACCTAAGTGGATCGCTGAACTTCTGTCACTTTCACAGCACTAGCCACCCCCGTTACTCCAACTAATGCACCCATCACCCCACACACGCTCTCAAGAACTAGATTGATCAAAGCTAGAAAATAAGAACGGGGTACATAAGATACATCTACTCAAATAACTCAAGAGAAACAATTGCAATCTCAGATTCAATAACTCATAGAAAAGATCCACCACATAGGAATTACAACGGTGCCCGTAATCATGTGAGGCAGCTCATACGGATCTAATTAGTGAAGCACATAGAGAGAGATACAAGTGCTACTTCCACAAACCCATAGCCCTGGGGGACTACTCCCTCTTCATGGAGATGTCGATGGAGATGACGTTGGAGGGGTAGGAGATCACACCGGCGGCGCCCCGCCGGAGTTTTCCCCCTCCAATATGGAACTTCTGGTCTCTGTTTCAGTGTTTCGACGGCGCTCCTCTCCGTAAGGGCACGGGGGACCCTTTTTATAGTTGGGTTTAGGTCAAGACGGAGTCGGTAAGTCGAAGATGGAAGGAATTGGGGCCACAGGGGCCAAAAGGGGGCCTCTCACGCGGCCAAGGAATCTGGCCGCGTGGAGGGTCCTCTTTTGGGCCTCCTTGCCCAATTCTCGTGGATCCTTCGCCCGCAAGTCTTCTCCTTCCAAGAAAATGACCCCCGCTGATTTTCAGGTGATTTCGCGGAAGTTTGCCCCTCGTCAAAAATATAGAAAACGGGTTTCTGACAGGCAGGGTTAATTCCATAAAAGTTGGGGGACTTTGTAATTTAACTCCAAAATACTATAAAACATTGAATTATACCCTTATATGATGCAATAGGTAATAGAAAACCATGTGAAAATATGCAAATTTCATCTATGCATTTTACATGCATCAACATCCCCAAGCTTAACCCATGCTCGTCCTCGAGTATGAAGGTGATAAAACTAAGATGGGTTTTGCATATTGAAACAATCATGGGATATCAAGGAGGATTATTCATGCTACATATAATCAAATGATTAATACTAGAAATGAGTAGCAATATACAATTCATGTTGTAAGAAATATCAAATATGCAAGCAAAGATGCTTCATGAAAGTTCACAAAGTGTATAATGAAATAAAAGCACTATGGACCAAATGCATACATAAAATGAAAAATAAAATCCATATTGGTCAAAGAATAGCATAATGGAGAATAGAAAATATGGTGGACACTTTGGAGAAAATTGAGTAGAGGTAAAACATGATCAAGTCTTATTTAGCCTCTAAATTATTCAACTAAAATTACTAAATGAAATGTGGCATCCATTGATCTAGGACTCTCATTGCCACTTTATCACTAGCATCTTAAAATTGTGAGTATTGAAGTAATGAGAATGACAAGGTGGTTGAAAGCCTCATGCCCGTGAGTGTGAAAACCTACTCCATGATTACTCAACTTAAGATTCCTAATAAGCTTTGTACAATCATAATAAGTATTAATGACATCATAGAGAACCGCAAAGAGGTACCTCTTGCCCCATGACATGGAAACAAGCCCATGTTACAATGACAAAATGAACAAACGGAGTAGACTCATCATCCTTTTTATTTTCATTCACTATTATGAATAGCTTCTTATTTTATTATAGGATGTGTTGTAGAGTCACTCAAGCTGTAAGTAAATTTCCACCATGATAAAGCATGGCTTGGGTTAGCGGCCCAATGCGTTTTCTCTAGTCATATAGATATTTACTCATCAAAACTTACTATTCCTCTATTTCATTTCGGCATGGCAGGAGTCCAAAAACAAAAGTACATGATATCAAACAAATGTAATTTTTTGTGCAATGTTGAAAGCTTTCCGGTGATACACGTTTATAGCTAGCTCCCAACCACACACTTGTCAAATGCAAAACTTGTGGCTCCCATATTGGGTCATGTTTATTAGATGCATAAAAAGTAAAGTGTGCCTCAAAAGTTCGTGAGAGTCCTATCCCGAGTTCAACCCATGACAATTAATAAAGTGAATATATTAATTTAGAACATAAATAACACAATAACATGGTGAACAACTCGGAATAGCAATGAAGCTAATGGGAAGATATGGTGGACTCACTGGAAATACTTGTCTAAGGAGTGTTGGAAACAAGTTTTTACTTGTTGGAATTTTTAAATTTTTGGGCTAGCAAGAGGGAGATAGTTGACCAGCTACTATGCATGCATATGTCCATAGAACTACTCATTTCATGACAAACTAAATAAACCAGCAATTAATATCAAGGACATGAATAAGAGATAGCTCAAGACAACATTATTGCAAATTTCTACACATAAAAAGCCTATAAATCATGCAAACATATGTAGCTCTTCAAATCAAATCAACCATGGCATCCCTATTCCAAGTCATAATACTAGCATCCAATACATTCCAACCCCAAACTCCAGTAGCTCAATCTCATATAAAATGATGGTGGTGGTCTTATCAAAACAAAAAATAAAAACAAAAACTAGACGCTTCAAGTCTCTACGATAAATGCTTTGCTTAGAAAAACAGAAAGTAGATGTGTGCTAACCAAAAGAGTGTAGTTCCAGTGGGGTGTTCATCACACCCCCAAGCTTATGGCTTTCACCATTCTTGGATGTCTTGAGGCGCAGCTCCTCTATTCCCTGTGAAAAAAACTTCACAAAACATGTTTCTCCCATTCTTTTTCTGTGGGGTGAGATTAGCAAGGACAAACAAATCACATGCTCGCTGTGCAAAATTCCAAATCAAATGCTACAGTAGATAGACAATAAGGTTCATTATGTTGTATGTTCACTCTCTTGCTTGAAAGAATCATGGATTCGATTCCCAAGCCCAAAGAGTGCATAAAACAAAAGAAGGCAGAATCTGTCCAGAAAAGCAACAGCAGCAAAACAAACGTTTTTTCCTAAGCTAGACTCGTCAAAAAATTAAGCCAATTTTTGTGCTTACAGAGAACGAAAAGTTGCAGAAAATACTAAAAAATTAGCTCAATCCGACATACCAATAAAAACGTAAAATCATACGGTGAGCAGACTCGTGCTGAAACAGAAATTTCATGCACTAGGATAGCAACTTATAAGTCCAAATGGGTTTGACTTGACTCTTTATTGAAAACTCCAGAATTAAAACAAAAAAACTAATCTCTTGAGACAGCAAGAGGAAACTAGGAAAATCCAAACAAAAATAACCGGGTTGCCTCCCGTAAAGCGCTTTCTTTATAGCCATATAGCTAGGCTTTACTTACTTGATAATCAAGAGGGATAAAGCTCATGAGGGAGCTTGTTCTTCAGCGTGCCCCTCTTCCTTGGGAAGTGCTCCATGCTTTTCTTGTGAGGGAACTGAAACTTGACATTCCCTTCCTTGCAGTCTATGATTGCACCTGTAGTACGAAGAAAAGGTCTACCCAAAATAATAGGACTAGGGAATTTATCCCCCATATCCATAATAATGAAATCAACGGGTACGAAATTCATGTGAAATTCAATCATAATATCTTTTACTTGTCCTACAGCATGTTTAGTAGAGTTATCAGCAAGGACAAATTCACTTGAGCATTTTTCTAAATTTTCTAGTTCTAGCAATTCATATAATTGTTTAGAGAGTACCGATACACTAGAACCTAGATCTAACATAGCATGGTGAATTTCTTTTCCAATTGAAACTAGAACCTTGGGGATCCATGCATCCCCAAGCTTAGGAGGTATCATGGCCTCATTCTTGTACCTAGCAATTTTTTCTTGCAAGACATGATTAGCAATATAAGATCCAAAGCCAGGTTGATTAACATTTATAGTGGGATCACTAGCAAATTTTTGTAGAGTAGCAATAAGTTCTTGCAAGCTACTTTTTTCTAAATCAAGCAATGGATCCTTAATTTCAGTAAGCATCATAATTTCCTCTACTTTACTCTCTAATTTAGCTAGCATGCTTGATTCATGAGGACTAATTTCATCTTTGCTAGCAAGATAAGACATATATGGAAGTAAATATTCAGGGTACTTCACTATTTCATTCAAAGTTTCTTCTAAGCTAGTAGGGACATGCTCACTTGTATTCTCAGCAATATGATCAATATTTTAATAGGAGCAGCAATAGTAATAGAATTCATTCCTACACTAGGTTGTGCTTGTGGCTTTCCTGCTGACATGCTTAATAGAGTTGCTTGATTATCAGCTAATTTTGACAATGCTTTATCTAAATTCGAAGATTGAAATTGCAATCCTTTAATATCACTACTAATGGATGCAATAGACTTATTAACTCATGTATCATAGCATTGTGACTAGCAACTTGTTCCATAAGCAATTTATTAGATTCAGAAATTTCACTAGAAGGCTTCCACTTATTTTCATTAGCATTAGGATATGGAACAAAAGGTTTATTTGGCACATAAGGAGGTTTACTATATGAATTGTAAGCATTACCAAAACCATTGCTACCATAATTCCTAACAAAATTAACATCCACACTTCCAGAATTACTACCAACTATCTCCTGCAAAGGCACATTCTCCATATTTTGTTTATTAATAAAGGCAAGAATAGTGTCCATTTTAGAAGACAAATCATTGGTTTCTTCAATTGAGTTGATTTTCTTAGTGGGATTGGGTGCTCTTTCAGTATTCCATTGACTATAATTTTGCAATATGCTTTCTAATATGCTCTTAGCCTCACCTACAGTTTTACTCATAAAGGCACCTCCAGCAGCAGAATCAAGTATATTTCTAGACATGTAGTTTAGACCATTATAAAAGAGTGTAGTATGGTCCATTCATTTACTCCATGTGATGGGCATGTTCTAAGCATTAATTTAATTCTATCCCATGTCATGGCTACATGTTCATTATCATTTTGCCTAAATGAGAGGATATTACTCCTATTTTGCAAAATTTTAACGGGAGGATAATATTTCTTAATGAAAGCTTCTTTTAAATCATCCCAAGACTTTATACTAGCTGTAGGTAGTGAAAGTAGCCATTCTTTAGCCTTTCCTCTAAGTGAAAAAGGAAATAATTTCAGTTTGAAAACACTACTTTCCACATTTTTAAATTTTTGCATATCACATATTTCCATGAAATCATGAAGATGCATAGAGGCATCCTCCATAGCACTACCACCAAATTGCTCTCTAGTAATTAAATTCAATAAACTAGGACTTACTTCATAGCTTTCAGCTTGTATTTCAGGTGTAGTAATTGGACTAGCAATGAATTGGTCATTGGGTGTATTTGTGTAGTCACTTAATTTAGTTCTATCACCCATTTTAACAGTTTTATGTAGTTTTTAATTTTTTATGCAAAACTGAAAAGTAAAGTAACTAGGCAAATTCGAAATACTAAAATAAACTAGATAACTAAATGCAAAACTAAAATGCAAACTAAAATAAAATATGCAAGACAAAACAAAAACAAAACAAAAACAAAAACAAGACAAGAAACAAAACAATCTACTTGAAAGAAGGTGGAGATAGAAAGGACGGTACTCACGTAGGTGCAACCTCCCCAAGCTTAGGTGTTTGCACACCTTGTTGGTGATGAAGACTTCTTGTGAGCTCCCTTGGACAACTCCTTCACCTATGGCTCCCCGGCAACGGCGCCAGAAAAACGCTTGATGGCTAGGTTGAGACTCCAAGTGCAGAGTGTGTAGCTGGTGGCAAGCCTTCTTCCCCACGAGGGTGACTCGAGGGTTTATATCGAACTCTTGGGGAGCCAGTATTTCAGCAGTTGTCTTCCAAGCTTCCTCCAGGATCCTGCAAACAAGTAGAGAATTTTGTGCCCTCAACCTCACCAAGTGGTTGTCAAGCACAAGGTGTGATACTTCTAAATTGAAATGCAAAACTGAAATTAAATGTGCAATAATTAAATCTACTACTAAATCTAAATGAGAAAATAAATATGCAATGGATTGTTTTTGTATTTTTGTGATGCAAGTGGTGATGGAGATAATGTAAATTCGAATTGGAGATGCAAGTAAAGTAAAGTGCAAGTAAAATAAATTGCAGCAAAGTAACTAGAGTGTTTTCTTATATTTAAAATAGGACCGGGGTTCATGGTTTCACACTTGCATTCTCTCAAATAAAGTGGTAGACGGTGGACATAAAGAATTACATGTGAGGTTACAATAACATGTTTAACATTGAGTACTTTCATATGGGCATCACGTCCTAGCATAGAGATCTCTACGGTCATATTGATCCCTCTTATACTCACCCAAGATGCGAAATAAGTCATAACACCTCGATAATTAAGGAAAAACCAGAGTATAGCTTTAAGCAATGTGACATGAAGTTGAAGTAAGAACTTGCTAGATCTAGTCATGGAGATTGATTAGTGTCACTTCAAAACCCTGGTAACAAGGTACTCCTTTTTATCCCTAGTGAGGTAACTAAGAAAGGTTTAACAAAACCTAAGTGGATCGCTGAACTTCTGTCACTTTCACAGCACTAGCCACACCCCGTTACTCCAACTAATGCACCCATCACCCCACACACGCTCTCAAGAACTAGATTGATCAAAGCTAGCAAATAAGAACGGGGTACATAAGATACATCTACTCAAATAACTCAAGAGAAACAATTGCAATCTCAGGTTCAATAACTCATAGAAAAGATCCACCACATAGGAATTACAACGGTGCCCGTAATCATGTGAGGCAGCTCATACGGATCTAATTAGTGAAGCACATAGAGAGAGAGAGATACAAGTTCTACTTCCACAAACCCATAACCCTGGGGTGGACTACTCCCTCTTCATAGAGATGTCGATGGAGATGACGTTGGAGGGGTAGGAGATCACACCGGCGGCGCCCCGCCGGAGTTTCCCCCTCCAATCTGGAACTTCTGGTCTCTGTTTCGGTGTTTTGGTGTTTCGGCGGCGCTCCTCTCCGTAAGGGTACGAGGGACCCTTTTTATAGTCGGTTTTAGGTCAAGACGGAGTCGGTATGTCGAAGATGGAAGGAATTGGGGCCACAGGGGCCAAAAGGGGGCCTCTCACGCGGCCAAGGAATCTGGCCGCATGGAGGGTCCTCTTTTGGGCCTCCTTGCCCAATTCTCGTGGATCCTTCGCCCGCAAGTCTTCTCCTTCCAAGAAAATGACCCCCGCAGATTTTCAGGTGATTTCGCGAAGTTTGCCCCCTGAAACGTCAAAAATATAGAAAACTTTTGACAGGCAGGGTTAATTCCAAAAAATGTAAATAATTTAACCCCCAAATAAAAAAACATGAATTATACCCTTATGTGATGCAATATGTAATAGAAAACCATGTGAAAATATGCAAAATTCATCTATGCATTTTACATGCATCAACACCCGGTGGCAAATTTTCAACCTTTCCGAGACCATGTGGGCTAAAGCATCCGCGTTCCAATTTTACTCCCTGTTGACGTGATGTACTTAAAATCCTAGGAAGCAAATGGCGAACTCGTCAACTGTTCTGCGATACTCGGCCATTATGGGCCTTTTTGCATCCCATGTCTGGTTCAGCTGATGTTGCACTAAGTCCGAGTCATCGTAGCAAAATATGCCACCTATTTCTTTTGCGATATGAAAACCATGAAGCAATGCTTCGTATCCTACCACATTGTTGCTGGCGTTGAAGTGTATTTGTAATACATACTCCATTGTGTCGCCTTTTGGAGATTTGAGCACCACACCAGCACCAGCGCCTTCTTTTATTTTGGATCCGTCAAAATGCATGATCCAATATTCCGACTCCGGCTTTGGTGTGGATTCCATTGCTTTTGTCCAATCATCCACAAAATCTGCCAACACCTGGGATTTGATTGCTGTCCGAGGTTGGTACTTAATGTCGAACGCATCAAGTTCAGTGCCCCACTTGGCTAGTCGGCCTGTTGCGTCCGTATTGTTAATAATATCCCCTGTTGGTGCTTTTCTTACCACTGTTTATGGATTGTCCTTGGAAATAATGACGGAGTTTCTGAGATGCGAAAAATACGCCATATGCCAGCTTTTGATAATGTGGATACCTTTGTTTTGACTCGGAAAATACCTCGCTGATGTAATACACCGGATGCCGATCTGTAATACTTTTCTCATCTTTCCGTATTTCCACAATTATCACGACACTAATAACCCTGTTGGTTACTGTAAGATACAGTAACATGAGTTCTTCGTCTTTTGGAGATGCCAAAATTGGAGCTTTCATCAAAGTTTCTTTCAAATGGGTTAATACTTTGTCCGCCTTTTCTGTCCATTCAAATTTGTCGGATTTTCTTCAACAATTTGTATAATGATAGAGCTTTGTAACCAAGTCGGCTTATGAACCTGCTTACAACGGCTGTAGAACCCGTCAATCTTTGGACATCTTTTAGACACATAAGCGTTTTGATGTTTAAAATTGCTTTGATCTTTTCCGGTTTTACCTCTATTCCTCTGTGAGAAATGATGAAACCCAGAAGTTTTCCTGAAGGAACCCCGAATACGCACTTTAATGGATTCAACTTCATTCTGTAAGTGCGGGAGATTGTCAAAGGTTTCTCGTATGTCTTCAAGGAGCGTATCTTTTTTCCTTGGAAATGACAACAATATCATCCACATAAACGTGTACGTTTTTGCCAATTTGACTATGAAAACATCTTTGCATGCAACGCTGGTATGTTCCACCATCATTCTTCAGGCCAAAAGGCATGGTTATGTAATAGTACGTTCCATAGGGTGTTATAAAAGAGGTTTTTATTTGGTCTTCTTCTTTCATGCGTATTTGATGGTACCCTGAATAAGCGTCCAAAAAGCATAAAATCTCAGTGCCAGCAGTGGTGTCTATTATTTGATCGATTCGCGGTAATGCGAACCTATCTTTTGGGCATAATTTATTCAAACCGGTGTAATCTATACACATCCTAATAATAATACTATCCTTCTTTGAGACTAATACTGGGTTCGTAGACCAGCCAGTATGTATAACCTCCCGGATAAAGTCAGCTGCTAAAAGCCGGATAATTTCCTTGCCAATAGCCTTCCGCCTTCTTCCATCAAAACGACGAAGACCATGTTTGACGGGTTTTGATCCTGGAATAACCTTCAGTTGGTGCTCAGCAAGTTCCCTGGGAACACCTAGCATATCAGCAGGACACCAGGCGAAAATGTCCCAGTTCTCACGTAGGAACTTGATGAGCACGCTTTCCTATTTGTCAGCCGTTCCTGTTCCCACCACGACAAACTTTTTCGGATCTTTGGGGTCCAGAATTACTTGCTTTGTATTCCCCGAGGCTTTGAAACTATCTGCCGACTTCCGGCTTTCTTTTCCTGCCGGCATTTCTATCGGTGATACTTTTTTTAGCCTCCCTGCAGTTTTTTCATCCTTTGAATACAGATCATCGTTAAGGATGGCGAACGCAGCTTCTGCGTTTTCTGCTGTAGTTTTATAGATGCGTTCGACCTTAGCATCTATCCTGTTAACATGACTTTGCCAAGAAGGGTTTTCAAACCGCTTTTTTGTTGGTAGTTCATCCGGCTTTGAAATTCCGGGTAATCTCGTTGGTTTTATCCCAGACATATTCCGGCGGTCGAATTCCTCAATTTCTTCATGTTTTGCCTTTACAGCAGCCTGGGCTTTAAGAAGGTTTTCCTGAGACTGAAATAAGTGTTTCCGTTGCCGCATGATGGCCTGCCTTCCGACTTCCAGCAGTTCCGGTGGTTCATGACGTGCAACCGGGGTTTGGATCAAATCGATTGTCGTGGTGGTGTCACGGCAGATGCCATAGGATGGCTAAAGATGTGGGGACGAAGGACGCTGGAGGCGCTCGGGGAGGGATCACGCGACGAGTAGACGCGTGAAGGATGAAACAGGCACTGCAAACAACACGATCTACCCAGGTTCAGGGCCCTCGTGAGGAGGTAAAACCCCTACTCCTGCCTTTCTCTCTGTATTTTGATGTCTCACCGAGTAGCCACAGTACAATGTCTCTTGCTACCGAGTAGCCACTCTTCTCTCTACGTGCGGAATTAGGTCAAGAATGTGAACCAGTCTCCGGATCTAGGTCAGCATCCCTTGCGCAGGAGGGGGCAGGACACCTTATATACTCGGTGCCCAGCCGGATACAGCCAAATACAAACAGATGTCGACATTGTGTGCACACCGTCCTTCTTCCGAGTTCCCGCTGACAGCTTTGGCTTCTAGATTTGTCCTGGTGCGGAAAGTCGTTGGGCAAAACCAAGTATCCACTCTGTTATCACTGTGGCGAACACAGGGTAGGTCCCCCCTATCCTGCGACGCCCTGCTGACACACTGTCGCTGACAGGAACGCCGCCCCCAGATGAACAGTGCTGTGAACAGTGCCAAGTACGGACCCGGGATACGCGGGATTCGGTGTCAGAACGGCTCCTTTGACTTCTGGCCCGAGTATATTCCCGCCATTTCTACTCGGACCAGCTCTTCTATTCGGGGGAACATAACTCTCTTGATTCATCCTTCTGGCCGTCTAGGCGTAAGACCGGGTAGCAGTTGACCGGGTAGCGAGTACCGGGTAGCCGGCTACTCGGCCAAACACCCCTTCTGATCTTGCCTTTAGCACTTGCCTTTACCCTACTCGGGGTTAACCCCCCGACAGCAGTCCCCGAAGCTGGTAGAGTCCTGCGAACTCGTTCACTGGGCCCTGCCAGCTTAAAAACCAACCTTAGCGGTCTTGCCCTTGAATCTTGGTATACCGAGCAAAACCTCCGAGTAGCCCTTGATTATGTTTCTTCTCTTCCGAATAGGACCACTTTCCTTCTCTGTAGCCGAGTAAAATGACTTGGTGAAATCTTGAAACGGAATCTCTGCGTGGCAGAGCACAATCCGGCTTTCCGCGCAGCAACTGGGCACGTGTCACGTGGACACGACTCCGACGCCTCGGTGCCCGGGAAATGACAGGCCACGCGCCCAGTTTTCACGGGGTGGGCCCACCAGCCCGTTACGTCCGATCACGCGCAGTAATTGCCCACGATCTCATCGTGGGATCTAATGCGGCCGTTACGCGCGCGTTCCGCGCTGTGTGCGTTTCTAACCGGCCCAAAGATCCCACGTCGCACGATTACTGCCACGATCGATCCCACTACCTCAACTCGTAACGGTAGTCTGAGGGGCGGTATAAATACCCCCTCGGTGACTCCTTCTTCTCCTTCCGCTCGCACTTTCCCCTCTGCCTTCTCGTTTCTCCGCCGCCGCAGAGCTCCTCGCCGCCGCGCAACTTGCTGCGCCGCCGCGAGTTCTTCCACAACACCAAATCCTTCAACCTTTTCCCCCAATTTCTTCCTCACTGCCATGGCCCGCGACGACAACGCTCGCGCCGGCTGGGCCGGATCCGAGGTCACCGCCGAGGATTGCCAATGGCTTGTGAACACCCGGAGGGTTCCTCCCGGCGTTTGTTGCCGGCCACCTGGCGACGAGCTCGTTCCGGCTCCGCAGGAGGGCGAGCATGTCGTCTTCCTCGCGCATTTCGCGCGAGGATTCGGCCTTCCAGCCTCAAACTTTTTCCGGTCGTTTCTCGACCATTACGGCCTCCAGCCACATCATCTTCCTCCAAATGCCGTCGTCTTCCTCTCATACCACGCCGTGGTATGCGAGGCCTTCTTGGGCGTCCGCCCTACTACTGCAACCTGGAGCAGATACTTCTTCTTTCGACAGCAGAGCAAGGGCAAGAAAGATGGCGCGGACACCAGCCGCGGGTTGACGGAGACAGGCAGCGCCATGATGGTGCAGCGTGGTGGAACCAATCACCCACGCATCCAGGGGTTGGATTCTGTCCGCAAGTGGCAGAGGACCTTCTTGTACGTGAAGAACGTCCCCGCCAAGAAGGGAGCCAAGGTGGAGGACCGCATCAATCTGCCCCGCTGGACCAACCGAGCTCCCACTGGGCAGAACTGGCGGAGCAAGCCGTCCCTCGACAGCAACCTGAAGCAGATGGACGAGCGCCTCGCTCATCTGCTCGGAGAGGGGCTCAAGAGCGATGATCCGATCGCCTGCTGGATCTCCAGGCAAGTGCTGCCGCTCCAGCACCGCGTCCATCTCATGTGCTACATGGGCGGCCCCCGCGACTGCACTCGGACAACCACGTTCGAGCTCAGCAACGCTGATGTCGCCACTTGGGCGCGGTCCATCATGACCACTGGCCTCAGGGACCACTGGCAATACGGCTTCATCCCGTACAGCCGTACGAAGCCGATTGAAAGGGTTAGTACTTCTCATTCTGTTTCTTGTTTACATGCTCCGAATAGATAACCTTCTCATCTTGCTGTAATTGGTATCCGCACTCTGCGCCGAGTAGGACACTTAGCAGAATTGCTTAGGCTTGCTGTGCTTTATGTTTGCACGCTCTGCCGAGTAGCATACTTAGCAGAATTGCTTAGGCTTACTGTGCTTTATGTTTGCACGCCTTGCCGAGTAGCATACTTAGCAGAAATTCTTAGGCTTACTGTGCTTTGTGTTTGCACGCCTTGCCGAATAGCATACTTAGCAGAATTGCTTAGGCTTACTGTGCTTTGTGTTTGCACGTCTTGCCGAATAGGATGCCTTTATGCTACTCGACTAACTTGTGATGCTTCTCTGTTCCCCAGGTCCTTGCTCGTCAGCTTGCCGAGAGCGCGGAGTGCTTCGAGGCTAACTGGGAAGATGACCTAGAATAGGATGATGAGGTCTCCTTCGAAAGCGCGGACAAACTCAACATTCCCCACGCCGCTCAGACAAAAAAACATCACGTTGACGCGTCTGTCCGTGATTGGTCCGAGGATGATGACGAAGGTAATTGAGCTCATCTTGTCTGGCCGCTAGTAGCGCAACCCCACTTCCTCCCGCTTCTGAACTGTTTCCTTCTTCCCAATGGTACAGACGATGCCAACGCTGAGGAGGAGGGCGAGGACGAGGAGGAGGACGCCCTGGCCGTTGATCCGCTTTCAGCCGCCGCTCCTGTTACTCGCAAGAGGACGGGTAGCGGTGCTCAGGAGCCCCCCTCCAAGAAGACGAAGACGGCCGGGAAGAAGACCAAGAAGGCGGTGGCAAAAGGGCGACGGCTACCCCCTTGCCGCAAAGGGTAAACCACTTTCTCCTAAGCTATACACCTCTGTGGCCGCAATTTCCCAATCCTTTTACTCCGCTGTTTCTTCTTGATTCCCTTTGTCCTTTTCTCTTTTCTAAACTTTTTTCTTCTCTTCAGCGCCCCTTGGACGCTAGTGCTGCCGTCGCATCCACCAAACCCAAGAAGAAGACCGCCATCGATGTCGACAACCTCATCGAGCTCTCTGAGGAGGACGAGGACATCGCACGGGCCGAGGCGCGTGCATCCTCTCCCGTGAAAGGAGACGACTCCGACGACGCTCGGTACATGGACACCGACGCCCACGACACCGAGCAAGAGCAGCAGGCCCGCGCAGAACAAGAAGCGCGGGATGCTGATCGCGACGAGAGGCCACCTTCTCCTCCTGCCACCACGACCGAGGAGAACTTAGAACAAGATCTTGAGCAGCATGATGACTCCGCTCTTGAACGGCGAGAAGAAGACCAAGAGCAGCCAGCGACAGGGGCTGGTGAACATGACGACTCCGCGGCCCAGCCGCTGACAGAAGGACAAGACGCCACACAGCAAGACCCCGCTGCCGAGCAGCGGGTTGAGACCGTTGATGAGATGGAGCAGGATCCTCCAAGCCACGCGCAGCCAGACTCTGCGCAGGGTGACGCTCAGCCGGACGCTGCGCCGGGTAGCACGCCCTTGGCGCCGCCTACCCAGCAGGGCACTTTCTCCACCGCGCCAAACTCCCCGCTGGTGAAGAAGACCAAGACATCATCCAGCCCTCCGGCCAAGCAGCCTATCAAGAAGATCAAGCAGGAAGCCGTTGAAAAGAAGGCTGCCGAGAAGAAGGCCGCCGAGAGGCAAACTTCCGGGAAGCAGGCCGCCGAGAAGCCAGCTGGCCAGCCAGAGGGCACTGTCCGCAGGAACCCGCCGCGTGTCGGTGCGCATGGTGCTGCCACGATGCCGCCGCCAAGACCAACTGCCAAGCCCGGCCAGCTCACCATCCGTGAACCTGACGTGACTGCTGACACCGCCGCAGGATCCAGCTTCCCAGATCCACCCAGCTTCCCACCTTATATGGTGAAGATGAGCCAGCAGCACAGCATCCCAATGACCCCAGCCGAGAAGAAACTTGCTATCAGGAGGGTTAAACAGGCCACGGCGGTGGACTCCAAGCCTCCAGCCAGGAATAAGGACCGGTCCGTCTCGATCTACTCGCGCGAGGTTCAGGAAACCGAGGTAACGTCCACGGGCCTTGAGCAGATAGTCGACCGGGTTGGATTTATTGACGCTGAGTGGGACAGCGAAGTCCTTGGCAACAAGAACTGGCACGGCACGTCTTTGGGCGATTTGGATCACATGCGCATCGACTGGAACAAGGCGGACATGGGTTATAAGCCCATGACTATCTCGTCCAATACCAGCACGCTTGCCGCCAAGCTGTTCGTCCATCGCAAGGCCGCAGAGGATCTTGAACAGACTTACGCGATAAGCTTTGCTCATTCGTCCCGAGTTGCATTTTCCTTCTCTTCTATTCTTCTCCTTCTTCTTATCCATCACCCAGTCCCCGAGATTCTGGCCGAGTAGGCGGGTACTCAACCGAGTTGCCGCCTTCTCGGGTTGAATCTTCACGACTTTGTCTGATTCTCTTTCTTTCTTCCTCTCAGAATGGCCTTCTGAAAAGAACCAACCTGTACCGGCGGATGCTGTGGTGTTCTGAAAAGAACCAACCTGTACCGGCGGCTGCTATGGAACCACAACATCGCTAGGAGGCGTCTTGAGGCCCTGGAATTGGAGCGCAAGTCCGATGAGGCGGCGGAGAAGGAGGTCATGGATAGCGCCCTCAAGATCTCCGAAGTCGAAAGTAAGCTTTTAGCTACGCGGTTCCCGCGTTTGGTGCTTACGCCCGCTTTTGCTTTCTGCTCTAATCGTCCATTCTCTGCAGGCAAATTTAAAACCTTGGAAGAGGAGCATGCGAACTGCCGCGTCTTTGTCGAGAGCGGTCAAGCCACGATCAAGAAGCTGGAAGGTGAGTTGATGTCTTCTCGGCTTGATTTCTTGCCTTCATCTTGGCTACTCTGCTGACCGTGCTTTGATTTTCACAGAAGATCATAAGAAGTTTGTCGAGGAGCATCTCGACTGTCTCAAGCCTGCTGAGGTGCAGCAGCAGCTTGCAAGCCTTGAGGTGGAATTCAAGAAAAGGCACCTCTCCGAGATGGAACCATTGCAGGTCCAGCTGCGAACTGCTCTCCAGAAAGCCATTGGTCTAGCTACCGAGAGAGATAAAGCAGTGGCCGATAAGAAGAAGACTGAAGCAGCAGCCGCGGCCAAGCAAAGGGCTCTCGAGCTGGAATGCAAGACGCTGAAGGAGAGCAACTCGGATCTCATGCTCCAGCTGGCGCAGTTCCGAAAGGTAGAAGAAAAGCATGTTGCGGACGAAGAGTCATGGTAGAACAAGCTGCAGGCGCTACTCTACGACCTGAATAGTAAGTGCCCACTTCTTTTCTCTTCCCTTTTCCTTTTGCTTCTCTTCTACTCGACTCATTTCTCTATTCTGTCCCTGTCTCTAATCTTTTTGATAGCTCTTTCAGAGATCTTCCCCGACCTCGACTCGTCTTGCAAGCCTGCTCTGGCAAAGGCCCAAGCTGTTCGCACCGAGAAGGGCGAGCCTATGGATGCCAAGGCTTCAATTGAAGACAGCATCACCACCATGCAGGTCCAGCTCCAGCGCCTAAGGGGCGTGGGCACCGATTTGGTGCGCACTGCCTTCCAACTTCATGACCTATTCTGGCCGCGGGAGACTACGCCACCAACCATCCGCGGGCTTGCCGAGAAGCTGACTGGCATGAAGGCCGAGCTGAAGAAATGGCGGGCATCTGGAGCTCGGGCCGGTGCTGACATGCTGCTGCTGTTCATCTGCAGCTGGTATGAAAACCTTGATCTTAACGTCATTCTCGAGATGAGGCAGAAGTCGAAGTGGGAGACGGACCCCGACTGCGTGGCTCGCCGCCAGTCGGTTGCGTACGAGATCGCCCAGTACGTGGACACCGCGCGCTTCATCGACAGCGTCACCGAGCCCGACACAGAGGTGGAGGGCGATGATGACGACGATGATGAAGACGAGGACGCCACCGAGTCTGAAGGCCTGAGCAGCTTCGAAAGTGAGCGCTACAAGACCGGGAAGGGGAAGGCCGCGGTCGTTGCGGACAGCGAGGAGGACGCCGAGAGCGTGGAGATGACGATCGACACCGCGGCCCTCGAGTTCGGCACCTCCTCATGTGCGGCTCTCGACGACACGGCGCGACTCCGCGCTCAGACTGCGGCCTCCACCTCAGCTACGGACGCCACCTCGGTGGCCACTGCCACCTCTGAACAAGCTGCTACCGAGCCAGACGCGGATGCCGCGAAGACCGACGCCGCCAACTCGGAGGTTGATGCTGCTAAGGCCATCGTTGAAACTGAAGCCGCCAAGGCCAACGCTGACGCTGAAGCCACCAAGGCCAGCGCCGAGAACACTGCTGCTTCTACTTGATTACTTCCTGCAACTTCATTCTCGAAACTTTTATCAGATCCCCGGGATGCCGGGTGCAGATGTATCGAAACAATTATGCTTGCCGTTTGCTACTCAGTTTTATTCATGTTTGATATTTAACTTAGTCAATTTGAGAAACTTTGGCTCGATGCCGGGTTGCGTTATCATGCAAGTCCCCGAGTTGCATTTCTTATTCGCTCTTCCTTTTTATCTCAGCTCTTACCCGCAACTTGTTGCTTTTTTGGTACTCGAGTCACAAGAATTCAAAGTTGGAGTTGCAAATACTTAGCCACTTAGAAACACTCATAGTAACGCAGCCCACCACTTAGCCGAAAAGGAGTTAACAAGAAAGAACAGTAAAAGACATCCTACTCGGTTCCTGCACTTTTTCTTTCCTTAGTAATTTTTCTTGTGCTCATTGACCTTTTTGCTTGTTCTCTTGCTTGCCATGAAGCCGGGTTTCGGACAGCTGCAGAGTCGAAGAGTTGGCATGTAGGTTTAAACACAATACTCAACGTACTTATGAAATTTGAAGCAGAGCAACCGAATAGACAAAGAGTAAAGCCGGGTAGAAACACACGGAGCAAGTTTGGACGAGAGCAGTCCCCGAGCTCAATTTCAGATTGCAGAGTAGAGATCCAACTTGGATAAGAGAGTACATACACATCTTTGCTCACGAATGGAAGCGACGAAGTAGGGCTACATTCCAAGTGCGCTTGGATTCCTCTCCAGCTTTATCTACCCTGTTCTCCTGTGATGGACGCATGTCCACGAGATAATAAGCATCATTGTGCAGCGCTTTGCTCACAATGAAGGGCCCTTCCCATGGAGGAGACAATTTGTGCATCCCGGCTGCGCGTTGCACAAGCCTGAGGACCATGTCTCCTTCTCGGAAAACCCTTGGGTTCACCTTTCGGCTATGATAACGCCGCAGGTCTTGCTGGTAGATAGCTGAACGTGACAGAGTAAGCTCTCTTGCTTCCTCGAGCAGGTCAACGTCATCTTCTCGAGCTTCTCTCGCCTCCACCTCAGTGTAGAGGGTTACTCGGGGGAGTCATGCTCTAAGTCTATTGGCAACACGGCCTCAGCCCCGTATACCAAGAAGAATGGCGTGTAGCCGGTTGACCGGTTAGGGGTAGTCCTTAGACTCCACAACACCGCTGGCAACTCGTCTAGCCAACACCCAGGTGTTTTCAGCAGCGGCTCAATCAGCCTTGGCTTTATGCCTGCTAGCACCATGCCATTTGCTCTTTCCACTTGCCCATTGGAGGCGGGATGCACAACAGATGCGACATCTAGTCGGATGTGTGTAACGACCGGGAATTTTCCCAACTGGAGTGTGTTGCTCGTTTTTTCTTTGTTTTGCATCGCATTGCATAAGGCATCACCATGCATTTTAAAACTTGCAACTAAATGAAATTAATTAAAATTTTGTTTGCTAAAATTTACAGAAATTCATTTGATGTTTAAAGCTATTTTTTTTGGCCTAAACACTTTCTGAAAAAAAAATAAAACAAAAAAAAAATGTTTAGGGGCCAGCCAAGCCAAGCCAGGCCGAACTCGGCCCAGCAAAGGCCCAGCCAGCCCCACCCACCGAAACCCTAAATTTTCTCTCCCCCTCCTCCTCTTGCCCCCCGCCGTTTACACTATTTGCTATCAGGTCCCTCCACCTGCTAAAAAAAAAAAGAGAAGCAGCGAAAGGAACCGCACGGGAGAGCGAGCGCATCGCTGCGTCTCTCCCGCACGACCCCCTCGCTCGAGCCTCCTCCTTCGACCGTCGCCTCCCCTCCTCCCATCGCTACCTCCTTTGCTTGCTGCCAATCCCGTCGCTCCTCTCCGACCGCCCCCCCTCCGAGCTCTCCCCTTCGCCTCCCTCCCCTCTAGCTCCGGCAATCCCCCTTCCCTCTCTAGTCTCCCCTCCGCCCCGCGGCCCGGATCAACCAGCCGCCACACCGCAACCCCTGCTGACCGGTTGCGGATGTGGAGCGCGCCGGTGGTGGCAGCGAAGCCGACACGGCAGGGTCCCCAGCGGCTGGGGAGGGCGCGGCAGCGACGTCTCCGGCTACGGTGGCTGGAGCTGGGGTGGTGAAGGGGGCGGGACTGGTGACAGGGAGGTCGTGCAAGGGCTGCCTCTACTCGTCGGTGCTCCGGTCCAAAGGGCGCGGCCCCGTCTGCGTCGGCATGACCCACTCCATCCCCCAAGTTCCTGATCGCCTGGTCGGAGAAATTGAGTTGGGAGCTATTCAAGAAGGTCGCCACCTGTCCAACTTCAAATATGCATGCGCTGGATATTCCATATACCTAGATGACAAGGACAACCCTCCTGGTAATGGAGAGAAGTGTGCAGCGGCTGTCGTCCAAATGCGCCAGTCGCACGTCGCCCCGGATGCCTGTGACAAATGGATGGAGGGGCAGGTTGATAGGACGGTGCCGTCACCGTTTTGGTGTGGCCGAGGCCTTCGTGCCCGTGTGTTCCGTGTCTGTGAACTCGACAAAATTTGCGGCGACAAGTTCGACACCGGCCCGTACCGCATCGACAAGATCATCGCCAACAACTACCGCCACCCCAAGGACCTCGGACCAAACCTCGACCACGACTACTTCCTCGACGAACTGTGAACGACTACATCGTCTTCGCCATGTCCGTTTTGCGTTGGCCGCCTTCGTGCGCGCCCGAAGACCGGGACCGTCAGGTTCGCCTCCGACCCCGAAGACGATGTTGTTACGGTTCGCCCACGACTACTACGACTACATCGACTCCGGATGTTGAACGACTACGTCGACGACGATGATCGTGTGGTTTGAGAACGAACGTCTACTTCCTCTTCGGACCCCGATGAAAAGATCGACCACGACCACCGATGACGTGAACGACTACCTCGGCTACGAAACGAGAACGACTACTTCGACTACTTCCTCGACGTCGACTACTTCCTCCTATGACTACGTCGACTACTTCCACGACATCGACGACTTTGTCTACTTCCATTCAACATCTACTTCCTCCACGTTCCGAAGTTTCCGGCGTTGACCCCGGCGATCCTCTTTCCAACGTGCGAACCCAAACCCTAAATCCCCTATACCTATGCCCTATTTTCTATAACATATCAACTATAATTAAAATGTCATCGCATCATGTTTGCATTGCATTTTGTGGGTGCGGGTAATAGTAATGCCACCTAATAATTAAATATGGAATGTGTTGGGGTATTAAATTCAATTATTGCCCTATTCCATTTAATATTGTTTAGCTCACCTACTTATTGTTTTGCATGTTAATCAACATTTAATATGATGGTTAGCTAAACAACTTGAACCAATAATTATTTGTCCGGACTCCGGTTCCGATTAAATTTCTTAAGTTGTTTCCCCTGTTGCATCTTGCCATGTCATGCATATAAAATAGGATCATGCTGGATCTTTGCCGTAGAAGTAATTGTTGCATCCGGTGTTTCTGTTAGTTCGTTGCTTCTTCCCGGATAGGACGTTGAGATGAGGTGAGCAACGACAAGTTCTGCTACCTTGCGGGATCTCAGGCAAGTATACTCACTTGCTGCCACATGGCTGTCTTTCATCACTTGTTACCGATTCTTTCCGTTGTTCTTTTCTGCTAGCCTTAGTAGTAGTTGTTCTGTTACGAACCCATCACATGAATCCCTTAACCTTGATATTGCCTCACCTCCATACCTATAACCATTGCTTGTTGCCCGTGTCTTACTAGCATGCTTAGGTTGTTTTGCTCGAGTCTGTTACCCGTTACTTTCTGTTATTACTCTTTTTGTTCCGGGGGGCTCGATGTTAGTCAATCAATCCTGTTAATGCTAATGGTAATAATAAACTTGACGATAAGGCACCGGCAAGAGGCCCAGGGTGGTTTTGAGGCCTGCTAGTGTCGCCCCCCCCTAATTAGGAAAAGAGTCTTGTCTACTGATCCATGATGAGCGCACTACCCGCATGTGGGAAGCGAGTATGGGCGCCCCCCTCAACTTGACCCGATTCGCATCTCGTCCAAATCGCCGTACTAGTTCGGGCTTTCCATTTGCTGCATGCATGATCTTGCGAGCCCTTGGATCCCGGGTGGAACTTTCGTAGTCGGCATTTAGGGCGGCGTGATCTTCCAGTGCTATGAAGGTCCCCACTTCTTCGGGGGGTGGATTAGCCGCGCACGCACAGCACGCGGTGCTTTGGGCTTGATGCGAAGAAGGGTTGGTTGTGTTGAGTGCCCCGCTTGGTGGAGTGGCCGCTCCATCTGGCGGGATATTCATGCGTGTACGGTTACTATGGTGCACCCCTGCAGGGTAAATCTTCTCGAGAAGCCGTGTTTTCCGCGGTTATGGATTACTTGGTGAAAGTACTGGCTAACAAGTACTCAGGACAACTTAAACCTAATGAATAACAACCTTTCACCCAATGATTAACAACTTGACTAGTAATAGGCTTATTGACACAATAATCTGAACCATCATTAACTCAACTGTGTGAGTTATCCTCGGATTGCTTCTTCGGATAAGGGGCGAGATCCAGGATGGGTTTGTTTGAAGTTATCTTTCAGTTGGTTACTATTACTCGATCTTATCTCCTTTCTGTTAGCCGGAAGTTGTAGTATAACTCTGTAGTTGGTTAGAGCAGCCCGCTGCCGCTTCTTTGCAATAACCCCTTCCTTTCCGTTGATCCTAAAGTATTTGTATCTTGTGATGACTGGCTACGCCGGTATCTTGTGAGTATGGGTTTTATCCCCCTTGCCAGTACTTAACCGTACTGACCCACGAATCTCTTTCGTGGCTGCAAATTCCTAATTGCAGTCAACAGGTTTGAAGTCTGACGACGTTAGCTTGGGAATCCCTCCGGCTTGGCCTGGGCAGGGATTGGACGCTCTCGGTTATCTTCAGGACTCTTAGTCCAATTTGTATCTTGTCCGTAGCCGGACACTTTGTTGTTTTCTTCCGCTGTTATTTGGATCTTTGTAATGTATCAGTTGTATTCTTGGCTTGTTTGAGTCGTCTTGTATCTATCTGTTTCTGTTGTAATTGTGGAATATTCGTGAACTATTGTAATGTTATCATAAATGGCAACCTGGAATCGGTTATTATGTGGATTTTGGCGGGAATGCTGAAATCTGCATAGTGCCCGATCTCGGGGCGTCACAAATGGTATCAGAGCCTTGGTTCCGATTCCCGATATTGTTTCGATACGAATGGTTATCGAAGCAACGGGTCCGCAAAGCCTGTAGGATAACCTAGCTAACGGTCGTTGTTTCTAGAGTGTCAAAAACTATTTCTGCTAAACTATTTTGGAAAAACATCTCAATAGGATTCTTGTTTTCTCCTTATCTCTATTCTATTCCCCTCCCATCTTATTTGTTTGGAGTCTACTCTCGTACTCAATCTTTGAAGGTGTTAGGATCCTACGTGGGTGGACGTTTTCTGAGCCCTTAACCTAATAGATTCGATCTTCGGAAGAATTCTCGACGGAAGAACATCGTCATCAACGTGAGCAAGAATCTCTTGTTAGTGGTGTCGAGGAGATCAACTGGAAGCACGAAGAATCGATAGTCGAACTTCTTTCCCCTCCCGGGTTAGCAGGTGGATTGCGAGGGCGCAATCCCTTGTTAGTGGTGTCGTCTGTAACGACCGGGAATTTTCCCAACAGGAGTGTGTTGCTCGTTTTTTCTTTGTTTTGCATCGCATTGCATAAGGCATCACCATGCATTTTAAAACTTGCAACTAAATGAAATTAATTAAAATTTTGTTTGCTAAAATTTACAGAAATTCATTTGATGTTTAAAGCTATTTTTTTTGGCCTAAACACTTTCTGAAAAAAAAATAAAACAAAAAAAAAATGTTTAGGGGCCAGCCAAGCCAAGCCAGGCCGAACTCGGCCCAGCAAAGGCCCAGCCAGCCCCACCCACCGAAACCCTAAATTTTCTCTCCCCCTCCTCCTCTTGCCCCCCGCCGTTTACACTATTTGCTATCAGGTCCCTCCACCTGCTAAAAAAAAAAAAGAGAAGCAGCGAAAGGAACCGCACGGGAGAGCGAGCGCATCGCTGCGTCTCTCCCGCACGACCCCCTCGCTCGAGCCTCCTCCTTCGACCGTCGCCTCCCCTCCTCCCATCGCTACCTCCTCTGCTTGCTGCCAATCCCGTCGCTCCTCTCCGACCGCCCCCCCTCCGAGCTCTCCCCTTCGCCTCCCTCCCCTCTAGCTCCGGCAATCCCCCTTCCCTCTCTAGTATCCCCTCCGCCCCGCGGCCCGGATCAACCAGCCGCCACACCGCAACCCCTGCTGACCGGTTGCGGATGTGGAGCGCGCCGGCGGTGGCAGCGAAGCCGACGCGGCAGGGTCCCCAGCGGCTGGGGAGGGCGCGGCAGCGGCGTCTCCGGCTACGGTGGCTGGAGCTGGGGTGGTGAAGGGGGCGGGACTGGTGACAGGGAGGTCGTGCAAGGGCTGCCTCTACTCGTCGGTGCTCCGGTCCAAAGGGCGCGGCCCCGTCTGCGTCGGCATCACCCGCTCCATCCCCCAAGTTCCTGATCGCCTGGTCGGAGAAATTGAGTTGGGATCTATTCAAGAAGGTCGCCACCTGTCCAACTTCAAATATGCATGCGCTGGATATTCCATATACCTAGATGACAAGGACAACCCTCCTGGTAATGGAGAGAAGTGTGCAGCGGCTGCCGTCCAAATGCGCCAGTCGCACGTCGACCCGGATGCCTGTGACAAATGGATGGAGGGGCAGGTTGATAGGACGGTGCCGTCACCGTTTTGGTGTGGCCGAGGCCTTCGTGCCCGTGTGTTCCGTGTCTGTGAACTCGACAAAATTTGCGGCGACAAGTTCGACACCGGCCCGTACCGCATCGACAAGATCATCGCCAACAACTACCGCCACCCCAAGGACCTCGGACCAAACCTCGACCACGACTACTTCCTCGACGAACTGTGAACGACTACATCGTCTTCGCCATGTCCGTTTTGCGTTGGCCGCCTTCGTGCGCGCCCGAAGACCGGGACCGTCAGGTTCGCCTCCGACCCCGAAGACGATGTTGTTACGGTTCGCCCACGACTACTACGACTACATCGACTCTGGATGTTGAACGACTACGTCGACGACGATGATCGTGTGGTTTGAGAACGAACGTCTACTTCCTCTTCGGACCCCGATGAAAAGATCGACCACGACCACCGATGACGTGAACGACTACCTCGGCTACGAAACGAGAACGACTACTTCGACTACTTCCTCGACGTCGACTACTTCCTCTACTATGACTACGTCGACTACTTCCACGACATCGACGACTTTGTCTACTTCCATTCAACATCTACTTCCTCCACGTTCCGAAGTTTCCGGCGTTGACCCCGGCGATCCTCTTTCCAACGTGCGAACCCAAACCCTAAATCCCTATACCTATGCCCTATTTTCTATAACATATCAACTATAATTAAAATGTCATCGCATCATGTTTGCATTGCATTTTGTGGGTGCGGGTAATAGTAATGCCACCTAATAATTAAATATGGAATGTGTTGGGGTATTAAATTCAATTATTGCCCTATTCCATTTAATATTGTTTAGCTCACCTACTTATTGTTTTGCATGTTAATCAACATTTAATATGATGGTTAGCTAAACAACTTGAACCAATAATTATTTGTCCGGACTCCGGTTCCGATTAAATTTCTTAAGTTGTTTCCCCTGTTGCATCTTGCCATGTCATGCATATAAAATAGGATCATGCTGGATCTTTGCCGTAGAAGTAATTGTTGCATCCGGTGTTTCTGTTAGTTCGTTGCTTCTTCCCGGATAGGACGTTGAGATGAGGTGAGCAACGACAAGTTCTGCTACCTTGCGGGATCTCAGGCAAGTATACTCACTTGCTGCCACATGGCTGTCTTTCATCACTTGTTACCGATTCTTTCCGTTGTTCTTTTCTGCTAGCCTTAGTAGTAGTTGTTCTGTTACGAACCCATCACATGAATCACTTAACCTTGATATTGCCTCACCTCCATACCTATAACCATTGCTTGTTGCCCGTGTCTTACTAGCATGCTTAGGTTGTTTTGCTCGAGTTTGTTACCCGTTACTTTCTGTTACTACTCTTTTTGTTCCGGGGGGCTCGATGTTAGTCAATCAATCCTGTTAATGCTAATGGTAATAATAAACTTGACGATAAGGCACCGGCAGGAGGCCCAGGGTGGTTTTGAGGCCTGCTAGTGTCGCCCCCCCTAATTAGGAAAAGAGTCTTGTCTACTGATCCATGATGAGCGCACTACCCGCATGTGGGAAGCGAGTATGGGCGCCCCCCTCAACTTGACCCGATTCGCATCTCGTCCAAATCGCCGTACTAGTTCGGGCTTTCCATTTGCTGCATGCATGATCTTGCGAGCCCTTGGATCCCGGGTGGAACTTTCGTAGTCGGCATTTAGGGCGGCGTGATCTTCCAGTGCTATGAAGGTCCCCACTTCTTCGGGGGGTGGATTAGCCGCGCACGCACAGCACGCGGTGCTTTGGGCTTGATGCGAAGAAGGGTTGGTTGTGTTGAGTGCCCCGCTTGGTGGAGTGGCCGCTCCATCTGGCGGGATATTCATGCGTGTACGGTTACTATGGTGCACCCCTGCAGGGTAAATCTTCTCGAGAAGCCGTGTTTTCCGCGGTTATGGATTACTTGGTGAAAGTACTGGCTAACAAGTACTCAGGACAACTTAAACCTAATGAATAACAACCTTTCACCCAATGATTAACAACTTGACTAGTAATAGGCTTATTGACACAATAATCTGAACCATCATTAACTCAACTGTGTGAGTTATCCTCGGATTGCTTCTTCGGATAAGGGGCGAGATCCAGGATGGGTTTGTTTGAAGTTATCTTTCAGTTGGTTACTATTACTCGATCTTATCTCCTTTCTGTTAGCCGGAAGTTGTAGTATAACTCTGTAGTTGGTTAGAGCAGCCCGCTGCCGCTTCTTTGCAATAACCCCTTCCTTTCCGTTGATCCTAAAGTATTTGTATCTTGTGATGACTGGCTACGCCGGTATCTTGTGAGTATGGGTTTTATCCCCCTTGCCAGTACTTAACCGTACTGACCCACGAATCTCTTTCGTGGCTGCAAATTCCAAATTGCAGTCAACAGGTTTGAAGTCTGACGACGTTAGCTTGGGAATCCCTCCGGCTTGGCCTGGGCAGGGATTGGACGCTCTCGGTTATCTCAGGACTCTTAGTCCAATTTGTATCTTGTCCGTAGCCGGACACTTTGTTGTTTTCTTCCGCTGTTATTTGGATCTTTGTAATGTATCAGTTGTATTCTTGGCTTGTTTGAGTCGTCTTGTATCTATCTGTTTCTGTTGTAATTGTGGAATATTCGTGAACTATTGTGATGTTATCATAAATGGCAACCTGGAATCGGTTATTATGTGGATTTTGGCGGGAATGCTGAAATCTGCATAGTGCCCGATCTCGGGGCGTCACAATGTGCTTATCTCTGCAGAACCGCACCATTGCCCCCTCTGCGAAATTCGTGCCATTGTCGGTGATGATGCTGTGCGGGTAGCCGTACCTCAGGATCACATCCTTTAAGAATTTCACGGCTGTGACTCCATCGCACTTCCGAATAGGCTTCACTTCAATCCACTTGGTGAACTTGTCCACCATGACTAAGATGTGTGTCATGTTGCCTTTAGCCGGCTTGAAGGGGCCAACCATATCCAGGCACCATACAACAAACGGCCATGTGATAGGAATTGTTTTCAACTCGGAGGCAGGCATGTGAATCTTACTCGCGAACATCTGGCAGCCATTGCACTTCCTCACAATGTCTTCAGCTTGCTGCAGAGCTGTGAGCCAGTAGAAGCCATGCCGAAAAGCTTTCTTGACTAATGCCCGAGAAGAGGCGTGGTGCCCGCATTCTCCTTGGTGTATTTCCAACAGAATTTCTCCTCCTTCTTCTGGGTCCACACAACGTTGCAGCACGCCGGTGGCACTTATTTTGTGCAGCACATCTCTGAATATAGTATAGCCCTTGGATCTTCTCTGAATCTGCCTTGCGACCACCTCATTTTCTTGCAGAGTACCGTCCTTTAGGAAGGATAATATGGGCATGGCCCAACCCGGTGTCTCCCGTGTGGGAAACACTGGTTCGTCCACTTCCTTTGGGACAGGCACCTCTGGCTGCTCTTTAGGGTTGGGAGCACTTCTCTGGACCCCTGAACGATTGGCAAGGACCTCCACAATGAATGCGATAGTCCCCGGGTTAACGACAGCAGTCCCCGAGTATGGAGTGGCAGTCCCCGAGTAGGGAACGGCAGTCCCCGAGTAAGGAGCGGCAGTCCCCGAGTAGGGAGCGGCAGTCCCCGGGTAGGAAGCGGCAGTCCCCGGGTTCTCTGTTGCATTCTCCCAGTCAATTTCCATTGGGACGGATTCTTCACTCGGCAGAGAAGGAACAAATATGGATTCCGAGTTGGGAGATGGCTTGATGGATGGCTTCCTCAAGTGCTCTAAGGCAACCCCCGCCGGGATGGATTGCCGAGAAGATCCCAACTTGGACAGCTCGTCTGCTGCTTCGTTCTCTGCTCGGTGAATATGCTGAAACTCGCAGCCTTCGAAGAACCCAGTCATAGACTGTACCAGGAAGCGGTACGATGCCATGTTGGCATCCAGAGCATCCCAAGTGCCAGAGACTTGCTGCACCACCAGATCTGAATCGCCATAGCATATGATGCGTTGCACGCCAACCTCCTTGGTTACTCGCAAGCCGTGCACCACAGCCTCGTATTCTGCAACATTGTTGGATGCCTTGAAATGAATCTGCAGCACGTACTTGAGCTGATCTCGTTTGGGTGACGTAAGCACTACGCCAGCACCAAGGCCTTCCTTCACCTTCGAGCCATCAAAGTGCATCTTCCAGTAATTGGAAATTGGAGCGGGAGGTTCGTACTGCACCTCAGCCCAATCCACCAGAAACTCCGCCAGAATCTGAGACTTGATGACTTCTCTTCTCGCATACGCGGGAGCGTACGCGGCCAGCTCAATTGCCCACTTGGCTACTCTGCCACTCGCCTCCTTGTTGCCCATGATATCCGAGATGGGAGCAGAGCTCACAACAGTGATAGGATGCTCCTGGAAATAGTGCTTCAGCTTCTTGGCGCCCAGGTATACGCCATAGATCATCTTCTGGTAATGCGGGTAGTTTTGCTTGGAGCTGGACAGCACTTCGCTGAGGTAGTACACTGGCACTGCACACTCTTGCCTTCTTCTTCTCGCTCCACCACAATCACCACACTGACAACTCGGTTGGTGGCAGCAATGTACAGCAGCATTGGCTCCTTGGGTAGCGGACTAGCCAAGATAGGAGCGCTAGCCAGCATTGCCTTCAGCTCGTTGAATGCCACATCCGCTTGCGGAGTCCAGACAAACTTGTCACTTTTCTTCATTAGCTGGTACAGAGGCAGGGCCTTATCGCCCATTCGGCCCAGGAAGCGGCTCAGAGATGCCAAACAACCAGTGAATTTTTGCACATCCTTCAGGGATCTCGGCAAAGACATGCTCTCAATAGCTTTTATCTTTGAAGGATTGGCTTCAATGCCCCGACTAGACACCAGGAAGCCGAGTAGCTTGCCAGCCGGGACGCCAAAGGTGCATTTACTCGGGTTCAGCTTCATTTTATACTTGCGCAGGTTAGCGAAGGTTTCCTCAAGATCGGCAAGCATAGTTTGTGTTTTATTCGTTTTGATGACAATGTCATCTACGTACACCTGCACATTCTTGCCGAGCTGGTCGTGCAAGCATTTCTGCATGCACCGCTGATAAGTAGCACCCGCATTCCGCAACCCGAAACACATGACACGATAGCAATAAGCCCCGTACGGGGTAATGAAGGCAGTCTTTATTTGATCAGCAGGATTGAGAGCTATCTGGTGGAAACCAGAGTAGGCATCTATGAAAGACAGCAGTTCACAACCAGCAGTGGAGTCGATCACCTGATCGATGCGAGGTAGCGGAAAAGGATCCTTGGGGCATGCTTTGTTCAAGTCGGTGTAGTCGACGCACATGCGCCATGCAGTAGCAGCCTTGGGATCCTCCATCTTCTTCTCGACCATGACCAGGTTGGCTAGCCAATCCGGATGCAGCACCTCCATGATGAAATTGCTTATCAGCAACTTGGTGATCTGGTCACCAATGGCCTTCCTTCTCTCATCTCCGAAGCGGCGCATAGCCTGCTTCACTGGTTTGGCGTCAGGACGCACATGTAACGAGTGCTCAACCAACTCCCTCGGGACTCCTGGTAAATCTTCATTGGACCAGGCGAACACGTCCCGATTCTCACGGAGGAAGTGGATGAGCTCGCTTTCCTATTTCTCCGCCAACCCGGAGCCAATGATGGCTACGCGGTCGGGGAACTCAGGGTCGACCTGGACCTTCTTTGTCTCTTGAGATGCCTGGAACGCGGTCCCGTGCTGTGTACTCGGCACGCCCTGTGCACCAGCCTGCGCGGATTGCGCCATAGCCACCACCTCGTACATCTTCTTCTTCTCAGCAGCAATCACCATGGACTCCGCCAACTGAGAACCAGCAGAGGCACACTCCATGGACTTCTTGTAATCACCAGAGATGGTAATCACGCCATTGGGACCAGGGATCTTCATCTTCAGATATGCCGTGTGGGTAGAGGCCATGAACTTGCTCAGAGCAGGCCTGCCGAGTAGAGCGTGATAGGGGCTCTGATGATCAACCACCTCGAACTGCAGGCTCTCTGTGCGACAGTTCTCCCGGGTGCCGAATAGCACATCTATCCACACTCGGCCAATCGGATTGCACGAGACTCCCGGCACAATGCCATGGAAAGTGGTCTTGCTGGGTAGCAGCATGTTCTCGGCCAGCCCAAGCTTCTCGAGTGTGTCTCTGTACACAATGTTGATGCTGCTGCCGTTGTCGATCAGCACCTTGCTGAACCTCATTCAGACCCAAGAAGGTAGGGTCCACCACCAGAGCGTAACTACCCGGGTTGGGCATCACCTTGGGATGGTCTATTCGGGACCACTTGATCTCTTGGTTGCACCAATGCATATTGTGAGGAACAGCAGGGATCACGGCATTGACCTCCATGGCACGCCTGTGCTGCGACTGCTTGTCGACGGGGTCAGAAGTGAAGATCATGTAGCTCTCATGGTGTTCTTGGTACTGGTTGCGGCCTCCGCCCTCATTGTTGCCGTTATTGTTGCCCTGGTAGTTATTGTTGCCTCTGTTGTTGTTGCGGTTGTTGTTGTCGTTGTTGTTGTTGTTGTTGCGGTAGCCCTCATTGTTGAAGTGACGGTTGGCTCCTAAAGCCACTTGGTTCACGTTTTCTCTTCTCGGAAACACTGGAGGCCGAGCTGCGGGTGCGCGAGCAGGCTGCACGTTGGCATTTGCAGCTGGCAGAGGAGGAGGAGGAGGCAAGCCTCCATTCCTGATCAGATCCCACCACTCGCACTGTCGGGTCGTGTGGTTAGCAGGCCTCGAGGGGTGCTGAGTATGGAAACTGCATGGGCCATCCCTCATGTCGTCGAAGACGAACTTCCTCGTCTGCTCCGAGTTGCCGCTACCCGACTGAGGAGCACGGAATGGTTTCTTGTTGCCTTGGCCCTGGTTCTGGTTCTGCCCGTAGGCTCCAGCAGGTTTCTGCCTTTGGCTACCCCCAGCTCCAACAGCCACTGCATTCACCTCCTCAGGGTCGTACCGAACATCTATTCGGTCACCCCTGCGCTTGTTGCGGAACTCGTTGCGCTTGTTGCTGTTGAAGTTTCTTCTCGGCTCGGAGGAATCCATCAGAGACTGGGTAGGATCACCGAGTGCGTGCTGATCTGCAATCTTGATGGTCTCCGCCAGAGTGTTTGGCATCTCCCTCTGCAACCTTTGCCACAGCATACTGCCATGTCTGCAACCCTGCGCAAACCAAGTAATGGCCTGGGCTTCATTCACACCTTCACAGGTGTTTCGCAGTGTGCTCCACCGAGTAAGGTACTCGCGGTCCGTCTCGTCTTCCCGCTGCCTGCAAGCTGCTGTGGCCTGTTCGGCCTCTTGTCAGTGCTGGTGAAGTTGCTGATGAAGGCTTCCGAGAAGTCCAGCCAGCAATTGATGCTGTTCTTGGGCAGGTTGTTGAGCCAAGTGCGAGCTGGACCCTCTAGCATCTGCGGAACGTACCGCACCGCCCATCTCCGGTTGCCGTTCGCGATATGAACCGCGGTGACATAGTCATTGAGCCAATCCTCCGGCTTGGTGCTACCATTGTAGTTCTTGGTGCCCCTTGCCAGCTGGAAGTTCTTCATGGACGGCTCGTTCATGATGCGCGGGCCAAAGCACTCGGGGCCAGGAGGACCCGTGTTCTCCAGCCGCGCCGACAAGCTGATCCGGTCCAGCTGGTGCCTTGCATCTCCAGGCACCAGCACGCGCTCGCCCACACGATCCAGAATGTCATAGCCAGCCATCCCCATGGCCGAGTAGCCATCATCATATCTGTCCACCTGCACAGCTGCAGGCTGCTCCACCGGGTTGGCGACTGGCGCCACTGCGCGTGGCTGTTGCCTCTGCCGAGTAGGCTGAGCGACGGGATGCTGAGAAGGACCTGGGCGCTCTCCATCTCGGGCCTGGCTTTGAGCTTTATGGGCTTGAAAGCCTGCTCCTGCAGCATTGTGTTTCTGACCGGACTGTCGCGGCACAGCGGGCTGTTTCGCAGCGACAGCCGGGTCGTACACCTGTATCTGCCTACCCTTGCCGGAATGCCCACTCCGGCTTCTCTCACGGCTAGGATGCGGAGATGAAGCCTGATCGTTAGATCTGGCCACGTGCGAGTGCACCACCTGAGAAGCTCCAGCACCCGGGTTGGCTTTCCGGAACTCCTCGTTCTGCCTAGCGGCCTCTAGCACCAGCTCGTTCAGCCTCTCCTGCTGCCTAACGCGCGCGTCGCCAGCTAGATGCGGCAACTCGGCAGCTACAGCCTCAGCAGCTCTAAGTGTCTTGGCGGGTGTGCTATATCTGGGTCGGGTGGAGGTGTTTGCGGTGGCGGACTGACTGGGAGCCTCTACAACCGTTGCCATCTCCGCACCTAGGTTGCGACGCTTAGCACCTACTTTGCTAGCTCTCCTAACAACTGGTGTGAAACCGTGAGCCTTGTTGTACTCAAGCTGATCTAAGCTAAGCTCTAGCCTGATCTTCTCCAACTCCGCCTGCTCAGCAAGCAGCTCCTGGCGCTGCCGGTCGAGCTGCGCCTTCATGGTCAGGAGCTCGAGGTCAGTGGGAGGCGGCATACCCGTCCGCGCAGCAGACGCAGGGATCGTCGGAGTAGTGGAGAGCGGAAGGTTGCACTCCTTCTCGTAAGGCTTGTGCGTCTTCCCGCCAGCACTCGAGCCAGCGAGATCCTCGACGACGGCCGCAGCGGTAGCAGCCGCGCCCTTCCCGGCGTCAGCAGCAAGGCCGGTCATCATCACCTCTGCGATGTCCGCGGAGCGGCTCAGCGGTCTCCCGCGTGCGGCGATGACGGCAGGTGGATCTTCCGCGACATGCACCAGCTCAGGGTACTCGCGATCGATGATGGTGGCGACGTAGACGAGGTGCGCGCCGAAAGAGAGCACCGTGCCGTCCTCCGGCATGGCCCTGCCGCCAAAATCGCCGGCGTTGTCGGTGACGAAGTCGAAGGAGCCGAATTTGTGGACGAGGCCGCAGACCACGCGCTCTCTGGTAGCAGAAATCGATCCCGTCCGAACGGAAACTCCAGCCAGCGCCGCTGGTTACCCCACGGTGGGCGCCAACTGTCGTGGTGGTGTCACGGCAGATGCCATAGGATGGCTAAAGATGTGGGGACGAAGGACGCTGGAGGCGCTCGGGGAGGGATCACGCGACGAGTAGACGCGTGAAGGATGAAACAGGCACTGCAAACAACACGATCTACCCAGCTTCAGGACCCTCGTGAGGAGGTAAAACCCCTACTCCTGCCTTTCTCTCTGTATTTTGATGTCTCACCGAGTAGCCACAGTACAATGGCTCTTGCTACCGAGTAGCCACTCTTCTCTCTACGTGCGGAATTAGGTCAAGAATGTGAACCAGTCTCCGGATCTAGGTCAGCATCCCTTGCGCAGGAGGGGGCAGGACACCTTATATACTCGGTGCCCAGCCGGATACAGCCAAATACAAACAGATGTCGACATTGTGTGCACACCGTCCTTCTTCCGAGTTCCCGCTGACAGCTTTGGCTTCTAGATTTGTCCTGGTGCGGAAAGTCGTTGGGCAAAACCAAGTATCCACTCTGTTATCACTGTGGCGAACACAGGGTAGGTCCCCCTATCCTGCGACGCCCTGCTGACACACTGTCGCTGACAGGCACGCCGCCCCCAGATGAACAGTGCTGTGAACAGTGCCAAGTACGGACCCGGGATACGCGGGATTCGGTGTCAGAACGGCTCCTTTGACTTCTGGCCCGAGTAGATTCCCGCCATTTCTACTCGGACCAGCTCTTCTATTCAGGGGAGCATAACTCTCTTGATTCATCCTTCTGGCCGTCTAGGCGTAAGACCGGGTAGCAGTCGACCGGGTAGCGAGTACCGGGTAGCCGGCTACTCGGCCAAACACCCCTTCTGATCTTGCCTTTACCCTACTCGGGGGTAACCCCCCGACATCGATCTCGTCCTGTTCCGACATCTGTGGAACAAGGATTTCATGTTTTTTCTTCTCCGCAGATTTCACACCACTGCCTCCTCTCGATTTCCAGGTTTTGGTTGGCAATGTCCGCCAATTTTTCCTTTTTTTCTTCAACTTGGATAGCAGCTTCTTAGAGGATTTCTTCTTCTTTTTGGAAGATGGAGGTTTTCTGTTAGGCTCGTCTTCCATCAATTCTTTGACATCAGGATAGGTCGGACTAACTTCTCCTTCTTCTTCCTCTTCTTCCTCCCACTAGTAGGAAACTGCCTTTCTGTGGAAGGCTTTCTGTGGCGCACCAGACAACCATGCGTCACAGAAAATAAATTTTGTGGCGCACGACAAAAAATGCACCACAGAAAAGACAAATTCTCTGGCGCACAAGACAAGGTTGCGCCACAAACCTGGGTGGGGCCCGCCCCAAGCATTGCCCTGAAACATTTCTATGGCGCATGTAATCTGGTGCGCCACATAAATGTTATATTCTGTGGCGCACCAATACACATGCGCGATAGAATATGACATTTCTGTGGCGCACCGGATTACATGTGCCACAGTACGCCACAGAAATGTCATATTCTGTGGTGCATGTGTATTGGTGCGCCACAGATATGTTCGACATGTTTTTTTCCTCTCAACACACCCACCCCCCGGATCGCCTTTCTAGTTTTTCCACGAGAGAGTTCCATGTCCAAAAATCATCAAAAAATTAATTCCCTATAGATGCACGAAGAGTTTAAGGTCTACTTTTTTTTCTATCAAATTTTGAAAAATAAATTTCGACATCGTATTTAAAAGTAGGTGAAAAAAGTAAAATGGGCATAACTTTTGCATATGATGTCGGAATTTAAAGTTCAAAGTATAAAAAAAACTAGAGAAAAAAGGAACTCAACCTCACTTGTCGTCGGCCCGTGAGGTTTTTTAGATTCTTCAAATTCCAAAAGGAAAACAATTATTTCAAACAGAAGATATTTTCCTACAAAATAAAAAAAAACGGAATTTTTTTTTCTGTGGCGCACAGTTGGTGGGTGCGCCATAGAATTGTTGGACGGGATTCAAAATTTGAATCCTGCCCCTTCTCTTTTTCCTCTTCTTTCTCCTTTCTCTCATTTCACTTCTCTTCTCCTCTCTCATCTACTCCACTTCTCCACTTCTCATCTCCCCTTCTGTCCTCTACCTCTACTTCAACTCTACACCTTCTACTCCTCCTTCTCCACCACCTCCGGCGACCTTCTCCTCCACCTCCTCCACCACCTCCGGCTCCTCCTCCTCCTCCTCCTCCACCACCACCACCTCCGGCGAGCTTATTATCCTCCAATAACTCCGGCAACCTCATACTTCTCCACCACCACCTCCGGCGAGCTCCTCCCACTCCACCAACTTCGGTGACCTCCTCCTCCACCACCTCCGGCGATTTTCTCCTCCTCCTCCTCCTCCTCCTCCAACTCCGGCGACCTTCTCCTCCTCCTCCTCCACCTCCGGTGACCCCCATTCTCCACCCACCACCGACCAAGCCATCTAAGGACATGGCCACGGGCACCACGGCATCCGACGAGCTCCGGCCAAATTCTAGCAGAAATTTCGAAATTCCGGCGGCTAGATCCGGCGACCAAATCCCTTTTTTTTTGAAAAAAAAAAATCTATGGCGCACAAATATGGTGCGCCACAGAATTTGCATTTTGTGGCGTATGGCTGGGGTGCGCCACAGAATTTGCATTTCTGTGACGCATGGCTGGGGTGGGCCATAGAAATTTAATTTTGTGGCATGGATTCTGTGGCGCACCCCTGCGGCCCCAGAATGCGCCACAAAATCCAAAAATGGTGTGCCATAGATAAGCTTTTCTGTACTAGTATCCCTATCATCTGGCGGAGCGGTTTCGGGATCTTCCTCTTCCTCAGCATACGAGTTTCCAGTCTGTTTTGCCATGATTACTTCATGGAAACTCCCTTGCATGGATTTGAATTTTCTTTTCGAAAGCGTCCTCATCTTTGGAATCTGTGTCTATAGATCCGGGTTCCGAATCCAGCCTTACTTCTACGGCAGCTAAAACAGACTCGGCTTCCGAATTCGTCGTATGATCGACAGATGTAGGATCTTCTACTTTTTTCGTGGGATCATGATTTTCTGCTTTTTCCACGGGATTTTCATCTTCCGTGGTTTCAGTGATCTCAGACCGCACGGTACCAATGAAGTGAGATCTGGTTGCAGGCATCTCCAAAGAGGCGGCAAATCCAGATGGGTTTTGGCGATATGCGGCCACAGAAGTTTGATTTGCCCCTCCGTATGATAGGGCATGTCTGAGCAAAGTCTGGCATTATACCTTTCATATATTGGGCATAGGGAGGGTGAGATAAAATGACTTCCACCACGGAATCCCATTGTTTCAACTGTTAAACCGATGAAAACATCAGTAGATCCAATCGGTAAAACGCAGACACTTACCAGATGATTCTGTGCTAGCATATATGATCCATTGTCGAGGAAGCATCCGACGTCTTTTTCGAATTCCAGCCTTCCGACAGTTAGTGTCCTACCGATTCCGCCAAGTACTCCCGCTCGGAACGTAACTCCCGATGTCGCTGGCTCCACGGTGGACGCCAACTGTCGAGACTTCGTAGTAAGGTTCAAGGATGTGAGTGCCATAAACCTACTGGTAGAACCGCGGGGGGACGTGGAAGAACTGGAAACGAGAACACGGGTTTTACCCAGGTTCGGTACGTCGCAACTTAGACGGCGTTCCTACTCCTGCAATCTCACTAAATTAGGGCTGAAGCCTGAATTATATAGAGTACAATCGTGAGTATTGTTTCGCTGACCCGGCGAGGCGAGATGGCTTCTAGCTAAGTTGTGATCTTGTGTTGTTCCTTGCTCTCGTCCGGCTTTATATAGATAGCCTGACTAGGACTTACAAGAAGGAAAACTAGAAGACTACGAAAAGTATGTAACTTGGAAAGTAAGGAATCCAAGTTCTCTTCCAAGTCGTACCACATTGGGTCGTGGTGCGGGTTCTTCTAGAATCTGGCTTCCTGCGCGCCGCCCAACGGACTCCGTTTCATTGCCTCTGGGCCACCCTGGTAATCCGGGCTCCGGCCAATGCCGGATATACCCCTATTTGGCACATATCCGACACCTCCCTCGACCACATGACCACTTTGCACATCCGCCACGAAACCGTCACACCGCGATGGCTAATCACTCCAAAGCGACGCCTCCAACAAGGTAGTGAAGCGTCCGTCACCGCCGCCCGCTCCCAGGGAGCTCAAGTTTTCATCCGAAGATCTTGGCACCACCCGCGATGGACAGGGTCGAGACACCACGACGGCGCAATCAAAAAGGGGAACGACGCCCGTAGAAACCGCGGTCGTTGGGAGAGACTGAAGTCGGTGCAAGCTTTCGCCTCGAGCTCACCCCGACCATGAAGCTCCGGGAGCCACAGGATGGCAGTCTGGCCTTGTCATCTACCACCTAACTCCATCGCATGCCACAACCAACATGGCACCTCATGCCATGCCAGCCGCCATGCCGGCCTCGCTCCTGCCGCAACCCACTGGTCCGGGGCCACCGCCTCGGCTTCCAAGCCACCCAGGTGCCGGAGAGCGATAGCGCGAGATGCTACCCCGAGTTTCACACCGAAACCACCACCTCCTCCATCGTCCAACCCCAGAGAGAAGCTCTAAGACGGGGCGGACCTCCACTCCTCCATGCGCAGAACCCATCAACTCCTACCTCCACGCGTAGGCCCTCTCGACGGCCCCTCCACTACAACATCATGACCGAGTGCCCGTAGAAACGCCGCATCGGGCGAGGGACGACCTCGGCCGGCAGGCCCAGATCTGGGCCCACTTTGCAGCGACGGCGCGCCAGGCCGCCACCCGCCAGCATCCTCCCCCGGCGTCGAGGTGTGTTTTCTATATATGGTACAATAATTAGGTATATGCGGTCGAAACAAAAAAAGTAACTCACATAATAGTTGTGGGGAATAGGGAGATTCATGTACTCGTGAAAGGAAATTTCGAACGGTCGAACAAGTGCGACGAATTTGATAAAATTCGTCCAAAAGTTATCCAAAAGGTATACAAAGTTCGATCCAAAATTAATAAGTTAGAGTCAACGAAACTCGAAACCGATAACGGGAATGGAACGTAGACATCGACGCGAATATATTTCATATACTCCCTCCGTCTCAACTTAATTGTCGTGAAGTTTGACAAAAGTGGACGTAGAGCAATTTTCTTTTTATTTAAAATGAAAGAATTGAGAAAAATAAGAACTACCGTACATTGAGCCTGGATTCTTTCCACATTAGTAGTGCCGAAAGGCTGGTTTCGGTGTCGGTAGAGCCGAAACAGAAACAGTGTGTTTCCACACTACCAGCGACGACATCATGCTATAATTTAAATTGAATCAAATGGTGTGCTAGTTGTTAAATAAGTGTTAAGAAAATTATTATTTAAAAAAATTAAAAACGAAGGGTATATTGGTGCTCGGAAATAAAAATGACTTTCTGCAAAATTTTCTCTTTAGTATATACTCCCGTGTGTGATGTGTGCACTCACTCGAGAGGTGATCTGTCAAAAAAGAAGAAAAAAAACTCGAGGGGAACAAAATGGCGAAACAAAAAGCGCATGAGAGCTATAAACAAGATTGCTGTCAGTCTGCAGAGCGTCCGTTGGTACTTGTACCAAAACGGAAAGCGGACTATGAGCTCCGCCGATCTTGCAGCAGCAAAATCGGCAATGGCCGGCGCCGGTGGAGACGAAGCAGCTCCTCCTCCTTCCCCCTCGCCTCCTCCTCTAGATCGGCAGGTTAGCATCCCCGTCATACTCATCCTCCACCCCCTCCTCTCCTCTGGGCGCTCCTGATTAATAATAAATCTGCCGTGCCGTTCCTCCCTCCCTGCAGCAGATGGACGAGCCGGCCGCGGCGGCGAGGAAGCTGGAGCACCACCGCAGCGTCGGCGACGAACTGTCCTTCCGGATGGAGAACCTACCCGAGGTATCTTCCCACCCCCCAGACCCTTTTTTTTTTCTTCAGCCTTTTATTTGGCTGCATGAGAAAAAGAAGAAGAAATTGAGGCTTGAGCATGTCTTCGATGTGGAGGATAGTCTTTCGTCCGATGCCTCCGGTGATCTCCATGGATAAGAACCTCCCAGGACAAACAAAATCTGGTATCTCAAGGGTGGGCGACTTATTAACTAGCACTACTAGTTCTTTGCTGCATGATAGGACGGACATTGGTTTAAGAGGAAAGGTAAATAGGTGGAACACCCTTTTTCTGAATTCCGGTAGCTTGGTAACTGAATTCAAATCAGGTAATAGCAAGCCGTGACCTGACAACGGCATATAGGTACCAAACAGCCAGAAGCACAGTCAAAAATCGACATTTCTAAGAAACCCAGCAAGATAAATTCTTCATCAGGAAACCACACAAATAACTATCCCTAATGCCATCAGGATGATTCTGGTTGTCTGACTACCGGCTTACAGCCAGCCGTGCGAATAGAGAAAGCTTCAGAACCACCAGGTACAGCTGCAGGGCTGCCTGCTGAATGTAATGTGTTTCCTATGTTCGGTCTTCTATAAGCCAGCCCATAGATTCATCCTACCACCAATGGCGGAAGCCGCTTTAGTAGGATCCTTAGAAATAATACTGAAAACATGCCTCCTTCCTTGTTTTCCAGACAGCCCAAATGAACAAGCCAACCCCTACCGCTACTTAATCACATTCTGAAACAGGAAACTGCAACATCAAAGAAGTACATGGATGATAAGTAGAAGCAGTGATAGAATTAGATCGAAATGAACAGTTGAATACACTCCACTGACTTGGCTAGAGGTCAGGGAACATAGATGATCAGTAGCTCCAGGGGCACGGAAAACATGCACTCTGCACTACCATTGCCATCCATGTTTCAGCAAATTGCCGGAGTCGGAATTTCGCTCCTCACAACTAACCAAAAGAAATTTATTTATCTTATGCAGTAGTTCATGTTCAATATTAAATCTGAGAGGGGCATTACTTCTCTGTCTTCAAAGAAACATAGAAAAAGTGGACTGAAAACTCTCCAGTTTTCTCTATGAATGACCCAATCAGACGCAACTACCTTTTTTCTCTGTCAAGGTGACATTCCCACAGAGTTTACCTCTACGCGCATGCATCCACATTCCAGAGGATTGTTGTAAAGAAGAATGTAAAACACCATTCAAACCACAAAATGTTGCGATTTGCATACTGTCATAATTCTCTTTCCAATGTATACAATTGTACCTCATTGTGTGTGCTTGGTTTTGAGTAATTACTGACTAACTCGTCTAACGATTAGTTTAGTTAAGATTCAAACCTGCTAAAAATTTCTGATCCTTTCTTGTCGCAGGAGATTCAACCTGTTGTGATGTCACTTCTCCCACTGAAAGAGGCTGTGAGGACAAGCATTGTTGCAAGAAGTTGGAGAATGCTCTGGACATTCCACTCTAATCTGTGTTTTTATGGCCCCAATGATCAGGATTATAACTCTGATGAGTATGATATCAGGGATAGAGAGTCCATTGATAATTTTATCAAAACCAAAAGAGCCAAGTTCATTGAGCATGTAAATTGGGTCATCCAACGGCATAGTGGGCTAGGAATCAATAAGTTCAGCATCAGGTGTGGGCTGCACAAGGAGGAATTTGATCATCTTGACTGGTGGATTGCCTTTGCCACTTCATCAAAGGCAAAGGTCATAGAGTTTGACATAAAGATATTGAAACGTTGGCCATCCAAAAGAGCTCACCACTTTCCTCTCGAGGCCTTAGATGTTCAAGACGGCTCTTTTGTGCAGTCCTTGTTTCTAGCTGATGTTTCTGTAAAGCCTCACTCAGGTATACGTGGCTTTACTATACTCAGAAGGCTTGTTCTGCAATATGTGCAGATATTTGGAGACTTTCCAGGCTTGCTAGCAAATTGTTCAGCACTTGAGGAATTAGAGATCATCCGGTGCTCTGGTGTAACCAATCTGAGCATACCACACCAACTTGATAAACTTCAACATTTGGTAATTAAAAAAATGGATGTCAAGATGGTTGAGTTTAATGCTGCTCATCTTGCTCATTTTGTGTACAAAGGACGAGGGATGCCTATATTACTTCATGGCTGCTCAAAATTAGAGAAGGCAACAATGAAGTTCAACGGCAGTAAAGGACTGGGACGTGTGTTCACTCTAGTCCCTAGCATTTTGCCAGTGAAGACACTAAACGTGCGAGCTGATATATATGGATACGAACAGGTGAACTGGTCTTAATTTATTTGTTCTTGTTTGCTTACCTCATATATAGGTCTTGAAACTGGGTTCTAATATCATCTTCTTATCTATCCTTGATTCCTTGTCATGTTCCAGTTGCAGAAGCTGACAACAAGATCACATGGCATGTTTACATGTCTGAGGCATATGACTTGTCAACTACTTGTCCGCTATAGTAGCAAACTGCCAAAGGCCGATAACGGAGTTCTTCAACTGGCCCACTGTTTGAATGTCGTGCCCCAACTGGAGACGCTGCACCTGGATGTGAGTGCCATTTAAATGTCAAAGAGATGGACCTCTAGCTACTGTACTGCTGCATTCTTTGCATCTGTGTTTGGACCATTCTGACCAACCGGTTCCTCATTTCTGATTGCAGATGGTATATATCAACAGAATCAATTTGAGGAATGATGTGGTGGTGGAGGAGGAGGAAGGCTCCCCTATGCGCCGCCATGATCATCTCAAGCCTGTCTACATTAGTGGGTTTCGACTCTACAACGCTCAGAAGAAGCTGGCATGCTATAAGCATATGGATCAACAAATCTGTTACTGTGAGTTTGTGTAGTAAAATGCACCGTGCGGCAAGTTCATGGATGTGCAGTGTGAATTTTTCGAGATTGATGTGCAATGTAGTATAGGAACTTTGTTCAGCTAAGGAGACTTGTGGTGGGCGAGTTTGGACCCTACATGTCAGATGCCTATCTCGATCACTGCCACCGGTCCAGGCCAGCGAGAAGCTCAGCTGCGGCAAGTTCATGGATGTGCAGTGTGAATTTTTCAAGATTGATGTGCAATGTAGTATAGGAAACTTTGTTCAGCTAAGGAGACTTGTGGTGGGCGAGTTTGGACCCTACATGTCAGATGCCTATCTCGATCACTGCCACCGGTCCAGGCCAGCGAGAAGCTCAGCTGTTGCATCAGTGCACCGAATACTACTAAAAATTTCACAAGAAGCAATGCGATTATTTCTGCTACATAACTATTTAGTGAAGAAACAATAAATTAAGCATCAAAGCAAAATGACCAAATTTAGGTGCTCATATCAGTGAATCACGACGGGCTTGATAGGAACGCAGACATACGATTACCAGCTACTGGAAACTCAAAATATTTCATGCAGGACAGAGTTTACTACATAAGGTATTAAGGTCCATACCCAGCTCCAGGCCTAGGGAAAACTGAACATGATCGTTGGACAAAACATAGACGGCTGAGTTTCTACTTTTCACGGTTCCGTCGGATCCTGTCTGCCTCTACTCTTTGTCGGAGATCACCTATGGCAAAGGAGAAAGGCTGTCCAACTCCCGGAACATAACTGAACAGGAAAAGCAGAGGATGTCCTGGTAGCGTCAGAGCCAACGAATTCATTTGCTCTGGGCGTTCACTTCTGCTCCGAGAACTCCCGGAGCAAGCCATCTCGCAAGTTTGAATAAGAGCAGTAGAATCTCATCATTGTGAATCAGACGTTGCCTTAGGCTGGTGCCCGTGCATCACCGGTTATCACGGGCTATAGTCCCGCCACGTCAGTTTTTCCTCTCACTCTCACCCCACTCTCACGCCACTCTCACAGCACGGTGCCGGTGCACGGGCTATAGTCCCCACTATCACTCCTCTCTCCTCCACATCAGCATTTCTCTCTCCTCCACATCAATATTTATTTTTAAAATTAAAAACATTGCAAATAATGGAGGGAAATTATTTTATTCAACTAAAATTGTACCGATTACATAATAATTAATAAAAATTACATAAAAATTGAAAAAATTACATAATCTAGGCATGAGCTCACACATGCTCAATCAAATCATGCTGGAGCTGGGTATACATCGGCGAGGCCCTCATTTCGTTGTCCATCTGAATCCTGGCTGCTAGGCTTGGTGGTGCATTGGTATGTATTGCAGGGCCGATATTGGAATCAACTGTCTCATAGATGTTCTCCAAATTGGTACCACGCTCATCGTCGATGATCATGTTGTGCAGAATGACACATGCACGCATGATCAACCCAAGAGTACGCCTGGAGTAGGAGCGTCCCGGAACTGCTATAATGTTGAACCTAGCCTTCAGCACTCCAAATGTACACTCGACATCTTTGCGCCAAGCTGCTTGAGCAGTAGTGAACAGCCGATACTTTTCACTTTGTGGAAAAGTAACACCCTTCATGAATACCGGCCAGGAGGGGTAGATGCCGTCGGCAAGGTAGTAAACCCTGTTGTACTGGTGTCCATTCACCATGAAGTTCACTATGGGTGCTTCTCCTCTAAGCACATCCGTGAACAATGGCGACTGATTGAGCACATTGATGTCGTTGTTGGACCCGGCGACTCCAAAAAAATTCATGCCAGATCCAACGATCATACGACGCAACGGTTTCTAAGATTATGGTAGGGTGTTTGATGTCTCCCCTAGTGAATTGACCGGCATGCGCAACTGGACAGTTCCTCCACTGCCAATGCATGCAATCGATGCTCCCTAGCATGCCCGGAAAGCCGCGCTCCTCGGTTTTCGCTAACAGACGCTGAGTATCCGCGACAGTAGGTCGACGGCAAAACTCTTCCCCGTAACAGTTGATGATGCCCTCACAGAATTCCTCTAGACACTCTGACGAAATTTGTCTAGCTAACTTAAGCCACTCATCTATCGTATCTGCAGCGGCTCCATAAGCTAATAAACGCAAGCCATAGTACACTTTTGTAGGGCAGAAAAACCAGCACGGTTGAGAGCATCAGCTCTTTGGGTGAAGTACGGAGAGTATTCACCCAATCTATCCACAATGCGTAGAAAAAGGGATCGCCTCATCCGATACCTTAGCCGGAAGAAGCTCGGAGGATAAGCACAGTTGTCGGCGAAGTAGTCGTCGTAGAGCCGATCGTGGGCGCCCAGACGATCACGCCTGATGAACTCTCGACGGCGTCGCGGCGGTCTTGGCACCGCTTCGAGGTTGAGCATCGCCGCCTCGTACTCCGCCTGCATTGCAGCGATCATCTCGCCCTCCACTCCGTCGCTCGAATCGCTACTGCTGGACGAAGACATGGCGTCGAGAGGAGTGGAAATGGAGAGTGGAGGAGCTGAAATAAGGTGTGGAGTGAGTGCAGGGATATGGGGGTATTTATAGGGGGAGGAGATGAAAATTTCGATTTTTTTCCATTTTTTTCGTATTTTTTCGGGCAGCAACGGTAACCCCCAACGGCTAGCTGACGTGGACCAATCAGCAGGCGCCACGTCAGCTAGCCGTTATTCCCGGCCCCACTCCCCCCTATTGCCTCCCCCTACCGCCCCTCACCGCCATCGCACCGCCCCTCTCCCGCCCCCCTCCCGCCCCTATCGCCCCGCCACGCGGGCGGTAGCGCCCGCCGGGCGACGCGGCCACCGCCCGCCGCTGGCCTACCGTCGCCCTACCGCCGCCGATACCGCCCCCCCTCCCGACCGCACTGGCACCAGCCTTATATCTTCACATGCTTTTCGACAATGACCGTAAGACCAAACTGCGCCTCAGAACAATAATAATTTCGGTGACAAAGCTACAGCTCCCAGTGTAAGTTTCAGAAGATGCAATCTATTTGAGCAATTTCACAAACTTTCCAGGCACAGCAGAATTCTCCAATCTGTTTATGCCTTGTTCCAGAATCAAGTAGCCAAGCATGAAAATGAATCCGGACGGATGGCATCATGTAAGAACTAAAGTGCAGAAATGGTTGGCACAGTACGAAAGCAATGAGTATGCCGCAGCTAGTGAAGCCCGAATAACTATCATACTAGTTATAATTTATGTGGGACTTGCAACTTTCCGAGAGATGACGTTACATAGAGTACTTCATGAACCGCGGTAGCATTGAAATCGAAATGGGACTACAAATCTATCTATTATATACTAAAAGCAATATACATATGTCTAATAGAGACGCCACGTTAAGCCACATAAGCTACAAATACATGAACCATTAATCATAATTTTAACGGTTCAGATTTACTATGTTACGTAAAACTGTCCAACACGTTTTTTGGCATACACGTTGTACGTGGTAGGGTACGTAGTACACGCAACCCACCTAAGCTTTTGAAGAAAAAACTTCAGGTAAGCCTGACGGATTAGAAAACACTCACGCAAATGCATGCATATCTATACTTGTGTCATACCCCGGAAGATGAATCAAAATTTGCAGGCAACAAAAAGTAATCTAGGGTTTGGCTCTCTGTCCTCACGCCGCCGGCCAGCAATGCTTGCATGCTGCCTTCATTATGTCGATCTCTTTTCTTGGCTCTCAATCTATGCCCCTCATTGTTGTCTCATATCCACTCATCGCTCTTCCCGTCCCATCCGATCTCAAAAGTTACATGCGTTCCAGGGCCAGACAATACATGCATGAAGGTAAGCATAGACCATTGCATAGGTTTTAAATTGTTTCACCACCGGTACATGCCCTCCATCATTAAATTACCTCCTAATTAAAAGTGTACACCTGCAGGATGATGGTGAGTGCAACAAAGCCAAAATACCAAGATGAGCTATGTCGTTCTCTCCTGGATAATATATAGGTAATTATCTCCTCGGATCAAGTCGCAGCCATTTAATCTAAAAAAAAACTCCTCGGATCAAGTCTATGCAGCAGTTTAGTCGCAAACGTTCAAATCCCACAACATCTGCTGCATCTTCAATGGATTTTCTTGAGACACCGGATAGCCCAACCTTCAGGAAGTTGTATATTGGTTGGAGTTCAACGAAACATTAGAAGATCATATTAATTCGATTAGTTTTTACAGAAAATACATAATTTTTTTTTTTGTAACGATGCAGAGACTAACCAACACAAATTCGAGAAGACTCAAATAAGTTATTCTATAATTTGTTCATGGAGAACAGCAATGCAGTGAAGATAAAAATAAATGTATTCAGCAACTGTCAAAAATAGTTAGTCTATGTCCGTATATAGCATCATATCCATACGTATATATCTATTATATACTAAAAGCAAGGCACGGAAGTCTAAAATAGAGAAACAACACGGTAATCCACATTATCATAATTATTTTTCTCTATTGGTTCTATAATTTAGGGCTGGGATTTGGCGATGATTGCGTAAATTTATTGTGGAGTCTAACATGTAAACGCTGTCACGACTCGCGATTGCTTCATCTTACTTACCCCCGTTTTGATTGTCCTTTTTTGAACCAAACCGAGGGTAATGTTAAGAGATAGAGCTTCTAGAACCTTTGTAGTTTAAACTCATTGTAATCCGTTTGGTGTAGATAAACCAAACGTGACTTGTTTCCTAAGTTTTGTACCGAATCTGTTGTAATTCGTTGTAACCTATTGGGACTCAGTTTCCCCTATTTAACACGTAACTCGGGCCGAGACAAAGGCACCGATTCCATCTAGAGATTTAACATGGTATCAGAGCTTACCCTCTCAACATCCATGGCGAGTTCATCCAATTCCAGTAATCCCTTCGCCGGCCATGTCATCACCGAGAAGCTGACGAAAGGGAACCACATCTTGTGGAAGGCACAAGTGATGCCTGCGATCAGAGGAGCCCAGATGGATGGCTACCTCAACCCAGATCGCGCGGTCGCCAGGGAGCTCCCGGTGACCAAGGACGGGAAGACGGCGATGGAGCCGAACCCGCAATACGGACCTTGGCTGGCACAAGACCAGCAACTTCTGAGCTTCCTCGTCACGACGTTGTCGAGGGAGATTCTCCTGCAAGTTCATCACAACACGAGCTCGGCGGCGCTCTGGACTGCCATCGAGGGGATGTTCGCATCTCACACGCGTGCACGCACTGTGAACACGCGGATCGCTCTCGCCAATTGCCAGAAAGGGAGTCTAAGCATGGCGGAGTACTTCGGCAAGATCCGACAGCTGTCAGATGAGATGGCAGCCGCCGGCAAGCCGCTGGATGAGGAGGACATCGTGTCCTATGTTCTCGCGGGACTTGACTCGGAGTACAACTCCATAGTCACCGCGATGGCGTCGCGCGTCGAGCCGGTCACCGTGGCAGAGTTGTACTCGCAGCTTCTGAGCTTCGAAACCCGGCTTGATCTGCTCCAAGGAGGGGGGCAATCTTCAGCAAACGCTGCTGTACGCGGAGGACGCGGCGGCGGTCATGGCGGCGGTGGTGGGCGCGGAGGACAGGCACCTCAAGGCCGCGGAAACGGAGGAGGACATGGCTACAATGAGCCCTACCCCAACAACTATGGCAACCAAGGCCATGGTAACACTGGTGGTCATTATGGAGGCTACCAAGGAGGAGGCTATCAAGGAGGAAGAGGTGGCTACCAGAACGGCGGCGGCGGGCGCGGCGGAAACGGCAACGGCAATGCCAAGCCGCGATGCCAGCTGTGCGGGAAGCCAGGCCACACAGTTCACAAGTGTTGGCAACGCTTCAATCCGGAGTTTGCAGGGGTTGAAGAGAAGAGCGCTGCATCGGCCACTACTGGGTACGGTGCAGATAGCAATCCGTGGCATGTTGACACTGGAGCCACGGACCATATAACAGGCGATCTCCACAAGCTCGCCATCCACGACAAATACCACGGCAACGAGCAAGTACATGCTGCAAACGGATCTGGTATGAACATCAACCGAATTGGTCATTCTGTTGTTAGTACTTCTGGTCGTGATCTCCACCTTAGGAATATTCTCTATGTTCCAGAGTCCAACAAAAGTCTTTTATCTGCCCATAGACTCGCATTTGATAACAATGCTTATCTAGAGTTTCATCCTAAATTTTTCTCTATTAAGGATCAGGCAACTCGGAGGGTCCTTCTTCAAGGCAAATGTAGGAAGGGGCTTTATCCACTTTCGTCCACACCTTCCATCTCAAGCAAGCATGGTCTCAGTGTCATCAAACCGTCCGCGGAGAGGTGGCATGCTCGCTTAGGTCACCCATCTTCGATCATAGCAAATAAAGTTATTAGTACCAATAATCTTCCTTGTTCAAGTGATTTCAATAATGACTCTGTTTGTGATGCCTGTCAAAGAGGCAAGAGTCACCAATTACCATATCCAAAGTCTTTCAGTCAGTCTAGTGCTCCTTTAGAGCTTATTTTTTCAGATGTTTGGGGACCTGCCCTTGAGTCTGTTGGACGAAAGAAATATTATGTCAGTTTCATAGATGATTTCAGTAAATTCACATGGATTTATTTGCTTAAACACAAGTCTGAGGTGTTTCAAAAATTCCATGATTTCCAAAGTCTTGTTGAAAGACAATTTGATAGAAAAATCCTTGCAGTTCAATCGGATTGGGGTGGTGAATATGAGAAACTTAATTCTTTTTTTACCAAAATTGGTATCTCCCATCATGTGTCATGTCCTTATGCTCACCAACAGAATGGGTCAGCTGAAAGAAAACATAGGCACATTGTAGAAGTTGGTTTATCCCTCCTTGCTCATTCCTCTATGCCACTCAAATATTGGGATGAGGCATTTATTGCAGCCACTTATCTTATTAATCGCATGCCCAGTAAAGTGATTAATTTGGAAAATCCTTTGGAACGTTTATATCATGAAAAACCCGATTATCAATCTCTTAGAATCTTCGGGTGTGCATGTTGGCCCAACCTTAGACCTTACAATCCTCGTAAGCTTGAATTCCGTTCCAAAGAGTGTGCTTTCCTCGGTTATAGTGTTCTTCATAAGGGATTTAAGTGCTTGGATATTTCCACCTGTCGTATTTACATCTCACGGGATGTGGTGTTTGATGAAACAATTTTCCCTTTTTCCAAGCTTAACCCCAATGCCGGTGCAAGGTTAATCTCCGAAGTTCTATTGTTACCATCTGAGTCTTCACATCCTTCTGATCACGGGAGGGAAAACACACATGATCATTCGGTTTTTGATACCCCAGATTTTTTCGTGTCTAACAATGCACAAAGTGTGCAAAATGGTCTTCATTTTATGTCTCAGGAAACGACAAACGGATCTGGCTCGCGATCCCGTGAAGATTTGGAGAGCAGCAGCAGCGCTGATCCCGAGCTGACAGCGCCAGGTACAGAGGAGGCAGCGCGTCAGTCTCCGCTTCGACAGACCACGTGGCGCGCGTCTGGTGGAGGCGCAGAGCCAGCGCCAGGAGAAAGCGCGTCCCCGAGCGCGGATCGAGATGGCGCGTGCACGCCACACGCCTCCCGCGCGTCCTCGCCAACCACGTGGCGGGAATCTCCCCCGACAGCGCCAGGTGCGCCAGGCGCAATGATGACCGCGCAGAATCCTGATTCTGTGCCTGCAGGCGCGGGATCCGAAGGAGATGCTGTCGGGGCTGGATCTGCTGCTCCGCGTGTGCCTGTGGTCTCCCCTGTGCAGACTAGGGTGCACACCCGTTCCAGAAGTGGCGTATTCAAGCCATTAATTCCAAAGGACGGTACGATCAGGTATAAAACCACACTGCCGAAAGGAAATGAAAGGTATGCTGTTTTACTTCCACTGGTGAACCCGAGAGCTTACATGAAGCATTGGGAGATAAAAATTGGAGAGATGCGATGAATATGGAGTATGATGCACTCATAAAAAATGAAACTTGGCAGTTGGTACCACCTGGTGTAGGAAAGAATTTAATAGATTGCAAGTGGGTGTATAAAATAAAAAGGAAGGCTGATGGTACAGTGGATAGGTATAAGGCTAGACTTGTAGCTAAAGGTTTCAAGCAACGTTATGGCATTGATTATGAGGACACGTTTAGTCCAGTAGTAAAGGCTGCAACTATTAGGTTAGTTTTGTCTATTGCTGTTTCCAGGGGTTGGAATCTTCGTCAACTGGATGTTCAGAATGCGTTTCTTCATGGCGTTCTAGAGGAAGAAGTATATATGAGACAGCCTCCAGGGTATGAAGATGAGGCAAATCCACATCATGTGTGCAAATTGGAGAAGGCTTTGTATGGTTTGAAACAAGCCCCTCGAGCATGGTACTCAAGGTTAAGTACAAAATTGCATCAACTTGGGTTCAAGTCTTCAAAAGGAGATACATCACTCTTCTATTACAAAAATGGCAAAGTAACTATTTTTATGCTTATTTATGTTGATGATATAATAGTTGCTAGTTCATCTTCAGAAGCTACTACAGCATTGTTGAGTGATTTGAGAAAGGATTTTGCACTTAAGGATCTAGGAGATCTAAATTATTTTCTTGGCATAGAAGTAAGAAAGGCTAGTGATGGAATCTTACTTACTCAAGAAAAGTATGTATCGGATATTTTGATGCGTGTAGGCATGCAGGGGTGCAAACCATCAAGTACACCTCTCTCCACTTCAGAAAAATTGTCTCGGTATGAAGGGGAGTTACTTAGTCCAGAGGATGCAACACGGTACAGGAGTATTGTTGGAGCATTGCAGTATTTGACCCTAACAAGACCTGACATTTCTTTTTCAGTTAATAAAGTGTGCCAGTTTTTGCATTCTCCTACTGATGTGCATTGGACAAGTGTTAAGAGGATTTTGAGATATCTTAGAGGAAGTATCTCAACAGGGCTGAAAATTGGTAAATCAATGTCATCTCTTGTGAGTGCCTTTTCTGATGCAGATTGGGCTGGATGTCCTGATGACAGGAGGTCTACTGGAGGTTTTGCTATTTTCTTTGGTTCAAACCTTGTGTCTTGGAGTGCTAGAAAGCAAGCTACAGTGTCAAGATCTAGTACTGAGGCAGAATATAAGGCCCTAGCTAATGCCACTGCAGAGGTAATATGGATAGAGTCCTTGCTTGATGAACTCGAGATTCCTTATCCTCAAACAGCTTGCCTATGGTGTGATAATCTTGGTGCAACTTATTTATCTGCTAATCCAGTGTTTCATGCAAGAACAAAACTGTAACACCTGGGGTGTTACCTGTTTGTTTTCTTTTTGTTTGCATCATCTGCATCCCATAAGCATTGCATCATGTTTTCCAAACCACTCAAAACTTCAAAACAATTTAAATTATGGTAAATGCAAGTAACACATTCAAATCCAATCAAATCCTACTTGGCAATATTTCAAATGGGAGTTTTAAAATTAAAATCTTGCAAATCAATTAAAGCTAATAATGTTTTCATAATTGCTAGAACTTATTTAAAATAACTTGTTATTTCCAAAAACTCCAAATTAAACCTTAATTGGAATTCAACTACCAATTTTAAAATTAATTTAACATCGCAAAATTCATGGAAATGTTGGTAACATTGTTTTGATCTACTGTTTGCAAGCTAATAAAACAGTTCATAAAAATTAAAACACCCCACCCTATTTCTTTCTCTCTCTCCCTCTTTTATTTCTTGCAAAAAAAAATAATAAGGAAGAAAAAATAAAAATTAAAGGCCAAGGAGAGAGGAGCCATCCCTTTTTTCCCTCCAGCCCACAACCCCAGCCCACCAAATCTTTCTAGCCCAGCAGCCCCCCCCACGGTCTTCTTCCCCGTACGGACAGAGGAGGGGTGTCGCTTTCACCCCCTCCATGGACCCCTCCTTGCTCCACCTGCCCCAATCCCCTACAAGTACCTGCCCTAACCCTAGGCCGCACCTCTCCTCCTCTCTTCTCCACGCCGCCGCCACCTTCCCATCCCCTCCACCCCCTCTCTCTCTGAGTTTTTTCTCTCCCACCACCGAACTGCCATGGCCGGAGGAGGATGATCGCCACGGCGCCGGGGAAGGAGTAGAGGACGCGGGCTGCCGATCGCGGGAATGGAGCGCCCGCGATTCCCTCTTCCTCGCCATCCCCTCGGCTTCCCCCGAGGATCACCGTGGACGCCGCGCCATCGCCGGACTTCCCCGCCGGTTCTGCCTCTTCTCCTGTTCGTCGACGAGCAGCAGGTGCGCTCCGCCCCTTCCTCCTTTTCCCGTCCCTCTCCCGTGAGTCCGCCCCGCCCAACCACCGCACGCCGGCCACACGCCCACGGCCGCTCGCCGGCCCGAGCCGCGGTGGACCGCGCCCGCGAGTCGCCGGCCGCCGGCGGGCAACGGCCTCTGTCCGCCCTCGCTGCCTGTACGTGAACGGTACAGAGAAGTTCAGAACCGATCTGAACAAGGTTCAATTACTTTTTTTCGTTACAGGTTAACCACCCTCCAGCACGTTTCCCTGACAAGAATTCGCACCAGCCCATCCGGTAGAGCCCTCCGTGCGCGCTGTGGGATCTCGGGTTCGAACCCCACGCGAAGCACAGCGCCCCTTTTTCTCTTTTAATCCGCGCTGACACCCGGGGTCCACCAGTCGGTGACCATGGTCGCCACCTCACTCTCCACACGCGCCTTGTCAGCAGCCGCGTGGCGCAGGCCCCGCTCGTCAGCCGCTTGGGCTAGGACGAGCATCGGTGAAAAACTTCCCAGATCCAGATCTGGATCTGAAGTTTGCACCGAGGCCCCTGCCTCTCTTCAGTTTTGCACCCGAGCCCCTCCAACTTCTCTTTCCATCACAAACAGGTCCCTGGCCTTTTGCAAATAAACCTAAAAATTCAAATGCTCACAACTTTCAAACCACAAATCCAAATAACACAAATTTTATATGTATTCCAATCAAAATTCCATGAAATTTTCAAATATCACATATGTTTTCTGTTTTGAACTTTCAAAATGCAATTCAAATTTGAATTCAAATAATTCAATTGTAATTTGCAACAATTCATAAATAATTCATACTAATTCCAAATAAGGCAAATAAAATATGTTTTCCAAACCATTTTGAACCACCAATTCAAATATAAATTTTGGTTCATGATTTGAATAATTTAAATTGCCTAAATAATTTAATACTTGTTTAATTCATTTAAATTTGATAAAATCATAACTTGCTCAAAATAAAATAATTTTGAACATGCAAAATATGTTTTCAAACCATCAAAGTGTGAACTTTTAAAATGTGAGTTTGAAATTATGTTTTGAACAAATAAAACTTCAATTAAATTCAAACTTGTTTTAAATTCATTTAAAACTTGTTTAATATTGTTTAATTCCTAATTAAATTATCCTAATTCCAATTTCAATATTTGAAACATGTAATCCAACTAAAATTTGATGTTCTTTTCAAATATAAACTTTGCTATCTGTTTTGAACAATTTAACTTGATGAAAACAACCAAATGCTTGTGTGACACCTTTAAGTAACCAAAAATTCCAAAACTTAATAAGTGAATTTCATAATGGTTAAACCTTATTTCAATTGGTTCTATTGTTGTTATTTTGATGTTTTCCTCATCCATGCATCATGATAATCCACCTTCACCTGTTGATTAGTTGGAAAACAATTGCTACCACCATAATCCATGGGCTTTTCATATGCAACTCAAATTGCATATGGGTCCATTTAAATTTGTTTATCTTGTCAACTAGTTTACTTTGATGCATCTTTAAACTTGTCATGCATCCATATCTTGGTCATGCTGGATCTTTTGCCGTAGTAGTAATTGTTGCATCCGGTGTTTGTTCGAGGTTCGTTGCTTCTTCCCGGATAGGACGTTGAGATGATGTGAGCAACGACAAGTTCTGCTACCTTGCGGGATCTCAGGCAAGTATACTCACTTGCTGCCATATGGCTGCCTTTCATCACTTGTTACCGATACTTTCCGTTGTTCTTTTCTGCTAGCCTTAGTAGTAGTTGTTTCTGTTACGAACCCATCACATGAATCCCTTAACCTTGATATTGCCTCACCTCCACTCCTATCACCCCTTTGGTTGAGCAAGTGTCTTACTAGCATGTTTAGGTTGCTTTTGCTCGAGTCTGTTACCCGTTACTTTCAGTTACTATTCTTATGTTCTGGGGGCTCGATGTTAACCAATTAACCTGTTATTAATAATATGCTGATAAGGCACCGGCAGGAGGCCCTTTGTGGTTTTGAGGCCTGCTAGTGTCGAACTTAATTAGGAAAAGGGTCTTGTCTACTGATCCATGATGAGCGTGCTCACCGCATCCGGGTGGTAGTATGGGACCCCCCTCGACTTAGACCTGATCTGCAGCTTGTCCGAAGAGCCACACTTAGTTCGGGTGTTCCATTTGCTCCTTGCATAATGGGTGGATCCCCCATGGTTACTTATGATGATGATGCATATAGGGCGAGGCCTGTAGTGCCGGGGTGTTGTGTCCTGCGGGAGTTTTGCACACCTGCGCTGAGTATTCGGCTGCGTGGCTGGGACCTTATAGCTCCGTGGCTCCGAGGATGGGTTGTAGAGATGGTTTGGGTCGTGTCAAGCCAACCTGAGTTTTAGTTGGTGGCTTGAGTGTGTACGGGTACTGGAGCACACCCTGCAGGGATGAATCTTCTCGAGAAGCCGTGTTGTCCGCGGTTATGTGACGACTTGGTGAAAGTACTGGCTAACAAGTACTCAGACAACTTACACCTAATGATAATAACTTGACTAGTAATAGTCTTATTGACACAACAACCTGATCCATTATTCATTAATCCAACTGTGTGAGTTATCCTCGGATTGCTTCTTTGGATAAGGGGCGAGATCCAGGATGGGTTTGTTTGAAGTTATCTTTCAGTTGGTTACAATACTCGATCTTATCTCCTTTCTGGTAGCCGGAAGTTGTAGTATCTCTCTGTAGTTGGTTAGTGCAGCCTGCTGTCGCTTATTTGCAATAATCCCCTCCTTTCCGTTGATCCTAAAGTATTTGTATCTTGTGATGACTGGCTACGCCGGTATCTTGTGAGTATGGTTTATCCACTTGCCAGTACTTAACCGTACTGACCCACGGATTCTTTTTTGTGGCTGCATATTCAACATTGCAGTCAACAGGTTTGAAGTCTGACGACGTTAGCTTGGGAATCCCTCCGGCTTGGCCTGGGCAGGGATTGGACGCTCTCGGTTATCTTCAGGACTCTTAGTCCAATTTGGGTCTTGTCCGTAGCCGGACGCTATGTTGTTTCTTCCGCTGTTATTTGGATCTTTGTATTGTATCAGTTGTATCCCTGACTCATTTGAGTCCATCTTGTAAATCTCTTTTCTGTTGTTGTTGTGGAATATTCGTGAACTGTTGTAATGTTATCATGAGTGGCAACCTGGAATCGGTTATTATGCGGATTTGGCGGGAATGCTGAAATCTGCATAGTGCCCGATCTCGGGGCGTCACAAATGGTATCAGAGCCTTGGTTTCGATTCCCGATATTGTTTCGATACGAATGGTTATCGAAGCAACGGGTCCGCAAAGCCTGTAGGATAACCTCGCTAACGGTCGTTGTTTCTAGAGTGTCAAAAACTATTTCTGCTAAACTATTTTGGAAAAACATCTCAATAGGATTCTTGTTTTCTCCTTATCTCTATTCTATTTTCCCCTCCCACCTTATTTGATTTGGAGTCTCCCCCCTTGTCTATCTTTCAAAGTGTTAGGATCCTACGTGGGTGGACGTTTTCTGAGCCTTTAACCTAATAGGTCCGATCATCGGAAGATTCCTGGTGGAAAAACATCGTCGTCACTCCGAGCAAGAATCCTTGTTAGTGGTGTCGAGAAGCCCTTGTTAGTGGTGTCGAGGAGATCAACTGGAAGCACGAAGAATCGATAGTCGAACCTCTTTCCCCTCCCGGGTTAGCAGGTGGATTGCGAGGGCGCAATCCCTTGTTAGTGGTGTCGTCTGTAACACCTGGGGTGTTACCTGTTTGTTTTCTTTTTGTTTGCATCATCTGCATCCCATAAGCATTGCATCATGTTTTCCAAACCACTCAAAACTTCAAAACAATTTAAATTGTTCAAAACCCTAATGGTAAATGCAAGTAACACATTCAAATCCAATCAAATCCTACTTGGCAATATTTCAAATGGGAGTTTTAAAATTAAAATCTTGCAAATCAATTAAAGCTAATAATGTTTTCATAATTTCTAGAACTTATTTAAAATAACTTGTTATTTCCAAAAACTCCAAATTAAAGCTTAATTGGAATTCAACTACCAATTTTAAAATTAATTTAACATCGCAAAATTCATGGAAATGTTGGTAACATTGTTTTGATCTACTGTTTGCAAGCTAATAAAACAGTTCATAAAAATTAAAACACCCCACCCTATTTCTTTCTCTCTCTCCCTCTTTTATTTCTTGCAAAAAAAATTAATAAGGAAGAAAAAATAAAAATTAAAGGCCAAGGAGAGAGGAGCCATCCCTTTTTTCCCTCCAGCCCACAACCCCAGCCCACCAAATCTTTCTAGCCCAGCAGCCCCCCCCACGGTCTTCTTCCCCGTACGGACAGAGGAGGGGTGTCGCTTTCACCCCCCCTCCATGGACCCCTCCTTGCTCCACCTGCCCCAATCCCCTACAAGTACCTGCCCTAACCCTAGGCCGCACCTCTCCTCCTCTCTTCTCCACGCCGCCGCCACCTTCCCATCCCCTCCACCCCCTCTCTCTCTGAGTTTTTTTCTCTCCCACCACCGAACTGCCATGGCCGGAGGAGGATGATCGCCACGGCGCCGGGGAAGGAGTAGAGGACGCGGGCTGCCGATCGCGGGAATGGAGCGCCCGCGATTCCCTCTTCCTCGCCATCCCCTCGGCTTCCCTCGAGGATCACCGTGGACGCCGCGCCATCGCCGGACTTCCCCGCCGGTTCTGCCTCTTCTCCTGTTCGTCGACGAGCAGCAGGTGCGCTCCGCCCCTTCCTCCTTTTCCCGTCCCTCTCCCGTGAGTCCGCCCCGCCCAACCACCGCACGCCGGCCACACGCCCACGGCCGCTCGCCGGCCCGAGCCGCGGTGGACCGCGCCCGCGAGTCGCCGGCCGCCGGCGGGCAACGGCCTCTGTCCGCCCTCGCTGCCTGTACGTGAACGGTATAGAGAAGTTCAGAACCGATCTGAACAAGGTTCAGTTACTTTTTTTCGTTACAGGTTAACCACCCTCCAGCACGTTTCCCTGACAAGAATTCGCACCAGCCCATCCGGTAGAGCCCTCCGTGCGCGCTGTGGGATCTCGGGTTCGAACCCCACGCGAAGCACAGCGCCCCTTTTTCTCTTTTAATCCGCGCTGACACCCGGGGTCCACCAGTCGGTGACCATGGTCGCCACCTCACTCTCCACACGCGCCTTGTCAGCAGCCGCGTGGCGCAGGCCCCGCTCGTCAGCCGCTTGGGCTAGGACGAGCATCGGTGAAAAACTTCCCAGATCCAGATCTGGATCTGAAGTTTGCACCGAGGCCCCTGCCTCTCTTCAGTTTTGCACCCGAGCCCCTCCAACTTCTCTTTCCATCACAAACAGGTCCATGGCCTTTTGCAAATAAACCTAAAAATTCAAATGCTCACAACTTTCAAACCACAAATCCAAATAACACAAATTTTATATGTATTCCAATCAAAATTCCATGAAATTTTCAAATATCACATTTGTTTTCTGTTTTGAACTTTCAAAATGCAATTCAAATTTGAATTCAAATAATTCAATTGTAATTTGCAACAATTCATAAATAATTCATACTAATTCCAAATAAGGCAAATAAAATATGTTTTCCAAACCATTTTGAACCACCAATTCAAATATAAATTTTGTTTCATGATTTGAATAATTTAAATTGCCTAAATAATTTAATACTTGTTTAATTCATTTAAATTTGATAAAATCATAACTTGCTCAAAATAAAATAATTTTGAACATGCAAAATATGTTTTCAAACCATCAAAGTGTGAACTTTTCAAATGTGAGTTTGAAATTATGTTTTGAACAAATAAAACTTCAATTAAATTCAAACTTGTTTTAAATTCATTTAAAACTTGTTTAATATTGTTTAATTCCTAATTAAATTATCCTAATTCCAATTTCAATATTTGAAACATGTAATCCAACTAAAATTTGATGTTCTTTTCAAATATAAACTTTGCTATCTGTTTGAACAATTTAACTTGATGAAAACAACCAAATGCTTGTGTGACACCTTAAGTAACCAAAAATTCCAAAACTTAATAAGTGAATTTCATAATGGTTAAACCTTATTTCAATTGGTTCTATTGTTGTTATTTTGATGTTTTCCTCATCCATGCATCATGATAATCCACCTTCACCTGTTGATTAGTTGGAAAACAATTGCTACCACCATAATCCATGGGCTTTTCATATGCAACTCAAATTGCATATGGGTCCATTTAAATTTGTTTATCTTGTCAACTAGTTTACTTTGATGCATCTTTAAACTTGTCATGCATCCATATCTTGGTCATGCTGGATCTTTTGCCGTAGTAGTAATTGTTGCATCCGGTGTTTGTTCGAGGTTCGTTGCTTCTTCCCGGATAGGACGTTGAGATGATGTGAGCAACGACAAGTTCTGCTACCTTGCGGGATCTCAGGCAAGTATACTCACTTGCTGCCATATGGCTGCCTTTCATCACTTGTTACCGATACTTTCCGTTGTTCTTTTCTGCTAGCCTTAGTAGTAGTTGTTTCTGTTACGAACCCATCACATGAATCCCTTAACCTTGATATTGCCTCACCTCCACTCCTATCACCCCTTTGGTTGAGCCAGTGTCTTACTAGCATGTTTAGGTTGCTTTTGCTCGAGTCTGTTACCCGTTACTTTCAGTTACTATTCTTATGTTCTGGGGGCTCGATGTTAACCAATTAACCTGTTATTAATAATATGCTGATAAGGCACCGGCAGGAGGCCCTTTGTGGTTTTGAGGCCTGCTAGTGTCGAACTTAATTAGGAAAAGGGTCTTGTCTACTGATCCATGATGAGCGTGCTCACCGCATCCGGGTGGTAGTATGGGACCCCCCGACTTAGACCTGATCTGCAGCTTGTCCGAAGAGCCACACTTAGTTCGGGTGTTCCATTTGCTCCTTGCATAATGGGTGGATCCCCCATGGTTACTTATGATGATGATGCATATAGGGCGAGGCCTGTAGTGCCGGGGTGTTGTGTCCTGCGGGAGTTTTGCACACCTGCGCTGAGTATTCGGCTGCGTGGCTGGGACCTTATAGCTCCGTGGCTCCGAGGATGGGTTGTAGAGATGGTTTGGGTCGTGTCAAGCCAACCTGAGTTTTAGTTGGTGGCTTGAGTGTGTACGGGTACTGGAGCACACCCTGCAGGGATGAATCTTCTCGAGAAGCCGTGTTGTCCGCGGTTATGTGACGACTTGGTGAAAGTACTGGCTAACAAGTACTCAGACAACTTACACCTAATGATAATAACTTGACTAGTAATAGTCTTATTGACACAACAACCTGATCCATTATTCATTAATCCAACTGTGTGAGTTATCCTCGGATTGCTTCTTTGGATAAGGGGCGAGATCCAGGATGGGTTTGTTTGAAGTTATCTTTCAGTTGGTTACAATACTCGATCTTATCTCCTTTCTGGTAGCCGGAAGTTGTAGTATCTCTCTGTAGTTGGTTAGTGCAGCCTGCTGTCGCTTATTTGCAATAATCCCCTCCTTTCCGTTGATCCTAAAGTATTTGTATCTTGTGATGACTGGCTACGCCAGTATCTTGTGAGTATGGTTTATCCACTTGCCAGTACTTAACCGTACTGACCCACGAATTCTTTTTCGTGGCTGCATATTCAACATTGCAGTCAACAGGTTTGAAGTCTGACGACGTTAGCTTGGGAATCCCTCCGGCTTGGCCTGGGCAGGGATTGGACGCTCTCGGTTATCTTCAGGACTCTTAGTCCAATTTGGGTCTTGTCCGTAGCCGGACGCTATGTTGTTTCTTCCGCTGTTATTTGGATCTTTGTATTGTATCAGTTGTATCCCTGACTCATTTGAGTCCATCTTGTAAATCTCTTTTCTGTTGTTGTTGTGGAATATTCGTGAACTGTTGTAATGTTATCATGAGTGGCAACCTGGAATCGGTTATTATGCGGATTTGGCGGGAATGCTGAAATCTGCATAGTGCCCGATCTCGGGGCGTCACAAAAACACATTGAGATAGATTTTCATTTTGTGAGAGAAAGAGTTGCACAGAAGTTGTTGGATATTCAGTTTATTCCAACAGGTGTGATCAAGTGGCAGATGGGTTTACTAAACCATTACAGGTTCGACAACTAGAAGCTTTCAAGAACAATCTCAACTTGGAGAAGTTGAAATTGAGGGAGGATGTTAAGAGATAGAGCTTCTAGAACCTTTGTAGTTTAAACTCATTGTAATCCGTTTGGTGTAGATAAACCAAACGTGACTTGTTTCCTAAGTTTTGTACCGAATCTGTTGTAATTCGTTGTAACCTATTGGGACTCAGTTTCCCCTATTTAACACGTAACTCGGGCCGAGACAAAGGCACCGATTCCATCTAGAGATTTAACAGGTAATACATGGTGTCGATAAAAAATCATCCACAGATAAAAAACGGACTTGGTTAGTGTTTTAGTTTTTTTCTCTCCCCGATTCGGGTTTGTAATATCCCGGAAAATTCACAGATCACGAAAGGTCAGTTTTAGAATCCTACTACGAGAGAGACCTGGTAAGGAGTCGCGGCGGTGCCGCACGGGAGCAGCACGTGATGATGCGGCCTACCCTATTTAGCTCCTTCAAATGAACTCCATGGCGAGCCAACCATGTGTGATCTGACTCCGCCTGCACCGCCCTCTCCGGAGATCGGAAGGTTGGCGAGAATCGACGACAACAATATCGATGGTGAGAATAATTGTCGCCATGGACATGATGAAGAACATCGCTGGCAATTGTATCGAAGCAACAGCCTCGCAGGCACCGCGCACGCTGAGCTCACCGGAGTTCCTTGGCACCCTAGATGGAATATCGGAACTCGCTCTCCGCAAACATCAACGGTCTGACACCATCCGCAGTCGCCATGGCCTATTCCTTGAGCAGGGCGACAACATCCAGCTAGCCAGTAGTAGCTAAGCCAGCTCTCAGTGCTCTAATGTGTTCGACTCAGTAGTTTCCTATGTGCACTGGCAAATATGCTGGTGAACATTCAAGCCGAGAAATCATACGAATATACCAAGCTTGGCCCTGGTATGAATACGAAACACTTCTTCCTTTCATTCCAAGCATAATTAGGCTGCACATGTGATTCATCTTTTGTTATTTCCGCGAATTACCCACATAATTAATCAATATCAGGATATTTGATTGTCAGGAAGTTAGGATGTGGCATCAATAATCGTTTGGTCCGAAGAGTTCAAGTTCGTCATACCCTGTGATTTTTTAATCCTTAGAACTATCTTGCCTCTATTGGTGGATTTAAAATCTTAATTTCAAATAAAGAATAAGTTTACGTACCGCTGACTCAAAGTTCGACAGATAGAAACATAGTATATTTTAAATTACAAATATGATGTTATTTATTTCTTTTTTAATTATATTTATTTGACAATGAAATTAAGTAGATGAGCAACTTCGATAATAAAATAGCTAAAGCGCAATGAGCTTGGAGTCCAGTGAGTATGCAACACCCGATTATGGAAACAAGACATGAACAACTTAGGCTGTCCGAATATTCTTCACAGCTTTGTTGGGAGTATCTATCGTTCCTGGTGCCCGCTAGAACTACCTCGAGGTTTTTCAACTACTTATAGCAATATCTTGATTTTCTATTAGGTTTAAAGCATATGAATTTATAAAAAATGTAAAAAAATTATATTAATGAGGTGGCGTGTACCATAGAAGAGAGATCATTAGATCTTAATGAACTTGTGTTTTCATGTAGATAGGCAGTAGGGAAACATATTTTACTAAGATTTGGCGGTCTAAATAAAATGATTCCAGTAGTCAATAAAAGATCTTAGGATTTGAGTCGTCTAAATTGAATCGTTAAGGTACTCTTGCAACATAAATAAGGAAATCTAACATGTTCCACTTTGTCTATCATGGAAATACTTATTAATGAGCAGTGTTTTATGTGTAGGAGAATTATGCTACTTTTTTTTACTCAATCAGAGATGGTATTATATTATTTAACATGGATGGCCATCACGGATAAACCAGAGATGTTCGGTACCATATTATATTAAGTTATCAAATTTAGAGGTAAAAACCTGAATAATATAGCGAATTGCATGATAGCGAATTGCATAATTGAAAAAAAATTAATTTTCAAGATACTTAATGAAGAATACAAATAATTTTTGCTAAGAAAATTGCTTTGGCGAACGGGAAATACTATGGCATCCTTAAAACTTTACCTCTAATTTTAGGAAATATTCGACCCACTATAGAAGTCGCCCTCGCATTTGCGAGGGCCACCTTGCTAGTTCACGTAACAAGGAAAATGAAATTACAAATGCTGGATTTGGGGATGCGAACAGCTTTTCCAGATTGTCACCATGCTCTATTGGTCAGCAGAGTTAAGTGATCTCTTCCTCGCTATCAGTGTCCACATGTAGCCCGACGTGGCCACCATTCGCCACCGTCGGCTTGACGGGGACAACAGCCTCCACATGTTGGGCATCAGCTGCTCTCTGGCGCGCATCAGAGCAATATGTAGTGAGGAGCAGCATGTGGGTAAGAAACTCGCCGCCATTGCTCAGCTGCGTCATGTAGTACTTTATTATTTCAGCAAAATTAATTTTGGTGTCAGAACTACAGCTTGGAAGTTTCAGAAGATGCAATGTGTTTATGGCTTGCTCCACAATTAAACAACGAAGCATCCAGAAAAACTGATTGACAATCCGGATGATATCACGTGAAAACAAAGAGCCCAAAGTTTCCATAAAATCTGATTATGCGTAGAAGTGCAGAAATGATTAGCGCAACACTTTCCATACATGACGTAGCTTCCATGGGACTTACGAATCAGTAATGCGGCGGATGATACTTCACGAGATGCAGTATCGAAATGGAATTACAGATTCACACAAGGAAAATAGAATTACAAATATTGGATTTGAGGAGGAAAGCAGCTTTTTTTTTTTTTGATGAAAGGGATCACTTCCCTGCTTCATTAACGACATAGAGAGGAGGAGAGCACCTAGCTTTTCCAGATTGTCACCGCGCTCTATGGGTCAGCAACAGTGAGTGATCTCTTCCTCGCGATCATTGTACACATTTAAATTTGATTATGATCATATGCTCTGTTGAACTCAGCAGTGCTATATTTAGTGAGGAGCAGCATGTGAGTAAGAAACTCGCCACCATTGCTCAGCTGTTTGGCGTGAAAATCGCTAGATGAATTTTTTGCTGCGTACCACAACATCTCCGTCCACACGCTTCCAATTATTACCATCTTATGTGTGAGTTCCAATCTCATTCCGACCAATATCCGAGCAAGGTTGCTTGCTTCAACTAGCACATCTTCCCTCTGCTCGCTCATAAGGTGCCAAATCATAATTGCGTGATGAGGTTCCATAAACAACCGTCCTTCCTCCCTTTCCTTCTTTTTAAATTCATTGTATGCTCTCTGAAACAGGCTACGAGCAGCACCATTCATGGTGGGCACGATATCAGGGTGCTGGACGAGGAGGTACATCATGTAATCAGATAGCGTCTTGACTGCTTCGGCCATGTCCTTGTCGACCAGCTCTGATTCGACCTTGAGGAAGGTGCTTGTGGCTATGTGCCAGATAAGCACGCAATGATGAAATTCCAAACTCAAGCTCCAATCAAGGTTTTGGCTTCCGTCGAAGCCCCTCAACATAGGATTCCAGTACCCTTTCTTAATGGCCACATCTTCAATTCTTACCATATCACTCTTCTCACCTATGAGAAGGCCCCATACAAACTCCTTGAGGGCAGGTGAAAGCTCCGCATGTTTGGTGTAGTGAGCTTTGTTCCACCAGTCCTGCAGCCCCATCCATCGAGCCATTCTTCCCTTCAGCTTTCTCTTGTCGCCAACACAAAAGGATAGGAAATCATATTGCCCGATGGAATTGGACCACCTTCCTTCCTTGACGACGAGTAGATGGTAGCGTGCCAACAGAATTGCGCTGGCGAGCCTCGTCCATTTGTAGCCATTCAGCATGGCATATGTCCAGGTTGACCCAATCACCTTGAAAGCTGATGCGACCTCCAGTCCGCAAGCTCCGACCAGAAGAACAAAAGTGATAACAATATCGGGAGTGGAGTAGTGATCTATTTTGCTTCTTGTAAAGATCACAAGAGCGCTGAAGCATAACCCAAAGGAAAAACCACGGATGATGCAGCCATACCATGTGTGGATCACTTTTGCCTTGGTGTACAGCATGTCGTAAGCCAGAGCAATCTGCACCTCGACTACTCTGTAAAACTCCTTCATATACTTCTTCTCAAATGCGTATAGACCTCCTCCCTGTTCAAGTAGTGTTTCGTTGAAATGACGATATACTTGAGACAATTTGAAACCGTTATCAATTACAGACGGCCCTTTTCTTTCTATGATTAAAGGCTTGACAAATTCAGAAAGAGATGCGCTTGTGATTCCCTCACGATAAGTTCATAATTCCTAAAATTTTCGTTTCTGATGAAGCAGCTTTCTGCATTGTATGTCGGTTTCATTTCCCAGTAAGCCTCATTGGAACCCTTGCTTGCGCACTTGAGTGCCCATATCCTCTCGCTGTATTGGACAAATCCGGCCACCGAAATGAGCACGGCGGCAGAGACAATGGTCGCCCTGTCTGCAATGATGTACTTGTATAGCACATACCCAGTGCCGGCGACGTGCACAGTGTTGTTCAAACCTTCATACATTTCCTTTAGCGTTCAGTTAATAAGTGTGAAACTGTCGAACCACACTGTAGCTCATCTATTGTCGACAGTTTCAGGATTAGGCACAGTATAGGTTCAGTCGTTTTTCAGTTAGCTACTTTCTAGCTAGCTAACATTAGTTGGCAAGGACGCGGTCTGTGCGTTCCTCTGCGTAGGAGTAGGATCGACTTGGCACACGATCTGGTTGTGGGATGGCACGACCCAGTCGATGAACGTGGCCCTCGATCGTAGGCATGAATAAAAGGAACAGAAAACAGAAAAGCAGTACAGTTGTACGCTGCGCCAAAACACAAGTGTCCTCTCTGAATTCTCTCCGTTCCACGCATCAGAGTGAGTTCGAAACGAGGGGCTACAACAACATTTGGTATCAGAGCGAGCTGTGAGATCCAGTAGCAATGGTGGACAAGAAGGATGGATCGAGGTCCTCCTCGAAGGCGCCAGCCAAGTCCCAAACCCCACCTCCCAAGACCCAGCGTGAGCGTAGCCGCGGAAGAAGCCTGTCACGGGGTGGCCAGGCAAGCGGCGGGCGCGAGATCGTGGTGAGAGAGGTGGTGCGGGAGATCGGCGGTGGTGGCGGCGGATCAATGCATCTACCAATGCTGACACGGACGAACTACAAGGAGTGGGCCATCTTGATGCGCGTCGAGCTGCAGGGCGCGCGTCTGTGGGAGGCAATCGATCCAGGAATCGAGGATGATGAGGACGATCGCCAGGAGCGACAGGCGCTGGGTGCGATCCTACGCTCTGTGCCTCCCGAGATGGTCCCAGTCCTCGCCGCGAAAGACAACGCGAAGGCCGCGTGGGACACGATCAAGGTGATGCGTGTTGGATTCGATCGCGTCCGCGAGGCACGGCGCCAGAAGCTGCGCCGGGACTTCGAGAACCTCTGCTTCAAGGGGAACGAGGCAATTGAAGATTTCTCGCTCCGTCTCGCCGGAATCGTCACCGAGCTGCAATCGGTGGGGGATCCGGTGACCGAACTCGCCGCAGTGCAAAAGTTCCTGCGCGTGGTCCCTCCGCGATATTCTCATATGGCATGCTCGATCGAGACCCTCCTCGATCTGAGTGACATGTCCATCGAAGAATTAAGCGGGCGTCTGTCCGCCACGGATGGGCGCGGCGGTGAACCAGAAGCGGAGAGCGGCGGGAGGCTGCTACTCATGGAGGAGGAGTGGGCGGCTCGACAACGTCAGCGCTCACAAGGACAATCGTCGTATAACGGCGGCGACAAGCAGGGGAAGGGCAAGGCCAAGGCCCCGTCCGCAGAGAAGAAGGCACACGCCGGGACGGGCACCGGGAACGGCGAGCGCAAGCCCGGGAACTGCAGATATTGCGGTAAGCCCGGCCACTGGAAGAACGAGTGCCACAAGGCACGTCGTGACCGTGAGAAGCGCGGCGAGGCCGCAAACCTCGCACAAGTGGAAGAGGGAGAAGAGGCCTGCGGGCTGCTGATGACGCAGGAGTGTGCCCTCGTGGTGACCACGGACGAGGTGGCAGTGCAGGAGGTGCATCTGAATGAAGAACGCGTGATCCCCGTGCAATCACCCACGGGTGTTTGGTACCTGGACACTGGGGCGAGCAGCCACATGACCGGCAACCGCGACATGTTCTCCGAGCTCGACGAGAGCGTGCGGGGCACCGTGCGGTTCGGCGATGGATCGGCGGTGGGCATCAAGGGACGCGGCACCGTGACGTTCGAGTGTCTCACCGGAGATCAGAGGGCCCTAATAGACGTCTACTTCATCCCTAATCTTCGCAGCACCATCGTGTCGCTCGGGCGGCTCGACGAGCACGGCTGCAAGATCGTCATCGAGGATGGCGTCATGTGCATCCTCGACAAGCCAAGGAAGCTGCTGGCCAGAGTGGGGCGTACCAGCAACCGTCTGTACACGGTTTGTCTGAAGATAACTGCACCGGTGAGCCTGCTCACCCAACAGGACAACCCTGCATGGCTGTGGCATGGCCGGTACGGGCATCTCCACTTCCGCGCGCTCAGCAGCCTAGCCAGCAAGGAGATGGTGACAGGGCTGCCTGCAATCAAGCATGTGGAGGAATTCTGTGACGGGTGTGCAATTGGGAAACAACATCGCAAGTCGTTCCCACATGTCACGAGTTATCGAGTAGGAGCAGCTCTGGAATTGGTGCACACGGACCTCTGCGGGCCAATCTCGCCCGAGACTGTCGGAGGCAAGAAGTATTTCCTCTTGATTGTGGATGATCACACCAGATTCATGTGGATCGAGCTCATCAAGACTAAAGATGAGGCCCTCAGGTTTTTCAAGAAGGTGAAAGCTCTAGCAGAAAACGAAGGGAAGTGCAAACTACTGGCCTTCAGATCAGACCGTGGTGGTGAGTTCAATTCGTCTGAATTTTCAGAATTCTGCGATGAGAATGGAGTCAAACACTACACAACCGCCCCCTATACTCTGCAGCAGAATGGAGTGGTTGAAAGGAGGAATCAAACGGTGGTAGAGATGGCTCGTTGTTTGCTGAAAACAAAAGGGGTACCAGGTCAGTTTTGGGGGGAGGCAGTGAAGACAGCTGTTGTAACATCCCAGTGTTTGGGAAGTTATAAGGATCTAAATTTAATATGTGCATTTGCAATGCATGCATCTAAAAGTACGGGAAATTTTGGCGCGAAAGTTTAAACGAATCAAAGTGACCAAAGTTTCACTTGACATGATGAAATAGGTCTAGTTCATCTAGTCATGAGTACATTTGGGATGATCTTTATAACAAGTATCTTAAGAAACCAAATCATCTGGGTACACAAACCATAATTGGTTGTGATCAAACACAAACTCTCAACAAACTTAACCACAAGTCTAGAATTGACTTTTGAGAATTCACTACCTGTCCAGAACTCAAACAGGGGTGAGTACCCAAATCTCATAACTAATGATCACACTTCCACAAGTTAGAAATCCTTGATGGAATAACCTCATCAACAAATATTCTAGATTCTGTAAAACAATAACTCTTTAAAATATCAACCATTTACAAAACATCTTTCCAAACTATTGAGTTCCTACTAAATGAACCTTCACAGGTAAATAACCAAAGTTTACTAGAACTCAAATCATACAGACAGGTGTTAACTCAAAACCCACAAGTGGGAAATGATATATTAATTGTATAACATATTTATCGAATATGTACATATCTCATCAACTATAAAAGAAGTACTTAAGAGAAGAATCAAATCTTCTTCAACCACTGTTAAAACCTGGATCATCACATCTGATATTCCAAACCTCTATGTCTGCATCATGAGTACAAATGAAGAACATAAAATAACAACCTGACACCCTGAGTAACCAACTAACAACCATGATCAAAGTCATTAAGCTCAATAACTTTCAGTTGCTCAATGTCTCATTCATCTTTTATAAGGGAGCATATTAAATCTCAATACATCAATGAACCATTTGATCAACTTACTATCTTAAGTCACCATTCCACAAAAACTCCACACTTCTATTCAAATCATCATTCCACAACTAAGTATCTCTGGATACAACCAAGGAATAACAACAAGTTATAACTTCTATTAGAGGAATTTAATGGAAAGCTTAGTAAAACTAATCATGTATGAAACAAGTACCTATCCTATGGGAAACAAAATAAGAAGTATGTAAAACAAGAATGTATGGAAGGATAATAAAAGCATGAACTAACTCTTAATCTAGATCTTGTTATGTTGCTATATCAATGTATCTTGTTTTTCCCAATCTCCTCCAAGTTATTCTGCAAGAGAAGCAACTCACAAGAAAGGAGGAACTACCACAGGAAGATCTTCAAGAAGATTACTTAGAATGTTCTAGAAGTGTTATTCCAATCCATCATAAGAGTACTTGGAAACTCTTATATATTGATCTGATCTTATTAACTCTCTTGAAAGAGTGTGATACTCCAATGTTAGTGTTATAGAAGTAGTTTGATAACAAGACTAGCTACCTTGTTAACAGATCACTTTTGTGTACTCAAACAATTGAGTGTCATACCCAAACAAACAGAAGGTTGAATAAGCTAGTACATCTCAGTCTCTTGTATATGAAAAGTAATTGGGGGCAAGCCTTGAAAACTTGTCAACAAATTCTTCTTATATGCTTAAGGCTAACTGATGCCATAAACTACACCTACACTCCTTTTATCATCAACCAATAGAAAGAATAAACATAAGGAAACAAGAAACCACAATATAATCCTCTAAGTAAAATATTTGCTTGGAATAACTGTTTGTTCTCACCACAAGGGTGAGATAGTTGAAGATTGAATCCAGGATATGATATTACTTGCAAATTGACACAAGGTGAAAACAGAAGGCTAATGGTAACTAGAGAGTAGAACATCAAGCAATAGAAGACCACAAGAAGCAACACTGCCTCAGAAAAGGATCATAAGAAATTATCCAGTGATAATTAGGTATATTAGAGAACCAGTAACCTCTATCAAGATCATCAGAGATGAGGAACTCATAATGATATATTTAATGGAAATAATTATCAAGTATGAAATGATAACCAACCATTGCATCCACATGTCTGGTGATATGTGGAGGTTAATGGAAACAAGCTTAACACCTTGTTTTCCAGATCAATCTCATCCATAAGACCAATGTATAATAACAAAAATCCATCCATACATAATCATACAATTGATTACAGGTTATAAAATCAACAAAGGATAATATCCCTAGTGGAACCTGCGTGGAAAACAGACAAATGAGATTCCAAAGCCACACATGTTTCCATTTAAGCTAGTACTAAAAACAGCAACATAACTTACATATGATATAAGGAATTGTCCACCAGACTTGGTAAGAAACCTAAAGATGAAAATAACAAAGCCACACAAAGGAAAATAAATCTATTCATTACCTAACACCATTTGGTTTGATATGGAATAAAATTCTCTATTAAGGGATTTTTATTTCAATACATAGAAACATTACCAAGTAATGTTACCAAATTATTTTCTATTTGTATCTAAAATGGTCCAATTAGAACACACCACTTGGTGAACCATATGTGTGTTGTGTGGATATGATATCCATGCCTAAAATAATTTTTAAAGCCATTTAATAAATTAAATGGAGAGCAATAACAAAAATCACTTAATCTAGCATCCTAGGTATAAAATTTAAATCTTGTTCAAAATTGAAAATGAAAAACATGGTGAGTTTGGAAATTTAATCAGGATTCCAAAACTGATTTTTATTATTTTTTATGTTTACAGAAAGTCCCTGAAAACTGTGGTTCTTTTAAACATAAGGACCTAGCTACAATTATGAGAAGTTTCAGGGGGTTATTGAAATTCGTGTGTTCTTTTCCTTTCTTCTTCCTCTGCCAGAAGGCAGGGGAGAGTTGACGCTGTGGCATGCTCGACGCCACGACATGCTTGCCGCCTCGCGCGCAGATAAGACCCCAGGAGGAAGCACCGTGACCTATCCTCTCTCTCACTCTCGCACTCTCTCTGTATCTCACACCGGAGAGCCCCAAAACGAAAACCCTAACTTCATCGGCCGCCGCACGCCGTCGTCAACTCCGGCCACCTCCGGTGAAATTGACGATACTAGATGATGCGCTGTGATCTCCTCTATTACCTCGAGCACGCGCGCAAGCAGGGAGGGCCAGGAGAAGCCGGAATCCTCCGTTTCCTTTCTCTCCGGCCTCCGGCCACCGCGGTCAATCACCGTCGATTCCGAGCTCTCCGTGGCCAACCATCATCACTGCCACACTCACGGTGAGCCACGGATCCTCGTGGTGTTTCTCGATTTGAGTTTGGGCGAAGAAATCGTACTGCCGCCATGCTCCATCGCCGGCCGCCGCGCAATTGCACGCCGGCGAGCCGCCGGTGACCTTTAGGTCGAAGCGACGCCACCCACACAATCCCCTTGAGCTCCTTAAGCCAGTAGAGGCAACGAATTGGGCCAATTCGCATCCAAACCACCGATTGAAACTCCACAGCAGCCATCCCCTCCAGTGGTGACATCAGACCGACGTCATCGTGATGTCATTAGACCTTTTCCTTTTAATTTTGTTTTAAAAAAAAACGTATATGACAGGTGGGACCCACCTGTCAATTTAAATATTGGCAGAAAAATCATTAACTTATAAAATCAATAACTTTAGATTTACTTATCAGAAAAATACAAATAAAATTGATAAATGCTTAGAAAATATAATCTAAATATTTATGAACCTTTCAAAATGTTTGATAAAATTTAAAATTAAATATTTTCTTTAGTAATTAAATCATTTAAAATTGAGAAAATAATAAATAATTCATAAATCAGAAAAATACAAGTTATATACCAAAATGTTTAAAATGACAAATGCAACTCATCTATGATGTTTGCTAAGCCATTTGACCAATATTTCATGAATGCAATATTTGCCTAGTCATTTAATTCATTTAAAATTAATAAATTAATCATTTTATTCAAATATTTTCAAAAGGCATTGAATGATATATCAAATTAAAGAGAAAAGAATTACCAATTCAAATATGTCAAACATAAAACATTTTGATTAAATTATAAACTTGTTTCCAAATATCTACCGTAACTCTATTATATTTCATTATGACAAGAAATAGCTGCCACAAATTATTTTCTTTATTAATAAAACCCTCAAATGTTCTCAAACATAATAAACCTATTATCACCAAGCATTAGCAAGTTAGGTGATGATAGATTAATTATAATCGTTCATCGTTTTCAATAAAACTCCTTGGCACTAGCTCTACACTTTTTAAATATAAAATGAAATGTGACTGTTATCTTTTCACTAGTTGTTTTCCATGTGCTATTATTTTGTTACCTCACCAAGTAATCAACACTTTTACTTAAACATGATAACATTTGTTTGCTTAGTAAAAGTGAAACACATGTAGGTCTAAAACAAGTAATAACCACATCACCTCAAGTAATGAAACAACTCACCTAAAACCTGTGTGATTAAGATATCGTTTCGAACGTGGCTTACACTTGTAAGTTGAGGTATTGTCCAGGGTAATTCACGATGCATCTCATTACTATGCATGTATCATCTTGCCGGTGTTTTCTGTAGTCCTTACCGGGACTATTTTGCTATCTTTCAGATGTTTGGATTCTCTACGCGACCCTCGAACCCCGAAGACCTGGATTATTATTATGGTTATTTCAATCTCAGGCAAGTTCATCACTTGCTCATATCCTTTGCAGTACTTCATAACAAACTAATTGCAAAAACCCTATCGTATTATCACCTACTCTCAAAAGAATGCATGATCCTATTTTTATAATAATATGACTAATTGAATGACTACCCGAGTGGTAGTGTTCTGTTTGGTGGGCGGATGGAACCATGGTAAGATGAATAGGTCTAAGGAAGGTTCCATCTGCACGGGAAAGTATTACCTAGGAATTAACCACAACTGCCGTCGGAACTCGGTGCGCCGTAAATACCGCGTTAACCATGGGTCTTCTATGGGGGGAGTAAGTCAGCCGTGATACTTTTCTCGTTCGCATGTCAACGGACTGCCAGAGACGTACGCTATAGGTCTTGCGGGACTACATGCACATGGGTGGGAGCCCTTACGTCCCACGGGCTCTGGGGTCTATGAGTGTCTGCCAGGGGCGCGTAGATCTCCATCGTGAGGGTGGAATCAGCGTTCAACCTGCTGGCAGAAATGGGTGGGCATGCGTTGTGCGGAGAAGCACGGTTTGGCTTGGACCAACAACCGGGCCCCACACCTGAGTGGGAGTGGACAGGAATGTACACCTGGTTGTGCAACATGGTCTTGGTCGTCCATGGGTAAAGTAACGCACCTCTGCAGAGTGTAAAAGGATGTGGCATGTTACCCCCTGTTCCGGGAAGGAACTGCGAACGCTACAGGAAAGGCAACTCCATGAAGTTCTAGCTCCTGATGGTCTGGCGGGCATAGTTTTCAGAATTAAAAGCAACCTCTTGAAGAAAGTTTTACAAAACCTTGCATTAGCTTATGACTCTTTCGAGTCTAAAGCTGTAGTTAGTGCATCAAACTACCCACCATATATCATGAACTTGCTGAGTAACACTCGTTTACTCATTCTATCCCGTTTGACCCCCTGCTTAGAGTTGAAGCCCTATTGAAGTCGTCATCGAGAAGCCATCGTTGTCTAAGGAAGCTAGGTGGAGTGATCTACTACTTAGCCAGTAAAGCATCGTCATCAACAACGCTGATGGAGGAGAAGCTATCCAGGTGTAGGTGGAGTCCATTGATAGACTTAGCTGTTACAAGCCATAGATTAGGGCTGGCATCAGCCGTAGTAGATTTAGTTCTGAGCTAGAGCTCTTCTCCAGCTTGGATCTTCGCATTGCTTCTTCTGATGTTCATTTGTATGATATCTTCTTGATTCATCAAAGAGATTCTCAAGATTTTGTAATGAAGTTTGTATCCTAAGCTTTGCTTGGACCCGCTGTGTTTCTGTTGTACCACTCTGAGAGATGTAATATTCACGGATAAGTCCTTCGGTGAGTATTATGTCACCGACTTGCGCACTACACATGCAGTGGTGTGCTGGGTCACCACAGGTGGTATCAGAGCGAAGCGACCTTAGGTTTAAAACCTTTTAGGAGATCTGTAGGTTGGTAAAGACTCTAGGAAGCCATCTTATCTAAACCATATTTCCTACAACTATGAGAATCATTCACTTGAGAATGATATGATCATACTTGTATAGAATTATTCTTACTCAACTTGAGTAAATATACTTACCTAATTTCTATATACCTAGGTATGAATAGTTAGAAGTCTATCATGTATCAGTGTTATTGTGAAAAGGAGAGTTCTAACATAGTCAGATATGATTAAGTCAAAGTGATGATTACTCCATTCTATGAAGGAATAGGATGCAGTACAACATGGTATAGAGTACATACAAGACTCGTCAAGAAGAGATGTTTGAGAATCATAAAGAGGCAATAGACCATGGTAACTACGGGGTATATACCATATCCTTAGTTATCAAGTCCAAAGGTGAATCATTATAGTATAGTATAGGATTAGGAGAAGGCATAAGCATTGACGGAAGCTACATTACTACTCCTACGATGTGATCACCACCATGAAGGATCAACAGATTCCATGAGAGGCTTATCATGATCAATATGAAGTAATTAAATTACATAATACTTAGTCCTATATGAAACCAAGTTAGACAACAACTACTGTAGGAACATTTTGTCTTGGTTTATTCCATTGCAGTAAGGCATGCAATTGGAGTAATTACCTGGGCAAAGAGTGGTTGTGTAGACTAGGATAACAAGGTAATATATACCTGCTTGTAGTGTATAGCAATTAAGAGCCTTGGTACTTGAGATGTTTTACCCTAAGTACTTATATTTCACAGGCTTTTGATGCATGAGTGTTATATAAATGCATTTGGGATTTATTGCATCTTATTTGGATCTTTGATTGACTAGATCTGTGCATGAAGATTTAACTTGATGTGCAAATGCATGTGCAAACATTGAGTTCTATCTTGATGTTACTGATCTAGGGGTATAGGATTAGTATGAGAGCGTTCTGAAATATCAGCTCATGGAAGTAACACCAAAGCTCTAGAAGACCAGAAAGTCAAGAAGGAAGATGACAATGAAGCCACTGATGGGAATGGACCACATTTCACATCTTGTTTAGAGTTGGAAATATACTTCATCAACACATGGAGAAATACCACAAGTGATAAGAAGAAAATCACATTAGTAGTTATACCCATGAAGGGAACATGCAGAAGTTTGATAAATAAACTTATAGAGTTGTCCCATAGAAGTCAAAACCCAAAGATATAGAAGGACCATAGGAGGTAACCAGTGGAATAGGTTACAATCACCTATAGGAAAGAGATAAAACTCGAGGAAACTCGAAGATATTTTCACTAATTAATTGAGTCTAAGTCAATATACACTACATCGTACAAGTTTCTTTGAAAAATCTTTATCTTGAGACCATTAGACTGAACCAAATGGAGTCCTAAACATAGGCAATATCCAGTATACCGGAAGAATCTTAATGGTTATTCATCATTTGGTGGATATACCACATGTTCTTCAGAAAGTTGTGAGAGGTAGGAAATCATACCCATTCATCGGAGAATGAAATTTGGTATCCACTATATGGTGGAAATACCACGTTTTCTTCGTGAGACTATTAGGAAGGCCTAGTAACAAGACAGAGTTGTCATAGCAACAGGCTTAGTATTAGATCATTACACAAGACAGTAGAAGGTGAACAATCAAGACAAGAGGCTACACATGCCAAGGACAACACAAGAAAACAGATGTGAAGATTCAACGGTCTACAGAAGTTCTCTCTACATATCTTTACGTGAGAGAGGTTGAACTTCGGGACGAAGTTCTTGTTAAGGGGGAGATACTGTAACATCCCAGTGTTTGGGAAGTTATAAGGATCTAAATTTAATATGTGCATTTGCAATGCATGCATCTAAAAGTACGGGAAATTTTGGCGCGAAAGTTTAAACGAATCAAAGTGACCAAAGTTTCACTTGACATGATGAAATAGGTCTAGTTCATCTAGTCATGAGTACATTTGGGATGATCTTTATAACAAGTATCTTAAGAAACCAAATCATCTGGGTACACAAACCATAATTGGTTGTGATCAAACACAAACTCTCAACAAACTTAACCACAAGTCTAGAATTGACTTTTGAGAATTCACTACCTGTCCAGAACTCAAACAGGGGTGAGTACCCAAATCTCATAACTAATGATCACACTTCCACAAGTTAGAAATCCTTGATGGAATAACCTCATCAACAAATATTCTAGATTCTGTAAAACAATAACTCTTTAAAATATCAACCATTTACAAAACATCTTTCCAAACTATTGAGTTCCTACTAAATGAACCTTCACAGGTAAATAACCAAAGTTTACTAGAACTCAAATCATACAGACAGGTGTTAACTCAAAACCCACAAGTGGGAAATGATATATTAATTGTATTAACATATTTATCGAATATGTACATATCTCATCAACTATAAAAGAAGTACTTAAGAGAAGAATCAAATCTTCTTCAACCACTGTTAAAACCTGGATCATCACATCTGATATTTCCAAACCTCTATGTCTGCATCATGAGTACAAATGAAGAACATAAAATAACAACCTGACACCCTGAGTAACCAACTAACAACCATGATCAAAGTCATTAAGCTCAATAACTTTCAGTTGCTCAATGTCTCATTCATCTTTTATAAGGGAGCATATTAAATCTCAATACATCAATGAACCATTTGATCAACTTACTATCTTAAGTCACCATTCCACAAAAACTCCACACTTCTATTCAAATCATCATTCCACAACTAAAGTATCTCTGGATACAACCAAGGAATAACAACAAGTTATAACTTCTATTAGAGGAATTTAATGGAAAGCTTAGTAAAACTAATCATGTATGAAACAAGTACCTATCCTATGGGAAACAAAATAAGAAGTATGTAAAACAAGAAATGTATGGAAGGATAATAAAAGCATGAACTAACTCTTAATCTAGATCTTGTTATGTTGCTATATCAATGTATCTTGTTTTTCCCAATCTCCTCCAAGTTATTCTGCAAGAGAAGCAACTCACAAGAAAGGAGGAACTACCACAGGAAGATCTTCAAGAAGATTACTTAGAATGTTCTAGAAGTGTTATTCCAATCCATCATAAGAGTACTTGGAAACTCTTATATATTGATCTGATCTTATTAACTCTCTTGAAAGAGTGTGATACTCCAATGTTAGTGTTATATAGAAGTAGTTTGATAACAAGACTAGCTACCTTGTTAACAGATCACTTTTGTGTACTCAAACAATTGAGTGTCATACCCAAACAAACAGAAGGTTGAATAAGCTAGTACATCTCAGTCTCTTGTATATGAAAAGTAATTGGGGGCAAGCCTTGAAAACTTGTCAACAAATTCTTCTTATATGCTTAAGGCTAACTGATGCCATAAACTACACCTACACTCCTTTTATCATCAACCAATAGAAAGAATAACACTAAGGAAACAAGAAACCACAATATAATCCTCTAAGTAAAATATTTGCTTGGAATAACTGTTTGTTCTCACCACAAGGGTGAGATAGTTGAAGATTGAATCCAGGATATGATATTACTTGCAAATTGACACAAGGTGAAAACAGAAGGCTAATGGTAACTAGAGAGTAGAACATCAAGCAATAGAAGACCACAAGAAGCAACACTGCCTCAGAAAAGGATCATAAGAAATTATCCAGTAGATAATTAGGATATATTAGAGAACCAGTAACCTCTATCAAGATCATCAGAGATGAGGAACTCATAATGATATATTTAATGGAAATAATTATCAAGTATGAAATGATAACCAACCATTGCATCCACATGTCTGGTGATATGTGGAGGTTAATGGAAACAAGCTTAACACCTTGTTTTCCAGATCAATCTCATCCATAAGACCAATGTATAATAACAAAAATCCATCCATACATAATCATACAATTGATTACAGGTTATAAAATCAACAAAGGATAATATCCCTAGTGGAACCTGCGTGGAACACAGACAAATGAGATTCCAAAGCCACACATGTTTCCATTTAAGCTAGTACTAAAAACAGCAACATAACTTACATATGATATAAGGAATTGTCCACCAGACTTGGTAAGAAACCTAAAGATGAAAATAACAAAGCCACACAAAGGAAAATAAATCTATTCATTACCTAACACCATTTGGTTTGATATGGAATAAAATTCTCTATTAAGGGATTTTTTATTTCAATACATAGAAACATTACCAAGTAATGTTACCAAATTATTTTCTATTTGTATCTAAAATGGTCCAATTAGAACACACCACTTGGTGAACCATATGTGTGTCGTGTGGATATGATATCCATGCCTAAAATAATTTTTAAAGCCATTTAATAAATTAAATGGAGAGCAATAACAAAAATCACTTAATCTAGCATCCTAGGTATAAAATTTAAATCTTGTTCAAAATTGAAAATGAAAAACATGGTGAGTTTGGAAATTTAATCAGGATTCCAAAACTGATTTTTATTATTTTTTATGTTTACAGAAAGTCCCTGAAAACTGTGGTTCTTTTAAACATAAGGACCTAGCTACAATTATGAGAAGTTTCAGGGGGTTATTGAAATTCGTGTGTTCTTTTCCTTTCTTCTTCCTCTGCCAGAAGGCAGGGGAGAGTTGACGCTGTGGCATGCTCGACGCCACGACATGCTTGCCGCCTCGCGCGCAGATAAGACCCCAGGAGGAAGCACCGTGACCTATCCTCTCTCTCACTCTCGCTCTCTCTGTATCTCACACCGGAGAGCCCCAAAACGAAAACCCTAACTTCATCGGCCGCCGCACGCCGTCGTCAACTCCGGCCACCTCCGGTGAAATTGACGATACTAGATGATGCGCCGTGATCTCCTCTATTACCTCGAGCACGCGCGCAAGCAGGGAGGGCCAGGAGAAGCCGGAATCCTCCGTTTCCTTTCTCTCCGGCCTCCACGGCGCCAATCACCGTCGATTCCGAGCTCTCCGTGGCCAACCATCATCACTGCCACACTCACGGTGAGCCACTGATCCTCGTGGTGTTTCTCGATTTGAGTTTGGGCGAAGAAATCGTACTGCCGCCGTGCTCCATCGCCGGCCGCCGCGCAATTGCACGCCGGCGAGCCGGTGACCTTTAGGTCGAAGCGACGCCACCCACACAATCCCCTTGAGCTCCTTAAGCCAGTAGAGGCAACGAATTGGGCCAATTCGCATCCAAACCACCGATTGAAACTCCACAGCAGCCATCCCCTCCAGTGGTGACATCAGACCGACGTCATCGTGATGTCATTAGACCTTTTCCTTTTAATTTTGTTTTAAAAAAAAACGTATATGACAGGTGGGACCCACCTGTCAATTTAAATATTGGCAGAAAAATCATTAACTTATAAAATCAATAACTTTAGATTTACTTATCAGAAAAAACAAATAAAATTGATAAATGCTTAGAAAAATATAATCTAAATATTTATGAACCTTTCAAAAATGTTTGATAAAATTTAAAATTAAATATTTTCTTTAGTTAAATTAAATCATTTAAATTGAGAAAATAATAAATAATTCATAAAATCAGAAAAATACAAGTTATATACCAAAATGTTTAAAATGACAAATGCAACTCATCTATGATGTTTGCTAAGCCATTTGACCAATATTTCATGAATGCAATATTTGCCTAGTCATTTAATTCATTTAAAATTAATAAATTAATCATTTATTCAAATATTTTCAAAAGGCATTGAATGATATATCAAATTAAAGAGAAAAGAATTACCAATTCAAATATGTCAAACATAAAACATTTTGATTAAATTATAAACTTGTTTCCAAATATCTACCGTAACTCTATTATATTTCATTATGACAAGAAATAGCTGCCACAAATTATTTTCTTTATTAATAAAACCCTCAAATGTTCTCAAACATAATAAACCTATTATCACCAAGCATTAGCAAGTTAGGTGATGATAGATTAATTATAATCGTTCATCGTTTTCAATAAAACTCCTTGGCACTAGCTCTACACTTTTTAAATATAAAATGAAATGTGACTGTTATCTTTTCACTAGTTGTTTTCCATGTGCTATTATTTTGTTACCTCACCAAGTAATCAACACTTTTACTTAAACATGATAACATTTGTTTGCTTAGTAAAAGTGAAACACATGTAGGTCTAAAACAAGTAATAACCACATCACCTCAAGTAATGAAACAATCACCTAAAACCTGTGTGATTAAGATATCGTTTCGAACGTGGCTTACACTTGTAAGTTGAGTATTGTCCAGGGTAATTCACGATGCATCTCATTACTATGCATGTATCATCTTGCCAGTGTTTTCTGTAGTCCTTACCGGGACTATTTTGCTATCTTTCAGATGTTTGGATTTCTCTACGCGACCCTCGAACCCCGAAGACCTGGATTATTATTATGGTTATTTCAATCTCAGGCAAGTTCATCACTTGCTCATATCCTTTGCAGTACTTCATAACAAACTAATTGCAAAAACCCTATCGTATTATCACCTACTCTCAAAAGAATGCATGATCCTATTTTTATAATAATATGACTAATTGAATGACTACCCGAGTGGTAGTGTTCTGTTTGGTGGCGGATGGAACCATGGTAAGATGAATAGGTCTAAGGAAGGTTCCATCTGCACGGGAAAGTATTACCTAGGAATTAACCACAACTGCCGTCGGAACTCGGTGCGCCGTAAATACCGCGTTAACCATGGGTCTTCTATGGGGGGAGTAAGTCAGCCGTGATACTTTTCTCGTTCGCATGTCAACGGACTGCCAGAGTACGCTATAGGTCTTGCGGGACTACATGCACATGGGTGGGAGCCCTTACGTCCCACGGGCTCTGGGGTCTATGAGTGTCTGCCAGGGCGCGTAGATCTCCATCGTGAGGGGTGGAATCAGGCGTTCAACCTGCTGGCAGAAATGGGTGGGCATGCGTTGTGCGGAGAAGCACGGTTTGGCTTGGACCAACAACCGGGCCCCACACCTGAGTGGGAGTGGACAGGAATGTACACCTGGTTGTGCAACATGGTCTTGGTCGTCCATGGGTAAAGTAACGCACCTCTGCAGAGTGTAAAAGGATGTGGCATGTTACCCCCTGTTCCGGGAAGGAACTGCGAACGCTACAGGAAAGGCAACTCCATGAAGTTCTAGCTCCTGTGATGGTCTGGCGGGCATAGTTTTCAGAATTAAAAGCAACCTCTTGAAGAAAGTTTTACAAAACCTTGCATTAGCTTATGACTCTTTCGAGTCTAAAGCTGTAGTTAGTGCATCAAACTACCCACCATATATCATGAACTTGCTGAGTAACACTCGTTACTCATTCTATCCCGTTCGACCCCCTGCTTAGAGTTGAAGCCCTATTGAAGTCGTCATCGAGAAGCCATCGTTGTCTAAGGAAGCTAGGTGGAGTGATCTACTACTTAGCCAGTAAAGCATCGTCATCAACAACGCTGATGGAGGAGAAGCTATCCAGGTGTAGGTGGAGTCCATTGATAGACTTAGCTGTTACAAGCCATAGATTAGGGCTGGCATCAGCCGTAGTAGATTTAGTTCTGAGCTAGAGCTCTTCTCCAGCTTGGATCTTCGCATTGCTTCTTCTGATGTTCATTTGTATGATATCTTCTTGATTCATCAAAGAGATTCTCAAGATTTTGTAATGAAGTTTGTATCCTATAAGCTTTGCTTGGACCCGCTGTGTTTCTGTTGTACCACTCTGAGAGATGTAATATTCACGGATAAGTCCTTCGGTGAGTATTATGTCACCGACTTGCGCACTACACATGCAGTGGTGTGCTGGGTCACCACAGCTGTCTACCTGCTTAACAGAGCACCCTCGAGAAGCATTCAGGGCATGACACCTTATGAGCCTTGGCGGGGCAGAAAGCCAAGTGTACATCACTTGAGGACATTTGGATGCGTGGCCCATGTCAAGAAGCTTGGCCCTGGACTCCACAAACTGGCCGACAGATCGATACCTGGCATTTTCGTTGGATACGAAGACGGTGCGAAGGCCTATCGGGTATACGATCCGGTGGGAAAGCGTGTGTTCGTGACGCGCGATGTGGAGTTTGAGGAGCAGCGCTCGTGGACCTGGGATGAGCAGAGCAGTGACAGCAACGTCACACAGTCGAGCACAATCACGGTGGAATACGCAGCTGAAGGAGTAAATCCGAAGGAGAAGCCTAACGCGGCAGAAAAGATTGGGGAAAACGCTGCTGTGGCGGCAGAGAAAAGCGGTACTTTCCCTGCCGCGGCAGGAGATTCAGTGGAAGGCGCGGGCACGCCGGGAGCTGGCACGCTCATGTCCTCTCCAATCTCGGTTACTGGAGATCCAAGGACACCATCCCCGCCTCACGTGGAGTTCGCCACGCCGCCCACCCATGATGACAATCTCGACACCGATTCGGCAAGAACACACCGTTATCGTCGTGTCGAGAACATCCTCGACGCGGTCACCCCGTTCGATGATGAAATGCTCGGGCTGGTTGCAGAAGAAGAACCTGCAAGCATTGAAGAGGCATTGGCATGCAAAGAATGGAGAGTGGCGATGGGGCAGGAGATCGAATCCATACGGAGCAATGCCACTTGGACACCGGCGATTCTACCTCGCGGCCATCGAGCCATTGGAGTCAAATGGGTGTTCAAGGTCAAGAGAGATCCAGCCGGGAACGTTGTGAAACACAAGGCTCGGTTGGTGGCAAAGGGGTACGCACAGCGGCAAGGTATGGATTTTGAGGAAGTTTTTGCTCCGGTGGCTCGAATGGAAACAGTTCGACTCCTGCTTGCTTTGGCCGTACAGGGAGGATGGCAGGTGCACCACATGGATGTGAAATCTTCTTTCCTCAATGGTGAGCTACAGGAGGAAGTCTATGTTCACCATCCACCATGATGCGGAGGGTTACTCCTAGATTGGCCCGATCTTCACGAATCGACGGAGAACACGAAGAACACGAAGAACTCGATGAACGCACGAGGGGAAAACGAGGGGGAAATCGAGGGCAACGCAAACAAACACAAGGATAACTAGTAAGAACCGAAGAACCCCAAATCTTCCGTCAACTAACCCCGAGGGCCGCCTACGGAACGATCGATTCAACTGAGCTCACCTTGATTGAAACCGCTTTACACCCGTAGCCGGTCCACTACGCCAATAGAACCTCAAGATAATCGAGAGGAAGATTGGTCAAGTACTTGATAGAAACCCAAAGGGAGAGATCAAGTATTTGGATGTGCCTTGATACAATCCTCGACGATGTCGGAGGGATGGTTCCTCAAAGAGGGATACAAGAGAGCTGAGCTCCAAATGTTCTAAATTCAACTCTACCCTAGATCTGAGAATGGGGGTGACTATATATAGCCTAGTGCCAAAGGGGGTAGGTGGGAGGATAAGAAACAAGGCCCAAGGCCCGCAAGTGTCACGCAGTCCGCACAGTAGCGGAGGCTCCGGTGGTTTCCACCGGAGGTTCCGGTGGCTGGAGCGGAGGCTCCGGTGGGGTCCGGTGGTGGCTCCGTGGTCACCCACCCGACGGGGTTCCGCGCGAAGGGAGCACCGGAGGCTCCGGTGGCGAGTCGTGGAGCGGAGGTTCCGGTGGGATTACCGGAGGTTCCGCCCGGGTTCCGGTGGCGGCTCCGGTGGTGGCTCCGGTGGTAGCTCCGCCACTTTCCACCCGAAGGGCTTTTGGGCGGAGGCCACACCGGAGGTTCCGGTGGTGAGCGGGGAGCGGAGGCTCCGGTGGGATCACCGGAGGTTCCGCTGCCTGGAGCTTTCCGGCTTCGTCTCCTTGCGCTGGTCTTGCTCGTTCGCCTTTCGCGTCTCCTTGGGCACCCTTGGTGGACTTGAACCTGAGCACACACAGTGTTGCGCCATGAGGTAGCGCACCATTCTCCACATGACCGAAAGCATAGGATGAGAGGAGCGAGTTCACCTTATCTTTGATGGCCTTTGCGCGTGATCTTGTCATCGGTGCACTTGGTGGAGTTGGGTGGGCTACATCATCTCCCCCCCCCTTGGAAAAGAGTCGACCTCGACTCGGCGTCGTCTTCATCACTTGGGTATCCATGGAAGGGCGAGAGGTCCTTGACATTGAAGGAGTTGTGAACAAGGTACTTGGATTGCGGTAAGTCGAGCTTATAGGCGTTGGTGTTGATGCGCTTGATGACCTTGAAGGGACCGTCACCTCTTGGTTTGAGCTTGGAGTTGCGCTCTCCGGGGAACCGGTCCTTGCGCAAGTGTAGCCACACGAGGTCACCTTCTTGGAACACCATGGGTTTCTTGTTCTTGTTCATGATAGAGGCTCGGTGCTCGGAATGCTTCTCCAGCGTAGCCCTTGTGGAGTCGTGTAGCTTCTTGATGTAGTCGGTGCGCTTGTCAATGTCCATGTTTGCTCGCTCGCGTAGAGGCAAAGGGAGTATGTCGAGGGCGGTGTTGGGGTTGAAGCCGTAGACGATCTCGAAGGGACTCTTCTTGGTAGCTTGATGGAGAGCACGGTTGTAGGCGAACTCGGCGTGTGGTATGCATTCCTCCCAATTCTTCAAGTTGGGCTTGATCAATGCTCGAAGTAGTGAAGAGAGTGTGCGGTTGACGACCTCGGTTTGTCCATCCGTTTGTGGGTGATAGGCGGTGGAGAATAGTAGCTTGACGCCGAGCTTGGCCATCAATGTCTTCCAAAAGTAGGAGGTGAACTTGACGTCGCGGTCCGAGACAATTGAAGTAGGTACACCATGTAGACGCACAATTTCCCTGAAAAACAAAGTAGCAACATGTGAAGCATCGTCGGTTCGGTTACAAGGAATGAAATGTGCCATCTTAGAGAAACGATCCACAACTACAAAGATTGAATCCATGTTGGTTTTAGTTCGTGGAAGGCCTAACACAAAGTCCATGCTAATATCACTCCAAGGTGCATTTGGGATAGGTAATGGCATGTAAAGACCATGAGGATTGGAAGTGGACTTAGCTCGGAGGCATGTTGAACATCTCTTGACGTGTCTCTCAACGTGGTGCTTCATCTTGGGCCAATAGTAGTTGGTGAGAGCATTGCATAGGTCTTGTCGCGTCCAAAGTGTCCCATGAGGCCTCCTTCATGTGATTCCTTCAATAACAACAAGCGAAGAGAAGACTCGGGGATACACAATTTGTTAGCCTTAAACAAGAAACCTTTGTGAAGATAGAAATCATCGAAACCTCGGTTAGGCAAGCACTTCTCAAATATAGGACCAAAGAAAGCATCGGAAGCATATAAGTCTTTGATTTCATCCAAACCAATCACATTGATGTCAAGACGTGTAAGAAGGCATTCTTTCCTAGACAAGGCATCGGCTACCACATTCTCTTTACCTTTCTTGTACTTAATGACATAAGGAAAAGATTCAATGAATTCAACCCACTTAGCATGCCTTTTGTTCAAATTGGTTTGGCTTTTCAAGTATTTCAATGATTCGTGATCGGAATGAATGACAAATTCTTTTGGCCAAAGGTAGTGTTGCCAAACTTCTAGCACTCTAACCAAAGCAAAGAGTTCCTTATCATAGATGGGGTAATTGAGTTTAGCACCATCAAGTTTTTCACTATGGTAAGCAACGGGCGTCCGTTTTGCATGAGAACGCCACCAATTCCTATACCACTAGCATCACATTCAATCTCAAAAGTTTCTCGAAATCCGGTAAGACAAGCAAAGGAGCTTCGGTTAGGCATTTCTTAAGTGTATCGAAAGCTTTTGTTGCGCATTGCCCCAAACAAAAGGTACATTCTTTTTGGTAAGTTCATTCAAAGGGCAAGCAATAGTTGAAAAATCTTTGACAAAGCGGCGATAGAAACCGGCAAGGCCATGAAAGCGCCTTATCTCACCCACGGAAGTAGGTTGGGCCAATTCCTAATTGCCTCAATCTTCTTGTGATCTACTTCAATACCATTGGACGAAATCACAAAACCCAAGAAAACAAGCTTGTTGGTGCAAAAATTGCATTTGGAAAGATTGGCGAAAAGTTTTGCATTGCGAAGAGCCAACAATACTTGCGAAACATGATCAAGGTGATCGTCCAAAGATTTGCTATAAATGAGAATATCGTCGAAGTAAACCACAACAAATTTGCCAATGAAAGGACGTAGAACTTCATTCATGAGACGCATGAAGGTAGATGGGGCATTCGAAAGACCAAAGGGCATAACAAGCCATTCATACAAACCAAGTTTTGTTTTGAAAGCCGTTTTCCATTCATCACCTATACTCATACGAATTTGATGGTAACCACTTTTAAGATCAATTTTTGAAAAGATAGTAGCACCACTCAATTCATCAAGCATGTCATCGAGCCTAGGAATAGGATGTCGATATCTAACGGTGATAGCATTGATAGGGCGACAATCCATACACATGCGGGAAGTAGAATCTTGCTTTGGAACAAGGATAACCGGCACGGCACAAGGACTAAGGGATTCGCGAATAAAACCTTTTTCGAGTAGCTCTTGGATTTGGCGCTCAATCTCCTTAGTCTCCTCGGGATTGGTGCGGTAAGGAGCGCGGTTTGGAAGGGGCGCGCCCGGAATGAGGTCAATACGGTGCTCGATTCCTCGAAGGGAGGAAGCCCCGGAGGGAGCTCATCGGGAAAGACGTCTTCAAATTCCTGCAACAAAGGCAACAAAGAGGGAGGTAGATTTGTCATGTCGTTAGTTTCAAGTGCTTCCCCTTTGCACAATAGGACAAAGTGAAGTATGGTTGGGTCCTCTCTTAGCGCTCGCATCTCTCTTTTGGTGGCAAGTAAGGCAAAGCCTTTGGCATCACTCGTAATTTTTCCACTCATATTTGGCTTGTGGCTCTCACTCGCTTTTTGGTGGATCACTCTCTCACCACTCATCTCACGAGATTTGAGCTCTTCTTGTCGACGTGCAAGAGTCTTGGCGTTGTCGCGATCACTTGGCTAGGAGACATGGGACGAAGAACAAATGTCTTGTTGTTCCACTTGAAGCTATAGTGATTGGTACGCCCATCATGGATAGCACTCTTGTCGTATTGCCACGGTCGCCAAGAAGAAGATGACACACCGTCATAGGAACAACGTCACAATCTACCGTGTCTTCATAAGGACCAATCTTGAAAGTCACGGAAACCATGTGTTGAATCTTGAAGGTGCCGGAGTCACTAAGCCATTGGACATGGTAGGGGTGAGGGTGTTGCTTGTAAGGCAATTTGAGCTTGTCGCAAAGTTCTTTGCTAGCTAAGTTGTGACAACTTCCACCGTCGATGATGACCTTGATTGACTTGCCATCAATACCGGCTCTTGTTTGAAAGAGATTGCACCGTTGATCTTGCTCATCTTGAGGAGAAGAAGTGAGGACTCTTGTGACCACTAGGGATGGGTTCTTGTCCTCATCACAATACACACTTTCTTCATCATCGTTGGAGACATCCAAAGGGTTGAGAGCAACTTGATGCAAGGCATAGTATTCGCCTTCACTCATAGAATCACGTTCACCATCTTGGTTGACAATCATGATCATCTTGTTGGAACATTCAAAGGACTTGTGTCCACTACCACCACACTTGAAGCAAGTAATAGTGCTTGACTTGACTTGAGGAGCACTTGAGGATGAGGTTGGAGTAGCTTGCTTCTTGAATGGTTGGGAAGACTTGTTGGGAGCACTAGAGGCTCGCGGGTTGCTCTTGGTGGTAGTTGGAGGAGGAGCTTGTGTCATTGGAGTAGAGGATGATGGTCTTGAGTTGAAGAAAGCCTTTTGCTTGCTATATTTGAGATCTTCCGCAATTTGACGTTCCGCCTTAAGAGCTTGGTGGACAAGGGCCACAATGTTGTCATACGGTTGATACTCGACGATCTTCCTTATAGGATAATTGAGGCCATTGGGAAGCGGGCCATTGTTTGCTCTTGAGATTCTATCACATGAGCGCGGATCAAAGATGTCTCCATTTCCTTGTAGTACTCATCAACGGACTTCACACCTTGACGAAGTTCTTGAAGCTTCTTGAAGAGGTCACGCTTGTAGTGGGAGGAACGAATCGAGCATGCATGAATTGCTTCATCTCATTCCAAGTGGCAATAGGAGCAACGCGATTGCGGACTCGTTCGGCTTGTAGACGATCCCACCATAAGAGTGCATAGCCTTCGAATTCCAAAGATGCTAGAGCAACCATTTTCTTGTCGGTGAAGTTGTGAATGCCGAAGATCTTGTCAACCTTGAGAGCCCAAGCAAGATAGTCTTCGGGTCATTCTCACCATTGAACTTGGGGACATTGAAACGAAGAGCACTCATATTGTTGTCCTCTTGCGGACGATGGAGGCGCGCATGTTGGCGCTCATGGGGGTCTTCATCACATGGGAGGTGAATCATCATAGGGGTCATCCTCATTGTCTTGGCGGTGGCGATCATGATGGGGAGGATGACGCCGGTGGTCATTAGGTGGTGGTGGTTGGTGGTGACGGAGCCTAGCTTCACGGCGTTCACTATCATCATGGCCATTGTGATGTTGTTGAGGACGTTCTTGTTCTTGGAGAGGTTGTTGAGGATGATCATGTTCTTGGCGGTCATTGTTGTTGGGACGCGCATGGCGCCTTGGTGGCCTTCGATGTTGACGAGCATCTTCCACGAAATCGTTGTGGCCAAAGTCTTGAGCGTGGCCTTGTGGAGGTGGAGGATGATGGTGTTGTCGAAGGTCCGGGCGTTGCGGTTGTTGAAGAGGGTCACCACGGCCTTGGCGATGTCGAGGTGGTGGTGATGGCGAGCTATCCTCATACCGATTGCGTCGCGGAGGTTGTTGATGTTGTGGAGGAGGTGGTGTGCTTGTTGAGGTTGTCCACCCTCCTCCACGTTGTGGCGATCATGGCGATCATGGCGACGAGGTTGGTGAGGATCTTGATTGCGGTGGCTTGAGCGGCGAGACCTTGAGGACGATGATGAATGACGGCGATTGGCAAGATTAGCCAAGTTGATGTTGATGCGCGTCATTTGATCATTCATTCGAGCCTCTTGCTCTTGGAGTCGACGCTCACGTTGCAACCCGTCCTTGACGAGTTCGCGGAGTTGAAAGTGGTCATTGTGGGTGACGAAGTTGGCGTAAATCATTGTCGTTGTAGAATGGGTTGCCTTCGTCTTCCGAGCTCGGACTTGTGAATGCTCCTTCCCTAGCCATCTCAAAACACACACAAGGGTGATATTGAAGAAATGGACGCCTCACTTACCCAACGTTACCTTTCTTGGTCGTATTGAGGCTAGTGGACGAGCCTAGGTGTAGGGCGGTATGTCAAGAGCGAATCCAAAAGATCGAAAGAAACCGCAAACGGCAACACACACACTTTATATGGAAGGCAAATAGGTTAGGAAAGTGGCGAGGAAAAATCGACCAAAACCGAAGAAAAGTTTGTTGTCAATCGTGAGAAAATTCAAAGGAAAAGTTAGCACAAAAACCAAACCTATATAGGATGGAAATATGGTGGAACACACACACGCAAGGGAAAAATGGGTTAGTGCGACCAATGGACGAGCGAAGAACGAAATGGCCCTAACGTAGACTAATGCTCAATGCCACACTAACACAAGGAGGACGCTAGCTCAAACCGCAAAGTTGAAAAGGCAACAAGATTCGCACCGTCAATCGGTCACTCTTTCTCTTTTGCGACGCAATGCACACGTTCCTACAATGGAAAGCAATTGGCACCGATCCTTTTGCTTCTTTCTATTTTCTCTTTTTTTTTTTTTTTTTTTTTTGATTTTCTCTTTTTGATGGATTCCAAAGTGCCAATGCCTACTCGGTAGCTAATCTCTCACAAGCGCTAACTTCGCACTCTCGATGCCACAAATGCGATGCCAAGCGGTGTAAAAAGAACTAGTCCGATAGGTAAGTAACACAATGGGATGGGGTGGTGCAAGCGGAAGCAAGTTATACCTCTCTTATTTTGATGATCACGGACTTGCGGCCGTGGGGAGTCGATGTCGTGGCGATCCGATGATGTGGAAGCGTAGGTGATGTCGTGGGCGTCGCGTAGCAACTCGTTGCACTCAATTTGGATCACAAACGACAAAGAAAAACAAGTTCCAAAATCTGCCGGAGAATCGAAGAGCTGAAATTTTCTGAGTTTTTGGCTCAAATTCGAAATTCCCACAAAATCAAGAAAAATTTTGGGCGAAATTGGAAAAATTGGCTGAATGGAAAGATGTGGAAAGGTGTTTGGCAACTAATCTCTGAAGAAAAACCACGAAAAACGCAACGAGTCCACAGATCGGTCAAATTCCCTTTTGGCTATTTTTTTGAGGATTTTCGAAATTCTTGGTGGAAAAAGAAAAAATTGGTGGATGGGGAGGGTATGGGTCGGATTCGTGTCAATCTAGCTCTGGATACCAGATGATGCGGAGGGTTACTCCTAGATTGGCCCGTCTTCACGAATCGACGGAGAACACGAAGAACACGAAGAACTCGATGAACGCACGAGGGGAAAACGAGGGGAAATCGAGGGCAACGCAAACAAACACAAGGATAACTAGTAAGAACCGAAGAACCCCAAATCTTCCGTCAACTAACCCCGAGGGCCGCCTACGGAACGATCGATTCAACTGAGCTCACCTTGATTGAAACCGCTTTACACCCGTAGCCGGTCCACTACGCCAATAGAACCTCAAGATAATCGAGAGGAAGATTGGTCAAGTACTTGATAGAAACCCAAAGGGAGAGATCAAGTATTTGGATGTGCCTTGATACAATCCTCGACGATGTCGGAGGGATGGTTCCTCAAAGAGGGATACAAGAGAGCTGAGCTCCAAATGTTTAAATTCAACTCTACCCTAGATCTGAGAATGGGGTGACTATATATAGCCTAGTGCCAAAGGGGTAGGTGGGAGGATAAGAAACAAGGCCCAAGGCCCGCAAGTGTCACGCAGTCCGCACAGTAGCGGAGGCTCCGGTGGTTTCCACCGGAGGTTCCGGTGGCTGGAGCGGAGGCTCCGGTGGGGTCCGGTGGTGGCTCCGTGGTCACCCACCCGACGGGGTTCCGCGCGAAGGGAGCACCGGAGGCTCCGGTGGCGAGTCGTGGAGCGGAGGTTCCGGTGGGATTACCGGAGGTTCCGCCCGGGTTCCGGTGGCGGCTCCGGTGGTGGCTCCGGTGGTAGCTCCGCCACTTTCCACCCGAAGGGCTTTTGGGCGGAGGCCACACCGGAGGTTCCGGTGGTGAGCGGGGAGCGGAGGCTCCGGTGGGATCACCGGAGGTTCCGCTGCCTGGAGCTTTCCGGCTTCGTCTCCTTGCGCTGGTCTTGCTCGTTCGCCTTTCGCGTCTCCTTGGGCACCCTTGGTGGACTTGAACCTGAGCACACACAGTGTTGCGCCATGAGGTAGCGCACCATTCTCCACATGACCGAAAGCATAGGATGAGAGGAGCGAGTTCACCTTATCTTTGATGGCCTTTGCGCGTGATCTTGTCATCGGTGCACTTGGTGGAGTTGGGTGGGCTACATCACACCAGGGTTTGTCGAAGATGCTGATGTTGGCAAGGTACTGAGACTGCATAAGGCACTCTACGGTCTGCGTCAGGCACCGCGGGCTTGGAACGCCAAGTTGGACACTACCCTGATGTCACTTGGGTTCACAAGGTGCACACTGGAGCACGGAGTCTATCGGCAAGGTACCCAGTCTGATCTGCTGCTGGTAGGAGTGTATGTTGATGATCTGGTGATCACTGGCACGGATCCTGACAACATTGACAGCTTTAAGAAGCAGATGCAGAGCATGTTTGACATGAGCGACTTGGGTCTTCTGAGCTACTACCTAGGCATTGAGGTACATCAAAAGGAAGGGGAAATATCTCTCTCTCAGAGAGCCTATGCCACGAAGATACTAGAGCGTGCAGGGCTCGAGCAGTGCAACCCCTGCCATACACCAATGGAGCATCGCCTTCAACTGAGGAAAGTGGACAAGGGGGAGGCCGTTGATGTCACGAGATACAGAAGCATCATCGGGAGTCTACGCTACTTGGTAAACACACGGCCAGACATAGGTCATGCCGTGGGCGTCGTGAGCAGGCACACGGAGGCGCCAGGGAAGGAACACTGGGCAGCTGTCAAACAAATTCTTCGTTATCTGCGTGGAACCCTTGACTATGGATGCATATACAGGAAAGGGGAGCACGTGCAGTTGATTGGATTCAGGGACAGCGATCACGCGGGTGACATCAACGACAGAAGAAGCACAACCGGCTTTGTGTTTTTCATCGGTGAGAACCCAGTCTCCTGGTCTTCACAGAAGCAGGGAGTTGTGGCAGTTTCTTCGTGCGAAGCTGAGTACGTTGCTGCGGAAGCAGGTGCAAGCCAAGGTGTCTGGCTGAACCGGCTCATTGGAGAACTCATGGGAACAGAACAACCAAAGTTCAAACTCATGGTGGGCAATAAATCTGCCATCGCATTGTGCAAGAATCCTGTTCACCATGGGCGCAGCAAGCATATTGACACCAAGTTCCACTACACGCGAGAGCGGGTTGAAGCTGGAGAGATGGAGGTTGATCGTGTTCGCACTGAAGAACAGCTAGCAGATATTCTGACAAAGGCTCTTGGACGCACAAAGTTCGTCGAGCTACGTCAGGGAATTGGGGTGTTGAAGATCAACTCAGAACATCAGGTTTGAGGGGGAGAAAAAATGTTGTTCAAACCTTCATACATTTCCTTTAGCGTTCGGTTAATAAGTCTGAAACTGTCGAACCACGCTGTAGCTCGTCTATTGTCGACAGTTTCAGGATTAGGCACAGTATAGGTTCAGTCGTTTTTCAGTTAGCTACTTTCTAGCTAACATTAGTTGGCAAGGACGCGGTCTGTGCGTTCCTCTGCGTAGGAGTAGCATCGACTTGGCACATGATCTGGTTGTGGGATGGCACGACCCAGTCGATGAACGTGGCCCTCGATCGTAGCCATGAATAAAAGGAACAGAAAACAGAAAAGCAGTACAGTTGTACGCTGCGCCAAAACACAAGTGTCCTCTCTGAATTCTCTCCGTTCCACGCATCAGAGTGAGTTCGAAACGAGCGTCTACAACAACACACAGACATGGTAAGCAGGTGGCGCAGCCAGAGTTCATTGTCCTCCAGCGCATAGGCGGTGATGGTGTCCTGCCCACCGAGGTGCAGCAGGATGAACGGCGCCCAAAAGGCCACCAGCTGGTGTTTGTCAGTCGATGTTTTTGACAGCGACGCGGACATGTGCCCCAGGGCGTAGATCGCGGCGGCATCGGTAGTTAGAAATACCAGCCAGAGGAAGACCCTGAGAACAGACGACACGCTGTAGCGGCAAATCCCTGCGAAGAAGAAGAGGATAACCTGCGCACCGAAGCTGACCGCAATAACTGCTTGGATCTCCCATTCACTCCACTTCTCCAGCCAAGATTGCATCAGTGTTCCAGCTGGATTTGGGGCTGGAGCACCCATTGATCCGCCAATCTGCAAGCAAAAAACTATGCACATGTCTAACAATGTCATGGTATATAGCTTAAACCAGTAGTAGCACACGCGCTAATGTCTGAAGCCATACCGGTAATTGAGCTGGGTTAACTTGCATGATTTGAACGCAGAATCGGCTTATGGTACCAAGCTTCAGCAGAGAACTGCAACAGAAGTGGTGGATCTTACAGGGAGAGCTCAAGATCCCAACGATGAAAATAATGGAATGAACACCGATATGGTCGAATTTTTGACAAAAAGGACCACCTCCATAAATGCAATGACAAAAAAGACCACCACCGAATGAAATTGTCAAAACTACCGTGGCGGCAAGCTGGGCAAGCGCCACGTGGCCCTTGCCGCCACTGGGAAAGGCGGCAAGACCTGCTGCCACCCGTGCAGGCGGCATGTTGCTAAGCGGCAGAAAACGCAGGCGATGGATGGATGTTGCTCTAGTTCTCAGGCGGCAAGCCGATCAGGTATTGTGCATGCATGCATGAAGGTCATCGATGCAATGATAATGTGTTAGCGTCACGTACAGTACAGTACATAATATGTGTATTCCCTAGATTGCATGGACCTTGCTAGGACATGCCGCCTTCAGTCCTGGCGGCAAGGCCTACCATGTCATCAGGCGTATGACATGCCGCCTTTGGTCGTGGCGGCAGGTCCTGCCGCCTCAGGCAGCAGCGGCAAGAGACACGTGTCGCTTGTCTGGCCTGCCGCCACGGTAGTTTTGGCAATTTTATTCGGTGGTGGTCTTTTTTGTCATTTCACTTTTGCAGGTGGTCTCATATGCCAAAAATTCGATATGGTCCGTGTATGAAAAATACGCAGCTCCCAACATGGCCAGCACCTTCATCAAGCCGTTGGCACCGCGGGCATTGACTCAAACGCCATTCCCCGAACCCGATCGACCGGCGGACCTTATTTTTTTTCCTCCACCAAACCCACCAACAACCGACAGCATCGTCCTCCCCCAGATCCACCACCGCGCGCCAACCGACTCCGGCCACCACTGCATGTCTCTCAGGCCCCGCTCCGGTCACCCGTGCGGCGGGTCCTCCTGCCTCACCGGTGTGTCGGACCCTCCCAACCACCGCCGACGCGGGCCTCCGCGGCCAATCCGTCCGCAGCGCCCAGGGGGTCCGGGAGGACGAGGGTTGGTTGCGGCTCTGCGGCCGGGAGGCACGCAGGTCGAGGCCATCGACGGGGAAGACGGGGAGGCGGTGGACACGCGGGGTTGCAAGAGATGCGAGCGGCGCTGACGGCCGTGGAGGAGGAGCAGAAGCGGCGCCGGTGCGGGGGTGTAGAAGTGGCGGTGCCAGTCGGGGGAGGAACAGAGGCGGTGCGGTGGGCCGGAGAAGAGGAGGCTGCGCTGCCACGGGGAGGAGAGCATAGGTCGGGGTTGGGTGCGTTAATTAATCTACACTATACTCCCTCAGTTCCATATTAGAGGAGTATTAAAAGAGCAAACATTTTCTTTCTTAGGTACACACCCACAAAACGTACACAGGTTAATTGGTAACTATTAGATCGTCCCACTCAACCAAATCAAACGATTCAGATGAATCTAATCCCATACCTGTGTGCGCCTAGCAATTACTAACATCGAGCGGAGCACTCTGCCGAATCTTTCGTCCGCCAATACGTGTTCCGCTGAAAGCGTATCTTTACTATTAAATGGGAGTTGGACGTACGTTGGTACGTCCGACTCTTTTTCGTCCGCCTACTCTACGCGAGCGCACACATGTGGGACAAGCCTCGTAAGAAAATTGCTAACCCCTCCCGCAGATCGCACGTCTCCGCCTCTCCTCGAGCGAACAAATCAATCCCTTTTCCGATGGAAGCCACGTCTAGGGTTCCTCTGCCGCCGCCATCCGACTGAGCTCCTGTGCTCCGCCTTACTCATCCGGAGGAGGAACATAACCACGCCCCTGAATCCCTACCCCAAGCTGCGGCCCTTTCTGTTCGTCTTCTCCCGCTACATAGTCAACGAGCATGACCCGCCGATGAGTCCAAGTGTTCAAGATGGATGCCACCGTTCCCACCCACCTGGTCTCTCACAAGTCCTCGCATTGACCTAGCAAGAAGGAAGCCGTCTCCATGTTAGATTCGCAGAGCACCTCCTCCTCTTGCCCGAGCGGGTGGTGGGCACCGGTCCTCGATCTGTCGTACGCCCGTCTCTCTCTACGCTGCGCAGCACGAGGGCCGGTGCGTAGCTGCGGCCAGCGTTGGCGTAGCGCAGCAGGACAGGAACAGACCTTCCTCGACCAGATCTGCATCTTCGTCTCCTCCCAGTCCTAGCTGTATCTCTGAATTTAGATAGCTGCGTGCATGTGTCGGGCTGGGTTCCTCTGTTTTCAGATTGGGATAATCGTTCGCCACTTTGCTTGGCTGCTGCTTGTGTGGTGTCTGCCTTGGCAGAGAGATCGAGTGACACATTTATCAAAGTAAGTAATTCATATCCTGGTATAGGTAGAAGCTCATTTGTTTTAACAAAATGAGATCAAGTAAACACGGAATTATCTTCTTACTTAGTGATATACTGCCATTATAAAATATATTGACATTTGCTAATCTTTTGTGCATTTTCACATAGAGTGTATATTTATCTACATGCACAATAATATCACCACACTGTTTTATCCCCTTCGCCTGATATTCTCCCTGATATTTTACAGTAGTATTTTGTTTTTATGAAAGATAACATTCTGATTACTTAATCGCCTCTAGGGGGCATTGAAAAGTTCTTGGGAGAATCCTTCGAGGGATTTACGTATTTTTCAAAGCTAGATAGAGGTAAATAAAACTTAATACAGCTGTTTGAAATGTATATATTAATTGGCAAGGCAAGTTCTGTAGTATGTTGTAAGAGAAGACGACAGTGGCGACAAAGCCAACAAGATCATACCGAAGGTTTTATTTCACGCTGCAGAGTCTATTTCTTCCTCGGCGCACAAGCACTCTATGGTGTAGCTGCTGCTGCGCATTCCCTCCTCGCCGATTCCGCTCAAGGCTTTGGGTAATGGTCCAGTACACTCACAGTTCTTTACATACTTGGTCTAAGGATAGACTTTGGATCGTGGAATAGATTCAACTGGATGAAGGGAGTAGCTAATATTATTGGTCTTTTTTTCTACGGAATATATCATTTAGCAATAATGTGATTCGGAAATTACCAATTGGGCCTATTAACATTTCTGCAACCAGCTTAGATTCTTGATTTTACGGGGTCATGCATAGGAAGCATATTGTTATGTATAGGCAGACACGGTTATTGTTTTTTCTCAGGTTATTGTATTTTCTACCACAAGTCTACTGTTACAAATTTATTATTTCTGCACTAATGTCTGGTTGTGAACTCATGTGCAACGCTATTATTTTTCGCCGCAGACAGCAAAATAATGTATGACGGTTTACCAGAACTCAAATCACTTGGTGGTAGAATCATGATACTGATTAGATAATTTCTTCTATTTTTTGATATGTGGTGTTGTGTGGCTTGGGTGTCATGCTGATTTCAATAAAATCGGGGATGTGGAGTCCCTTTAATCTTTTTTTTATATGTTTGCACTCCAATAATTTCATTTACTATGCAGACACTAATTTCATTTACTCTTCCTTTTTTCATATCGATATGAATTTTTGCTGGTTATGTGTACCAAGCCTGGTATACCACATAGTCTTCCTCTTCAATTGCGGAAACCTGATTTGCGTTCTCATGTAATGTGCAAATTTCCACAACTCGAAGAGAATGCGATGAGTTTGTATCAAAGTTTGGTTGCCAGTATCATGATATCCATAGGGTAACACTATGCTGGAATGGCATGGATGCTCTATTATGAAATAAAAACATTTATGTGCATATTTGTCTCATTCAGTATGAAGGAGATTACCCAAAGAGGCACAAAGAGTTTGGTAGTCTGAAGCATTTTTTTATCAATGGTCTTTGTTCAGTGACAGGAAATCTGTGGGGCAAGACGACGAGTGTTGCAGGTACATTAAATTTGAGGAGGTCTTGATTGAATGGATTTTTGAAAATTCTCAGTCATATGAACTAACAAGCTACATATATATATGATATGGAAAGTGTTTATCCGACAGAATATATTGTGTAGTCGCATGATGTTGCAATGAAATTATGTAGTTCCAATACTGAAACATTGATTTATTGTTGTGAGGAATGAGCACAAGCTGATGCTTCTAAGGATGGTAATTATTGAGTACTACCTTTTTTTCTTCATTTTACAATGAATCTTTATGCAGAAATGCACGCATCATCTTTGCCAACTAGATCTTTGTTTTAGTATAGTATTACTCATGTAGTTATATCATTTATCAGTACATAAGGTGGCTGATTAGAGTCATCTACTCAGCAACCAATTACTCAACATAATGTAGTTCATTTTCCCAACACCATGATTGTCTTCTATATCTGATAGCTTGAACACTGAATCGCCTCTACCCTGTCAAAATAAATAATTAAAATTGTGATGATAACTTACTGAATAGGTTCAACTTAAGTGAATGATAACCACATTTATTGCTTGCTGAAAATAAGCCCTAAATAGGACAATTCACTGAAGTTTTGCTCCTGTTTCCAACACCGGCATGAAGTCGAACTGAGTTGCAGCACTAGGGAGATGGAGCCCCGTGCCAGCAGACTAGGGACTTCACCCCCCCCTCCTCCCCCCAACTTGCAGCAAGACAACTAAGCAACCGAATCCTGCCAGGGGCTTGTATGAACTGAAGCTCCTTTCCCTGTCGAGGGCCTCATGTATTATAATTCAAATTATGTATATATGATGAAACATGATTAATATTTCAGAATCACAATGAGACATCGAGTGAAAATTACAACTGTGTCTATGCTAATTTTCTTGTTATACAAATCTTCCATGTTTGAATTCATAATGAGTTAGTGTATGCAAAATACGAGGGACTTGCTTATTAAAAATGGATGTAACTAAAGGTGCTCTTATGTTTAGAAGCTAAAGCACATATTGTGAAGCAAAATGTAACGCCCTGATAAGCACGAGACGACCAGACTGTTTGTGGAATGTGTTTTTTTAGCAGTTCCTTCCTTTCCGTCTTATATTTCTCAAAACTTGGAATCTGTTTGGAATCCTTAAATATTGTTCCTTTTGCAGGTTATGGTGATATCATGTTGTAAATGTTAGGGCGATGATTTGTGTCCTCTTTGATATTATTCTCGGAGCTTATATGATTGCTAACACTTATTGTCAAATTATCGATAACAGAGCGATTTAGGGACAAAATGAAGGAAGTTATCGGGTACATGAACATAAATATTTTTGGGAAAGACATACATAATAGATCATGGGGCATCTGATGTTGTACTACGAGAGCAGCTAGAATGAAGCTTCTATTCATGCAAGCGTCATTAGATATACATAGCCCCTTTTCATCATTCTGTGTTATTATTTAACAATGATTATGACAGAAGCAAGGAGAAAAATAAAAATACACTACTGCTTGATTTTTTAGCAAGACTTTTGCTTGATGTGAATGACAAGAAATGAGCATGAAAATAAGACATGAATGACATGCATAAGGATCTTAATTATATGTTAGAGACCATTGTCGTTAAACCATTAGAATATGTATGCCCCCGTAGCAACGCACGGGCATTCAACTAGTTATGCTAATTTTTGTGTGCACGAGCAAGACCCATTGACCCCTTCCTCACAATCAAACCGTCCTCCTCCTCCACAACCTCCCATGTGTCACGACTCACGCGCCCCTAGGTCAGCGCCGCCGGCCACGAGGGAAACCGCGACTCTCAGCTCCTATGCACGCCGTGTCCGCCGCCTTGCGGGAGATCTGAAAATGATACGCCGAACCCTCCAACCATGGCTTCCACGCCGGCGCCGGATTGCACCGTGGCCATGAGATCGTCGGGGCTCCAAATGTCGGGGATACCAATCCTCTTGTCCAGTCTCTACCCACGTGTTGCGATGCGCCAAGCCAATTGCCTATTGTTGCCATCTAGGTCGTGCCTCAGCACATCCACTCTGGCCACCGGCCTTATCATCTCCCGCCGCTGGCCGCTGGCCCCTATAGGGCCATACCCCCTGCCTCTAAGTACAAAGGAGAGGCCTGGTACTCCACTACTTCTATTTTTACTTTCTGCTTCAGAAGGACATCTGATTTTGCAGCACATTTCTCTTTCCTAATTAAGTTGGGAGTGTTGATTGTTTACTGTTTTTTAGTTCTTCGGAGCTGGAATTGTTGGTCGCATTGGACAGGAAAAGGCCTCTTATATTTATGCAAGTGCAGAAAGATTTCAGGGCGTGTCCTTTCTTTTGTTTAAATGATCAATCTGTCTCCTGCTGTAATGGAAGATTATCCATAATTTTAGTAGTTTGTTTTCCTGTGGTTTGTTCTTCAGATTTTTTTTGCCTGTGCAGGACTAAAATGCTCGCCGGAGAGTAGCTAAATTAGTCCACCCTGTGCTGGGTAATGTGGATCCACCCATATTGAAGAACAAGTCTCTCTTTCTCTTTGTGATATCTCCAATGTGTATCTCTGGTCTAAGATTTAGTTGCCCCTGACACAGCCTGAGTTATGTAGTAGTTCAGTGCATGTTGTTGTCTATGAATGTTTGGGAATGAATCAAACTTCATCCTAACAGAATAGCACAATTACAAGGTCCGAAGAGACATGGTAAGTAATTTTTCAGTGCAAACTTGCCCATAGTTTTAGTTGCAAATATAGATTATGGGTTCTTTAGTTCTTCTGTTTTGGATGACATAATTTTCATTTCTAGCGTCATATGTAGGATTAAAAACATGTAACTGGACCATGGTTAGGCTGGCCTGTTAACTCTATCGAGCTAACACTTCGCGCCGACCTGTTGCCCATAAACTTTCCAGCCTCATATGATAATGGAAGTGTTTTTACTTTTTCCACTACTGGAATCGGACACTTCGCCGTGTATCAGAAAGACTCGGCGAAGGACGAAAAATACTCGGCAAACTCTTTGCCGAGTGCCACACTCGGCACAGGTCACTCGGCGTCGTTCATCTCGGCAATCGGAACTTTGCCGAGTGTCAGACCACGGGATGCTCGGCAACCTTTTTGCCGAGTATTTTCAGTGCACACTCGGCAAAGTTTACTGGAACAGGTTCCGTCCTTAGTCCCATAACGGAACGGTGCTCGACACTTTGCCGAGTGCAACACTCGGCAAAGTTCCTGGGCCCAGGCGTCCATGGTAGCGCCACGTGGTCTGTACGCCGAGTGTCGTGACACTCGGCAAAGAGGCAGGCCCTGTTCGCCGAGTGGCCGCTTTGCCGAGTGGCATTTCGCCGAGTAGCATAGTGCTCAGCCAAGTGGCCTGTACGCCGAGTGTCGTGGCACTCGGCAAAGATCGGAAACACTACGCCGAGTGCCTGAGTTTGCCGAGTGTCTGTTCGCCGAGCGTACACACTCCACCGAGTGGGGACTATGCTGAGTGTCACGACTCGGCATAGTCCCCTCCCGTGTACGCCGAGCCCAGGTTTGCCGAGTGTCGCACTCGGCAAAGATTTGAAATACCACGCGGGAAACGTTGGCGCGAAGGGGGGGAAATTTCACCGCGTACTTTGCCGAGTGGTGCATCATGACACTCGGCAAAGATTTGAAATACTTCGCGGGAAGAGTTGGCGCGAAGTGGGGGGGGATTTTCACCGCGTACTTTGCCGAGTGTTACAGCCTGACACTCGGCAAAAACCCAATGTATGCCGAGTTGCCGTTACGAAAACACTCGGCAAAGCCCGGACACCGTTTCGTCGCAGTCGTAACGTACGTAGCGCCACGTGGCTACCACGTATGCTGAGTGCCTAAACATTGCCGAGTGTTAATTGTTGATTTGCCGTCGTGGATATATACGCCGAGTGTTCCCCAGAGGACACTCGGCACAAACATGCTACGCGAGTGTTTTGGCTATGCCGAGTGTCCTATGCAGGGCACACTCGGCGTACAATGTGTGTGCCGAGTATGTACTTGTGCCGAGTGTTTTTTGGGAGGGTGTCGGCGTACACGGTTCTATGCCGAGTACCCCGTGCTTTGGCACTCGGCAAAGCCGGAGATAGCCGGCGAAATTCGATTTTCCAGTAGTGTTCCTACAGAATTTCGCTGACAAAATGAGTTCTTTATTCTTCTTCCATCGATCATATATTTCAGCTGCAAGTGCTCCATTGAATGCCATCATCTTCCTGTGAGGTTATTATTTCCGTAGACCTCATGGAATAAATATGATTATTCTTCTTTCACTCAATTACATTTTTCTTGTACATCTACTCTGTTGAACATTACCATGTTTCTTCTCCCTCGGTGAATACTAAGAACTCTTGCATGTGCACATGATGTGCATGAATTTCCCTTGGCTGAGGAGTCTCATTGCTGCGTAAAGCATATAATAGGATGTACGGCAACTTCTTCTCGAAAGTTCCCCTCTAAGAACTAAGTTTGTTAATTAATACTTCTTTCTACATCATGTGTTATTTAAGCTTTCAGTTTGTTGGAAAGGAGACATGAACAACTTTTAACTCTTAATAGTTGCTGACGTGTATTGTCTATGCAGAGCTCTGTGATCTGTTGTATGACAATGACATATCAAGATTGCAGCCCCGTGATTAAGCGCTTGACTCTTATTGGTAACTAAACTCACAGTTCATAATTCCAAACATGTATAGTTGCTCTGTTATGTTTGATTCCGCAAAGATGTTGTGCGGTCTGTGATTTCCAGAGAGTTACATGTATCAAGCATGACGGCAGACTACCAGTAATTCAGTTATTATTTTGGCTGATAACTCTCTCTCTCTCTTTAGACGGAAGGCTCGAAATGAGCCCGGCTTTGAATTAACGAAGACAACAACCGGCTAGGAGTACAAGCATTACAACACCACGCTGGGGTTACCAGCTACACATACAGGCACACAGTACAACACAAAAGACTGCAAAAAAGCCGGAACAGGCAACACGAACGCTCGCTTGAACCCGGAGAATTAGCCTTGTCTTCAGTTGCACGCGAGAGGCGTCGACTTCGATCGAAAGCAGCAGACCCCACTTGAATCCACAACACGTACGTAAGGCGGAGAGGGGCTTCGAGCAACGCCTCCAGGGAGGGAAACGGCGCCAAGCGGCGTCGTCGTCGTCGGCACAAACCAAGGTCACGCAAAGCTTTTGCCATGTCCCAGATCAGTGACCCATCGAGCACGAACGAACGACCAAGCGGGCACAAGGGACGCGATCTAGCAGATCGGAAGAGAAAGGCAACAACATGACGCCCCCGAGAGGGTGGACGACGCGCACCGGCGTCGTCGTCATGGGCAGGGGAACCTGCACAGCTTTCGACCTCCCAACAAAGGAGCACGGTGGCCCGACCCCTACCGGGCACACCGGCGACCCGCACGACAGTCCGCAGCAACCGCAAACCACCAAAAGCCTAGATCAGGCCATCGACCCGACGGTGCCATAATCCAGCTTACCTAACCGCAAGCCTCTGGCCATCGGACTCTCCGTCACGACGCGCATCGGGGGGCGCGGCGCCACCACCGAGGTTTCTCCAGTCCGCGGCGTCCGGGCCAGCCGACCCCTCAGATCGACCCATGGATCTGGTAGAGCCCGCACACCCGAGTGGGGCAGGGATGCTAGCCGCAAGGAACGCGGGCGGAGGAGCGTACCACGGGGAGGAGCGGAGCCCCGCGGCGGAGCCGGACAGAGAGGCGAGGCAAAGTTGGCCATGACGGTGGCGGGACGGGACATCGCGTGCATGGGAGGCTGGGGCTGGGAAGGCCGGGGAGTCCCTACTCCCACCGGCCAGCAAGGACCAGCGACCCAGTCAAACGCGGCCCAGATGCCCAGTCCGAGCCGTGAGGTTCAGATCGAGGCCCGCACGACCCAGATCGGGCCCGTGCGGCCAGATCGAGCAAGGCCCGTGCGGCCAGATCGAGCAAGGCACCGGCCAGGTCGAGCGAGACCAGGTCAAGGCGCAAGCAGCCGCCGGCCGCCCGCAGCAAGCCCACTGGGATGTTGCCACCGCCGCGGCGAACGCATGCCGGCAGGCACAGGGCCGCCGCCCCGGATCCCCATCCAGGCCGCCAAGGTCCCACACCGGGCGACCACCACCACCGAGCACAGACACCCGGGGGAGAGGCACGGGGAGGCACACCGGCCGGCGACCTCGACGTCGCGGACGGGCCCAGCGCCGCAGGGACCTCCATGCCGCCGCGCGAGAGCCCTGAGACCAAATCCCCACCGCCCCCATCACCGGCGCCGCGAGGACTTTGTCCGGCGGCGGCCTCCGGGAGCGGCGAGGCGGGGGAGAGAGAGAGGAGGGGGTGGCGGCGCTGGGCTAGGGTTCGCCCCCTCGGTCGCCTGGAGGAGACGACCCGAGAGGACCACTCTCTCTCTCTCTCTCTCTCTCTCTATCTATCTATCTATCTATCTATCTATCTATCTATCTATCTATCTATCTATCTCATCACTATCCACATGTACCGGCAGTCATATGGATGTGTACTTAAAATGATCTTTTTGGTGATTTTGGTACAGAAATTGAAATCTTTTGGAGCTCATGTGAGCGGAAGGAGAAAAGCGACTCGGAATCTGCCCAGGTTAGTGGAGGCATACATGGTAGTATTCATCCCACTAAATTTTGTTACTGTTCATGAGAGAACTAGCAAGGTGGCCCTTGAAAATGTGAGGGTATTGAACATGTCGATGATATACTTTCTTGTTTTAGTATATACTTTGATTTAGAATTATGAATTACATGGTTCTCTAGCCATAAAAAATGTAATATCTAGTAAAATGAATATATGTGAAGATTAGTTTGAACCTACTTAATTCATGGCTGAATATTTAGTATTATATATTAGCAAATTTAATGTCACTATTTTGTAATGTATGTACTACAATTTTGATCTACTACATGTTGTTCTTCACTCGTCAATCCCGGTGATTTACATTCTTACACATGTATTTGGTGTGTCTTATATTCATATATCACAACTAAGTCGAATCAGACTGATTATAACTTTTTAAGTCACTGGTTTGTACATGTTCCCACATAATTAGTCACTACTACTTCCACTGGACCATTATTCCCCAATTCGTCATGTAAATTATTTGAATCACGTACTAAAAGATCACTACATAAATTTTAAAAACTTTGATATTAGGTCAATTATTTGAGGCACGTAGTAAAGGAGGACTATTATAAAAAATTATAAACTCCGATGAAAATTATACTACCGCTAAAATTCTAGAGATTCAAAATTTAATTCTGTAAGATAGTGAATTTGGTTTTCAAAAGGGTACATGCAAAGAAAAAAAATTCAGTTCATGTGCGATCAGTAGAGTATTGTCATCAAGATTTATCTCGATGTAAGGAACATTCTCAATTAAAAAAAATCTAGAAACCTTGGATATGGAAGGCGACGAAAATAATTAGTCAGACCATTTTCCCCCAATTCGTTATGTAAATATTTGAATCACGTACTAAAAGATCTACTTAAAATTTTAAAAACATTGATATTAGGTCAATTATTTGACGCATATAGTAAAGGAGGACTAATAGAAAAATTTATAAACTTTGATGAAAATTATACTACCTCTAAAATACTACAGATTCAAAATTTTTTCGGTAAATAAATTTGAAATTCAAAAGGGTACATGCAAAGAAAAGAAAAGGTTTCAGTTCATATGCGATCAGTAGAGTATTGTAATTAATATTTATCTACATGTAAGGAACATTCTCAACTAAAACAAAATATAGAAACCCTTGATATGGAAGGCGACAAAAATAATTAGTCACTATTACTTACACTGGACCATTATTCCCCAATTCGTTATGTAAATTATTTGAATCACGTACTAAAAGATCACTATTTAAAATTTTAAAAACTTTGATGTTAGGTCAATTATTTGACGCACATAGTAAAGGAGGACTAATATAAAAATTTATAAACTTTGATGAAAATTATACTACCTCTAAAATCCTACATATTTAAAAATTTATTCGGTAAAATTGTGAATTTGATTTTCAAAAGGGTACACGTAAAGAAAAAAAGTTTCAGTTCATGAGTAGAGTATTGTCATTAAGATTTATCTCGATGTAAGGAACATTCTGAATTAAAAAAAATCTAGAAACCTTGGATATGGAAGGCGACAAAAATGCGCTATTTCTCTTGGGGCAAATACCAAAGAAAAAATTGACATAAAAACAATTATATAGTCTGACCAATTAATTGTGTATTCATTGTGTGAGAAATCAGACTTTACCTTTGAATGAGAGAATATCCGGTTAAAAGAAATTAGCTCCTAGAGCCAAAATCTGCCTACTTGTGGAGAAAATAGATATCTCTTGAATTGTTTGTGTATTCAATCATGTGCACGTATACACGTACTCATCTCATTAGCCCTTGTAGGTAGAGTGTGTACGCAGTCTTTTTTCTTAACAGACACAACTGATGTTCGTCTTGACTTTTTTTTTAAAGATGTGTTTTGACTCTTTTAAAGGAGTGAGGTACGTCCTGATATGGTCTTGTTAGCTGGAACCCCAACGATAGATCTTAGTGTACTTATTTTTTATTTTGGCAGACCCACGTCTATCAAAGAAGGGAGTCCAGTACCATTACGTCACGACACATTCTTGTAAGCTGAACACCAACTATCGATCAGGTCTTTATTAAAACTATCAATTAAGTCTTGGTTTTTTAAGTGACACGTTTGATATCTATCTTGCCTTTTTTTCCAGGGACTTTCTTGATTTTTTCGAAGATGTGCTTTGACCCTTTTAAAGGAGTGAGATATGTAACGCTACTGTAATCTAAATCCAACGATCGATCTTACGGAGTAGTTTTTTTTAACAGACCTACGTTACGTCTATGAAATAAGGAAGCGGAACTGCCTCACGTACGATCGTTTATGTCCGATACATGTACGACTTGACGTGGCCACATCTGATTCCTTTAATGCCTCTGTTGCTTGGACAACCATTGCCGTCGATGCTTTTGTCATGCATGTGCCACTGCGGATCGTACGAGTATCGGACATAAATGATCGTACGTGTAGCACTGCTCATAAGGAAGTCTAGGACAATTACGTCATGACACGCTGGCAAGCTGCACCAACTATGGATCAGGTCCGGGAAAAACTATCGATCAGGTTTTCTTTTCCAGGCTCAGATCCATCAAATACGGGACGGTGTTGCTGTGCGTGAACCCGTACTCGATCGTGTGCCGTGACGAGTTGGACCCAACATATGCATGCATGTTCTGTGCGTTACGTGTTGGCCCCAATTTATTGTATTGGAATAGACGTGTCATGTTTGTTACGCAAAACTAATGGTTCTATTTAAAATCCTAACCACTAATTTTAGATCTAACCATCAAAATTATTTAGATGATGTGGCTCAATATGGTGGCTTTATTTTAGACCTCCGTATTATGCTTTTAGTATATAATAGATTTCCTAAATTTTAGTAAATGCCTTTTTCTTGCAATGGTATCTGTTGCTTGAATTGTGGGCTAGAGAAGAATAAGCGCTAATGCAGTTGCATTATAAAGAAACAGTCATATGCTAGATTAAGGATTTCATACCAAATGTTTATTTTCTTTGGGATAATATTTGTTCTTGGTGCATGGGACATTGTGCTTGGTTTCTTTCAGTTATTTTATTTCCAAAACTATAGCTTATTGTCGTTGCTATAGTGTTTTCAGATATATGTAGGCTACAAAGATCTTAACTGTGCCAAGACACATCTGGATGGTCCAGAATTAATTGTACAAATTTCTCCAATGGATAAATATGAACCTTTGAAGTACCTCGGGAAAAAATGTGCTAATTTTTTTCCCCATCGTGATCCATATTTTCAGAGATAGCAAAGCATAAATGATTTCTTTAGCATGGCAGGTGATTTAAAACGTTCATCCAGTTATAGGTTGGAATGGGTTTGTCTATATATCATCTTGTGTGTTCAAATTTTCTGTGATTTCAGCTTGGTGCCATCATTTATAGAGTAACATGCTCCTCTCTAATCACATTTTAGGGAATAAGTTTGCAGGTCTGGATATGTTTTCTGATGGTGATCTGTTGCTCTATGTATTAAGAGATGGCAATGGCAATTAGACATAGGCATATGTGCGTCTCTCCCTCACTACTTCTGATTGCCACTTTAGAATATATTTATTTTTGTTTCCAACCAGCCGATGTAGAAACATGTTTACCAGTTCATTTTCTTACTTATCATATAAACGGTTAATATTATATAGATTTTTCAAACCAAATTTGCTTAGAGCTCAATCGTAGCGGTGGTGGTAGACAGAGAGGGAGGAATGAGTTGCTCGCACCTTCACAATCATCGCTACAGGTGAAGGGTTGACGAAAGTTGACAACGCCTGCCATTTGCTGCTATATGCTTATTTATCTGACTGAGAGATAGTGCTGGAGTACTGGTGGATCTGGCAATGCTGACCAAGTACAACCAAGGTCCGATAGCTTATACTTTTCTTTTGAGGGAAGTATAGCCTAGACATTCTGTTATATGTATTCTGAGAACATAATTTGCAGTTCACTGCACTGGAATTTGTGATTGTGCCGTGAGAGTGCAATCTTCAAATAGATAATGAAGATAGTAAGAGGGGGCATATATCTTTTGGGTACAAACTAATATATTGACCTTTGTCAGCAAAAAGTAAGGCGTGAAATGAAAGTTTAAAGTATTTCTTTCCGGAGCAAAGGAGCATTAAAAACCAATGTTTTGTTATATCTGGTCTAAACTTAAAGTATATGTTATATATTTGGAAATGTGGTAGTGTAGTCTAAAAATAGATAGTGCGGATGGGATAATGGATGATTGACATAATATAAAGCGTTGCACTTTGGTTTTTGAATTACTTGATTGAGACGTGCGCTTGCACGTGCACGCTAACTAGTTAAGAGTAAAATGCAATTGGAAGATTTAAAAACCCGAAACAAATTTATCAAAATAAATTTACAAATTTCAAAAAATGCGATTTTTTTTTGTCAAAATCCAACATAAATACTGTGAGAAAAGATAAAAACACAAAATGACACTATTCACACGTAGCAATTTATTTTGAATTTGGTTCTAATAATTCTATAGAAAATGTAAGGACACATCTTTTGAACACCGACAAATTTGTTTTGGAATTTTAACACTTGTAAATTTGAATTTTTAAAAAGTGGTATCACGATATCATACCAGGCGTGGTATCCGAAGATATTTTTCTCAACCTGAACAATCATAATTTATTGCAAAGTGTCATTTGGTTTGAACACCACTTGTCGGGAGAGGGTTGTTGACATTTTTGTAGTAACTTTAGGATACATTCAAACTGTGCAGATTATTTAAGTCCAATGTGTAGTTTATTATTTAAAATACAAAATTAATTAGTTGTTTAATTTTTCCTTAAATTTTCCCTCAAAACTTGATCGTATCATATCACTAGCTACTAACGCCTCTCTTTCTTTTTCTACAGAATGTGATAGGAATATATCAAATATCTAGCCACTTCTCTATTCATTAGTTAAAAGACTAGGATTAAAGTTTTTTCTTCTAACTAATTACATCACTACCATTCACCTTATGTGGCATAATCGAGTGCAACAATGTCATTGATTTGAACTATACTTTTGGGAATGGGATGAATGGAAAGCTAGCGGAAGCAAATTATGATGCATAAGAAATAGCTCGAGCCAACATAAATTGTCCTCATATACAACGAAGTTTTTGTTTGAATTTTTTTGACATTTTGAAATGCGGGTTTTTGGTCGTGGGTATCTACACCTATGAGTAAAAAGAATTTTCCTAAGTTATGGGACCTAATTTCGTGCCGATTCTTTCACAATGACAAACCAAGCGGCGCCTACTGTTCGAGATATGCCAAGTTCAAGTTGTTAGCAGCACCTACTGTTGGAGACAATAATATTCAGTTGTTATTCTATCGCCAAGTTGAGAATTAAGTTTATGTCATCATGATACAACCGCTATATCACTTGAAAAGTGAGTTTTCAAAGGAAAATCTTTATGCGGGTGTGAAAAAATAAACAAACAAGAGTTCCTAATCTTGTCTCTAAGATTAGCTTATGATTTGTGAGATGATCATGTTATTCTAATCATGAACTTAGTTGAAGTCTAGCAAAACATGAAGACTTATTGTTACGGTAACAATAGTACTGAACCGACACAAGTATATGATCTTACTAAAAGATAATAAACAATTGTAATGTATTTAGCAAAGTACATATGAAGTTGTCATTGACTATAATTCCTATACTATGAAAATATCCAGAGAGTTGTCGAAAACCCTGGAGTCCATCGAAGAACCCTAAATGGTCACTTTATTTTATCATCCAGAGAGTTGTCGGAAATCCCGGAGTCCATCGAAGAATCCTAAATGGTCATTTTTTATCATCCAGACAGTTGTCAAGAATCCTGGAGTCCATCGAAGAACCATAAATGGTCATTTTTTTGTATCATCCAGCGAGTTGTCGAAAACCCCCGAGTCCATCGAAGAACCCTAAATGGTCAATTTTGATCATTCAGAGAGTTGTCGAAAACCCCGGAGTCCATCGAAGAACCCTAAATGGTCCTTTTTTTTATCATCTAGAGAGTTGTCGAAAACCCCAGAGTCCATAGAAGAACCCTAAATGGTCATTTTTTTTAATCATCCATAGAGTTGTCGAAAACCCCAGAGTCCATCGAAGTACCCTAAATGGTCATTTTTTTATCATCTGGAGAGTTGTCGCAAACGCCGGAGTCCATCGAAGAACCCTAAATGATCAATGTTTATCTTCTAGAGAGTTATCGAGAACCCCGGAGTCCATCGAAGAACCCTAAATGGTCATTATTTTTATCATCCAGAGAGTTGTCGAAAACGTCGGAGTCCATCTAAGAACACTAAGTGGTCATTTTTTTTATCATCCAGAGAGTTGTCAAAAACCATGGAGTCCATCGAAGAACCCTAAATGATCATTTTTTATCATTGATACGGCTCAAACGTATCTATAATTTTTGATGCTCCATGCTCGTTTTCTACCAATTGTCCTATGTATTTACTATGGTTTTATATTATTTATTGGAGTAACCTACTAATGGTTGCAAAGTGCACAAGTTCTTGTTTTACACCTTGATGTGTAGGAATTAACAAGAAAACAAAAAGGAGACTTGTTGGAGAAGGACTCCGACTTTCCTGAAATGTGTCCACCAACAGTTTTAAAGATCGTTATTTTGACCCCCAAAGACAATGTCAATTGAAGATGAAATTTCCTACAAAGTTCTTGGGCGTTTCCATAGCTTTCATTTAAGCCCAAGAACAACCCAATCCAAGTTCGTATGCGACCTGTGGACCCGTTTTACTGAAGGACAAATATCTCATTACGGGATTACGGGAATCGGTGACGTGATTGACTCCAACTCTTACCATATTTGGGGCCTCATTAGGGCTGAGAAGGGTCCCTAGGAGGTCCCTAGAAAGTTCGTTTTATATGTCTTGCCGTCATTTTTCCCCTTCCCCGTTTAAATACTTTTTCAAAATGTTTTTTCAAATACATTTCAAATGATTTCGGATTAGGAGAAACTTTCAATATGAAATGTGTTTAAAATTGAACAAACATTTCAAATACATTTTCTGTTTAAAAAAAATAAATATTCTAACTTTTTAAACTAGTAACAATTTTTGAATTTTAAAACATTTTAAAAAACCCTAGTTTATGAATGGTTTCGAATTTGAAGAAACTTTCAATATGAAAAGTGTTTAAAATTGCGTAAACATTTCGAATACATTTTCTATTTAAAATAATAATTATTCTAATTATAAAAAGTGAGGCGCGGGAGTTGTGCCATGTGGCGCGGGAGTTGTGCCACGTGGCCGCGAGCGCGCGGTATAAAATGCCGCTCCTCGAGCGTCCTCTCCTCTACCTCTCTCCTTTCCACATACCGCCGCGCCTCCGCCATTCCTCCGAGGCCATGTTTGCGGACTTGAAACGAGGTAATCTTCAATTGTTTAAACTGAACTTTGGAGTGATAACCTTGCTTCCTAAGAAAGATAATGTTGTGCAAATTCAACAATACTGACCGATTTGTCTTCTCAATCTCAGTTTTAAAATTTTCACAAAGGTGGGTACTAATCGTATTACCCAGATTGTGCAAAAGGTCGTTAGACCTTCCCAGTCAGCTTTCATGCATGGAAGAAACATCTTAGAAGGAGTCGTTATCCTTCATGAAACCATTCACGAACTTAGGAGGAAAAAGTTGGATGGGGTTATTTTAAAATTTGATTTTGAGAAGGCGTATGATAAAGTGAAATCGCCCTTTCTTCAACAGGCCTTGTGTCGAATCCGCTGTTCGGCAAATCCCTCAGGTGACCCTATCGGGTTTCGAGTAGGAGAACCCATGAGCGCTGGTGGCGATCGTCGGCTAAACAGGGGGCAAGATTTACCCAGGTTCGGGGCCCTCGTAGAGGTAAAACCCTTACTCCTGCTTCTGTCGACCTGTATTAATCGAGTAGATCGGTTACAATGATGGTGGCTCAAGTCGAGAGTATGATCTTGAGCTCAAGGCTTTGGGATTGCGGTGTTGCTTGGTCCTCTACCGGTGGCTCTCCTGGCCTTATATAGATGGCCAGGTCTCGAACCCTACCCGGAGAGGACTCGAACTCTAACCCCATGTCGGTTACAGGTTTCCTAACTTAGCCCGCAAGATATTGCAGGTGGGCTTCGCGTGGGCCTTTCGGTGCTCCAAGGGCTCCTCCTCTTGGGCCTTAACCTCGGGCCGGAGATGGGGGTGTCCTTTCCCGCAGGGTCTAATATCCATTCCTTCGTTAGTAGCCCCCGAGCGTTTGCTCGATTGGGATTTTCCAGCCGAGTAGACGGTCGAGCTTCTTGCTTCTATCACCCTTGGATAACCGGTATTGGTGGTTTCTTGTTTTGGAGGGCGTGTACCCCGTGTGATGAATTTTGTACCCGAGCATCGAGTAATAAAAAGTGCCTGTTTGTATGGCTGTTTTTCGCAGAAGGATATGGCGCAGTAGCTTGGCTCTCCCGAAAGTTCAGGGCCAATTAATTGCGACTAGGGCAAAAACAGTTCTGGCCTACACAGATTCGAGACCTCCGACTCGAACCCGACGAGGTGATCGTTGCGACTGGGCCGTAGTGGTCTTACCGAGTCGAACTTAACCTATGGGGGTACCCGGCGCGTCCGCTAGGATTTTTCTTCGTGTTGTTGACACGGTATCATACCGGAGGACGCAGCTTGAGTGCGATTCAAGGCCCTCAAGAGAGATCCTTAAGTTCTTATCTTCATATTCGAAAGAATATGGCATCCGGATGTACCTAGTCGGCTGAACAATCCAAGTTTTATGATGTGCAAACATCGTGTGAATGAGTGGCAGGATCTTCCTACTCGCGTAGTTTTGGGTTTGTAGTTCCTTGTCTATACGAAAGAGTTTTCGTGTTAGGCGTTTTACGCCCATATGAAAGAGTTTTCATGTTTGGGATATTGTGCCCATACGAAAGGATTTCCGTGTGTAGGGTATTTTTTCCTGTGAGAGATTTCACTTCATGATTTGTCCATACAAAGTTATTTTTCGTGTTTGGACTTTTATTCGAAGAATTTTTGTTCATGCGAAGTTATTTTCGCGTTTGAACTTTTCTTTCGAAAGATTTTTCAGCTTGATGATGCACGCTATGACGTCATGGCGCACTTTTATCCTTCCGATGGGACGTGACGGAGTGAGAGCAGAAGAGCTGGCCCACTTTGTCAGCTTTTTGACCGGAAACGAGGCGTCGTTTCCGGTTTTTACGCGAACTGCGCAGTAAATGCCCACGATCCTCCGTTAAGATCGTGGCAGGAAACAACATCCACCGCCTCCTCGTTTCGTCTTCGCACGTGGTGGCAGCGATGGACGCCACGTGGCGCATCGAGTGGCCAGGATCGAGTAGCCCCGTGTATAAATATGGGTCTTGATGGAGCGGTGAAACTTTCCCAGCCTTCGTCTTTCAGTTCATCTTCCTTCTCCCCTCAAGCTCCTGCTTAGGAGTGATGGCGGAAGGCAAGAAACGTGGCGCTGCCGGTTCGGCGTCAGGAGAAGTTTCGGCACAACCTGCACCGCGCTCGGGCGACTGGCGTTCGTCCAACACCACAGCGAAAAGCATCAAGGAGATGCAGCGGGAGGGGCTGCTGCCGGCGGAGTCCGAGAAGCGGGTGCGCCTCGGCAAGAAGGAGGAGGTACCCAACCCGCACGCAAACGAACGTGTGGTCTTCGCGGACCATGTGTCGCGCGGTCTTTCTCTTCCCCTCCATCCATTCCTCGTGGCATTGCTGTATGTTTATGGCATACAGCTCCACGATCTTCCTCCGAATGCAGTGCAGCACATATCGTGCTTCATTGTATTCTGCGAATGCATTTTGGGCATTCGCCCACACTGGGGCCTCTGGAAGGCCCTCTTCAAAGTCCGGATCTTCCGCGAGAAGTCGCGGGTGTAATCTGAGCCTGGCGAGCCACTTCGCACGGGTGGCTTCGGGATTCAAGAAAAATCGGAGAATGGCTACTTCAGCATGTACTTCATCGACTCCGCCCAGGGTTGGAGAAAAAAGTGGTTTTACGTCATCGACAACATCTCGGGTGGGATCGAGGAATTCCACCCGTTCGCTGTCTTGAAGAGGCGGAAATCCTGGGCGCACAAATTGTCGGCTGAAGAAACCCAGGTCGTCACGCCACTACTCACAAGGGTGGCATCCCTCCGTGACCAAGCTGCTGGAGTCGTGCTCAACGGGCTACACCTGGCGGGTATCTTTCTCAAGCGCAGAATCCAACCTCTGCAGCACAGACCCTCCACGATGTGGGAATACCAAGGCTCCGAGGATCCCAGTCATGTGAGCCATGAAGAGCTCTCGAACGCCGAGTTCGAGAAAAAGATTGCGGCCATCACCAGCTTGAAGGTAGGAGAAAAATTCCTCGACTGCACAGTCGCAGCCTTTGATGCGTCAAGGCCTCCACCATCCGAAGTGAGTTTGCCTTTCTTTTCTCTTTATTTCTTCTTGTTCTCAATTTTGGTCGACTGAATTTCTTCCGTCTTCTTCTGTAGAGCTTATCCGTGGCCGCCTGCTACCCTCCAATATCCGGGGCGGAGGCCTCGGAGTTATTGGCGAGTAACCTGGACGGCCCAGCCGATACCAGTGTTGCCAATGCTTCTTCGAGTTCCGAGCAAGATTCTCCGGATGACGCAGGGGACTCGGATGACGGCCATCGTAAACACCGCCGAGTGGAAGGTGACGAGGCCACCTCTAAGGACAATTCCTTGGAGGAATCTCCTGGGAAGGAGCCCATCAATGCTACTCCTCTGCGTACGTGCGCCCCTTCCTCCTCATTCCCAGTTATCCAAACCGCCTGGAATGCGGATATGCTGGACGAAGATGAGTAAGTTTCTTTCCCGGTTCTTTAGTCGAACGTTTCCCTCTGGCGTCTTGTTGACGCTTTGTCTTTATCGCAACCTGCAAGCTATCAGCCCTCGCAGGTAGTCTTCTTCCCTTCCTCCCGAAAGGAGGAATAAAACGGGAGCTACAGGCGAAACTCCTACCGCCTGCACGGTCAAAAATTCTCCGAATGCCGCTCCTGGAGCGACGACTCCAAAGGCTCCAAAAGAGGTGTCGGGCAGCTCGACGGATCCCCTCTCACTCGCCCAAGGCCAGGTAAACTTCGCTGCCTGTTTTTTAATGTTCTGCTGTCTTTGGATTTGTTATCGGGTGCACGTCAGTGCTCCCGATGGGAGTAGCCCCCGAGGCTGTAGTCGATCGCATGTGATCGGCTACAGGCTCAGAGATAAACATTTTCTTCTTCTTCTTTTTATCGGGTGCACGGCAGTGCTCCCGATGGGAGTAGCCCCCGAGGCTATACTCGAATGTTTGCAATCGAGTATAGGCTCAAATTTTACTCTTCTGACTCTTCTATTTTCATGTTCCTTGAAGTCGCTTATTGACTCCCTTGCGGCGATTGGTCGCCGTGATGTTCTTGCAGAGTCTGAATGCGGGTTCCTTCGAGCGGACCGCAGTCGACTCACCACTGAGAACGAGCTTCTCCGAGGTAAGTTTACCATCTTTTCTTGTATTCGTTTTCCACCAATTCTTTGACTCTGATGATCGTTGCTGTGCAGCTCAACTTGAATTTTTGAAGACCGAGAAGGAGAGTGCCTCCACTCAGGCGACAGCTCTAGAAGCAGAATTGGCGACTGCCCGACGGGAGCTTGAGTCTTCCCGCATGCTATCTGCTGATTACGAGGGAAAACTTGCGGCTGGCCAGGATGCTCTGAAGAGCTTGGAGGATGCCGGCGCCAAGGCGGATGCCAATCTCGTCAATTTTCTTCGCCCCCTTGCTGAGCGCTTCGCGGGTAAGTTGCATTTATCTACAATATGCTTTTTGTCTTGGTGGATCCTTTGGACTAACACTTTCTTTTCTTAGGTCTCCTGGGCGTCCCCCTGGAGCTTGCTGGGGTTCCTCGAGTGGACGCATTGACAGATTCTTGCGCCCAGCTTAGGAGGCATGCTGCAGGGGTTTGCGCCTTGATTGGTGATGCCATTCGGGTGCTGACGCAACTGCACGACCGCCTTCTCGTCAACGCCGTGTCTCCACCCGCGTTGGGCGATCTGCTGAAGGTTTTCTCGGAGGGCAATCTCCTTGAAGCTTACGCGGTTGCCCAGTCAGAATATGGGGCGAAGACCGCCATCCAGTTCGCGCTGGCGCATGGAGTCACTGGCTTGGAGGAGGCCTACTCGGAGCTTCCCGTCGATCCTGTTACGGGAAAAAAGGTAGGGCTTCGTCGTTTTGGCGATGCCGCCGGAGTCCTTGCTCGGAAGTTATCCGAGGTATTTGCCCGTGCTAAGGGAGGGACCACTGCCGCGAGTGGTAGCACCACTGTAGCTTCTTAGATTATTTCTGTTGTACTTCGCAGCTTCGATTGTAATGAACCCTAGGATGTGCTCCCGTATTTTCAATAGTTGAATCGAGATGTTTTGCTGAAATGCTTCCTGTGATTGTGTGTGTGCTCCCGATGGGAGTAGACCCCGAGCACCTGTCGAATAGGTGGTTAATATATCTCGAGTAGGGCATCTTACTCCTTAATATTCCTTGTATCTTTCAGGTGACCGGGGTGGCTGCAGAGCCTTCGGGTGGACCTGCTACTCCAGCCGATCCTCTTGTTGCCGCTGTTGGGACCTTGGCGGGTCTCCGTGATCGTGTTGCTGATGGTGAACGCAAGTTAAAGGCGTTGCGTGGGGTAGCCGATGTGGCTAAATCCAAACAAAAGCTGGCGACTGAACGTGAGCAATTTGTGATGGATGAATTGGCGTCTGTTGCCAATGATTTGCTCTGTAAGTAGTTCAGCCCCCAAGTCTTTCTAATCTTGTGCTCTTCTTTTGATCAGGTACCCTTGCTTTTCAGTTGTTCGACCAGATGACAGGAATGAGAAACAGTGGACGGAGAAGCACATCTATCAAGAAGCTAGTAGCTCAAGGCCTCACGCGAATAATTTTTGGTCTGATCGTAGTCGAGGGTTTGTGCTTGCCACCTTGAAGTTCAGAGTCAATCAGGCGAAGATACTCGTGAGTTCTTTTCACGAGGTTTTGATTGCAATGAACGCTGCTTTTTATCCGCTGCAAAGGGGTCCAGAAGATTGGAGCCATCTACTCAGGGTGTTCGGACGAGAAGGGGAGATTCGCGAGTGTGTTCGCAATCAGATGACTTGCGGCTCGGTGGTGGCTCTCTCTTTTGTCCGTTTATGGCATCCTGAGGTGAACTTCAACTCCATAGCTAGACTTCCTGATGGTCCAGTCGACGATATGTCTCCTCATTATAGGGTTGTTCGACCTGCGGTAGAGGAAATTATTCGATTGACCTCGGATGAGGTAGATCGGGTTTTGGCGGCTGAGAATACTCATCGCCATGTATAAGTGTAGGATGTATATATCCTGTTTCATTGTGTAGTTTGTAAAAACTGTTGTAAGGTGTGTAACCTTGTATATATAAATTTTCCTGTGATGCTGAATTTTGGCGTAGCCCCATGTGTTTTTGGGGTATATACCTGTAACTTTTAGCATGTAAGGATGAATAATCTTCGGGTATGTATGGTTGAGAAACCATGTATTTTATTGCGATGACTGAGAAGTCATGTATTCGAGCTACAGGAGTGGCTAATATAGCCTTATTGCTGCGAGAAAAATAGATCTAGGGATAAAATTTGCGGAGGTGTGCGATATTCCAAGGATTGGAATAGATGCCTCCAGTCGCCGGGTTCTTCAGTCTATACGCTCCGCCTGGGATAACTTCGTGTACTATGAAGGGTCCTTCCCATGGTGGCTCGAGCTTGTGTCCTTCCTTCTGCTTGAGCCGTAACACCAGATCTCCTACCGCGAATGCTCTATGTCGTATGCGGCGACTGTGATAGTTTCGCAATGATTGTTGATACACTGCTGATCTTGCGAGTGCAATATCGCGCATTTCATCTAGTGCGTCCATATCTTCCGCGAGTGCCCTGTTAAAGGTTTCTTCGTTGTAGGCGACAACTCGTGGGGCGTTGAACCTGACGTCCTCGGGAAGGACTGCTTCTGCCCCGTATACCATAAAAATGGTGTGTAGTTGGTGGATCGGTTTGGAGTTGTGCGGAGGCTCCATAGCACGGAGGGTAGCTCTTCGGCCCAATGTCCTGCTGCTGGGTGTAGACGATCGAGTAGGCGCTTCTTGATGCCAGCTGAAACTAAGTCGTTGGATCTTTCGACTTGTCCGTTTGTTTGCGGATGTGCAACTGAGGCAAATTTGAAGTTGATTCCCTTTTCTTCGCAGAACTGTTGTGTTTCCTTGGCTGTGAAATTAGTACCATTGTCTGTAATGATGTCATGTGGCACTCCAAATCTGCATACAATGGAGTCGAGGAATTTGATGGCGCATTGAGCGCTAGCCGAGGTTACTGGCATGGCTTCAATCCATTTGGTAAATTTGTCGACTGCGACCAGCAAGTGTGTATATCCACCCGGCGTGGACTTGCGTAGCGGTCCTACCATATCCAGCCCCCATTGTGCAAAGGGCCATGCGATGGGTATCATATGCAGTTCCGTAGCGGGTGCGTGCGGCTTTGGTGCGAATCGCTGGCAAGCGTTACACCGGTCGACTAGCTCCTTTGCGTCTCTGGCTGCTGTAAGCCAGTAGAATCCCGCTCGGAAAGCTTTTCCCATGATTGTTTTCCAGCTCGCGTGATGTCCACAGTCTCCTTGGTGGATGTCTTGGAGTAGTTCCTTGCCGTATTCAGGTGCTATACATCGCTGGAGTATACCCGAGATGCTTTGCTTATATAATTCTCCGTTGATCACCCAAAAAGATTTACTGCGCCTGATTATCTGTCGAGCCTCGCGAAGATCTGCTGGGAGCTGTTTGGCGGACAAGTAGTCGAGGTACTTCTGTGTCCAAACTGGCTCGACCAGAAATACTTGTCGCGAAATATTATGAATAAGCTCGATAATGGCAACTTGTGGGCTAACCTCTGTTTCCGGTGCTGCAGGTGCCTCGGCAGCTTTCTTGACTTTGACTGATCGCTTAGTTATTCGCTCGAAATATATTCCTGGCGGTACGGGTGTATTTGTGGAACCCATGTTGGCCAGCCTGTCTGCTTCTTCGTTACTGGATCTCGCGATGTGTTTGAGCTCGCATCCTTTGAAACTTCCCTCGAGTAGGTTGTACATGTCACGGTAGGCAACCATGTTTTCGGCGAGAGCGTCACATTCTTTCATTGTCTGTTGCACGATAAGGTTTGAGTCGCCGTAGATCATTAGGCGGGTGGCTCCACACGCGACTGCCATCTTCATCCCATGCAACAGGGCCTCATATTCTGCGTCATTGTTTGATGCCGTATCGTCGGGTGGGAAGTCCAATCGTAGGACATACTGCAGCTTGTCTCCCCTAGGTGATATTAGAATGATTCCGGCTCCTGCTCCTTCGTTTCTTTTGGACCCATCAAAGTACATTATCCAGTTGCTCGTGTACTAGGGCGGTCATGGTGTTTGTAGCTCTGTCCACTCGCTTAAGAATTCCATGAGTACTAGGGATTTTACTGCATTGCGTCCTGTATAGGTGATATCCCAAGTGCCCAGCTCGATGCTCCATTTTGCTATTCTTCCGGATGTCATAGGGTTGTTCATGATTGTACCGAGTGATGCATCATTAACCACTATGATGGCGTGTTCCTGAAAGTAGTGTGCTTGAGTTTTCGAGCTGTAAGAACGACTCCATAGGCAAGCTTATGGTAGTGAGGATATCGTTGTTTGCATGGCGAAAGCACTTCGCTTATGTAATAGATCGGTCGTTGGACTCCATATGCCTTTCCCTCCTCAGGTCGTTCGACTACAATTGTTGTGCTGATGACCTGGTTTGTTGCGGCTAGGTATAGGTAAAGTGGCTCCCTCTCTTGCAGTGTTGCAAGGACGCGTCTTCTTTGTAACGATCGTTTCAAGTCTGCGAACGCTTGTTTAGCTTCTGGTGTCCACTCGAATTTGTCCGTCTTCTTCAGCAGCTTGTAAAAAGGCAGTGCTTGCTCTCCCAATTGCGCGATAAACCTGCTTAAGGCGGCTAGTCGCCCCGCGAGCTGCTGGACTCCGCGTAGATTGGTTGTCTCCTTCATCGTCAAAATTTCTTGTATTTTCTCTGGGTTGGCTTCGATGCCTCTGGCGGATACCAGGTACCCGAGAAGTTTTCCCGCTGGGACGCCAAAAACACATTTTGTTGGATTAAGCTTGATCCTGTATGCGTTGAGGGCGTCGAATGTTTCTCTGATGTCTTTGAGGAGTGTGTCCTGTACTCGGGTCTTGATGACGATATCGTCAACGTATACTTGTACGTTCTTGCCAATGAGCTTGGCGAGGCATTTTTGCATGCAGCGCTGATATGTTGCGCCTGCGTTCTTGAGCCCGAAGGGCATTGTCGTGTAGCAGTATAGATCGTGTGATTTATGAATGCTGTCTTTTCTTCGTCTTCCTTCTTCATCCGGATCTTATTATATCCCGAGTAAGCGTCCAGGAAGGATAGGCGCTGACAGCCTGCCGTAGAGTCCACGATCTGGTCAATTCGCGGGAGGGGAAAATTATCCTTGGAGCAGTGCTTATTCAATGACGTGTAGTCGATGCACACTCGAAGGATGCCAGTGTTCTTTTTGGGGACCAGCACCGGGTTTGCTAACCAGGTGGATATCTTGATCTCCCTGATGAATTATGCGGCTAGCAATCTATTTACTTCTTCTCCAAGCTCTTTCTGCTTGGGTTCTGAGAACCGTCGAGTGGTCTGCTTGATGGGTTTAGCGTCCTTGAAGACTTTGAGTGAGTGCTCGGCGAACTCCGTGGGTATTCCTGGCATATCTGAGGGCTGCCAGGCAAAAATTTCCCAGTACTCACGGAGGAGCTCGACGAGCGCGCTTTCCTATGCTTGCGAGAGGGTAGTTGAGACCATCGTTGTCTTCGCAGAATCTGTCGGGTGCACCTGATGTTTTCGGGTGTCGCTGTTGGCGCCGAACTCCAATTCGGGCGCGTTTTTCTTCCTGAGGGGCATCACAGAGTGATCCGTGGTTTTTGCCAGCTCTTGCAATTCTTTTTGCATCCCGAAAGACTTTGCGATCTCGTTGAACTCAATGTCGCACTTGTTGGATTTCTGAAAATCTCCATCTATGGTGATAACACCGTATTCTCCGGGTAACTTGAGCTTCAGGTACGCGTAATGTGGTACTGCCATGAATCTGGCGAACGCTGTTCGACCAAGAATGGCGTGGTACTGTGAGGGCCAGTCGACGACTTCGAAGTCAAGGAATTCTCTTCTGTAGTTGCTTTTATTGCCCAACACAACTTCTAGGTTAATTATTCCGAGTGGACGGATTGCCTTTCCCGGAACTATCCCGTGGAAGGATGTTTCTGATTCCGCAAGGCCACCCAGGTTCTTGTTCATCCGACGGAGTGTGTCCGCATAGATAATGTTGATACCGCTGCCTCCATCCATGAATACGCGGGCCAGATCGTAGTTGCCAATTTGTGCTTGGATTACGAGGGCGGTGTGTCCTGGTCGATAGACTCGTGGTGGGTGGTCTTTCATTGAGAATGTGATCGGTTGATCCGCCATCTTCAAGTATTCGAGCTTTGTTGGCGGAGTCTGCACAGCCATGCATAACTGCCTCGTGTTAGTCTTTTGAGCTATGCGGGATGGACATACCTTCTGGATCATTGCCAGCTGCCCTGCCGGATTCGGGTACGCATTGGCTCCGGAGTTTTGTGCAGGTGGTGCTGGCAGTGCAGCCAACGCCATATTTGGATTTGCTGGTGGAGGTAGGGGTTATGGCGGCTGGAATCCTTGGTGGCCTCCTCCTGGAAGTGGCGGGTAATTTGGAATAGCTGTTGATCTGTTTTTCTTCGAGAAAGCTCGTGTCATGGAACTTCCGACAATCCTTGAGGAGGTGCGTCGCCTTGGTTTTGCCCCTACGCTTATTTGTAAACAGATGTAGCGAGCAGTAAGCATCAAGGTCTTCCTCGGGACTTTTTTCTTGAACCTTTGGTTTCCATTCGCGACTTCCGCGTCGTCCAGTATCGCGACTTCCGCGTCGTCCAGTATCGCGACTTCGCGTGAATTCTGCTGCTACCATTTCCTCTCGGTCTTCGTGATCGTAGTATTTCCTTCTCTTTCTTCGGCCATGGCGATCTTCATCGGGTGCGGGTGATGACGCTCTCTCATTGCGCACTGCGTCTTCTCTGTTAGCCCATTTGTCGGCTATGTTCATCAGCTCCCCAATAGTTTTGGGTGCGGCTCTGCCTAGCTCTTCTCTGAAAGCAGTTCGTCGGGCGCCCTTTGCAAAGGCTTCAACCGCTACTTCTTCCGAGATGTTTCCTGCGGTGTTCCTGAGTGTGGTCCATCGTTGGATATACTCGCGGGTGGACTCGCCGCTTTTCTGCTTCCATGCTCGCAGTTCTTCAATGGTGTCTGGTCTCTTGTAGGTCGATTGGAAGTTTTTGCACAAGTCGCGGTGCAGGTCGTCCCACGATGCGTAACAAGACCTTGGCCTCGCTTCTAACCAGCTACGGGCCGCGCCAATGAGATTTAGATTGAGGTATTGCATAGCCGTGTTCTTATTCCCACGTTGGCATTTTACTGCCGTGAGGTAATCGTTTAGCCACGAAGAGGGCTCGAGTGAGCCGTCGTACTTCGTTACTTCCGTGCTGAGCTTGAATCTTTTGGGCAAGGGTGCTTCTCGGATGCTGCGGGCGAAGCAAAGTGCACCGCAGGTTTCGTCATCTGAAGAGCCGGACGAAGAGCGTTCGCGATATCGCGCTGCTCTCGCCCTGTCCACCTTATTTTGTGCGAGATCCGATCGCGCGTCGTATCCTGTCTTGTCGCGGTCAGTGTCCTTCCTTGGCTCCTTGCTTCGTTTTCGCGAGCGGCTGCTGTGATGTCGCGAGCTTTTGTCTCTTGGGCTGTCCTCGCTGCTGCTTCGACTGTCGCCACGGCGTCGAGCCTCTTTTCCTCGACCACGGCGTGGCGACTTGTCTCTTCTTGGCGAAGGACTCATATGCTTGCGAGACGCCTCTTTTTCTTTCTCCTTCTCCTTTTCTTTCTCCAACTGCTCCGCGGCCTTCTTGCGGTCATAGGACGCGAGCCTTGCGGCTGCCAGTCCTAGCCCTTTGCGCACTTGTTTATATTGCTCTGCCTGGGGGTCGCTTTCCGTTTGCTGGTTCATTTGCATGCAAGTTGCTGCGGCCAGGACCACGGCGGCAGGAGTTTGCGGGTAGACGTTCCCGTCATCATCGACTCGCATGAGGGAGGGCGTGACCGACCTGCTGGTCCCGCCCAAGGACTCGATATCCCTGGATGTCGATGCGTATCCCTTCCTCGCGGGTCGGGTACCGACCGAGGGTGCTAGGGACAGCTCAGCTCGTCGTTGACTTGATTCATCCGCCGCTCTTCTTCGACGGGCCAGATCTATCCGAGCATCCTTGATGGTTGCGGCTGCTCTCACGAGGTGATAATGGTAGGCGACCATATCCTCGTGTGGTGAATCTGCTGCGGGTGGCTTGCTCGTTCGCATAGCCTCCTTGGCGCGATCCCAAGCTTCCCGCGAGACGCCGATTATGGCGCGTTCTGCTGCGCTATGTTCTGTCTCCGGGGGTTGCTCTGATCCTGCCATGCAGACTTGAGCCAGTCGTGGCTCGTGCGTCCTAGGTGTAGATCGGAAAGCTCTTTGTACTCGTGAAGGTTCCTCTGTCGAGAGGGTATGGTAGTCGTTGGCGTTGAGGCGGACGGACTCGCCGCTTTTCTCCAGACGAAGGCGCGAGTCGACGGCTCCTGATTCAGACCCTGATTCTTCCGGGAAGTGGAAGATTCCATCCCTGTCGGTCACGAACTTCAGGCTCCCGAACGTCAAGGTGACGCTCTTTTCCAGATCGTTGAATACCGGGCGAGATTCCGGCGAGTGAGGGGTGACCACGACAGATCCGATCCGTATAGGATTGTACGGAGCCGCGGTCGAAGGTTTCCAACGAGAATTTGTTGTCGATGAAGCCGAAGACGCCGGTGATCCAGCGCCCGCCGTTCCCACAGACGGCGCCAATTGTCGAATCCGCTGTTCGGCAAATCCCTCAGGTGACCCTATCGGGTTTCGAGTAGGAGAACCCATGAGCGCTGGTGGCGATCGTCGGCTAAACAGGGGGCAAGATTTACCCAGGTTCGGGGCCCTCGTAGAGGTAAAACCCTTACTCCTGCTTCTTTCGACCTGTATTAATCGAGTAGATCGGTTACAATGATGGTGGCTCACGTCGAGAGTATGATCTCGAGCTCAAGGTTTTGGGATTGCGGTGTTGCTTGGTCCTCTACCGGTGGCTCTCCTGGCCTTATATAGATGGCCAGGTCTCGAACCCTACCCGGAGAGGACTCGAACTCTAACCCTATGTCGGTTACAGGTTTCCTAACTTAGCCCGCAAGATATTGCAGGTGGGCTTCGCGTGGGCCTTTCGGTGCTCCAAGGGCTCCTCCTCTTGGGCCTTAACCTCGGGCCGGAGATGGGGGTGTCCTTTCCCGCAGGGTCTAATATCCATTCCTTCGTCACCTTGCGTATGAAAGGTTTTGCACCGGATTGGTGCACGTTGATTACACAGTTTGTTTAGGGAGGAAGTGTCGGCATTCGTGTGAATGATGACATAGGTCATTATTTCCAAACGAAAAAAGGACTTAGACAAGGAGATCCTTTATCTCCTATTCTGTTCAATATTGCTGCGGATATGTTAGCCATTTTAATTGCTCGGGAAAAGGAGAATGGACAGATTGGTGGTCTCATCCCCGATTTAGTAGAGGGTGGTTTGTCTATCATGCAGTACGCCGATTATACTATTCTTTTCTTAGAGCATGATCTGGCAAAGGCTCTTAATCTCAAGTTAATTTTGGGTATCTTTGAGCATTTATCGGTTCTCGAAATTAACTATCATAAGAGTGAAGTTTTCTGTTTTTGGAAAGACTAAAGAGGTTGAGGATCAGTATAAACAACTCTTTGGTTGTGAGTTGGGTTCTCTACCTTTTAAATATTTGGGTATTCCTATCCATTATAGAAAATTGACAAACTCTGAGTGGCATCCAGTTGAATGTCGTTTTGAGGACAAACTGGCGTGTTGGAAAGGGAAGTTATTATCCTATGGGGATCATTTAATTCTTGTTAACTCGGTTTTAACGAGTTTACCCATGTTTATGATTTCTTTCATGGAGATTCTTAAGGGTGTTCGCAAGAGACTAGATTTCTATAGATCTCTTTTTTTTGCAAAGTGATGATAACAAAAGGAAATATATATTAACCAAATGGAACATTATTTGTAGACCTAAAGATCAGGGTGGACTAGGTGTCGAAGTGCTTGAGCTGAAGAATAGATGTTTGCTTAGTAAGTGGCTGTTTAAGATCCTTAATGAGGAAGGAGTTTGGCAGGAATTACTTCAAAATAAATATCTTCATAGTAAAACTTTAGCTCAAGTTGAGGCACAACCTACTGATTCTCCCTTTTGTAAAGATCTAATGAGAGTGAAGGAAGACTTCTTTCGTAGAGGTTCTTTTATTCTAGGGAATGGGGAGACAATAAGGTTTTCGGAGGACACTTGGTTAGGCCCGACACCTCTCCAAAATCAGTATCCCCTTCTGTATAACATTGTGCAATACAAAAATCTTTCGGTACATGATGTGTTCCACAATGGACCTCCTCTTAATATTAGTTTTCGGAGAAATTTGGTGGGCAATACTTGGGATGTATGGTCTCACCTTTGTCTGCGTTTGATGAATGTTTCTTGTAATCCCGAACCTGATAGTTTTAGGTGGAAATTATCTCAGGATGGGGTGTTCTCGGTCAAATCCACGTATGAGGATCTTATGAATTGTCATACGATTTTTCTTAATAAATATTAATGGAAGATGAAAATCCCTCTCAAGATTAAAAAAATTATGTGGTCTTAGATAAGAAGGTGATGTTTACTAGAGATAATTTAGCTAAAAGGAGTTGGAAAGGTGGTACACATTTTCCTTTTGTGGGAATGATGAGTCGGTTGATCACTTATTTATCCTATGTCCTTTTTCTAAACTTGTTTGGCGTGTGGTTTTTTGTACCTATAATATCCCTCCCCCCTCCAATGTTTCAAATATGTTTGGGAACTGGTTGAATGGGATGGACAAGAAGACCAAAAATAGAATTCACATTGGTGTTTCGGCTATTTGTTGGTCTATTTGGAATTGTAGGAATGGTCTTGTTTTTAAGAGGAAAGAAACTTTTCATGTCTTACAGGTTATCTCTATGGAGGCGCATTGGATCCAATTATGGGCTTTCCTTTTACCTTTGGAGCAGAGGGAGCTTATGGTGGATGGATGCAAACGCCTTCTTGCGGTGGCACATGATTTTTTCTCCCGACATACGTGGCAGCATATTAATAGGCTTTTGTAGTTCTGTTTTTGTTGCTTATCTTCGTGTGGGAGGCCTAACTCTCTGTGGGGTTTTGTAAACTTTATATGTCACGCTGAACATCAATATTCAATAAAAGCTGTGTGCATCACTCGATGCAGAGGCTGGGGTAATCCCCATTTCTAAAAAAAAATGAAGCTCCAGGAGCCACATGATGGCAGTCTGGCCTTGCCATCTACCACCTAACTCCATCGCATGCCACAACCAACATGGAACCTCATGCCATGCCAGCCGCCATGCCGGCCGCGCTCCTGCCGCAACCCACTGGTCCGGGGCCGCCACCCCGACTTCCAAGCCACATAGCGCGAGATGCCACCCCGAGTGTCACACCAGAACCACCGTGGCAGACTTCCATCTTCTAACCCCGGAGAGAAGCTCCAAGACGGGGCAGACCTCCACTCATCCATGTGTTGGACCCATCAACTCCTACCTCCATGCGCAGGCTCTCCCGACGGCCCCTCCACTACAGCAGCATGACCGAGTGCCCGCAGAAACGCCACATCTGGCGAGCGACGACCTCGGCCGACAGGCCCAGATCTGGCCCCCACTTCGCAGCGACGACGCGCCAGGCCGCCACCCGCGCGTCGAGGTGTGCTTTTCTATAGATGGTACAATAATTAGGCATATGCGGCCGAAACAATAAAAGTAACTCACATAATAGTTGTGGGGAATAGGGAGATCCAAGGAAATTTCGAACGGTCGAATAAGTGCAACGAATTTGATAAAATTCGTCCAAAAGTTATCCAAAAGGTATACGAAGTTCGAACCAAAATTAATAAGTTCGAGTCAACGAAACTCGAAACCGATAACGGGAATGGAACCTAGACATAGACACGAATATTTCATATATATATTATCTCGAATGATGACACGGTTGAGCAACTTTCTTTTTATTTCATATTTAATGAAAGAATTGGAAAAATAAGAACTACCGTACGTTCAGCCTGGATTCTTTCCACGTTAGTAGTGGCGAAAGGCTTCGGCACTACCAGCGATGACAACATGCTATAATTCAAATTGAATCAAATGGTGTGCTAGTTGTCAAATAAGTGTTAAGAAAAATGTTATTTAAAAAAATAAAAACGAAGGGAATATTGGTGCTCGGAAATAAAAATGAATTTCTGCAAAATTTTCCCTAATGCCATCAGGATGATTCTGGTTGTCTGACCACCGGCTTACAGCCAGCCGTGTGACTAGAGAAAGCTTCAGAACCACCATGTACAGCTGCAGGGCTGCCTGCTGAATGTAATGTGTTTCCTCTGTTCGGTCTTCTGTTAGCCAGCCCATAGATTCATCCCACCACCAATGGCGGAAGCCGACTTAGTTGGATCCTTAGAAATAATACCGAAAACATGCCTCCTTCCTTGTTTTCCAGACAGCCCAAATGAACAAGCCAACCCCTACCGCTAGTTAATCACATTCTGAAACAGGAATCTGCAACATCAAAGAAGTACATGGATGATAAGTAGAAATAGTGATAGAATTGGACCGAAATGAACAGTAGAAACTACATGTTAACTACCACCAGGGAGAGAACCGCGTGCCCTAGCTAGTTCCCACCCTACCTCGCCGGGCCGCCACTCCGGCGCCGGCGCCCAAAGCCTCCCGTCGGCCGTCACTCCGGCGCCGACGGCCCCCACTGCCCGCATGGCACCCGCGCCCTCCCCGTGCCGCACTAGGCGTGCAGGCTCGCCAGCCACTCCGGCTTCGCTTGCGGGATCCAGGGGCACGCCTGAGCGTGTCGACCTGTCCGCGGACTGCAGCTCCCGGGGCGGCTCTTCTCGATCCACCGGTTCCTGGAACCATCCAGGGTTCCTCCCACTCCTACCTCCATCAATGCTGCCCATCCCTCCGCTCCCTGTGACGCGGCGTCCCATCCCCACGAATCCGGCGTTAGCCGTTGGGTCGTGGTGCGCTCGAAGAAGCAGCAGCAGGCGGAACGCCAGAGCGCCGCGAATCCTGGCCGGCCGTTGAGCCGGAATCACCCCGGGCCCCGCTCAGCTGCTCCCCGACCTAACCCCCCAAGGGCATTCAATGGCGTTCGCCTGCCCAGCCATCCCCTTAAATTGGACCTCGAAGGTAGATGTTTTCGGTGCCTCTCCCCTTTCCACTTCAGAGCACAGCGCTCCAACCCCATACGGTGCCACCATTGCTACATCGCCGGTCACACCTCCAAAGACTGCCGTGCCGGTGATCTACCACAAAAAGCCTTTCTCCCCCCCGCAAACACCCGCCGTCCTCCACCTCCGAGTGCCCGCTCGCCCATCCTTAAGCAGAAGCCGCCGCCCACCTCCAGACTATCTGCGCACTCCAGAGTCCGCTTCGCACTTACCTACGCTGCCACTGTCGCCGCTCCTCGGACCGCCGCCATCGCCTCTTCGAACCCCTCTGTTCACTCCCGCCTTCTCTTCCCCGACCCGGTTCTGCAGGCCGCCCCGGTGACCGCCGCTGCGCCGAGGCCCGCTGCTCCATCCTCGGCTTCAGAGCACCCCTTGCCTTCCCCGCATCGGCCTGGAATGGAGCCCGCTAGGATGGACTCATCCATCCTCCCGGTCGCCCACCCCTATGCTCCAGGCGGCGCCATGAGGCGGGTGGAGAGGACGCAGTGCTTCGTCAACAACTCTGCGGAGATGCTCGCTGATGAGCAGATGCTCATGTCGCGGGCTGCCATCGTGATCGTGGCCGGCTCCGACCCCAACATTTGGCCGGCCAAGATCGCACTCGCCATCCAGCAGGAGATGCCGCAGCTGCCAGAGGGCTCCCTCTCGGTGGACCTGCTATGCCGCGACGCCTACCTCGTCCGTTTTCCCTCCGCGCACTGGCGCGCCCAGCTCGAGATCAACACTGTCATCCACTGGCACGGCACGCCGCTGGTCGTCCGGGAGTGGACGAGGCGCTTCCTTACCGAGCTCGTGACCTATCGCTACCGGGTGAGGCTCTTCATTGAGGGGATCCCGCCCAACGCAGCCAACTGCTCCAACGTCATCAGAGCGCTTCCTTCTTGCCGCTTCCACACCGTCGCCATCCCTTCGGCGGAGAAGACGGACTACTCCTACTTCATCGTCTACGCTTGGGTTCATGATCCAGATACCATCCCGAAGTGGATTGACTTCGACGCCCATGAGGTCGACCCAGGCCTCCCGGCGGTGGATGGCATGATGCTTCCCGTCGGGTTCGAGCAGATCATCGACGACGTCCCCTGGGAAGAGGTGAACTTCCCACCCCCGCGCGCGCTCCGCTCCAAGGTGCTCGTACACCTCGACTCACTGATCCTCTACCCCGCCGCATCTGCACCTGGCGGCCCCAACGCTTCTGATGGTGGCGATGGCCACCCTCCTCGTCGACGCTACGACTGGGCGTGGGGTCGTGTCGATGGGGAGGCAGCAGTCTCCCGCACCACCCTAGGCACCCGCGACAGCGTCTTCCGCAGGCTTGGGCCCTCTGGGAGTGGCCGCCATGGGAGGAACAGGAGTTCTTCCTGCCCACCCTCGGATCGTGCCCTAACGGAGGAGTTCACGGTGACGCCGCCGGTGGGGCCCTGCGCCGCCCTCTCCCCTCCGGCGAGCGCTTCTCTCGCAACTAACGGCGTCGCGCCTCCGTCTGCCAGCTTCCTGGACGTGCCCCTGGCACTGGCTGCCGCCCCCACCGCTGCTGTTATTGTTGCTGACACCCCCGCTGCTGCGCTGGACCTGCCACCGCTTGGCTTGGCCTCCATGTCGCTGGGGGAGGAATCCGAGGCTTCCCACAGTCGGAGCCTGATTGCTGCGGCCGATTGGCTGGACAAGTTGGAAGCTTCCCGCTTTGGGATCGACTCACGAGCCCTCGCTTCTGAACCTGACGCCCCTCCATCCCAGACGTTGACCCCTGTCGCGGTTCGGGTCATGGAGCCTGCCATAACCGTACCCTCAGAGGAGCTCTCGAGCCCACCTACTGAGATTGTGGGGGAGGCAAGTCCTGGATCCTTACGTCCAGCAGGAGGAAATGTGGATGGACCACAGATGGTGGCAAGCCCACACCTGTCGCATTTCATGGCGGCCCTCTCTACTCCCACCTCACCGGGACTGCTACACGAACCCATCTTCACACCTGTGGGCCAGCAGGCAAAGCCCAAGCCCAAGAAGAAGGCTCGTTCCCCCGCTCCGGTTCGCCAGAGTGGCCGATTGGCACTGAAGCCTGCAGCTGGCACTGTGATGACCATGGCGCAGCGCCTTGTCTGCCGCCGCCTAGGAGAAGTTTTCGATGAACCATCAAAGGACCCCACTGCGCTCCTTGCCAGATACAAGGCTACCATCCCCACCCCGCTGAACACCAAGCAGATCAACGCGCTCAAGGACCTTGCCCTCAATGCTACGGGCGGCAAGGGCGCGGCCAGGGGCGCCGCCGAGCCGATGATGACCTGATGCAGATCTGCCAAGATGAGTTCCTCCCCAGTAGTAACCTTCCAATGGATCTTTGTACCTTTCTTATCTGGAATGCAAGGGGGCTTAACTCCCTCGCCCGTAGGCTTGTTGTGCATGGATTTGTCCGAGACCATTCCCCTGTTGTTGTCTGCCTGCAAGAGTGCAAGATATCTGTGTCTTCCGCCCAGCTTGTGTCTGAAATCTGTGGTCTTAATTTATCTGAATATGTATTCTCTCCATCTGTGGGAGCGAGCAGAGGACTCCTTCTCGCTTGGAATCCCGACATCATCACGGTCACTAGCTCGACCTGCACCCGCTCCTTCATCACGGCTAGCTGTACAAACAAAATCCCGGGGTGTCTCCTGGACTTTGATCAATGTATACGGCCCTCAAGATGCTGCTGAGAAAAGGATATTTCTCAATGATCTCCAGGCTGCAGCGGACTTGGCGCCTGGACCACTGATTCTGATGGGTGACTTCAATCTCATTCTGCAAATGGCTGACAGGAACAACAACAATGTCAACAGAGGGCTTATGAATGCGTTCCGCCGGTTCCTCAACTCAGCCAAGTTGAAAGACATGTACCTGCACGGACGGCGCTACACGTGGTGTAATGAACAGCAAAGGAGCGTCATGGTTCGCCTTGACCGGGTACTATACAATGAGGAATGGAGCAGCTTATTCCCGGACTGCCTGCTTCAAGGGATTTCCAGCTCTGCTTCTGATCACTGTCCCCTTGTCCTTGCCACGAATCACAAGTTTGTCCACCAGCGGCAGTTCAGGTTTGAGAATCACTGGCCAAAGCTCGATGGTTTCTTGGACACTGTCACAAATGCCTGGAATGCTGGCAGTGAAAACCCGGACCCCTTTGTGAACCTGCACAGCAAGCTGACAGCCACAACGAAAGCTCTCAAGGCTTGGAACTCGAGGAAGGCCAGCGACATGAAGCTGCGTTCGGAAATAATTCATGAGCTCATTTTCTGGCTTGATTCGGCTCTGGACATGCGTCAGTTAACCTCTGAAGAACATATGTTCCGCAAATTCTTAAAAGTTCAGTGTCTAGGCATCGCCGCGGTTGAGAGATGCAAATGGAGGCAGCGCTCTAGATTTCTATGGTTGAAAGAAGGGGACTGTAACTCAAGATTCTTCCACCTCAAAGCTACTGCCAGGAGAAGGAAATTTTTTATCCCCCCTCTGTTGCTCTCGGGAAGAACCATATCTGATCAGCAGGGCAAGGTGGAGGCCTTATGGGATCACTTCAATGGCCTCACTGGATGTCCTGGTAGTAGAGATCAAACGCTGAATCTAGACGGGCTTGATTTCGGTGAAACGACCGACCTGATCAGCCTAGGTACAGCTGTCACTGAAGAGGAAATTAAAGCGGCAGTTTTTGGTCTGCACCCCGAGAAAGCTCCGGGGCCTGATGGCTTCACTGGACAGTTTTTCCGTGTATGTTGGGACATCGTGAAGCCTGACATTTTGTTAGCAATTCAGAAGATGCAGACTGCTAACAGCCAGCATTTAGACAGCCTCAACTCGGCCACTATGGTCCTTATCCCCAAGACGAATGGTGCAAATCAACCACAAGACTTCAGGCCCAAAAGTTTGATTCACTTCTTCGGCAAAGTGGTATCCAAAATACTTGCAACTAGGCTACAACCGAAAATGCACTCTCTGGTCTTGCCATGTCAAAATGCCTTCATAAAGGGCCGCAACATCCATGACAATTTTGTCTACGTCCAATGCTTGGCAAAGGCGCTGAAGCAAAAGAAGATTCCTGCCCTGCTTCTGAAACTTGACATTTCAAAAGCTTTTGACACGGTGTCGTGGCCGTTCTTGATTCAGTTGATGAGATTCAGAGGCTTCCCGCAGTCCTGGTGCAACTGGATTTGCGCTCTGCTACTCACCAGCTCCACCAAAATCCTTGTGAACGGTGAGCTATCGAATAAACTACTTCATCGCCGTGGCCTGCGGCAGGGAGACCCACTTTCTCCTCTTCTCTTTGTCCTGGTCATGGACTGCCTTGCAAGGATAATGACCAAGGCTCACATCAGCGGGATCCTAAGCCCTCTTGGCTCTCAGTACATTCGTTTTCGCACCTCGTTATACGCCGATGATGTTATGATCTTTCTGAAGCCTGTGATGCATGATTTGGAGGCTGCTGGTTGCATCTTAAAATTGTTTGGAGAGGCTACAGGTCTGCACCCCAATTTCAGCAAAAGCTGTCTCATTCCGATCAGATGCGAGGACATCGATCTGCAACCCCTAGCGCAAGCGCTAAACTGTCCTCTTGGAGCCTTCCCCTGCCGATATCTTGGCATGACACTTTCGGACAACAGGCTAAAGCGGGCAGACTACCAGCACATTTTGGATACGTTGATCGCCAAGTTGGCGGGCTGGAAGGCTGGCTGGATCACCCTGGCGGGCAGAATTGTGCTTGTTCGTGCCGTCCTATCTGCAATTCCCACTTTCCAAATGCTCGCTCGTGCACACCCCAAATGGCTGCACAAGATGATCGACAAGATTCGTAGGGCCTTCATTTGGTCAGGCAAAAGCACCACTACAGGGGGCAAGTGCCTTGTTCGTTGGTCCAACATCTGCCGCCCCAAATGCTTTGGAGGGCTTGGTATCATCAACCTTGACCTACATGGTCATGCCCTTAGACTCAGATGGCTTTGGCAGCAGCACTCCCAGGATGACAAGCCGTGGCAGGGACTGACACTTCCAACCGATCACCTCACCGCGTGCATATTCAGAGCTTCGACAAGGGGATGGCCACCTCATTTTGGCACGCTCACTGGCTCAATGGCACCACTCTAAAGCTGATGTTTCCCAACCTCTTCAAGCATTGCAGGGGCTCTAGGCTGATGGTTGGCGAGGCCCTGGCAAACAACCTTTGGATCAGATGCATAAAACCCCTACCCTCAGCCACTGTTCTAACCGAGTACCTCAACCTCGCTGCTGTGCTGCAAAGTGTATCTCTCATCCCAGATAAGCAGGACTCGGTTATCTGGAGATGGACTCCAAGTGGAAATTACATTGCCCGATCGGCATACTGGTTCCTTTGTCAGGCCATCACGAAGTCCAACTTTCCTAAGCTGATCTGGAACACCAAAATCCCTTCCAAGCAACAAACTTTTGCCTACCTGGCCATTCAGAATAGATGCCTCACGGCAGACCTGCTTAGCAAGAAGAAAATCACACATAACCCCATCTGTTCCATGTGCAGAATTTTTCCGGAGACTGCTCTGCATCTGTTCGCTTCCTGCTCGTTGGCGAGGCAGGTTTGGGCTTTGGTTCTGCCACGATACGCCGCCCTGGCCGCTGCTCCATCTGCTTGCGAGCATAGTCTAGAGGACTGGTGGTGGAAGAACACTCTGAACTTGCCGGCCGCGGATACAATCAAGGTCAACTGCATTGTTATGGCCACGTGGTGGCGCATTTGGAAGGAGCGCAACAACCGGATCTTCAACTCCAAAGCTTCGAACGCATCAGCCATCAGTGATCTGATACACGATGACCTGAGGAATTGGAGAAATGCTGGGCTCTCCGGGGCCCAATGGATGCCCCCTGACTAACACTTATACTGATGATATACTTTACTTACTTACGTGCATATCCCATGTAAACCCCCACCCCTGTATTCTTTCCAACCTTAATTAATAGAAATGGCAAAGCCTTTTTTTCGTCAAAAAAAATGAACAGTAGAATACACTCCACTGACTTGGCTAGAGGTCAGGGAACATAGATGATCAGTAGTTCCAGGGGGCATGGAAAACATGCACTCTGCACTACCATTGCCATCCATGATTCATCAAATTGCTGGAGTCAGAATTTCGCTCCTCGCAACTAACAAAAAGAAATTTATTTATCTTATGTAGTAGTTCATGTTCAATATTAAATCCGAGAGGGGCATTAATTCTCTGTCTTCAAAGAAATATAGAAAAAGTGGACCGAAAACTCTCCATTTTTCTCTATGAACAACCCAATCAGACGCAACTACCTTTTTTCTCTGTCAAGGCGACATTCGCACAGAGTTTACCTCTACGCGCATGCATCCACATTCCAGAGGATTGTTGTAAAGAAGAATGTAAAGCACCATTCAAACCAGAAAATTTTGCAATTTGCATACTGTCATACTTCTCTTTCCAATGTATACAATTGCAGCTCATTGTGTGTGCTTGGTTTTGAGTAGTTACTGATTAACTCGTCTAACGATTAGTTTAGTTAAGATTCAACCCTGCTAACAATTTTCTGATCCTTTCTTGTCGCAGGAGATTCAACCTGTTGTGATGTCACTTCTCCCACTGAAAGAGGCTGTGAGGACAAGCATTGTTGCAAGAAGTTGGAGAATGCTCTGGACATTCCAGTCTAATCTGTGTTTTTAGGGCCCCAATGATCTGGATTATAACTCTGATGAGTATGATATCAGGGATAGAGAGTCCATTGATAATTTTATCAAAACCAAAAGAGCCAAGTTCATTGAGCATGTAAATTGGGTCATCCAACGGCATAGTGGGCTAGGAATCAATAAGTTCAGCATCAGGTGTGGGCTTCACAGGGAGGAATTTGATTATCTTGACCGGTGGATTGCCTTTGCCACTTCATCAAAGGCAAAGGTCATAGAGTTTGACATGAAGATATTGAAACATTGGCCATCCAAAGAAGCTCACCACTTTCCTCTCGAGGCCTTAGATGTTCAAGACGACTCTTTAGTGCAGTCCTTGTTTCTAGCTGATGTTTCTGTAAAGCCTCACTCAGGTATACATGGCTTTACTATACTCAGAAGGCTTGTGTGCAGATATTTGGAGACTTTCCAGGCTTGCTAGCAAATTGTTCAGCACTTGAGGAATTAGAGATCATCCGGTGCTCTGGTGTAACAAATCTGAGCATACCACACCAACTTGATAAACTTCAACATTTGGTAATTAAAAAAAATGGATATCAAGATGGTTGAGTTTCATGCTGCTCATCTTGCTCATTTTGTGTACAAAGGACGAGGGATGCCTATATTACTTCATGGTTGCTCAAAATTAGAGAAGGCAACAATGAAGTTCAATGGCAGTAAAGCACTGGGACGTGTGTTCACTCTAGTCCCTAGCATTTTGCCAGTGAAGACACTAAACGTGCGAGCTGATATATATGGATACGAACAGGTGACCTGGTCTTAATTTATTTATTCTTGTTTGCTTACCTCATATATAGGTCTTGAAACTGGGTTCTAATATCATCTTCTTATCTATCGTTGATTCCTTGTCATGTTCCAGTTGCAGAAGCTGACAACATATGACTTGTCAGCTACTTGTCCACTATAGTAGCAAACTGCCAAAGGCCGATAACGGAGCTCTTCAACTGGCCCACTATTTAAATGTCGTCCCCCAACTGGAGACGCTGCACCTGGATGTGAGTGCCATTTAAATACCGGCTCAGATAGATGAAGAGATGGACCTCTAGCTACTGTACTGCGGCATTCTTTGCATCTGTTTTTGGACCATTCTGACCAACCGGTTCCTCATTTCTGATTGCAGATGGTATATATCAACAGAAACAATTTGAGGAATGATGTGGTGGTGGAGGAGGAGGAAGGCTCCCCTATGCGCCGCCATGATCATCTCAAGTCTGTCTACATTAGCGGGTTTCGACTCTATAACGCTCAGAAGAAGCTGACGTGCTTCATCTTGGAGAATGCTCCTCTTCTTGAGCAGATGCAGTTACAGGCAAAGTGCGCGGACGAGATGCGAGGCTTGGCTTGCGCGATGAATATCGGCTTTGAAAGAAGATTTGTACCTCAGGTCCGTGAATGGGCACGGCTTACCTCGTTGCGCTTCGGTAAGGAGGTCAATGCCATAGATGCCCATTCAGAAGTTCAGAATGAGTGAACCCATCCTTTCCCTTCCATGTACTATCAAATGATGATCTCATCATGACATATTTGTAAAAGAGGAGGCTCTTTTACTATTTGTCTTCGTCTGGTATCGTTGGAGCTGCTACCGAAAAGAACCTGAGTGGTGAAAGCTGAAACGAAAATTACGAAACTGCAGTTCCTTCTGTTCATATACATTTGCCAAGTCTTGGGGAAGAAGAAAACTAGCTCTGGAAAGATGAATTTGGTTTTCTTAGGCGGTTCGTGATGTCGGCGAATCAGTGGTTTCCTTTGGCCTCTCGGAGGAGCGTTTTCGCAGCGTGGTTCGGCTTAACGATTGGTTTGTTTTTTGGCGAATGCCATACCAGGTTGTGAATTTTGATGAGCGGTTGAGATCCTCCCGCATCGCATCACCTGAAAGATGGCCAGGACGACGAAGACGGTGGCCAGGCTGGTCGTTGCTTTATTTGCGTCCCTTGACATGAATGGCATATATACCGATTACCAGCTAGTTGAGTCTCGGTTGAATTTAAGCGGGACAGAGTTTCTTACCTAGCTTCAGACCTGTGGAAAACTGAACATGATCCTGCCACGAAACATTGGATGGTTGAGTTTTCTATCCTGATATCATGTTGAGAGCACCTGAACATAGCCAAACAGGAAAAACAGAGGATGATGTCCTGTCAGCCTTAGAGCCAACAAACTTGCAGCGCCTCAGGAGCAAAAATAGAGGATGATGTCCTGCTGGGCTGGGCATCATCAGTGATGCTTCACCAACACTTAGTCTCATCCACATGTATCGGACTTATATCTTGCTTGGACTTTTGACTGGGGCATCAGCATCCGTCCAGTTCAGCGAGACGCCCTACCTACACCTCCAGGGAAAGTTTCCTTGGGCTTACTCAAGAATCATATAACGAAGCATCCAATCCGAAAAGTGAAAAAAAAACTGATTGAGAATCCGGATGACATATCACATGAGAACCAACAAGGAGCCCAATGTTCCGACAAAACCCGATTATGCACGAGTCCTGATATGATTAGCGCAGTACGAAAGCAATGAGCATTAATTATAGGCTGCACGAGTCCTGATATGACACAGCTAGTGATCGGACCCGAATTATTACACACCAGTTATAGTTCCGGTGGGACTTACAAATTGCCAAGATATGATATTGCATAATTCATGAGCCAGGAGGACTGAAATCGAAATGGGACTATAAATTCACACAACAAGGAAAATGGAAATAGAAGTACTGGATATTCAGGTGGAGAACAGCTTTCTCCAGATTGTCAGCACGCTCTAACGATCAGTGGGATTCAGTTATCTCTTCCTCACCATCAGTGTCCACATTCAGCTGTACGTGGCCACCAATGTCCACCGTCGGCTCGACGAGGTCAGCAACCTGCACAATCGGCTCCATAGCAGGGCAATATATAGTGAGTAGCAGGATGTGGGTAAGAAACTCGCCACCATTGCTCAGCTGCCTGGCGTGGAAATCTCCAAATGCATTTGTTGCTGCGTAAGACAACATCTCGGTCCACACTCTTCCAATTATTACCAGCTTATGTGTCAGTTCCAAATTCATGCTGAGCAATGTCCTAACAAGGATGCTTGCTTTCACTAGCACAGCGTAGCCCGGGTTATGATCCCAATCACCGCTCGTCAGGTCACCGCATAACCTACTCATATCAGCACGACCTACTACTGATTTTTCGAAATCCAGAACTATCTGGTGAGGCATATCCACGATTCTACCCTCCGTATATCCCACAAGGCTCCTATTCCATCGGTCATAGAAACGAAAGTAGGTTTGCTGAAACAGGGTATGAGCAGATGCACTCATGGGCAGGATGTCAGGGTATTGGATGAGGAGGTACATCATGTAATCAGAGAGAGTATTGACCGTTTTGGCCAAGCCTGTGTCGACAAGCACAGATTTGACGGCAGGGTTGCTAAGGAAAGTGTTTGTGGCTATGTGCCAGATATACACGCAATAATGAAATTCCAACCGCAAGCTCCAATCAAGCTCCTTGCTCTGGTTGAACCCCGTCAACCTGCGAGCCCAATGCCCTCTCTGATTGGCCACATCTTCAATCTGTACCAAACCACTCTTCTCACCTCTGAGCATTCCCCATACAAACTCCTTGAGGGCAGGTGAAAGCTTGACATGTTTTGTGTAATGAGGTTTGTTCCACCAGACCCTGAACCGAAAATAACAGGACATTTTTCCAAAGTTTTAAATAGCCGGCTATAGCCTAGCTATAGCCAGGCGATAGCCTTCTGAGAGCCTCGGGGCTACGGCTAGAACCTTTAGAGGCTATATGGAGAATAGCGGCTACTAGCCCGGCTGTATGGGTGTAGCCCGGATATAGCCTCTTAGCCCGGCTATATTCCGTCTAGAGGACCCAAAATTTTGGACCAAAATTTTTCACCTTCGTCAATTTCGGAGACCAAATAAATCACCCATAGCCCGGTGGTTGTTTAATTGCTGTTGTGAGGTGCGAGTGTGACCCATAGCAACCTGGTTTCAGAACTGCTGAATTGTGTCATGAATAAGTGTGATTTAAACTCATGATTGTTCGTTCATCTTATATGATTATGTTGTTACGTTATGAGTTTGCGAATAATACTATATAAACGATTATATGTTGTCTAAATTTTACTATTTTTTCAATATTCTAGCAAAACGGCTATGTGGTTATAGCCCGGCTATAACCCGGCTATAGCCTTTCATACCTTCTGAAATCGCCGGGGCTATATGCAATAGCCCGCTATTTTAAACTTTGCATTTTTCTATTGAACCTGGTAGTCTTGCTGCCACATAAGGATATGAAGTCATATTGCCCGACGGAATTGGACCACCTTCCATCCTTGACGGCGATGAGGTGGTAACGTGCAAACAGAATTGCATAGGCCAGCCAGTCCCATACACAGCGTCTGAGCATATAATATGTCCCGATTGACCCAATCACCTTGAAAGCTGATGCGACTTCCAATGCGCAAGCTCCGCCCAGAAGAACAAAACTGATAACAACATCGGGTGTGCTGTAACCATCTCTTTTGCTTATTGTGAAGGCCACAAGAGCGCCGAAGCAAGACACAAAGGAAATACCACGGATGAGGTAGCCATACCATGTGTGTGTCACTTGTGCCTTGGTGTAAAGCATGTTGTAAGCCAGAGCGAGCTGTACCTCGATTAGTCTGTACACCTCCTCCGCGTACCTCTTCTCCCGTGTCAATAGATATCTTTGATCAAGCAGTCCATCTGCATGACCGGTTACTAATTTGATTATACGAGCACTGTGCGTTGTATGATCCCCTCTATCCCTGTCTATGATGATAGGTTTGAAAAAAGAAAAGAAATAACGGTGGGCTGTCATCAGAATAAATTCATAATTTCGAAAATTTTCATTTCTGGTGAAGCAGTTTTCTGCAGCCTTTGTTGACTCCAGAGTAGTCCGATAAGACCAATCGTCATCCTTGGTTGCGAACCTGAGTGCCCATATCCTCTCACCGTACTTGACAACTCCGGCAACCGAAACGAGAAGAGCGGCAGAGACAATGGTCGCCCTGCCAGCAATGATGTACTTGTGGAGCACATACCCGGTGCCGGCGACCTGCACAGACATGGTTAGCAGGTGGCGCAGCCAGAGCTTATTGTCCTCCAGTGCATACGCGGTGATGGTGTCCTGCCCACCAAGGTGCAGCAGGAGGAACGGTGCCCAGAACGCCACCAGTTGGTGCTTGTCGGTCGATGTTTTCGACAAGGACGCGGACATGTGCCCCAGGGCATAACTCGCGGCGATGTCAGCAAGCAGATATACCAGCCAGAGGAAGCCCTTGAGAACAGACGAGACGCTGTAGCGGCGGATCCCCGCAAAGAAGAAGAGGATAACCTGCATACCGAAGCTGAATGATACAACAGCTTGGATCTCCCATTCACTCCACTTCTCCAGCCAAGATTGCATGGGTGCTTCAGCTGGACTTGGAACTCCAATTGATCCTCCAGTGCTCCAACCTGCAAGAAAGAAAGAAAATTAAACTGTGCGCAAATCCAATAAAGTCAGGGGGCTATAGCTTGAACGAGTAGTACGCATGAGCTAATGTATGAAGGCATACCGGTGATTGGGGCTGGTAAACTTGCAAGGTGAATGTACAGATTCGGGTAATGGTCCGTATATATATGCATATTGCAAACTCTGCCATTCCTTTTTCCAGTTTACCAACCCTGTGCGTGTATCTCCAATATCATACTCCCTATGTTCTAGAAAGAGTGTCGCAGAGAAATACCTAACTAAGTGCAAATGATTAATGTAAGTCCCGACATTTATTTAGGACCTGCAGAGGGAGTAGCAAACTAGGGTGACCTGAATCGAGACCATCGCTTTTCGTTGTGATTCCAACCAATTGCTAGAAAAAGAGCCAGATTCCCAAAATTTCGCAGACTTTTGACATGTACGGTATGAGTAACCTAGCTATCTGACGCGTTTTTTGTTGGCATTGTGGGATACACTTTCCACTAAATTCTGGCGAAAATGTAATCCCGCCTGGGCACACGCGTACCCGGCTTATCCACAGCCTCAAACAAGAATCTAAAGGTAGTTGGCGATCCCTTCCATTTTGCAAAAAGATCCATCAGATAAACTAAGTTCATATTAGAAGATCCCTCCCATATTGCAACAGGCACCTCATGCTTTCCTTAGAAATTAGAATCCCAGTACAGTTGAAGAATTAGCACATAACCAAAACTGGAACATCACGATTAGACCCGACCATCTGGATACATTGGATCATTTGAAGCATTAACCTCCAAAGAATTAACCGGATACAAGATCGCGGTGGTTTTTCTTGCAGCTCACAAACATACATGGACAAAAAAAACTGAGATTCCCCTTTATGCATGCTTCCAGATTAAGGTGCAGTGCGTGGAATAATTAAGCGGCAGGAATCCTGAACATATGGCAGAAAATGTCCAATAAAAAAGAAAAGAGGAGGAAGTCGAATCAAGATCCATACTTATTAAGCACGGGAAACGTAACAAATTTGGATATGTTAGATTCCCGGAACAAAAATATGGGGAAAAAAAAGAGAAGATGGGAATGCTTGATCTCGTCGCCGTCCGCAGCCAGCAGCACGGCTCCGCCTGCCGCGTGTGGTGCGCCCGGCCATCTAGTACCCTGCTGATCCCGGCCCGGTGGTGGCCGGCCCCCCGCTGGTCGTCGGCAACCTCGTTCCCATTACCCGCAGCGCCTGATCCAATGACCGGATCCGGCAGTGGCTTGAAGACGACCTCGTGTCGTCCTCGTTGCGTCCGCCGCCGGTGCCGGACTCGCGCTCCCATCGCTGCCGACGCAGAGGGAGAGAGCAGGGGATTTGTTCTGTGGAGGAGAGAGAAGGATGTCGGGTTCCTTTGGTGGAGAAGATGAACATGTACAGGTTGCTTCCTATATGGGGGAGGAAGTGTACAAGTCGAGGTTGTTTATGTAAAAGGACAGCACGCATCTGAAACAGCTTGTGAACCGTGGAGGATAAGGCGGGGACGCCCACCCCCGGGTGGAATTTCCGCGTCCAAATTCTGGTTCCGCGTGTGCCTTTTGTGCTAAAGGTTCTCACCCACGATCGAAAGGTCCAGCACATGCATGCAGACGTCTTTGTTTTTCGCCCTAGGAAACTGCCACTGCATGCAACTGGCCATGATAGAGTATACGCGTGTGTCACGTGTTCGACTGACTAGAATTAGTTAGTATCTAATCTAGTAATCCCTAATCTTATCTTAAATATATTTACTAATTGGAGGCACCAAACGAGGCACCACATTAATCCTGGGAAGTAAGAATTTTTAACCGTCCAAATAACTAATGATGTGTCATGCACCATCCCCTGGCCAGTTAACATGAGTCGTTTGCTACTTGGACTCTACCTGTTTCCAACTATCCATTCAAAATAAAAAGTAGCGGACTCTACCTGTTTCCAATACCATCAAGACAAAAAAGGAAACAGAAAATCTGGGCGTTCTCCTCTCCTATGCTTAGCGAGGAAGTGTGCATCCATCTATTTGTGTGACCTGCATGTGTTTAACTTTTTTTGAAACGGAAAAACCCAGCCTCCGCATCCAGTGGATGCACACGGCTTATTTATTAAGCAATCATCCAGTATCAAGTGTTTAACACAAAATTATTACATCTCAGGTGAACTCCAGACTGGCTACCAAGATGAGCCAACGAAATAAATGGAGACTACACATATTGCAACCTCCTAGTATGATGCCACCAACCCTGGCTGAAGATAGCCCGCACGACCGCCATCAATCGTGCACACCCTATATCCAAGCCTCCACGCTGCCCTTCCGGCGATAGGAGCGACCATTGGTGAATCTAGTTGGTGGCCTTGTGTATTACCTGCAAAAAATGCCCAGCTTCCATCCTGTTAAAAATCACATCGTTTCTGCAATTCCAAATTGCCCAAAGAAAAGCACAAATACCAATACGTATTCTAGCTTTTAGTTTTCTATCAATCCCCGCTAACCAATCCCCAAACAAATTGTTAATTGATAATGGTGCTTTAATACTAAAAGTAAAGTGAATCAAACGCCAAATACGTTTTGCAAATTCACAAGAGATAAATAAATGTTCTATAGTTTCTTGATGGCCACAGAAAACACACTTTGAGCAGCCTACCCAATTCCGTTTAGCCAAATTATCTTTTGTCAACAGTTCCTTACGATAAAGGAACCACATAAATATTTTAATCTTTAGTGGTACTTTTATTTTCCATATGTATCTTCGTAAACATTTCGTCCCCTCATTCATTAAGTCCTCATAATAAGACTTCACCGTAAAAATGCCAGACGTGTTTAGCTTCCACTTGAAATTGTCAGAGCTATTAGAATTAACTATATTCATTAAGCGTTCAACCAAATGCAACCATGCGTCCCATTTATCCCCTGTGAGCGCTCTTCTGAACACAATATTTGGATGATCATTCCATAAAACATGTGAGACATAAACATTTTTATGTCTGACCACATTATAAAGGGTAGGATATTGTGCAGCCAAAGTAGTTTCACCTAACCAAATGTCCTCCCAAAAACGTATGGTATGACCATTACCCACCGTATGTTGAATCCGTGTAAAAAAATCAGTTTTTACTCTCATCAACCCTTTCCAGAAGGGTGAGTCAGTAGGTTTCACATCCACCTGTTGCAACGGTGAATCTTTAATATACTTACTATGTAAAATCTCACTCCACACACCCTCTTCTGTAAGGAGTTTGTAGAGCCATTTGCTTAGTAGACACTTGTTCTTAATCTCTAAAACCTCAATACCCAAACCCCCCTGATCTTTGGGTCGGCATATTATATTCCACCATGTTAATCTATATTTTTTCTTCTTTTGATCACTTTGCCAGAAGAAGCGCGATCTAAAGAAATCCAATTTTTTCCGTACCCCAACAGGTAGTTCAAAAAAGGATAAGAAAAACATAGGTAAACTCGATAGAACCGAATTGATAAGCACCAATCTATCTCCATAAGAAAGCAATTTTCCTATCCAAGAGCTCAATTTATTTTCAAATCGATCCTCAATTGGACCCCATTCTTTATTCAATAATTTTCTATAATGAATTGGGATACCTAAATACTTAAAGGGTAGCATACCCACATCACATCCGAAAATATGACGGTACTCATCCACATATTGGACTGCATCCCCAAAACAAAAAATTTCACTTTTATGGAAGTTGATTTTAAGGCCTGATAATTGTTCAAATAATGCAAGTATTAATTTCATATTAACAGCCTTATCAAGGTCATGGTCCATGAACAAGATTGTATCATCTGCATATTGAAGAATGGAGACTCCCCCATCCACCAAATGAGGTACCAGACTCCCAACACTATCCACCTCCTTTGCCCTAGCAATTAGGACTGCTAACATATCAGCCACAAGATTAAAAAGAATGGGAGATAACGGATCACCCTGTCTTAGTCCATTAAGAGTTTGGAAATAATGACCAATATCGTCATTTACCCTTATTCCCACACTCCCTCCCTGAACAAATCTCGCGACCCAGTCACACCACAGAGGAGAAAAACCTTTCATCCTAAGTGTTTGTTGCAGAAAGGACCAATTAACCTTGTCATAGGCCTTTTCAAAATCAATTTTAAACAACACCCCATTGAGTTTTTTAGTGTGAAGCTCATGAATAGTCTCATGTAAAACCACTACCCCTTCTAAAATATTTCTACCAGGTAGAAAAGCAGATTGAGTTGGTGTAATAATACGCTGCGCAATCGCAGTTTACTCTATTAGTACCAACCTTTGTAATATTTTGAAGCTAACATTCAATAAACAAATGGGTCTGTACTGCTCAATCCGAGATGCATCTTCCTTTTTCGGTAAAAGGGTGATCACCCCGAAATTCAGCTTAAAAAGTTGTAACTCGGCAGAATATAATTGAGCAAACATGGGCATCATGTCTACCTTAAGCACATCCCAGAACTTCTTATAGAACTCAGCCGGGAACCCATCTGGTCCTGGTGCTTTATTAAGTTCTATTTATAAGATAAATATCCGGTTACAAGACACGTAAACACCGACATTACATTACTGAAAGAATAATATAATCCTATGCAAAAAGCCAGTGTCTGTCTATCTCCTTCGGCACCACCGAAGCGACCACCATGAGACGAACGGATTGCGCGTCTCCGCGGGAGCAGACCCCACTGCCTGAAGTTTGCACCATAATCGCTCGCACACGGCAGGGAGCCATCAGCTGCCGTAATTTCTGGTTCTCTGGTAAGATTTCACCAGGGTGCTCTCAATCTGACCAAGAAATTTTAAAACTCTTTTGGTCCCGATCAGTTCTATCTAATACTTTATTCTAAAAATATTGCACTTGCCGCCCAACAAGTCACTTTTATTCTACTGCTTCGTATGAATTTGTTCCGAATCTAATATGGCGCTCGATAACAAAACTATTCTTTGGCATGATCGATATTAAATGTGGTGCTCTAGCCTTGAACTAGGAACATAGTATATGTCAAAAGAAATCATATACGAATTTATAAATTCAATTAGGTTTGGGTAAAATCTACGGCTAAATTCCATGTTTCCCGTCTATATACGTGATTATGTCATGGATTTAATGAGAACGTGCATGCGCTCAAGTTATGCTGTAGAATAAAAATTAGGTTGGCTGAGCTGACAAACTTCTTGATTTAGTTGTTCTACAATGGTTCAAGTACTTCTGATACAAAAATACTTCAAATTTATAATTGGTGAATATCCCAGTTGAAAAAAAAAACTGCATCCTGAAAATCTACAAATAATAAATAAATTGGTTGCTACTGTTTTACTCAATCTACTTACAATTAAACTCCTTTGTATTACAAAGTGAAAGCCATGTAACACAAATCTTTACTCAGCTACTTCTCACAAATCCAAGATTTTTATTCTCATGTAAGATTAGTCTGCGACTATGGATATCTTCGAGAAGAATTATTACTCTTAACTTAGAATTAACTTTTCCATGTTTTTTTTCTTATAGGTTCTGTGAAATGGTGCATCACATAACGTCAGTGCTTTGTTCATACAATATTTTTGTTCTGATTGAGCTGTAAAATTTGGCATACCTAGAACTATTCTCATGCATTATGATACATGGACATGGCTTTTCCATTTAGTGCTTCAAGGAAAGTGTTCAGTTTTGAAAAATTGTTTGCCAATTTTCATTGTGTATATTTTGTACCTTCTGAATGTATATATCCTAAAGAATTAATTATGTAAGCCATTTGTTTACAACAAAATCAGAAACTCATTGAGTTTGTAATGTTAAAAATGTGCTATCTTCCAGGAAATCCATTGGTATAATTTAGAAAAAGCATACTTGAAGAAACTATTGTTTTTCAACATTCTGAAATGTCGGCAACTCTGCTCAGATTTGTTAAGTTCTTTAGTCTTACAACACTACTCTTCATGTCTATGGATAATAACACACCTTTTTTTTTCTAAGAACGTTACTGCACAATTTGGTTCCATTTTTTGTAATATTTGTACATTGTTTGTTAGTTTGTCCAGCTGTATAAATGCTTCTGGAAAGATAAATCATTGATGTTGTTCTCCTTTCTTGAAAACTTAAAATTTGGTGCAGTTTTTGAGAAATGTAACAAATGCAAGTATTATGCTTGCATTATGCAAATAGTCATGTAATTCTCTAAATAAGATTATTATTTAGTTATGTAATAAATTGTTAGGTGATCTGCTATTATGATAAACTGTTTTGTCACACTGTCTCTTATAGTGTCTAAATGCAGGTACATCATTAAATCATACACGCAGTCAATTTTATTTATTTATTTCTAGATGCCTCATGTATGAGAGGAAAATACTTTGTAACTTCTTTCCTAAATGATTGCAGTTATATAAATATCTAAATAGTAAATAATTCAGTGTGTTGACCTAGATAATATGGTGCAAATCATTTCTAAGATGGGCGGCGCCGTAAATCAATATTAAATTCTTCATTAATATTTACTCAAAGAGGAAACCGAATCAAATAACACAATGCATATAAACTAGGAAAAATAGATAGAGTCCTAAGGCTGAAAGTATAAGATAGCAATTTTTTTGGTCTTAGACAAAAAATTATTTGGCATAAACTTACTCTTTGTATTTTAATTTTGGATTCGACAAAAGAATATGGTTTTATATCCAAAGTCCCAAGTACTTGAAAACAAATATTATCTCATGTATGCATCCATAACCAAAGAGAAATCGTGTTTGAACCTAAGATACAAATATTTCCATATAAAATGGCGGTATAAAAATATAGTGTTTTAAGCAATTAACGTTCTAGAATTATTAGTAATTATTTCTATAAAATACTAATGCATTTTTAAGACCAAACTAATCCTTTGAAAATGCTTATATTAAATTATATTTCAAATAACTAGCCGTGCAGTTGCACGGGTTAATGACTAGTAATTCCTAATTAAGATCGGTATTATTGTCCTTCCTAACATATGGTATGTCAATGTATATCAGAGGTATGCGGCATTTGGTACGGAGCATTGTCCCATCAACGTCTCTCTCTCTCTCTCTCTCTCTCTCTCTCTCTCTCTCTCTCTCTCTCTCTCTCTCTCTCTCTCTCTCTCTCTCTCTCTCTCTCTCTCTCTCTCTCTCTCTCTCTCTCTCTCTCTCTCAACTCGTCTGCGTTTACAACTTTACATGGTATATCAGTCTAGGTCACATCAGTCTAGGTCACGCTGGTGTGTGGCGTGTATTCAACTTCTGAAGCATTGCGTGACACGACTATGCCGAAGACAGGGCTTCGGTGACTGGGCCATCGAGAGCCATATGTTCATGGAGGCTGCTAGGAACAAGCCAAAGACAGGGCTTCGGTGAGGAGCTTCCGATGGCGGTGACGGCTGGTCCGCCTGACGTTCGAGGACGAGAATACACGGCTGACGCCTGACGTTCAGCACTAGCTTGATGCAAATTGGTAGCATCTCCTTTTTTCTACTGTACATGACAAGTACCGTACATTCGTTGTAAGGAACTAAGATAGGGAAGCACGGCCGCGTCTTGGAACCTTTAAAAAAATAATTGGTTAGAGAGGATGAATTGCAACATTACTTCTCACACTTCTCCGAACCAGTCAGATGTTTTTTGAGTATGTCAACGCGGGGGGGGGGGGGGGGCTCCCCACCTGAATTTTACGCAAAAACCAGAATCACGTGTTACAAAGGACGAGGGATGCCTATATTACTTCATGGTTGCTCAAAATTAGAGAAGGCAACAATGAAGTTCAATGGCAGTAAAGCACTGGGACGTGTGTTCACTCTAGTCCCTAGCATTTTGCCAGAGAAGACACTAAACGTGCGAGCTGATATATATGGATACGAACAGGTGACCTGGTCTTAATTTATTTATTCTTGTTTGCTTACCTCATATATAGGTCTTGAAACTGGGTTCTAATATCATCTTCTTATCTATCGTTGATTCCTTGTCATGTTCCAGTTGCAGAAGCTGACAACATATGACTTGTCAGCTACTTGTCCACTATAGTAGCAAACTGCCAAAGGCCGACGGAGCTCTTCAAACTGGCCCACTATTTAAATGTCGTCCCCCAACTGGAGACTGCACCTGGATGTGAGTGCCATTTAAATACCGGCTCAGATAGATGAAGAGATGGACCTCTAGCTACTGTACTGCGGCATTCTTTGCATCTGTTTTTGGACCATTCTGACCAACCGGTTCCTCATTTCTGATTGCAGATGGTATATATCAACAGAAACAATTTGAGGAATGATGTGGTGGTGGAGGAGGAGGAAGGCTCCCCTATGCGCCGCCATGATCATCTCAAGTCTGTCTACATTAGCGGGTTTCGACTCTATAACGCTCAGAAGAAGCTGACGTGCTTCATCTTGGAGAATGCTCCTCTTCTTGAGCAGATGCAGTTACAGGCAAAGTGCGCGGACGAGATGCGAGGCTTGGCTTGCGCGATGAATATCGGCTTTGAAAGACGATTTGTACCTCAGGTCCGTGAATGGGCACGGCTTACCTCGTTGCGCTTCGGTAAGGAGGTCAATGCCATAGATGCCCATTCAGAAGTTCAGAATGAGTGAACCCATCCTTTCCCTTCCATGTACTATCAAATGATGATCTCATCATGACATATTTGTAAAAGAGGAGGCTCTTTTACTATTTGTCTTCGTCTGGTATCGTTGGAGCTGCTACCGAAAAGAACCTGAGTGGTGAAAGCTGAAACGAAAATTACGAAACTGCAGTTCCTTCTGTTCATATACATTTGCCAAGTCTTGGGGAAGAAGAAAACTAGCTCTGGAAAGATGAATTTGGTTTTCTTAGGCGGTTCGTGATGTCGGCGAATCAGTGGTTTCCTTTGGCCTCTCGGAGGAGCGTTTTCGCAGCGTGGTTCGGCTTAACGATTGGTTTGTTTTTTAGCGAATGCCATACCAGGTTGTGAATTTTGATGAGCGGTTGAGATCCTCCCGCATCGCATCACCTGAAAGATGGCCAGGACGACGAAGACGGTGGCCAGGCTGGTCGTTGCTTTATTTGCGTCCCTTGACATGAATGGCATATATACCGATTACCAGCTAGTTGAGTCTCGGTTGAATTTAAGCGGGACAGAGTTTCTTACCTAGCTTCAGACCTGTGGAAAACTGAACATGATCCTGCCACGAAACATTGGATGGTTGAGTTTTCTATCCTGATATCATGTTGAGAGCACCTGAACATAGCCAAACAGGAAAAACAGAGGATGATGTCCTGTCAGCCTTAGAGCCAACAAACTTGCAGCGCCTCAGGAGCAAAAATAGAGGATGATGTCCTGCTGGGCTGGGCATCATCAGTGATGCTTCACCAACACTTAGTCTCATCCACATGTATCGGACTTATATCTTGCTTGGACTTTTGACTGGGGCATCAGCATCGGTCCAGTTCACCGAGACGCCCTACCTACGCCTCCAGGGAAACTTTCCTTGGGCTTACTCAAGAATCATATAACGAAGCATCCAATCCGAAAAGTGAAAAAAAAAACTGATTGAGAATCCGGATGACATATCACATGAGAACCAACAAGGAGCCCAATGTACAAAACCCGATTATGCACGAGTCCTGATATGATTAGCGCAGTACGAAAGCAATGAGCATTAATTATAGGCTGCACGAGTCCTGATATGACACAGCTAGTGATCGGACCCGAATTATTACACACCAGTTATAGTTCCGGTGGGACTTACAAATTGCCAAGATATGATATTGCATAATTCATGAGCCAGGAGGACTGAAATCGAAATGGGACTATAAATTCACACAACAAGGAAAATGGAAATAGAAGTACTGGATATTCAGGTGGAGAACAGCTTTCTCCAGATTGTCAGCACGCTCTAACGATCAGTGGGATTCAGTTATCTCTTCCTCACCATCAGTGTCCACATTCAGCTGTACGTGGCCACCAATGTCCACCGTCGGCTCGACGAGGTCAGCAACCTGCACAATCGGCTCCATAGCAAGGCAATATATAGTGAGTAGCAGGATGTGGGTAAGAAACTCGCCACCATTGCTCAGCTGCCTGGCGTGGAAATCTCCAAATGCATTTGTTGCTGCGTAAGACAACATCTCGGTCCACACTCTTCCAATTATTACCCAGCTTGTGTCAGTTCCAAATTCATGCTGAGCAATGTCCTAACAAGGATGCTTGCTTTCACTAGCACAGCGTAGCCCGGGTTATGATCCCAATCACCGCTCGTCAGGTCACCGCATAACCTACTCATATCAGCACGACCTACTACTGATTTTTCGAAATCCAGAACTATATGGTGAGGCATATCCACGATTCTACCCTCCGTATATCCCACAAGGCTCCTATTCCATCGGTCATAGAAACGAAAGTAGGTTTGCTGAAACAGGGTATGAGCAGATGCACTCATGGGCAGGATGTCAGGGTATTGGATGAGGAGGTACATCATGTAATCAGAGAGAGTATTGACCGTTTTGGCCAAGCCTGTGTCGACAAGCACAGATTTGACGGCAAGGTTGCTAAGGAAAGTGTTTGTGGCTATGTGCCAGATATACACGCAATAATGAAATTCCAACCGCAAGCTCCAATCAAGCTCCTTGCTCTGGTTGAACCCCGTCAACCTGCGAGCCCAATGCCCTCTCTGATTGGCCACATCTTCAATCTGTACCAAACCACTCTTCTCACCTCTGAGCATTCCCCATACAAACTCCTTGAGGGCAGGTGAAAGCTTGACATGTTTTGTGTAATGAGGTTTGTTCCACCAGACCCTGAACCGAAAATAACAGGACATTTTTCTATTGAACCTGGTAGTCTTGCTGCCACATAAGGATATGAAGTCATATTGCCCGACGGAATTGGACCACCTTCCATCCTTGACGGCGATGAGGTGGTAACGTGCAAACAGAATTGCATAGGCCAGCCAGTCCCATACACAGCGTCTGAGCATATAATATGTCCCAATTGACCCAATCACCTTGAAAGCTGATGCGACTTCCAATGCGCAAGCTCCGCCCAGAAGAACAAAACTGATAACAACATCGGGTGTGTTGTAACCATCTCTTTTGCTTATTGTGAAGGCCACAAGAGCGCCGAAGCAAGACACAAAGGAAATACCACGGATGAGGTAGCCATACCATGTGTGTGTTGAATGGGAACAGAAATATCCTCTGGTTTCGGTGCGTGCTTTGACCAGAACGGGGTCAGATCATACACCGTTGATTCTAGATTCTGGGGCGCAAGCGCATGTTGGTAACACGAGTCATTTCTCCTTTGAACTCTCCTGGATGCGCCAGGAAGGTTTCTTTGAGTTGGTTCGGCGAGAATGGATATCGATCCATCTCGGTCATAACCCGGTTGAGAGATGGCAAAATAAGATTAGACATTTGCGGCAGTTCCTACGGGGATGGGCAAAGAATTTGAGTGGCGAGTACAAAAAACAAAAAGAAAAATTAACTCTTCTGATTGATCAACTTGATATCAAAGCTGAAACCATTCCTCTATCTGCGGCCGAACGGGCTGCGAAGAAGGAAGCTGACGAATGCTTAGCTACCTTAAAACGAGATGAAGAATCTAAATGGGCTCAACGAGCGAAAGTAAAATATGTCCAAGAAGGTGGGAGTAACACGAGGTATTTCCACCTTATTGCTAATGGCAAGCATAGAAAAAGAAAATCTTTCAGCTCGAACATCAGGGTACGATTGTAGGAGAGGAAAATTTGCGGTTTTTATCTCTGAATATTATAAGAACTTGTTTGGTGCATCGGCACCGAGCCATGTTTCTTTGATCAAAGAGATGACTGATGATATGCCACAGATTTCCCCTGAGGAGAATAGTATTCTGACATCTCCTTTTACCGAAAAGGAAGTATTTGATGCTATTTCTCAAATGGAGAAAAATAAAGCCCCGGGACCAGACGGGTTCCCCGCGGAGTTTTATCAAAAATTCTGGCCTGTCCTCAAAGATGACTTGATGTCTATGTTTCATCAGCTACATGAGGGTGACTTACCTCTATTTAGGCTAAATTTTGGGGTTATCACGTTGCTACCAAAAAGAGGATGCGAGTCGTATTGAACAATATCGGCCAATTTGTCTATTAAATGTCAGTTTCAAAGTCTTCACTAAAGTAGGAACTAATCGGGTTACTTCTATTGCGAGCAGAGTGATCCGACCAACCCAATCTGCATTCCTACCAGGTAGAAATATTTAGAGGGAGTAGTTGTCTTACACGAAACGATTCACGAGTTGCAACGGAAAAAGATGGACGGGGTACTGTTTAAAATTGATTTTGAAAAAGCGTATGATAAGGTAAATTGGTCTTTCCTACAACAAGTGTTAAGGATGAAAGGTTTCTCAACGGTTTGGTGTGAGTGGGTGGCTCGTTTCGTTCAAGGAGGAAGCGTGGGTATTAAGGTGAATGATGACATCGGTCATTATTTCCAAACTCTAAAATATTTAAGGCAAGGGGATCCTCTCTCACCTATCCTCTTTAACCTGGTAGTCGATATGTTGGCCATCCTAATTGAGCGAGCAAAGGAAGATGGCCAAGTTGGAGGGTTGATACCACACCTTGTCGAAGGAGGGGTTTCAATCTTACAGTATGCGGATGACACGATTCTCTTCCTAGAACACGTTTAACAAAAAGCATTAAATATGAAGCTCATACTTGCGTTATTTGAGCAATTATCGGGTCTTAAGATAAACTTTCATAAGAGCGAGATTATTTGTTTTGGGGCAGCAAAGAATGCGGAAGACGATTATCGTCAAATTTTTGGTTGTGAAGTAGGAAGTTTACCGTTCAAGTATCTTGGTATCCCAATACACTTTAGAAAGCTGTTAAATAAAGAGTGGAAACCGGTGGAGGATAGGTTCGAGAGGAAACTGAGTTCGTGGGCTGGGAAACTTTTATCTTATGGGGATCGCCTCATTTTGATTAATTCTGTCCTTACGAGTTTGCCTATGTTTCTTCTCTCTTTTTTCGAAATTCCTATTGGGGTTAGGAAGAGATTAGACTTTTATCGCTCAAGATTTTTTTGGCAAAGTGATAACAAGAAAAGAAAATACCGTCTTACGAAATGGAATATCGTCTGTCGACCAAAGGATCAGGGTGGTCTAGGCATTGAGGTTTAGAGATTAAAAATATGTGTCTGTTAAGTAAATGGTTGTTTAAGATGATGCATGAGGAGGGTGTTTGGCAAGAGTTGTTATCTAACAAATATTTAGGGGACAAAACGTTGTCCCAAGTGGAAGCCAAACCGTTAGACTCTCCGTTTTGGAAGGGGATTATGAAGGTGAAGCACAAGTTCTTTTCACGGCGCAAGTTTGTTCTTGGGAATGGACAAAATATTCGGTTTTGGGAGGATACATGGTTAGGTGATGAACCGTTGTCACAATCATACCCATCGCTCTTTAATATAGTGCTACACAAAAATGTTACGGTAGCAGATGTGTTAGCACACAATCCTCTGGAAATTCGTTTCAGGAGGACTATTTTTGGGGATAGGAGAGGATTATGGCTACAATTGGTCGAGAGGTTGATGGATGTCACTCTCAATAATGAGATGGATACGTTCCATTGGAAATTAACGATGGATGGATCTTTTTCGGTAAAATCCTATTATGCTGATTTGCTTCATGGTTCCACAAGATTTTTGCGGAAATATTTGTGGAAATTAAAGGTCCCCTTAAAAATCAAAATTTTTCTTTGGTTTCTTAATAGAAAAGTGGTTCTAACCAAAGATAACTTGTTAAAGAGAAATTGGAATGGTTCTAAAAAGTGTGTTTTCTGTGATACAGATGAGACTGTTGAGCACTTGTTTGTCTCTTGCCCTTTCACTCATGACATCTGGCGTCTACTTCACTTTACATTTAACATTTACCCACCGACTAACATTGCGCATATGTTTGGTAGTTGGTTAAATGGCATTGATAAAAAAACTAAGGCATGCGTGCGTGTCGGTGTCGCTGCGTTTCTGTGGGAGATCTGGAACAGCTGCAATGATATGATTTTTAACAAACGAAACAATGTTCACTTTTTGCAGGTTGTAAACAAAGCGGTATTTTCCTTACAGACATGGTCCTTCCTTCTCCCTGTCGATCAGCGAGGACTTATGGATTCAGGCTGTACCCGGCTGCTGGCGGTCGTGCGGACTATCTACAGTCGGGGTGGGTGGCTTAATGCAAGAAGGATAGATGCATAAGTTACCTTTGCTTATTTTTAAGTGGTTGATCTTTGTGGCCACTTTGTGTGATCCGTAAACTGTAACTACACTCGGTTCTGGATGTTTTTATTCTTTTAATAAAGTCCGGCTGTGTGCATCATTTTGATGCAGAGGCCGGGGCAGAGGCTCCCATTTCTAAAAAAAATGTGTGTGTCACTTGTGCCTTGGTGTAAAGCATGTTGTAAGCCAGAGCGAGCTGTACCTCGATTAGTCTGTACACCTCCTCCGCGTACCTCTTCTCCCGTGTCAATAGATATCTTTGATCAAGCAGTCCATCTATACGAGCACTGTGCGTTGTATGATCCCCTCTATCCCTGTCTATGATGATAGGTTTGAAAAAAGAAAAGAAATAACGGTGGGCTGTCATCAGAATAAATTCATAATTTCGAAAATTTTCATTTCTGGTGAAGCAGTTTTCTGCAGCCTTTGTTGACTCCAGAGTAGTCCGATAAGACCAATCGTCATCCTTGGTTGCGAACCTGAGTGCCCATATCCTCTCACCGTACTTGACAACTCCGGCAACCGAAACGAGAAGAGCGGCAGAGACAATGGTCGCCCTGCCAGCAATGATGTACTTGTGGAGCACATACCCGGTGCGACCTGCACTTAGCACAGCATAGCAGGTGGCGCAGCCAGAGCTTATTGTCCTCCAGCGCATACGCGGTGATGGTGTCCTGCCCACCAAGGTGCAGCAGGAGGAACGGTGCCCAGAACGCCACCAGTTGGTGCTTGTCGGTCGATGTTTTCGACAAGGACGCGGACATGTGCCCCAGGGCATAACTCGCGGCGATGTCAGCAAGCAGATATACCAGCCAGAGGAAGCCCTTGAGAACAGACGAGACGCTGTAGCGGCGGATCCCCGCAAAGAAGAAGAGGATAACCTGCATACCGAAGCTGAATGATACAACAGCTTGGATCTCCCATTCACTCCACTTCTCCAGCCAAGATTGCATGGGTGCTTCAGCTGGACTTGGAACTCCAATTGATCCTCCAGTGCTCCAACCTGCAAGAAAGAAAGAAAATTAAACTGTGCGCAAATCCAATAAAGTCAGGGGGCTATAGCTTGAACGAGTAGTACGCATGAGCTAATGTATGAAGGCATACCGGTGATTGGGGCTGGTAAACTTGCAAGGTGAATGTACAGATTCGGGTAATGGTCCGTATATATATGCATATTGCAAACTCTGCCATTCCTTTTTCCAGTTTACCAACCCTGTGCGTGTATCTCCAATATCATACTCCCTATGTTCTAGAAAGAGTGTCGCAGAGAAATACCTAACTAAGTGCAAATGATTAATGTAAGTCCCGACATTTATTTAGGACCTGCAGAGGGAGTAGCAAACTAGGGTGACCTGAATCGAGACCATCGCTTTTCGTTGTGATTCCAACCAATTGCTAGAAAAAGAGCCAGATTCCCAAAATTTCGCAGACTTTTGACATGTACGGTATGAGTAACCTAGCTATCTGACGCGTTTTTTGTTGGCATTGTGGGATACACTTTCCACTAAATTCTGGTTCCGCGTGTGCCTTTTGTGCTAAAGGTTCTCACCCACGATCGAAAGGTCCAGCACATGCATGCAGACGTCTTTGTTTTTCGCCCTAGGAAACTGCCACTGCATGCAACTGGCCATGATAGAGTATACGCGTGTGTCACGTGTTCGACTGACTAGAATTAGTTAGTATCTAATCTAGTAATCCCTAATCTTATCTTAAATATATTTACTAATTGGAGGCACCAAACGAGGCACCACATTAATCCTGGGAAGTAAGAATTTTTAACCGTCCAAATAACTAATGATGTGTCATGCACCATCCCCTGGCCAGTTAACATGAGTCGTTTGCTACTTGGACTCTACCTGTTTCCAACTATCCATTCAAAATAAAAAGTAGCGGACTCTACCTGTTTCCAATACCATCAAGACAAAAAAGGAAACAGAAAATCTGGGCGTTCTCCTCTCCTATGCTTAGAGCATGTCTAACAGACCCCCTATATGGCCCAAACCCGTATAATAACCGCTGATATACGGGTTTGGGCTCTACCCGGCCATCTAGCACGCCCCGTAAATGGACCACCCCGGACGATTTTTTACAAGTTTGGGTAGGGGGCGGCCCGTCGACCCCTACATGTGCGGGTCGGGAGGAGATATAGAGGTCCAACCCCTCACCTTTTCTCCCACTGCGCGCGAAGCTCCCAACCGCCGCCGCCGCCGCCGGAAATCCGCCTCCTCGCCCTTCCCGGCCACCGCGGCACCAGATCTCGCCGCCATGGACTCCTCGCAAGCCTCTCCAACCGCCGACGGCGCGCCACCAATGTCTGAGGTGGTGAATACTGCCACCGCCAGCCGCCGCCCCGTAGATCCGGTCGCCTCCGAGGCACCGCACCCCCGCCGGGCCCCCAGCGGACCTCGGCGCCCCTCGACTCGCCACGCCGTTTGCATCTCCGCCGCCTCCCCACGGTGAGTACTCGCCGGGCCGTTCCGCGGGGGCCTGATCTCTGCTTCGCGATGCCGTAGATGTCTGCCGGAGATGATGCAGTACATCTTCCGCATCAAGGACCTCGAGGACCGAGCGAAGCTGCTAGATCAGAGGAAGGGTTCCGCGAAGGGCCGCATATGCATCCCGCGGAACCACTCTGGTATGACCTGTAGATTTTTTTTTTACTATAGGGCATTGTTTTGAATCTTGGCATAATATATGATCCATCGCACAGGATGTATCCAATATGAGCAATCCTTGCGAATGATGCCAAAGCAAGATTTAGGTTCATAAAACAGATTAATGGCAATTTCATGCGTAGCCTGGTTTCCTCAAGTTTGTCCGAAAGTCGGCCATTCTTGTTCCTGCTTGCTTTCTGAACTATTTTGGAGAAAGATACTAGAAACTGTCAAATTACAACCCCCTAATGGTATTGCATTGGATGTTGGAGTTATGGAGAACATGAACATAACAATCCTCAAGTATGGGAACCCATACTTGAGAATTGTTCTGTTCATGTTCTCCCTAACTGCAACATCTAATGCAATACCATTAGGGGCTTGTAGTTTGATGGTTCCTGGTATCTTTCCTCCAAAATAGTTCACAAACCACTCTGGTATGACCTGTAGCAAGCAGGAACTGGTGAAAAACAAAAGAGAATGAGGCAGTGAAAATACTCGGACAAACTTTAGGAAACCCCAAAAAAGAAGATTTTAGCTATGCATGAAAATGTCCAAAACCCTGTTTTGTGAGGGGCCAAAAGCTCGTGCGAGCTAGCAGACCCCCTACCCCCTCCCCGTAAAACAGAATATTCTGTTTTACGGGGCGGGGGTAGGGGGTCTGCTAGCTCGCACGAGTTTTTGGCCGGCGAAATGCGTATACAGGGCCCTCTACACGCGTTTTAGGGGGCGAAAATATAAGGGGTCTGTTAGACATGCTCTTAGCGAGGAAGTGTGCATCCATCTATTTGTGTGACCTGCATGTGTTTAACTTTTTTTGAAACGGAAAAACCCAGCCTCTGCATCCAGTGGATGCACACGGCTTATTTATTAAGCAATCATCCAGTATCAAGTGTTTAACACAAAATTATTACATCTCAGGTGAACTCCAGACTGGCTACCAAGATGAGCCAACGAAATAAATGGAGACTACACATATTGCAACCTCCTAGTATGATGCCACCAACCCTGGCTGAAGATAGCCCGCACGACCGCCATTAATCGTGCACACCCTATATCCAAGCCTCCACGCTGCCCTTCCGGCGATAGGAGCGACCATTGGTGAATCTAGTTGGTGGCCTTGTGTATTACCTGCAAAAAATGCCCAGCTTCCATCCTGTTAAAAATCACATCGTTTCTGCAATTCCAAATCGCCCAAAGAAAAGCACAAATACCAATACGTATTCTAGCTTTTAGTTTTCTATCAATCCCCGCTAACCAATCCCCAAACAAATTGTTAATTGATAATGGTGCTTTAATACTAAAAGTAAAGTGAATCAAACGCCAAATACGTTTTGCAAATTCACAAGAGATAAATAAATGTTCTATAGTTTCTTGATGGCCACAGAAAACACACTTTGAGCAGCCTACCCAATTCCGTTTAGCCAAATTATCTTTTGTCAACAGTTCCTTACGATAAAGGAACCACATAAATATTTTAATCTTTAGTGGTACTTTTATTTTCCATATGTATCTTCGTAAACATTTCGTCCCCTCATTCATTAAGTCCTCATAATAAGACTTCACCGTAAAAATGCCAGACGTGTTTAGCTTCCACTTGAAATTGTCATGGCTATTAGAATTAACTATATTCATTAAGCGTTCAACCAAATGCAACCATGCGTCCCATTTATCCCCTGTGAGCGCTCTTCTGAACACAATATTTGGATGATCATTCCATAAAACATGTGAGACATAAACATTTTTATGTCTGGCCACATTATAAAGGGTAGGATATTGTGCAGCCAAAGTAGTTTCACCTAACCAAATGTCCTCCCAAAAACGTATGGTATGACCATTACCCACCGTATGTTGAATCCGTGTAAAAAAATCAGTTTTTACTCTCATCAACCCTTTCCAGAAGGGTGAGTCAGTAGGTTTCACATCCACCTGTTGCAACGGTGAATCTTTAATATACTTACTATGTAAAATCTCACTCCACACACCCTCTTCTGTAAGGAGTTTGTAGAGCCATTTGCTTAGTAGAAACTTGTTCTTAATCTCTAATACCTCAATACCCAAACCCCCCTGATCTTTGGGTCGGCATATTATATTCCACCGTGTTAATCTATATTTTTTCTTCTTTTGATCACTTTGCCAGAAGAAGCGCGATCTAAAGAAATCCAATTTTTTTCGTACCCCAACAGGTAGTTCAAAAAAGGATAAGAAAAACATAGGTAAACTCGATAGAACCGAATTGATAAGCACCAATCTATCTCCATAAGAAAGCAATTTTCCTATCCAAGAGCTCAATTTATTTTCAAATCGATCCTCAATTGGACCCCATTCTTTATTCAATAATTTTCTATAATGAATTGGGATACCTGAATACTTAAAGGGTAGCATACCCACATCACATCCGAAAATATGACGGTACTCATCCACATATTGGACTGCATCCCCAAAAAAAAAAATTCACTTTTATGGAAGTTGATTTTAAGGCCTGATAATTGTTCAAATAATGCAAGTATTAATTTCATATTAACAGCCTTATCAAGGTCATGTTCCATGAACAAGATTGTATCATCTGCATATTGAAGAATGGAGACTCCCCCATCCACCAAATGAGGTACCAGACTCCCAACACTATCCACCTCCTTTGCCCTAGCAATTAGGACTGCTAACATATCAGCCACAAGATTAAAAAGAATGGGAGATAACGGATCACCATGTCTTAGTCCTTTAAGAGTTTGGAAATAATGACCAATATCGTCATTTACCCTTATTCTCACACTCCATCCCTGAACAAATCTCGCGACCTAGTCACACCACAGAGGAGAAAAACCTTTCATCCTAAGTGTTTGTTGCAGAAAGGACCAATTAACCTTGTCATAGGCCTTTTCAAAATCAATTTTAAACAACACCCCATTGAGTTTTTTAGTGTGAAGCTCATGAATAGTCTCATGTAAAACCACTACCCCTTCTAAAATATTTCTACCAGGTAGAAAAGCAGATTGAGTTGGTTTAATAATACGCTGCGCAATCGCAGTTACTCTATTAGTACCAACCTTTGTAAATATTTTGAAGCTAACATTCAATAAACAAATGGGTCTGTACTGCTCAATCCGAGATGCATCTTCCTTTTTCGGTAAAAGGGTGATCACCCCGAAATTCAGCTTAAAAAGTTGTAACTCGGCAGAATATAATTGAGCAAACATGGGCATCATGTCTACCTTAAGCACATCCCAGAACTTCTTATAAAACTCAGCCGGGAACCCATCTGGTCCTGGTGCTTTATTAAGTTCCATTTATAAGATAAATATCCGGTTACAAGACACGTAAACACCGACATTACATTACTGAAAGAATAATATAATCCTATGCAAAAAGCCAGTGTCTGTCTATCTCCTTCGGCACCACCGAAGCGACCACCATGAGACGAACGGATTGCGCGTCTCCGCGGGAGCAGACCCGCACTGCCTGAAGTTTGCACCATAATCGCTCGCACACGGCAGGGAGCCATCAGCTGCCGTAATTTCTGGTTCTCTGGTAAGATTTCACCAGGGTGCTCTCAATCTGACCAAGAAATTTTAAAACTCTTTTGGTCCCGATCAGTTCTATCTAATACTTTATTCTAAAAATATTGCACTTGCCGCCCAACAAGTCACTTTTATTCTACTGCTTCGTATGAATTTGTTCCGAATCTAATATGGCGCTCGATAACAAAACTATTCTTTGGCATGATCGGATATTAAATGTGGTGCTCTAGCCTTGAACTAGGAACATAGTATATGTCAAAAGAAATCATATACGAATTTATAAATTCAATTAGGTTTGGGTAAAATCTAGCTACGGCTAAATTCCATGTTTCCCGTCTATATACGTGATTATGTCATGGATTTAATGAGAACGTGCATGCGCTCAAGTTATGCTGTAGAATAAAATTAGGTTGGCTGAGCTGACAAACTTCTTGATTTAGTTGTTCTACAATGGTTCAAGTACTTCTGATACAAAAATACTTCAAATTTATAATTGGTGAATATCCCAGTTGAAAAAAAAAACTGCATCCTGAGAAATCTACAAATAATAAATAAATTGGTTGCTACTGTTTTACTCAATCTACTTACAATTAAACTCCTTTGTATTACAAAGTGAAAGCCATGTAACACAAATCTTTACTCAGCTACTTCTCACAAATCCAAGATTTTTATTTCTCATGTAAGATTAGTCTGCGACTATGGATATCTTCGAGAAGAATTATTACTCTTAACTTAGAATTAACTTTTCCATGTTTTTTTTCTTATAGGTTCTGTGAAATGGTGTGCATCACATAACGTCAGTGCTTTGTTCATACAATATTTTTTGTTCTGATTGAGCTGTAAAATTTGGCATACCTAGAACTATTCTCATGCATTATGATACATGGACATGGCTTTTCCATTTAGTGCTTCAAGGAAAGTGTTCAGTTTTGAAAAATTGTTTGCCAATTTTCATTGTGTATATTTTGTACCTTCTGAATGTATATATCCTAAAGAATTAATTATGTAAGCCATTTGTTTACAACAAAATCAGAAACTCATTGAGTTTGTAATGTTAAAAATGTGCTATCTTCCAGGAAATCCATTGGTATAATTTAGAAAAAGCATACTTGAAGAAACTATGTGTTTTTCAACATTCTGAAATGTCGGCAACTCTGCTCAGATTTGTTAAGTTCTTTAGTCTTACAACACTACTCTTCATGTCTATGGATAATAACACACCTTTTTTTTTCTAAGAACGTTACTGCACAATTTGGTCCCATTTTTTGTAATATTTGTACATTGTTTGTTAGTTTGTCCAGCTGTATAAATGCTTCTGGAAAGATAAATCATTGATGTTGTTCTCCTTTCTTGAAAACTTAAAATTTGGTGCAGTTTTTGAGAAATGTAACAAATGCAAGTATTATGCTTGCATTATGCAAATGGTCATGTAATTCTCTAAATAAGATTATTATTTAGTTATGTAATAAATTGTTAGGTGATCTGCTATTATGATAAACTGTTTTGTCACACTGTCTCTTATAGTGTCTAAATGCAGGTACATCATTAAATCATACACGCAGTCAATTTTATTTATTTATTTCTAGATGCCTCATGTATGAGAGGAAAATACTTTGTAACTTCTTTCCTAAATGATTGCAGTTATATAAATATCTAAATAGTAAATAATTCAGTGTGTTGACCTAGATAATATGGTGCAAATCATTTCTAAGATGGGCGGCGCCGTAAATCAATATTAAATTCTTCATTAATATTTACTCAAAGAGGAAACCGAATCAAATAACACAATGCATATAAACTAGTAAAAATAGATAGAGTCCTAAGGCTGAAAGTATAAGATAGCAATTTTTTTGGTCTTAGACAAAAAATTATTTGGCATAAACTTACTCTTTGTATTTTAATTTTGGATTCGACAAAAGAATATGGTTTTATATCCAAAGTCCCAAGTACTTGAAAACAAATATTATCTCATGTATGCATCCATAACCAAAGAGAAATCGTGTTTGAACCTAAGATACAAATATTTCCATATAAAATGGCGGTATAAAAATATAGTGTTTGAAGCAATTAACGTTCTAGAATTATTAGTAATTATTTCTATAAAACACTCAAGCATTTTTAAGACCAAACTAATCCTTTGAAAATGCTTATATTAAATTATATTTCAAATAACTAGCCGTGCAGTTGCACGGGTTAACGACTAGTAATTCCTAATTAAGATCGGTATTATTGTCCTTCCTAACATATGGTATGTCAATGTATATCAGAGGTATGCGGCATTTGGTACGGAGCATTGTCCCATCAACGTCTCTCTCTCTCTCTCTCTCTCTCTCTCTCTCTCTCTCTCTCTCATTAAACTCGTCTGCGTTTACAACTTTACATGGTATATCAGACTAGGTCACGCTGGTGTGTGGCGTGTATTCAACTTCTGAAGCATTGCGTGACACGACTATGCCGAAGACAGGGCTTCGGTGACTGGGCCATCGAGAGCCGTATGTTCATGGAGGCTGCTAGGAACAAGCCAAAGACAGGGCTTCGGTGAGGAGCTTCCGATGGCGGTGACGGCTGGTCCGCCTGACGTTCGAGGACGAGAATACACGGTTGACGCCTGACGTTCAGCACTAGCTTGATGCAAATTGGTAGCATCTCCTTTTTCTACTGTACATGACAAGTACTGTACATTCGCTGTAAGGAACTAAGATAGGGAAGCACGGCCGCGTCTTGGAACCTTTAAAAAAATAATTGGTTAGAGAGGATGAATTGCAACATTACTTCTCACACTTCTCCGAACCAGTCAGATGTTTTTTGAGTATGTCAACGCGGGGAGGGGGGGGGGGCTCCCCACCTGAATTTTACGCAAAAACCAGAATCACGTGTTACAAAGGGAGAGATGGGCGCGCCACAGATCGGCTGTCTTTCTATGTTCCGTTGTTTTAAAACGGTGTGACCACAAGGTCATGTCCTGAATAATGTTAGTGATAGTAGAATTATAGGGTTGGTCAATCATCCTGAAGACCATGGCGTTCCTCGCGTCCCAGATCTTCGATAGGATGATCAAGGCCATCGACGCCCAAATGCTGCGTGGGAGACCATTGGGTGGAGTGACGTTCCAAATCTCATCAGCGGAGATGTGGTGTACCTGGAGGACAATGGTGGTCGAGACGAGAACTTCCTGAGGGCAGCGGAAGAACAAATGATCCCTATCTTCCATGGGTGCGAGGCATCTTGGGCAGCAAGAGTAGTCTAGAATATGTTTGTGTTGGAGGTTCTGTCGAGTGTTGAGTCTATCGAGCGAGAACAACCAACCAAAGATCCTGACCTTGCCCGGTACTCTGGACATCCAAACGTGTTGGGCGTTCAAGTTAGGCGGCGACAAAGTCATGGCAGCATAGGCCCCTCTTGTAGAGAAGGGGGTCCCATCCATGAGAGTGCGACGGTCCATTCCTTCGGAGAGCGTGAAGTCCTGCAACAACAAAGAGAGCGAAACTAGCTGGCCCGCAACCGTATTGGTTAGCCTATTTTGGAGGTCCACTCCGACCCCCTTTTGCAGAACATTCGCTACAAAGTCGAATTGGTTAGTATGGTGGGAGTAAAGTGCTAGAAAAGCAACGGCTAGTGGCTCCGTGAGCAGCCAACGGTCCTCCCAAAAGAAGGTGGAGGAACCGTTGTGGACCGCACACGAGGTAATCTGCGAAAGCATGGGTGTATATTTGGTGATAACTTTACGTAAGTAGGAGTGGGTGGTGGTGTAGTGGGCGAAGGGGGACTGCAGTGCAACCCACTCCTTCCAAGGTGTGGTTGAGCTATGAAGGAATTTGAAACAGATTTTCAGAACTAAACAAACATTCTGTGCATTTAAATTTTTGACCCCAAGACCACCTCCTAATCAAGGAGTACACGCTTTATCCCAAGCAACCAGGCATTTTTCTCTAGAGCAGGTGTCCTCGTCAGTCCAAAAGAAAGACCTACGTTTACTGTGGATGAGTGCAATGACCGCAGCTGGGAGTTGCAAGGAGGACATAAAGTGGGTGGGAAGGCTGTCAGGACAGCAGAGAGGAGTACAAGTTTGCCCCCTTTGAAGAGAAGGGTGGCGCGCCATCCCGCAAGATATCTATCTATGTTGTCGATGATTGGTTGGAAGGCAGAGAGGGTTTTTTTTTTTTGTCCGAGAGGGGTAGTCCAAGGTAGGTTTGGAGGAAGGCTGACGCTGAGGTACCGAGAGCAGCGGCAATGTCGGCGATTTCATTTTCAGGGATGTGGATGGGTACGAAGGTTGTTTTATGAAAGTTGATGTGAAGGCCAGTGGCAGCGGTGAAGTCGTCCAGAATCTTTGGGAGGTTGGAAGCAGCGTCCATGGACGCTTTTACAATGATAAGCGTGTCGTCGGCATATTGGAGAACAGGGCACGGGATCCCAGTACAAAGTGGGTGGGAGAGTAGACCAGCAGTGTAGGCTTGAATGATCATATGTTGGAGCACGCCGGCAACTATTATGAAAAGGTAGGGCGAGAGAGGGTCCCCTTGTCTGAGTCCAGTCTTGCAGTTAATCCATGGCCCAGGTACGCCATTTACCAGGACAACCGTCATTCCCGATTCTAGGAGGAGGCGTATCCATGAAATGAACCTGGTCGGGAAACCACGCTGCTGCAGGATGGTAAGGAGGTACTCCTAGTTAACGGAGTCAAAGGCTTTGCGGAAGTCGAGTTTGATGATGATGGTTGGCGCTTTGCGCTTATGACAGCAGTTCAGGATGTCAGCAGCGAAAACGTAGTTTTCAGAGATTCCTCGCGCGGAGATAAAACCTGTTTGGTTGCAGTGAACGAGGGAAGGGATTACTGTTTGCATTCTATTTGTAAGGAGTCTGCCGATAGTTTTAATTTGGCAGTTTTGGAGAGCAATGGGCCTGAAAGCGTCAGCCGTGCGTGCACCATTGCTTTTAGGGAGCAGGACCATAAAGGATCTATTAATGCTTTGAAGGTCAATGGACAGGTCGTAGAACTTGTGGAAGAGGGTGAAATTTTATTCTTGACAAGGGGCCAGAATTTACGATAGAAAGCTGGTCCAAAGCCATCCGGTCCCGGGATAGCGTTAATGTTCATCCCAAGCATATATTGAGTAATCTCATCTTCCGTGAAAGGTAGGTCAAGAGTGGATACGCCGGGTGTGATCGTAGGATAGTGCGAGGGGAGGCTGAAATCCCAATGGGTCTCATGAGAGCGTCCAAGGAGGGAGGAGTAGTAGGAGGTTAGGATTTTGGTTTTTTGGAAGTGGTTATCCACGGGCAAACCATTGTGTTCGAGGGTTCCAATCTTGTTGTTTTGAAGTCTACTGGACGCACAGGCGTGGAAGTATTTGGTATTTTCGTCCCCATCGAGAGCGTATTTGAGCTCGGATCTCAATTTCCATTTCACGATGCGCGCGAGAATGGCCCTGCAAAGGGTTTTGATGACGACCACACGGAGTTTCCTCTCACAAGGACAGATCATGCGGTGTTCTTCAATGATGTCGAGCAGGGAGATGACCACTTTGGACGAACCAGTCAGATGTGATGTTCTCATGGTAGCTAATGGTCAAGGAAATACCGGGAGAGTGATAAGTTGACGCATGTCCGCGCCCGATGCTTGGCGATCCAATTTGGTCGCGGTTCTTCTCCCGCTTCTGCTGGAAAAAAAATAAAAAATATCGCCTCCGCTAGCACAGCCAGATAAAAACCATTAATATGGTGGCCATATCTCTTCCACGTCGGAATCCTATGATCCCGTCAAGCAGAGATAAGGAAAGCTGATGGAAGTCACCGTCGACGGCTTGTATTCCTAGCCACACCCCACCCCATTAACGGTCTGGTGCTTGTCACAAAAGGAGAGGTTACCAACTGAGGTTGTTTATGGCCAGCGGAGGCCACATTTGATGGCTGGCTTCAGTAACATATTAATAAGAGAGCGACTATGTAGCAGTTGCCTGAGAATTTTGTACGTCTCAGTCGATCGCCCTAGGAGCATCCAACAAGCAGCATCAGGCCACTGCACTAGCAGAAACAGGGCCAACCATTCCGGTTGGTAAGCCCCATGCATCCCGGTTGTGGAACCGGGATGAGCCAGCCGGGACAAATGGCCCAAACACATTCGTCCCGGTTGTACCAGCATCCGGGCTGCCTGGGGTGGCCCACGTGGCAGGGCGCGTGCCATGATGGCCAGGGACTATTCGTCCCGGTTCTTCCCACTAACCGGGATGAATGCCCCTTCTGCCGCGGTAGAGTTTTTATTTTTTTCTGTTTATTGTTTTCCTTTTTATGTTTTGCGATCCCCACGGACCTCCCGGTGGCCCCTCCCCGGACCTCCCGGATCCCAAGAGAAGAGAGGAGCCCCGGTTCCCCCTCCACGGATCCAAGGAGAAGAGAGGAGCCCGGTGGCCCTTTCCCGGACATCCCGGATCAAACGAGAAAAGAGTAGCCCCGGTGGCCCCTCCCCGGACCTCCCGGATCCCACGAGAAGAGAGGAGCCTCGGTGGCCTCTCCCCGGACCTCTCGGATCCCACGAGTGAATAAGTAATGCATATATATATAGCGAAAGAAGGCACTTATATTACATAATAAAAGTATGTCGAGCATATTACATGACTGATGAATGAATTACAAAATCATGTTCATTCTCAAGCGCGATAGTATTCTCCATTTACATTTAGGACCTCTGCATCTAAAAAGCCCGCAATTTCCTCCTGAATTGCTCGTATGCGGTCCCTTGGTAGAAGATCGCCCCGTAGCCGTTCGATCTAATATAAAGAAGAGTGGCCAAGATATATTAATGAAACTAAGTAACTAAAATAGATGGTAATAAGAAAAATTGATGACTGACGTACATGAAGTTTATTGAAATCTCTGCCCTTGGGACAGGTCATCTGACGAATGAACTCGCAGACGTAGTATCCACACAAGTTATTCCCGTCTCCCTGTTGCAAGCACTTTACGAGAACATGGTTTCAATCAAAATAATAATCAACCAGCCATGCTAATGGTATCGAAACTTGAATCAAGGAGACGCGCGGATCTAGATAGTAGTACTTACTTGCATAATTTCAAATGTAAGCTCTGATTTCCATTCACCCATGGCCTTTCTTATGAACCTCTTCCAAGCGCTGCCCGGGAAAGAAAAAGAATAAGAAGAGTTATTAATTACTTGATATCCGAAAATGAAACAAAGCAGTCGATATAGTGCCATATATAAAGATTGAAATTACCGCTGGATTATTTCCTGCAGGTCCGCCCAGAGCGCAAGGGGTTTACGTTTTGGGTCCATTACCAGTACTTTTCCTTTGTCAACTTGGAAGATTAGCAGGATAAACTGGAAGTTGCGCATGCATAACTCATCAATTATACACTGAACATCGAGTAAGGAAAACAGAATGTGTACAACACAGTAACACTCACCCGAAGTTGTAAGGAAATAGTATTTCCCATCGGTGTTCTTGAAACCTTATTGCCCTCAGAAGGTTATCTTCTGTATCCTTGGGAGATAGCTCAAGAGTCTTATGATTAACAAAATATGGGTCAATAAACCCAATATTATAGATTGTCCTCTTTTGCATTCGAGAATCTTCATTCTGCAATTATAATATAATGAGTGTACTATATATATATGAATGCAATGAACGAGGTGAGCTAGCTAGGGACTTAATTAGAGTAATAAGTACTTACAGACAATATGCACTAACGATAGATTTGTCGAGGGCCTTCTGCTGGAATAACTGAAACAATTCATCAAATTGAATCAGAACCAGTCCATCTTCATACCCGTAGTGCTCGTCTCTAACTCCGACCACTATCCAGTCCTGAGATTTCCGAGCGGCTTCCATATACCAATTATGCACTCTTCGCATTTTGCTTGGTAGATTCTTTACTTCCTCGGGTTTGACGAGAGAATTCCTGTGCCGGTATTTGTACTCACATTCATAAGAGGGGAAGTACTCTAGTGTTTGCATATACTCAACAATGAACATACCCGCAGCAGCTGCCCCTGGTCTGTACAGTTCTATAAACTCCGGATCAATTTGCTCGTCACCATTAGTGCTCGGCCCCACCTGGGTATCGGAAATCACTTTGAGCGGGGAGATGGATTGTTTTTCCTCTTGTCCGAGCTGGGCAACTGATTTCCCGCTTTTCGCGCTTGTGCTACTACTCTTCATCGACCGCACCATTTCCTGGTGTGACTTCAGAATAGAGCGGTCATAGTCAGATGACAGCCTCGGCTTGGGTTGATGAAGAGTCTTCACCATTTTCCACGCTCGTTCTACCTCTTCTTCGGTGTCGAGGAAATCTGCCTTTTTCTGCTCCTTCGGCTTTGATTTCCACACCTCGTATTCGTCCCTTGCGATTTCCTGGGTTTGCTCAGGAGTATAGTCGTAAGGTAACTTGGGTAACTCCTTTGGTACCTTCGGGAGGGCGACCGTCGATGTTTGGGTGATCTTTTACGACTCCGCAGAAACTTAGTGGGCGGAGAAGGCTGACGCGGCGGCGTAGGCGACCGCGTTGGAGACGGCATGCACGGCGTAGGCGACCGCGCTGGAGATGGCATGCATGGTGGAGACGACCGCGCCGGAGACGGCATGCACGGCGGAGACTGCTGCGCTGGAGAATGGTGAGGAGTCGATGGCCTTGCCGTCTGATTTGGAAGCCCAATGTGTTCCTTTAGCCATAGAACGGTCAACTTCTTGGATTCTCCGAGTACATTCACCTTTCCGTCTTCACCTTCAGGGAATTCAAGCTTCACCCGCTCGAATCCGTTGACAACTTCATCGACCCCAACAACATCGTAGCCCCGTGGAATCGGAAGACTGTGGTGAGTTGGTTCGTTGCCAATTAGTAAGGCATAGCCGCCCGCCGCCTTGATGGTTATGTTGACGACCTTCACGTGGAGCTCACAAGTTGTCATCTCCGTGATATCATCCACCGGGTGCATCATCAGCGGTGCATCATCACCCTGGAGCTACATGGACGCAACGCTACTTTTCCAATGAGAATGTGCGGCGCCAGGAGCATCGACTTCACCTTCTACCATGTGTGGTACGCCGGTAGTACCTAGCTGCTGGCTAAGTGTGTCAATTTGCTCCTGCTGCTTCAGTGCTACGTCGTGTGTCCGCTTTATCTGTTCTTCAAATTGACGCCTCCAGTTTGCCTGACTCGCTGCTTCAGCTGCCTCCGCGTCCTTTTTCCGCTGACGACTTCTATCAGGATATTTCTTTTTGCTCTCGTCAAACCAATACTCCACGGAACATTGCCTATTGTGGTTCGTTTACGCCCTACGTGTTCCACATTCTTGAGGGCATGTGTGAGCTCGTCGTTCTCTATGTCTGGCACGAACCTCCCCTCTTTAGCATCTTTTATTGCGTTTCTAAGATCTTCGATGGGTAGAGGATTATGTTTATGCCTTTATTTATAGATGCGGTTTCCTTCTTCGTCCAACTTGCCCCATGCTCGTAGAACCAAGACATTGCCCGCTCGACCCACATGAATGGCTCGGGAGTGATCCCCTTCTCAAGCAGGTCGTTCTCCCATTTCTCCCACTTGGGCAGGGAACCCTTGTAGCCAGCTTGCCCCATAATATGGTGATATACCTTTTTGGTGGCGTTTTTCTGATTTGTTTTTGACCTTATCTGTGCATCATCTCACAGCTTGTACTTCACAAAATCTGCCCATAAAGGGTTCTATTTTCTCATACCCTCCAGTGAAATCCGGAGTCTTACCCTTCTTGATAAAGTCAAGGTGCAATCTTTTTCTTCCAGTTGCTGAATTGCTGGGCCATCTTTTTCAGAGTCCACGCCTTGACCTTGTTCACTAACTCAAGTTTCATTTTATTAACAACGCCTTCACCTTCTACCTCCTCATTCGCATCCACCTCATTCTCGTCCACTTGCGGCGTCGGTAAGGCGAAATTACACATGATCTTTTTGAAAAGATTATCTTTGAATATTTTGCTGACAAATGAAATTCCTTGTCTCTACGGATCTTTGGGCTCATTCCACTCCTCAACAGTGATCGGGATGTGATCCCTAAGTAGCACACCGCATTGCTTTACAAATTTTTGGGTAACATCAGCGGGAAGCTGGGGTGCGATGTCTGTTGTGATGGTTTCGGTCCTATATCTTTCTGTCTCTTTCAACTTCTTTGTTGCGTCTCGTTTAGTCTTTTTTCCGGTTGATATGGTTGAACCGGATGGCTAATAAAATAAAGAGTGTTAATACATGTATATAGACAACGGATGCTTCATTAATTAACATATCTATATGCACCTCGGAGCCGGTGTTTGTAATTTGTACGGCTCCACCGGAGCCGTCGGCTTCTCCCTCACCGGAGCCGTTGGCTTCTTCCTGAGCAGAGACGTCTCATCGGTCGAGCTCCGGATCTCCTTCATCGGAGTCGTTCATCCACTGGCTCACATCGGGCTCTCCCTCGGGCCCGCGGATTAAACCCGCGAGCAAGTTTTCCGCATCTTCGTCTCTTGGTTCCATACTTTTCTACAAATACACAAAATTTCCTAAGTTAAATATTTTACACTAAGTATAATTTGATTCTACACTAAGTAAAAATACTACAAAAAAAAATGCTTAAGTCAAATTCCCTAAGTCAAATTACACTAAGTAAAATTACTAAAAAATAAACTTGTGGTACTAAAATTCCCTAAGTTAAATACACAACAAATTACCAAAAGTTCTACACTAAGTAAAAATTAATTCTACACTAAGTCAAATTACTAAAATAAATCTTAAGTCAAATACACTAAGTCAAATTCCTAAGCCAAAATTCTAAAAATTCTTAAGTAAAATCCCTAAGTCAAATTTGTAAAAATTCTTAAGTAAAATTCCTAAGTCAAAAATTTCTAAAAATTGTTAAGTAGAATCTATAAGTCAAAAATTTCTAAAAATTCTTAAGTAAAACCCCGGAGTAAAAAATTTCTAAGTAAAATTTTTGACCCTAATGAATTTTCTACACTAATGTTTCTAACACTAAGTCAAAAATTTCTAATGTTTCTAACACTAAAATTCTCTAACACTAAAAAAAAGTAAAAGCAATTTCAAACACTAATGAATTTTCTACACTAATGTTTCTAACACTAAAATTCTCTAACACTAAGTCAAAAATTTCTAATGTTTCTAACACTAAAAAAATTCTCTACACTAAATTTTTTAATGTTTCTAAACACTAAATTCTAATGTTTCTAAGAGTAAAAAAATAGTAAAAACAAAAGCAGTAAACAAAAAAAATGCTCTATGTTTTCTTACAGTGAGAGAGGAGACAGAGGGCGATGGACGGCGAGGGGCGAGGGACGGCGAGGGGCGAGGGGCAGGGAGGGAGGATGGCGACCACGGCGAGGGGAGAGAACGGCGACCATGCGCGGCGCTCCTCCACGCGAGCTCTCGGACGAGGGGAGAGGAGCAGTGACGGCGAGCACGCACTCCTCTGCACGGACGGCGACGACGCTCCGAGCAGCAGCTCCTCCACGGCGAACGGCGACAACGCGGGCGGGCAGCAGCAGCTTGCGGCGTCGTTGATTCCTTGCGCGCGAGATTGATTTTAGTGAGGAAGACGGTCCGGATATATAGATAGGGGCATCCGTCCCGGTTGGTAGCAACAACCGGGATGAAAGGGTCATCTGTCTCGGTTGTTGCTACCAACCGGGATGGATGCTTCTCCGCGTGGGGGGCACATGGAGCGGATGGCCTATTTTTTAATTATTTTTAAGTTGAAAATTTGTTCCTTTTTTTTTTTTTCAAAACTCTTATAAAACATTAAATAACAATCACAAAAATATAAACAAGATACCAAAACATTTAGAAAATGATAAACTAACTGAATATATTACTTTCAAACATATTTGGTGAAGTTCAAAATTTTGAATTATTTGCATTTGAATTAATTCATTTAAGAAATGAAGAAAATATCAAATAATTCAATAAATTCTGAAAATTGCAAGTTATATACCAAAATCGCCAGAAAGATAAATTCAACTGACTTATGATGTTTTAAAACTCATTTGGGCGCCTGATAAGGTGGAATTTTCTCCAGCGGGCCTAGGGTTTCACCGCGGAGGGGCTCCGGAGCGTCGGGATGTTACCAAAAACTAGGTGTTAGCATACCAAGTGTTTACATGTGTTCTTACGGTTTTACATGCCAAATATTCACTCATCCTTTGTGTAGGATCTTCACCGGCATCGATTCCTCTCTCCGACTCATACAATCGGAGGTAGAAAAAAGCAATTGGTATCGCCATACCGTGGCTCTTGAGTGCATATATACATATCAAAAGAATGGTCAGACGTATGATGGCGAATCCGGATGATTTGTATTCGGTCGATGTACTAAAGGATGTATCAAAACTTTTGTCAAACCTTCAAGGGGGGTCTAGAACAAAACAATCGGTATCGCCATAATACAGCCCGACTGTGGCTCTTGAGTGCATATATGCATATCAAAACAACGGTCGGATGTGTTATGGCGAATCCGGATGATTTGTATTTGGTCGATGAACTGAATGATGTATGAAGAGAATCCGAGAGGTGGGCTATATATAGGGTCATGTGGCTCACAAAGTGTTGTGCTAGGGTTTCGATCCAATGGTTAAGAAATACCCCTGATCTAATGCTACGCTTTGATGGTGCCTTGACGGGGAGGCTTCTTGATGATGATTAAGTTCCCCGGCAACGGCGCCAGAAGATGTCCTTGATGTTTGCGTTGGGATACCCCAAGAGGAGGGTGTGATGAGCACAACGGTAGGAATTTTCCCCTTAGTTAAGAACCAGGGTTATCAATCCAGTAGGAGAAAAAGGACCTTCGGAAGGTTGATGCCACTAACGGTGGTGCTGGTGCTTCACCGGTGTCAGCAACAACATGGAACCTGCACACAACACAACCAAAATACTTTACCCCAGCGGTACAGTGAGGTTGTCAATCTCACCGGTCTTGCTGAAAATAAATATTGGACGTATAGTGTGGAAAACAGTTGTATGCTTGCAGAAAGTAAAGAGAGCAGGAAATTGTTGTGGTTTGTTTAACAGTGTGGAACAATTTCATCTTAACATGCATCTTGCTGGTTAGATCCTTTGACATGCAGATCGATTCCAGCTTGAGCCACAACGCAACTGCGGATTTCTCCAGCAGCACCTCTTGCAAGATATCATTGGATAGATGAAGTTGAATCAACGACAAAGCCTTACGATCTTTGCGTTTCTCCTCGGCAGTCCAATCCTTGGCTTCCTTATTCCTGAACTCATCTAGCGCCTCATCAAAATCCGATGCTTGCGATAGTATCGCACGCATCTTTACCTGCCACGGAGAAAACCTCGTCTTGTAGTCCAGCCAACGGTAGATTAAACTTCTTCGATGCCATCGCGAATCCCTAATCTGAAACAGGGCTCTGATACCACTTGTTACACGCAATAGCAAAACAACGATGAAATTAAGCAAGATCGAACCAAACGGGGACACGAGATTTTAACATGGAAAACCCTTCCAACAAGGAAGAGAAAAAACCACGGGTGCCAGCCAGCAATACTTCACTATTTCGGGGTGAGGTTATAATCGCGCCAGGATTTACAATATGTGGCTTATCCCGTGCGGCGGCTTACAAGAGGTATATATAAAGGCGGTCCTGACCTAACTAGGTCGGTAACTATGAATCCAACTCCGACTCGGTAACAACTCGTACCGTACCGCGTAGCGGAGGCCGAACTTTCCTTTATCTTCATATGAATTTGGATCACCATAAAATAACAATAAGTTAAATCATTTGTAACACAAGCAAATAGTGTGTACTTCATCGAATCGAGCCAGAGGACAGGTAACTTTTTAAATACTGCTGTAACATCCAAGTATGAAAACTCCCTAGTTGTTTTATTCCTTGTTTAATTTAAGCAATGCATCATGTCATCATCCTCATTTTTTTTCTGTTGCATTGTTTTCATAATGAAATTCAAACTTAATCAACCTTTGTCTTCATACTTGTCTGTTACAATCTTTTCAAATAAAGAATTGCAAATCAAAAACCTCAATTGCTTCCAAACAATTCATTAATGATCACCTATTAAATTGTTGCTTTAAATCAATCAATTAATTCAATGAATTAATTCTAAATCATTTTCAAATTCAAACCAAGTCTTCAAATCAGCACCCTTTTGAATCCATGAAGTTCACCACACAATTATAAACTTTAAATCACTTTAAACCTTAGGGGTAACCCTATTAAAAATGCCTTGTTTTCATAATGTTTATCTAATATTGAAAATTCATTCAATTTGGTTCAAATGCAAACAGCAATTTTAATCTCAACTTTTTGAAATCAAATCTTGGAAATTGTTTTCTAATTACCTAAATAACTTAACCTAATTTTTCTAGAATTTTTGCTAAACTAAAACCTATCTTTTTCTTCCAAAACCTAACACTACAAAAAAAAAACAGAAAAGGAAATTAAAAAGAAAAGGGAACAGCCAGGGAGAGTGGGCTGCGCCCAGCCCACTGCTCCATTTCCTTCTCTAACGCGCAGCGTAGCCCAGCCCGTTTCCCGCAAAGAAAACGATTCGTTTTTTTTTACCTTCTAATCTGTCGTCACCTACCTGTACGGCGGCCATCGGAGACAGCCACGGCGGCACCTGCAAGCTCCAACGGCGATCCGTTGATCCCGAGGCCCTATAAGTACCCTAGGGCACAGAGCCGCCAACCCTAGCCCCCCTAGGTCCCTGTTCCTCGCCTCCGCCGCCGTTTCCACCCCTCTCCATCGCGTTCCCCTCTCTGCTGTTCACCTCACCGGAGATCGGCGACTGAACCCTTCCACGCCACCGTCGCCATGGTTTTCCACACCCCTACCTAGACCCCAAAATCGAAAGCCCACTCCTTCCTCTACACGTTGGACACCGGAGCGAGCTCGGAGGACTACTGGATACGCGCCGTCGTCTACTTCCACGCCACCGTCGCCTCCGTCACCGTGCGTCACCGCCCCTCTGCTTCCTTCTACAGCCGGTGGTGAGCTCCACCGTTCTCCTCCCTCCTTCCCTCTCTGTGCCTCTTCTGCACACGCGCACACGTTCGCCTCCAGCACCCAACCACGGCAGCCACCAGTCGTAGCTCAACGCCGGCGAGCCACCTTGCTTCTGTCAGTCGAGGAAGGTTTCGTTCGTCAGCGAATTCAGTTAACCATGCGAGGAAGGTTAACCTGTCTGCGTTTGTTACTCTGTCGAAACTGACGAAGTTAACGCAGTGGTTGCACTGCGCTGTGCCTAGCGCGCGGTCGTGGGATCGATCCCCCGCGGCCGCAGTGGATTAATCCACCCTTTTTTTTCGCGCGCTGGCTGACACCCGTGGCCCACACCCTAGTGACTCCCACTGCCACGCAGGCGCGCAGCGACACGCTGGCCCCCCAGGCCCACGCTGCAGTGGCTGGGGCTGGCTAACAGCGCGGTACCAAAAGTTTCTGCGCAATTTCTGTTTAACTCCTAAATCAATTTAAATAACAGATTTAAACCAAACTTTAAACTTTAATATCTTTTAATTTATAAGTCCAACTAATAAAAGTTGTATATGTTTATTGCTCCAAATTTAATTGTCTATCCAATTATTCCAAATGTGTACTGTTTTGAAAACTCCAAATGCATTTAAAATTCAAACTCAAATAATTCAAATGCTAATTTCTAAATTCCATAACTAATCCATTATTAATCCAATAAATACAAATAAAATATGTTTTCCACACCATTTTGAATAACCTATTCAAATGTAATTTTTGTTTCCTGGTTTGAATAATTTAAATTGCCTAAATAATTTAATACTTGTTTAATCCAATTAAAAATTGCTAAAATCATAACTTGCTCAACATAAAATATTTTTGAACATGCAAAATATGTTTTCAAACCATCAAAGTGAACTTTTCAAATGTGAGTTTGAAATTATGTTTTGAATAAATAAAATTCAAATAATATTCAAACTTGTTTAAATTCAATTAAAACTTGTTTAATATTGTTTAATTCATAATAAATTCATCCTAATTCAAATTTCAATATTTGAAACATGTAATCCAAATAAAATTTGATGTTCTTTCAAATATAAAATTTGTTAATTGTTTTGCACACCTTAAATTGATGAAAACAATAATTGTTTGTGTGACATGTTTAAGTAACCAAACTTTCCAAACTTAATAAATGATTTTCCAAAACTTGTTAAATCCCTTTCAACACTTGCATCTATCATTGTTATTTATTGTTATTTTGTTATTATCATCATGCATGCATCATGCTAACAACTTTCACATAATAATAAATTGTAAATCATTTGTTCCACTTAATTATGGGCCTTTTCCCATATGCCACTCAAATTAGCATAGGGGTCCATTTAAATTGTTATCATGTTAGCTAGTTTATTTTGATGCAACCATTAACTTGTCATGCATCATCTTGATTGTGCACAATGCCATGATAATGATTGTTTACATTCCTGTTTTTTTTGTTTGCTTCTTCTCGAATAGACGACGACGTTGAGACAGACGATCTTTACAGCACCCCTTCTGAGGATCTAGCTCAGTACCAGGCTGCTGAGTTCGCAGGCAAGTTATCACTCACATGAACCATTGTTCCTTTCAACCCTGGTTACTGATACTTTTCCGTTGTCTATTTCTGATAGCCTTAGTGGTTTGTTTCTGTTACGAACCTACATAATTCCCTGAGCCTTGATTTTGCCTCACCACCACTCCTACACCCTTTTGTTTGAGCCAGTGTCTTACTAGCATGCTTAGGTTGTTTTGCTCGAGTCTGAGTACCCGTTACTTTCAGTTACTATTTCATTATGTTCTGGGGGCTCGATGTTAATCAATCAATCAATCATGCTAATGTTATTACTTAATAATAATTTGATGATAAGGCACCGGCAGGAGGCCTGTGTGGTTTTGAGGCCTGCTAGTGTCGACCCTAATAGGAAAAGGGTCTTGTCTACTGATCCATGATGCGCACTACCCGCATGTGGGAAGCGAGTATGGGCGCCCCCCTCAATTTGATTCGATTCGCATCTCGTCCAAATCATCTCATTTAGTTCGTGTTTTCCATTTGCCGCATGCATGTTCTTGCGAGCCCAGCGCAGGGTGGAACTTTTGTAGTCGGCATATAGGGGGACACGTTCTTAGAGTGCTATGAGGGTCCATTTCTTCTCGGCTCGATTAGCCGTGCGCCAAGGTGCTTTGGGCTTGATGCGAAGAAGAGTTGAGTTGTGTTGAGTGCCCCGCTTGGGGGAGGCATCCCATCTGGCGGGTTATTCATACGTGTACGGCCAAATTGGTGCAACCCTGCAGGGATAATCTTCTCGAGAAGCCGTGTTTTCCGCGGTTATGGTTAACTTGGTGAAAGTACTGGCTAACAAGTACTCAGGACAACTTAAACCTAATGACTCACAATCTCACCCCATGATTAACAACTTGACTAGTAATAAGATTATTGACACAATAACTTGATTCATCTTTAATCCAACTGTGTGAGTTATCCTCGGATTGCTTCTTTGGATAAGGGGCGAGATCCAGGATGGGTTTGTTTGAAGTTATCTTTCAGTTGGTTACAATACTCGATCTTATCTCCTTTCTGTTAGCCGGAAGTGATAGAATCTCTGTAGTTGGTTAGCGCAGCCAGTTGCAGCATCTTTTGTATCCCCTTTCTTCCGTTGAACCCAAGGCATCTGTGCTTGGTGTTGACGGGCTACACTTTGGTAAACTGTGAGTTGCTTGCCAGTACGTCTATGTACTGACCCCTTTGGGGCTGTGGGTTTCCGCAGACTACGCTTACGAGGATACAGGTGACGGCTACTACGTGGAGTTGACGAGGCTGCTGACGAGTAGTTAGCGGACCCGGGCAGGATCCGAGACATCGTGGATGGGCTCCGTCTTTATTTCAGTTTCCGGCTTCTTAAGCCTATTTGGATTTGTCTGTACTCAGACCCCCTTTGAATGCTTCCGCTGAGATGTAATGATGATATGTTGGGACATGTGTCCTATGGATGATTGTATTTGCTATCTCTGCCCTAGTGAGGGCCATTTGCAAACTTATTTCAATCTTTTGTGTCTTAGAGGCATGTTGTGTTATCCTTTTGTTCAAAGCCATTGACGTACCATGTGTGTATGGTATGAAGTACGTCAATGGTAGTGTCCTGATTTCTACGGGATAGTTTACATCGACGGTGAACAGTAGCGATGGGTTGTCACACATAAGTGTTGGCCTACTCGTAAGAGGATGCGGGTGCCGGTAAGCCCCGTAATCCCATCAGAATACTGTTCAGTTCGTACGGTGAGTATCCTCTAGAAGTCCGGATGCGACAAATGGTATCAGAGCCTGTCTGCCTGTAGGATCCCTTTTACTGGTCGCAGTTGAGTCTAGAAACTATTTTGTAGCTATATAGGAAAAATGAAACGTGAGAGTAGGAATTCTGCCATTTTTCTTCTTTCCCCACCCACCCACCCTTTTCTGGTAAGGAAGTGCAACGTTGTTTTTCTCGTCTCACCTAAACTTTCAAGTTAGGATTTCACGTGTTTTGGGTTCTCCGTAGTACCTCAGGAGTTTTTGGTCTCGTGTTTCCCGATGTTGCTTCAATATCATGTTCTTTTCAACATCCTTTTCGTCCGTTGAACCTTGTTGTTGCTTTCCACATCAGTTCTCTACCGGCGTCTAATCAAAACTTCCCCGAACATCTGCAGATGGATCTCAGGTTCTACCCGCAGGTGGTTCGAATGACTCGCTGTGAGAGCACCGCCGGTTATCCGGAGATGCTGAGAGACATGGTCACCTATCTGGGTTTCCATTGGGCACCAGAGTACCAGGTCTACGAGCAGCAGCGAGAGTTTGACCAGACCTGCTACCAGGCTATCGTCTACATTCTGTCAGATGATGGCATGAGCGTTGTCCACCGCTACGACGCAGTAGGTTCCACAGTGGATATGGCCGTGCAGCAGGCAGCTTACGTGAGTCTCACCGTCCTTCGTGCTGACTACTGGGGGTTTGACGATTCTATCTATCGTCACATTCCCCGTGGTTACATTACGTCGGCGGGAGTTCACTTCACTCTCCATGGCAACCTGGATACCTACGAGTCTGATAGCTCCAGGCTGCACACCACTGCTCAGTTTGTGAGGCACAGTGACGCAGTTGCTTCCACACTGTCTCAGGAGTTGGCTTCAGTCAGGGAGCAGCTCTACCTTGCTCTGACGCGTCTGGCGACGTACACCACAGATTTTGTTGGAGACGAGCGCCTTGCGCGTTTCACTCAGCCAGCTGGTCTTCCTCTGCCAGATGCTGGAGGTTACGAGCCGATCAGAGGTCCACTTCTCGACCTTGGTCCTGGTTACACTGGGATTCCCCGCTTTGGAGCACAGGGAGACGACGCTTTCTACTTCACCACACCGAGAGTTGCTCTCAGAGCAATCCCGCTCTATGTGGATCGTCATTCTACTTACCTCTGTGGGATTCCTCCTCACCGTATCTCTAGTCGTACTACTCGCCGCCGTCCTGCGTGATGAGCATGGGAGTACCGATGTATCCGTTCCTAGCTATGTTTAGTTATCCTTTGGCATTCGAACCATGTATTGGTCTGTTGGATATTCTGATGTATTTGAACATGTGATGATGTACCTGTTGGTTATCTATTCATGCGTCGGAATAATCTATCTTTCGGTTACCAAGTCTATCCTTTTCTATTGTTGTGCTAAAATGAATGTCTATTCAGGATGCCGCCAACAAGGAGCAACCCGCCTGAACCACCTCCGCTCACGGAGCTGTTGACTCAGATGACTCAGGTCGTGGCTCAGATGGCCCAGATCCAGGCTAACCAGCACAACAACCAGAATGCTCCGCGAGTCAGCATCAAGGAGTTTCTGAGCATGGGGCCAAGAGCTTTCGTGGCAACACGTGAGCCTCTGGATGCTGATGACTGGATCAGGGAGATGAACAGGGCTCTGGAGATTGCTCATGTTGCTGAGGAGGATAAAGTCAAGTATGCCACCTACCTACTGAAGGGTCAGGCAGCTACCTGGTGGGAGAACTACCAGACCATGAGAGCTGGCTATCCTATCACCTGGGGTTGTTTCAAGGATGCCTTCCTGAAGCACCACATCCCAGATGGTCTCATGGAAAGGATGCGTGAGGAATTCTGCTCTCTCAAACAGGGCAAGCTGGACGTCCTCGGCTACCAGAACGAGTTCAATCGTCTCGCTCGATACGCTGGTGACGAGGTGTCCACTGAAGCCAAGAAGATGGCAAGGTTCCGCCGAGGTTTTAACCCGGAACTGAAGTACGCTCTCACCAACATCAAGTGCAAGGACTTCGTGGAGCTCGTGAACACCACGCTCAATGAGGAGAATGGGCGCAAGGCGTTCGAGGAGTCCCGTAAGCACTCGCGTGAGGGTGGTTCCTCCTCCAACATGACCACCCCTCCGCAGAAGCGCCGCATCTGGGTGCCAAATGGTGCTGTCACTCGGGCTCCAAATGCCCAAGCTTCTCCAGGCTTTGGTCCCCGCCCACCCAACCCATCTCAGATGCAGGGTCAGAGGGTTCCAATGGGGCAGCCAAGGCCAGGTCCTCCTCGTGTCGTCACTTGCTACAAGTGCAAGGAGACTGGACACTACGCTGATAAGTGCACTCAGAGGCAGCTACCTCCACCACCTCCTCGCCCCAACACCAACCAGGCAATGGTTCGTGCTCCCCCGGCTAAAGCCTTCAACTCCAACAACAGGCCTGTCGGGAGGACCGCGAGGGTGAATCATATCAAGGCCGACAAAGCTGAGGAAGCTGCTGACGTCGTTCTCGGTATATTACCCGTAAACTCTATTCCAGCTAAAGTGTTGTTTGATACCGGAGCATCGCATCCTTTTGTGTCAAAGATTTTTGCAAAAGCATACAACCTAGTTCTGGTTCCGCTAAGCAATCAAATGACTGTTCACTCTCCGGGACTGCAAATGTTGACTTCCAAGATAAGCATGGACAATCAAATCCTAATTGGAGGTCGCATATTCCTTGCTTCACTCATGTTGCTGGGAAATTCTGACATTGATGTCATTCTGGGTATGGATTGGTTGAAGACCCACAAAGCTAAAATTGACTGTGCTCAAAAGTCAATAACTCTCTCCCACACTTCAGGCCAGATAGTCTATTCTCCATATGGATCAAGTTCTGTTCAGCTGTTCAACCTAGATGCAAAACCCCTTCCTGCAATTGAGAATGTTCCGGTGGTTTGTGAATTCCCTGACGTCTTTCCAGAGGAGTTCCCAGGGATGCCTCCGGACAGAGCAGTTGAGTTCGTGATCGAGCTTGAGCCAGGTACTGCTCCAATCTCTAAGCATCCATACAAGATAGCTCCTCCTGAACTGAAACTGTTGAAGGAGCAAATCGATATGTACATGGAGAAAGGTTACATTCAGCCTAGTTCCTCCGCTTGGGGTTGCCCAACTCTGTTTGTTGCCAAGAAGGATCAAACAAAAAGACTCGTGGTTGACTATCGTCCTCTCAACGAGAAAACCATCAAGAACAAGTATCCAATTCCTCGTATCGATGATCTTTTTGATCAACTTGCTGGAGCCTCAATATTCTCAAAGTTGGACTTGAGGATGGGTTACCATCAGATAAAGATCAGAAAGGAAGATATTCCAAAAACAGCTTTCACCACTCGTTACGGTCTATATGAATACACCGTCATGTCCTTTGGTCTCACCAATGCACCGGCAACGTTCTCAAGACTCATGAATTCTGTTTTCCATGAATACCTCGACAAGTTCGTTGTGGTATATCTCGATGACATTCTAGTCAACTCAAAATCCGAGGAAGAGCATGGAGAACACCTTCGTCTCACTCTCATGAAACTTCGCGAGCATCGTCTATATGCCAAGTTCTCCAAATGTGAGTTCTGGATTCCAGAAGTTGCATATCTTGGTCATATCATCTCTGCTAAAGGCATAGCCATTGATCCTGGAAAGGTTAAGGCAATTGTTGATTGGAAACCCCCTAAGACGGTGAAGCAAGTCAGAAGTTTTCTTGGCTTGGCTAGCTATTGCCGTCGTTTTGTCCAAAACTTTTCCAAGATTGCCAAACCTCTCACTGATCTCACAAAGAAGGACAAGAAGTTCGTTTGGACTCCACAGTGTGATGAAAGTTTCAATCTCTTGAAGGCTAAACTCACTTCCACACCTGTTCTAGTTGGCCCAGATACTACCAAACCTTTCCAGATATTCTGTGATGCATCTCTCCAAGGCCTAGGAGCAGTTCTTATGCAAGAACGTCAAGTAGTGGCTTATGCTTCACGTCATTTGAACCCACATGAGCAAAACTATCCCACTCATGACCTAGAACTGGCAGCAGTTGTGTTTGCCCTCAAGAAATGGAGACAATACTTGTTGGGTAACAAAACTGAAATCTTTTCCGATCATAAGAGTCTGAAATACATCTTCACTCAGCCAGATCTAAACCTCAGGCAAAGGAGATGGATTGAGAAGATTAAAGACTTTGATCTCACCATTTCTTACACTCCAGGCAAGGCTAATGTTATGGCCGATGCTCTCAGTCGCAAGTCCTATTGCAATAATCTCATGATCATGGAAAGCCAACCTCCACTTCATGAAGAATTCCAGAAACTGAACCTTGGTCTTGTCCCTGAAGGATACCTTGCTAGCTTGACAGCCAGTCCAACTCTCGAGGACAAGATTCGTTCTGAACAACTTCGTGATACTGAAATCAAGAAGATTGTAGAGCACATCAAGGAAGGCAATGATAAATTCAAGTCCTTCTCAATAGATGACAAGGGAACTGTGTTCTTCGAAGGACGCATTGCAGTTCCCCAGATTCAAAGTCTCAAGGATATCATTCTCGGGGAGGCTCATGAAACTCCTCTCTCCATCCACCCTGGAAGTACAAAGATGTACCAGGATCTCAAGACTCTGTATTGGTGGCCTGGCATGAAGCGTGAAATTGCTCAATACGTTTATGAATGCGACGTTTGTCAACGTGTTAAAGCAGTCCATCAGAAAACAGCCGGTCTACTCCAACCTCTCAAAATTCCTGAGTGGAAGTGGGACATGATTGAAATGGACTTCGTTACTGGGTTTCCAAAGTCCAAAAAGGGAAACGATGCAATCTTCTTTGTTATTGATCGTCTCACTAAGGTAGCTCACTTCTTTGCTGTCAAGGAAACTATCTCAGCTAGCCAGTTAGCAGAGCTCTACACAGCAAAGGTTGTTCCTCTTCATGGTGTTCCATTGGAAATAAGCTCAGACCGTGGAAGCATATTCACTTCTCATTTCTGGAAAAGCTTTCAAGAAGCATTGGGAACCAAACTTCTGTTCAGCACAGCTTATCACCCTCAGTCTCAGGGGCAAGTCGAAAGAGTCAATCTTCTCGAGGATATGCTCAGAGCATGTGGTCTCTCCTTTGGCATGAAATGGGAGGATTGCCTTCCATATGCTGAATTCTCCTACAACAACAGCTACCAGGCAAGCCTAGGCATGGCACCATTTGAGGCATTGTATGGCCGCAGATGCAGGAGTCCAATCAATTGGTCTGGAGCTGGTGAACGTTCACTCTTAGGCCCTGACATTGTTAAGGAAGCCGAGGAGAAAGTTCGTATCATTCGTGACAATCTCAGGATTGCTCAGTCTCGTCAGAAGAGCTATTATGATAGCAAGCACAGGGATATGATCTATGCACCTGGTGATAAGGCATATCTCCGTGTAACTCCCCTCAGAGGCACTCATCGTTTTGGTGTGAAAGGAAAGCTTGCACCAAGATACATTGGTCCTTTCAACATTCTCTCAAGGCGGGCAGAAAATGCCTATCGTCTTGAACTTCCAGAAAAACTATCCAAGGTGCACGATGTGTTCCACGTGTCACAGCTCAAGAAGTGTTTCAAAGATCCAGATCGTGCAGTTGATCATCATTCCATTGAACTGCAAGATGATCTATCATATGAGGAGCACCATGTTCGTATTCTCGATGAGACCGAGCGTAAGACTCGCAACAAGAGCACAAAGTTCTTGAAAGTGCAGTTGTCGCATCATTCCGATAAAGAGGCAACATGGGAGACCGAAGAGGATCTTCGCAAGAAGTATCCGGACCTTTTCACTTCTCAGTAAGGAATCTCGGGGCGCGATTCCTTCAAGGGGGGCGTTTTGTAACATCCAAGTATGAAAACTCCCTAGTTGTTTTATTCCTTGTTTAATTTAAGCAATGCATCATGTCATCATCCTCATTTTTTTTTCTGTTGCATTGTTTTCATAATGAAATTCAAACTTAATCAACCTTTGTCTTCATACTTGTATGTTACAATCTTTTCAAATAAAGAATTGCAAATCAAAAACCTCAATTGCTTCCAAACAATTCATTAATGATCACCTATTAAATTGTTGCTTTAAATCAATCAATTAATTCAATCAATTAATTCTAAATCATTTTCAAATTCAAACCAAGTCTTCAAATCAGCACCCTTTTGAATCCATGAAGTTCACCACACAATTATAAACTTTAAATCACTTTAAACCTTAGGGGTAACCCTATTAAAAATGCCTTGTTTTCATAATGTTTATCTAATATTGAAAATTCATTCAATTTGGTTCAAATGCAAACAGCAATTTTAATCTCAACTTTTTGAAATCAAATCTTGGAAATTGTTTTCTAATTACCTAAATAACTTAACCTAATTTTTTTACTAAACTAAAACCTATCTTTTTCTTCCAAAACCTAACACTACAAAAAAAAACAGAAAAGGAAATTAAAAAGAAAAGGGAACAGCCAGGGAGAGTGGGCTGCGCCCAGCCCACTGCTCCATTTCCTTCTCTAACGCGCAGCGCAGCCCAGCCCGTTTCCCGCAAAGAAAACGATTCGTTTTTTTTTTACCTTCTAATCTGTCGTCACCTACCTGTACGGCGGCCATCGGAGGCAGCCACGGCGGCACCTGCAAGCTCCAACGGCAATCCGTTGATCCCGAGGCCCTATAAGTACCCTAGGGCACAGAGCCGCCAACCCTAGCCCCCCTAGGTCCCTGTTCCTCGCCTCCGCCGCCGTTTCCACCCCTCTCCATCACGTTCCCCTCTCTGCTGTTCACCTCACCGGAGATCGGCGACTGAACCCTTCCACGCCACCGTCGCCATGGTTTTCCACACCCCTACCTAGACCCCAAAATCGAAAGCCCACTCCTTCCTCTACACGTTGGACACCGGAGGGAGCTCGGAGGACTACTGGATACGCGCCGTCGTCTACTTCCACGCCGCCGTCGCCTCCGTCACCGTGCGTCACCGCCCCTCTGCTTCCTTCTACAGCCGGTGGTGAGCTCCACCGTTCTCCTCCCTCCTTCCCTCTCTGTGCCTCTTCTGAACACGCGCACACGTTCGCCTCCAGCACCCAACCACGGCAGCCACCAGTCGTAGCTCAACGCCGGCGAGCCACCTTGCTTCTGTCAGTCGAGGAAGGTTTCGTTCGTCAGCGAATTTAGTTAACCATGCGAGGAATGTTAACCTGTCTGCGTTTGTTACTCTGTCGAAACTGACGAAGTTAACGCAGTGGTTGCACTGCGCTGTGCCTAGCGCGCGGTCGTGGGATCGATCCCCCGCGGCCGCAAATCCACCCTTTTTTTCGCGCGCTGGCTGACACCCGTGGCCCACACCCCAGTGACTCCCACTGCCACGCAGGCGCGCAGCGACATGCTGGCCCCCCAGGCCCACGCTGCAGTGGCTGGGGCTGGCTAACAGCGCGGTACCAAAAGTTTCTGCGCAATTTCTGTTTAACTCCTAAATCAATTTAAATAACAGATTTAAACCCCAAACTTTAAACTTTAATATCTTTTAATTTATAAGTCCAACTAATAAAAGTTGTATATGTTTATTGCTCCAAATTTAATTGTCTATCCAATTATTCCAAATCTGTACTGTTTTGAAAACTCCAAATGCATTTAAAATTCAAACTCAAATAATTCAAATGCTAATTTCTAAATTCCATAACTAATCCATTATTAATCCAATAAATACAAATAAAATATGTTTTCCACACCATTTTGAATAACCTATTCAAATGTAATTTTTGTTTCCTGGTTTGAATAATTTAAATTGCCTAAATAATTTAATACTTGTTTAATCCAATTAAAAATTGCTAAAATCATAACTTGCTCACCATAAAATATTTTTGAACATGCAAAATATGTTTTCAAACCATCAAAGTGTGAACTTTTCAAATGTGAGTTTGAAATTATGTTTTGAATAAATAAAATTCAAATAATATTCAAATTTGTTTTGAATTCAATTAAAACTTGTTTAATATTGTTTAATTCATAATAAATTCATCCTAATTCAAATTTCAATATTTGAAACATGTAATCCAACTAAAATTTGATGTTCTTTTCAAATATAAAATTTGTTAATTGTTTTGCACACCTTAAATTGATGAAAACAATAATTGTTTGTGTGACATGTTTAAGTAACCAAACTTTCCAAACTTAATAAATGATTTTCCAAAACTTGTTAAATCCCTTTCAACACTTGCATCTATCATTGTTATTTATTGTTATTTTGTTATTATCATCATGCATGCATCATGCTAACAACTTTCACATAATAATAAATTGTAAATCATTTGTTCCACTTAATTATGGGCCTTTTCCCATATGCCACTCAAATTAGCATAGGGGTCCATTTAAATTGTGTTATCATGTTAGCTAGTTTATTTTGATGCAACCATTAACTTGTCATGCATCATCTTGATTGTGCACAATGCCATGATAATGATTGTTTACATTCCTGTTTTGTTTGTTTGCTTCTTCTCGAATAGACGACGACGTTGAGACAGACGATCTTTACAACACCCCTTCTGAGGATCTAGCTCAGTACCAGGCTGCTGAGTTCGCAGGCAAGTTATCACTCACATGAACCATTGTGTTCCTTTCAACCCTGGTTACCGATACTTTTCCGTTGTCTATTTCTGCTAGCCTTAGTGGTAGTTGTTTCTGTTACGAACCTATCACATGATTCCCTGAGCCTTGATTTTGCCTCACCACCACTCCTACACCCTTTTGTTTGAGCCAGTGTCTTACTAGCATGCTTAGGTTGTTTTGCTCGAGTCTGAGTACCCGTTACTTTCAGTTACTATTTCATTATGTTCTGGGGGCTCGATGTTTAATCAATCAATCAATCATGCTAATGTTATTACTTAATAATAATTTGATGATAAGGCACCGGCAGGAGGCCCTGTGTGGTTTTGAGGCCTGCTAGTGTCGACCCTAATAGGAAAAGGGTCTTGTCTACTGATCCATGATGAGCGCACTACCCGCATGTGTGAAGCGAGTATGGGCGCCCCCCTCAATTTGATTCGATTCGCATCTCGTCCAAATCATCTCATTTAGTTCGTGTTTTCCATTTGCCGCATGCATGTTCTTGCGAGCCCAGCGCAGGGTGGAACTTTTGTAGTCGGCATATAGGGGGACACGTTCTTAGAGTGCTATGAGGGTCCATTTTCTTCTGGGCTCGATTAGCCGTGCGCCCAAGGTGCTTTGGGCTTGATGCGAAGAAGAGTTGAGTTGTGTTGAGTGCCCCGCTTGGTGGGAGGCATCCCATCTGGCGGGTTATTCATACGTGTACGGCCAAATTGGTGCAACCCTGCAGGGATAATCTTGTCGAGAAGCCGTGTTTTCCGCGGTTATGGTTAACTTGGTGAAAGTACTGGCTAACAAGTACTCAGGACAACTTAAACCTAATGACTCACAATCTCACCCCATGATTAACAACTTGACTAGTAATAAGATTATTGACACAATAACTTGATTCATCTTTAATCCAACTGTGTGAGTTATCCTTGGATTGCTTCTTTGGATAAGGGGCGAGATCCAGGATGGGTTTGTTTGAAGTCATCTTTTAGTTGGTTACAATACTCGATCTTATCTCCTTTCTGTTAGCCGGAAGTGATAGAATCTCTGTAGTTGGTTAGCGCAGCCAGTTGCAGCATCTTTTGTATCCCCTTTCTTCCGTTGAACCCAAGGCATCTGTGCTTGGTGTTGACGGGCTACACTTTGGTAAACTGTGAGTCTTGCTTGCCAGTACGTCTATGTACTGACCCCTTTGGGGCTGTGGTTTCCGCAGACTACGCTTACGAGGATCCAGGTGACGGCTACTACGTGGAGTTTGACGAGGCTGCTGACGAGTAGTTAGCGGACCCGGGCAGGATCCGAGACATCGTGGATGGGCTCCGGCTTTATTTCAGTTTCCGGCTTCTTAAGCCTATTTGGATTTGTCTGTACTCAGACCCCCTTTGAATGCTTCCGCTGAGATGTAATGATGATATGTTGGGACATGTGTCCTCTGGATGATTGTATTTGCTATCTCTGCCCTAGTGAGGGCCATTTGCAAACTTATTTCAATCTTTTGTGTCTTAGAGGCATGTTGTGTTATCCTTTTGTTCAAAACCATTGACGTACCATGTGTGTATGGTATGAAGTACGTCAATGGTAGTGTCCTGATTTCTACGGGATAGTTTACATCGACGGTGAACAGTAGCGATGGGTTATCACACATAAGTGTTGGCCTACTCGTAAGAGGATGCGGGTGCCGGTAAGCCCCGTAATCCCATCAGAATACTGTTCAGTTCGTACGGTGAGTATCCTCTAGAAGTCCGGATGCGACAACTGCAACATCTTACATACAGTAAAACAACACAGATTATAGAAATCAAGTAGCCATTATGTGGACATACCGGTTGTCCCATGAGATTTCCAACCATACATTTAGTTTTATGCAGTGGTAATGTTCTCACTTATAACTGCACATGATACAGTAATAGTAACATACTTGCTGAAGGAGCATTAAATTGTTAAAATAACATGGAAAAAAAAAATTTAAAGCACAGTCATCTCAAAAATAAATTATTAAATTGCAACACAAAATAGAAAATGATTAATACATTTATTTTTGCAATTAGAAGTATGCTAGAACTCGACGATTCAGTCCAACCTCAAATATGCATTACTTCAGCCATGAATCTTGTCAATACCAGTGTATCAACCTTATTAATCTGTGATTGCAAGAACACACTGCATGGTTGGCATTTTACCAAGAACCCACCCCATCAGTTAATCCGAAGAACATATTCAGATGCATCTGCTTGTCATTATTAGTTGTGTTGAAATGCAATTTCACCATCTGCGAGTTGTCAATTAGCTCCGCGTTGCTCTCGGACCAGGTGAAGGGCGGGACAATGTCCATATCAGTTTATGCCAGCACGCCAAATAGGCTTGGGTCAAAATTTCAAAAGATCTAGGAGGGAGACGTTTAGTGGGCTGGGTGATGGATCAGGGTGTCATCAATGGCAATAAGAATTTTCTTATTGTTACAAAATATCTTTGTCACTCTTCTCCTTGATCATCCCAAAGACACCATTAGAAGCATTCAGATAGAGGATGCAACAACCATCAATCATTGGGGTCCTAGTTAATTTAATTAGGAAAAAAACGAATCAGTGAGATAGAAAGAAGGAATCAGAGTAGCATATATACACCTTCTCAGCTCCCCTAACACCAGTCATGATGTTGCGGTCGAGCGCCTGACGAGATAGCACAGGTTCTCTCATATGAGCCACTCTGCAGTTCTGCAGCAACACAGACAGATAAAATTCAAAAGATATCTTCATTGGCGCGACAGGTCTCCACGAGAATAAACAAGAGAGCTGGGAGGTGAGGCAGCTGATGAGTATCTTAACATAGCCTTCTTGCGTGAGAAGTGTGGGGAGTAGGGACGCCATATTTAATCTTGGTGAAGCTTTCTTCCTAGTACACCACGCGGTTGTAGAGGAACTGTTGCGTCAAAGGCGATAAACCAAAGCGTCATGAATCATTCATAGAAACCTTCAAAAATGGACTTGTTGTACACACTCGATCAATGAAATTTGCACCATCGGACGCCTTTGCTCTCAGCACGTCACACGCGGTGAACCTGTTTTTCCACAGAATCATTAGATCATAGATCGGACACATGAGCATGTGCGTGGGGAGAGCAGTGGCGCGATATGCTGCCATGGGAGGGTAAAGAGGATCCATGGGGAGAGGAGCCGAGGAGGCAAAACAGAGAGGATGTTACGGTATCTGGGCGCCATCCACTGCCGGTCTGCCGCCTCCAGCCTAATGGTGCGGCGCAATTAGGTTTCGCGAGCGAATCGAAGGGATCTGGCGGGGCAGGGGTTTTCAACTGTCATCAGAAGCCAACGTTAATAAGGAGGAATCCGAAGTGGTTCCACTACCGACGGCCAGATACCAAAGTAACGGAAGGGAGACTGCATCAGAACTTCCTCGTCACGATTCCTTCGTATCCAAGACGATGTCCCTTCGTTGCCGCTCGGTCCAAGGCTCCAAGCCTCTTTAGGGGAAACACTAGTGGAAACAACCCCTCTCGTCCAGGGGGCGGGGGGCAGCTGTCCCGATTGCAACCAAATCCGGGACAAATGCCCTGCATTGGTCCCGGTTCGTGCGCCCGGGGCAACAGGAATCGCCTGAGCGCATTGGTCCCGGTTCGTGGGGGGCATATCGGTCCCGGCTCTTGCCACGGACCGGGACCAATGCCTAGCCACAGGCCACGTGGCACGCGCATGACCTATTGTCCCGGTTCAATCCACGAACCAGGACCAATGCCCACTTCCCCTATATATATACTGCCCCAGCCCCCCCTCCTTCCATCTTTTTTTTTGCTTGGAGGTGTGAGAGAGTGTGGTGTTAGTGTGTTTTTTTACTATGCACACGAGGTGTTCGACGAAATTCCCGAGACGCACACAAGCTCACTGAAAATGGTATCTTCGACCGAGGTTAACAAATTATCTTTTTCATCTGTAACTGATACATAAAAAATTATTATTTGTCGATGTACTGTGGTCATCTCTGTATTAATATGTTATTGTAATGTATTTTGATAAACTTAATTATATGATGCAGATGGATGCACGGCAGCGATGGATGTACGATGACCGACGCACTTCCGAGTATATGACAGGCCTGAATGCATTTCTTGCTGTAGCTCAGGCGAACAAAGATAATGGCTTCATGTGTTGCCCATGTGTTGATTGTCGGAACGTCAGAGAATATTCTTCCGAAAGAATCCTTCACGGCCATCTACTTCGGAGAGGTTTCATGCCCAGCTATAATTGCTGGACCAAGCATGGAGAAAGAGGGGTTGTGATGGAAGACGATGAAGAAGAAGAAGAAGATCCTTTGTTCCCTGAATACGACGATACTGCAATGAATGGAGAGAATGCAGAAGAAGGAGGTGATCAAGAACAGGCATCAGAAGAGCCCGATGATGATCTTGGCCGAGTTATTGCTGATGCAAGGGAAGACTGTGAAAATAAATTGGAGAGGTTGAAGCTGGACAACATGTTACAGGATCACAAAAAATTGTTGTACCCAAATTGCGAAGATGGTAGCACAAAGCTCGGTACCACACTGGAGTTGCTGAAATGGAAGGCACAGAACGGTGTGACTGACAAGGCATTTGAGAGTTTACTTCAACTAATGAAGCTAAAACTTCCAAAGGATAACGAATTGCCTGAGAGTACGTACGAAGCAAAGAAAGCTCTCTGCCCTCTAGGATTAGATGTGCAGAAGATACATGCATGCATTAATGACTGCATCCTCTTCCGCGGTGAGAAGTACGAGAATTTGGATGAATGTCCGATATGCACTGCACTGCGGTATAAGATCAGAGCAGATGACCCTGGTGATGTTGACGGCGAGCCCCCCGTAAGAGGGTTCCTGCTAAGGTGATGTGGTATGCTCCTATAATACCACGGCTGAAACGTCTGTTTAGAAACAAAGAGCATGCTAGGTTGTTGCGATGGCACAAAGAAGACCGTAAGAAAGACGGAAAGTTGAGGCACCCGCGATGGATCGCAGTGGAGAAAGATCGAGAGAGACTTTCCAGACTTTGTAGGAGAGGCGAGAAACTTATGGTTTGGCCTAAGTACAGATGGCTTTAATCCTTTTGGGAGCAGAGCTCCAGTCATAGCACTTGGCCTGTAACTCTATGTATGTACAACCTTCCTCCTTGGTTGTGCATGAAGCGCAAGTTCATTATGATGCCAGTTCTCATCCAAGGCCCGAGGCAACCTGGCAACGACATTGATGTGTATCTAAGGCCATTAGTGGAAGAACTCTTACAATTGTGGGGCAAACCAGGTGTACGTGTGTGGGATGAGAACGAACAAAAGCCATTTGACCTACGGGCGTTGCTTTTCGTAACCATCAATGATTGGCCTGCTCTTAGTAACATTTCCGGACATACAAACAAGGGATACAATGCATGCACACACTGTTTAGATAATACTGACAGTGTTTTTTTGGATAAATGTAAAAAGGTTGTATACCTGGGGCATCGTAGATTTCTTCCGATCAAGCATCCCGTAAGAAAGAAAGGAGGGAAGCATTTCAGAGGTGAGGCAGATAACCGGAAGAAGCCTGAGCTGCGTAGTGGTAATGATATATTCGATATGGTCAAGGACCTAGAAGTAATCTTTGGTAAGGCTGCTGGCAGCCAACCAGTTCCGTACGGTCCTGATAAGCGCGCACCCATGTGGAAGAAGAAATCTATATTTTGGGAGCTACCCTATTGGAAAGTTTTAGAGGTCCGGTCTTCGATCGACGTGATGCACGTGACAAAGAATCTTTGTGTCAATATGCTATGCTTCCTGGGCGTGTATGGGAAGTCCAAAGATACGCCAGAAGCACGGGAGGACCAGCAACGTATGAAAGACCCAAGCAACAAGCACACAGATAGGCGTCATTACTTAAGCAGCTACGCTCTTACTAAAGCAGAGAAGGAAATATTCTTTGAAGTCCTTTACAGTATCAAGGTTCCGTCTGGCTTCTCGTCGAATATAAAGGGGATAATAAACATGGCAGAGAAAAAATTCCAAACCTGAAGTCTCATGACTGCCACGTGATTATGACGCAGTTGCTTCCGATTGCATTGAGGGGACTTCTACGGAAAATGTTCGAGTACCCATTGTGAAGCTATGTGCATTCATGAACGCAATATCTCAGAAGGTAATCGATCCAGAAAGTCTGACAAGATTACAGAGGGATGTGGTCCAGTGTCTTGTTAGTTTTGAGTTGGTGTTCCCACCATCCTTCTTCAACATTATGACTCATCTCCTGGTTCACCTATGTGAAGAGATTCATATTCTTGGTCCGGTATTTCTACACAATATGTTCCCCTTTGAGAGGTTCATGGGAGTCTTGAAGAAATATGTTCATAACGTGCTAGGCCAGAAGGAAGCATCTCGAAGGGCTATGGAACAGAGGAGGTCATTGGGTTCTGTGTTGACTTTATTCCTGACCTTAAGACAATTGGTGTTCCTGAATCGCGGCATGAGGGGAGACTGAGGGGAAAAGGAACGTTGGGAAAGAAAACAATGATACCTAGGGACGGGCATTCTTTGACCAAAGCACACTACACAGTTCTACAAAATTCTATGTTCATGGCTACGTATCTCGAGGAACACAAGAATATTGTACGGTCTGCAAACCCGGGGAAGGATGACTCATGGATTAAACGCGAACACATGGAGACTTTCGGAAGTTGGTTGCAAACACGTCTTATAAATGACACCACTGTTGAAGATCAGCTATACATGTTGGCAGGGTCACCATCTTCGACTATTGGGAGTTTTCAAGGGTACGAGATAAATGGGAATACATTTTACACGAGCTCCCAGATAAGAAGAGCACCAACCAAAACAGTGGTGTCCGCTTTGATACAACAAACGAGAATGGAAAAAATGACACATACTATGGTTACATAGAGGAGATATGGGAACTTGACTATGGACCTTCTTTTAAGGTCCCTTTGTTCAAGTGCAAATGGGTCAACCTGAATGGAGAAGGGGTAAAGGTAGACCCGCTTTATGGAATGACAACAGTGGATCTCAACAATATTGGTTACAATGACGAACCATTCGTCCTAGCCAATGATGTGGCTCAGGTCTTCTATGTGAAGGACATGTCTTCCAGACCGAAGAAAAGAAAAAATAAGGAAACAAATTCATCATACGATGAGCCGAAGCGTCACATAGTTCTCTCAGGGAAAAGAAACATCGTGGGAATTGAGGACACGACAGACATGTCAGAAGATTATAATAAGTTTGTTGAAATTCCACCCTTCACAGTGAAAGCTGACCCCCACCATCCCGTTAAATAATGAAGATGCTCCATGGTTACGGCCGAAGCGATCATAAGCAAGGGACACGAAGAAAATTCAGAAGACTAGATAGGGATGTTGTTGGTGATGTGTAATAATAAACGTGGAATACATGATCATAGTTCTTATAACGCAGTATGAACGAGATTTTCTTAGCCAAAATGATATTTATACATATTCTGTGATTATGAATGGAGTAGGTGCAAGTTTGACCAATAATTTGTATTGATCGGTCAAAAGCTGGCAAGCATTGAGTGCTTGACAACTATGACCAGCCTGACTTCATTATTATTCCAACCAGCAGCACCCACCCACTTTTCTGTTTCTCTCTCCTCCGTCTGTTGGTGATGTATAATAATAAGCGTGGAATACATGATCATATAGTTCTGTTTGATCAGTATTTTGTATTGATCGGTAAAAAGCTGACAACTATGACCCATATCCGAGTATGAGATAACTGTAGGCAGATATTGCAGGAACACTTCGAAGTGATAGTACAGATACAATCCTGACAGATATTGCAGGATTATAACTACTTTGGAGATGTAGTATGTGTTGACACACGGTATAGAACAAGTGATTATATGGCAGGCCTCTATTGTTATTCATTGGAGTTAACCAGCATAAACAGCCGAAAACTGTTTTGACTGACTGCTTTACATCGATAGGGGATGCAGTTTCTTCTGCTTGGCCAGGGACTGTCCACCGCTCGGATATATATCAAAATGCAACGAAAGTATTAAGGGATATATTGCACTGTTTGGAAACTTTCGCTCATGATTTTAGTAGGTCTTGCGAAGTACAATCTGAAGGATAACGAGTGGCTAAGTAGATTGTATGAGGATAGAGAAAAATGGGTTTTGCCTTATGGGTGTCATATATTCTGCGCAAATATTGCAGTCACACTTCGAAGTGATAGCAGAGATACCATCCTGACAGATATCCTTAAAACAGAAATAGAGCTTCGGTACTTCTTTAACAGATATGATAAATTTTTGGAGGAGAAACGTCTAACTGAACAACGAAGATCCCAAATGTTAAAGGCGGAGGGGAGCACGACGGAGACGGCGGACGAGCAGAGGAGAGGAAAGCGCGACAGCAACGGCGCGGTCTCCCCCGCCCGACGCCCGTCTCTGCTTTAAGTCTGATGCTCCCGCTGAGTCTTGCCGCGTACACGGAAGTTACTATGTTTTCAAGCGGGGGTCGGGATAAAGGAGACGAAGATCTCAAATTCACCGTGTCAATAAGGTACAACTCGCTTTGTCGAACTTTATATAAATCACCCGGGATGCCTTGTATGCTCTGGACTAACTCGGAAGATCACGAGAGAAAACAAAAATTGTAACATTTTTATATTCAAATTATGTACAAATGGTAAAATAATTAATAGTTTCAGTAGTTAGAAAAATTATTTAGTTAAACGAAAAATGGATTTAAATTAGTTATGCAAATTCTAGTGTTTTTCATGTTGAAATTTTTGTCAAATTCGAAAGTATATAGAAGTTGTTAATGTGCAAACTTAATAATTTTTAAACTTTGGCGCTAAAAAATTTTGGGCGCGCAGGGTGCCACCCCCAAAATTCGAAATATGTTTTTGGTCCCGGCCCGTGGTACCAACCGGGACCAAAGGGGCTCTAGTCCCGGTTGGTGGCACGGGCGGGACCAGAGGCCCAGGTGTATAAAAATCGCGGCCTCTCTCCACGCCGAACAAACACCCCAGGACAGTGGACATGGCTTGGCGAAGCCCTGCCCCGGCGGCGGGAACGAGTAGACAGATCCCGCCGGCGGACCGCCGGCGGGGATGGGCTAGGGACACGGTAGACTAGGGCACACAACTTATATTAAAAAGGCCAGTGGCCTTGCTTACATAGATAGGGGGCGGCGCGGCCACAGGCGGCCGGCCGTACTTGCATAAAGGGGGCGGCGGCGCGGCCACAGGCGGCCGGCCGTTTTCTTGGGGGGTAGCTTAGTCTAGGGGGCGCACCGGCGCCGATCTACTCGTCCTCCTCGTCGGAGGAGATTTCTTGGTAGGGGGTGGCTGCCACAGGTGGGCAGGCGGCTGGGCCGGGGGTGGAGCCATCGGGGGCATCGGAGGCGCGTACGGCGGTGGCGGGGGCAGCGGCGGCGGTGGGGGCAGCTCCTCCTGCTGCGGCGCCCAAGCGCCGCCGGTCCAGACCCAGGACATGCCGTACTCCAGGCCTGGGGGGAGCGGCTGCGGCGGCGGCTGGTCCTCGGACGCCTCCCAGTCGGCGTACATCTGCTGCCACCAGGGGGTAGGCTCGGTAGGGGGCGGCGGCGGCGGCATGGCGGCAGCGTCGGCGGCGGCGGCGGCCACGACCCGCTCCCACCGCTTGATCTCGTCTTCCCGGAGGGAGCGGCGGGAGGCCTCGCAGGCCTCCTCCATGGCGGCCCGGAGCTCGGGGTCCTCCTCCCCAGAGAAGTCCTCCGGGATGTCCTCGAGGAGCCACAGCTCCCTCTCCCGGCCGGGCGGTGGCGCGGGGTAGTCCGCCACGTCCGCCTCGTGGGGGGCGGGGATGAAGGAGCGCCAGTGCTGCTCGTGCTCCTGCTCGAGCCAGGCGGCCCAGTAGGGGGAGCTGCGCGCGTACGCGCGCTCCCTGCGGACGGGGGCCGGCAGGAGCTCGCGCCGGCGGACGATTTCCTCGAGCAGTGCCTCGCCGGTCGGGACCGGAGGCACAGGGATCCGCTGGGGGTTCAGGTGCCAGCCGTCCGGGAGGTGGACGTCAGCATAGAACACCGGCGTGGCGTTGTTCCAGTGCCACTCGGCCTCATCCCCCCGGACGTACCGGCGGAACCTCTTGCCCTTGGGCGCGGCGAGGGGCGGCGGGCGTGCAGCCGGATGTGGCGCGGGGACGCGCGGCGTCCCGCCGAGGCGGACACCTCCAGGGCCGTAGCCGAAGGCCTCCGCCGGCGGGGGTGGGACGCGGCCGGCGCCACTCGAGGAGCCTTCGTGGTCGTTCCTGGGGCGCTTGCCGGAGCCGGAGCCGCTGCCGAACCAGCGGGACATGGTGGCTATGGTTGCTCTGCCTTGGGCGCGGCCGGGGTGGATGGGTTGTACGGGCGGCGGGGGCCCTTTAAAAAGGACCCGGGGGGGCTGGCATGCCAACCGGCGGCCTGAACGTGGCGGCGGTTGCAGGCGCCCATGAATGCGGGCGGGAGCCGAGGCGTGGCGCGTGGGGAAGTGGGGGCGCGGGAAGCCGAGGCGGGGCGGGAAGACGAGGCAACAGTGGCCCTTTGACCGTCCTGTGGTCTTAATTTAAGGGACCAGGCGAGCCAGCCACCAGGCCGCTGGCCAGTGGCCCTTCGAACCGTTGACTGACCATAATAAAAGACGTGGGCCAGTGGGCCCTTTGAACCGTTGACTGACCATAATAAAAGACGCGGGCCAGTGGGCCCTTTTTTTACAAAAAAATGTGGCCAGTGGGCTTAATAAAAAACGTGGGCCTGGACGTGGTTGGGGAAGGGGAGACCGGCTCGGGATTGGGAGACAGGAGCCCAAAAGACGTGGGCCTGGACGCGAAAATTGACGATTATATATATTTTTTCCAAAAAAGTATCCATCCCGGTCCCTTGAACGAACCGGGACGAACTCCCTGGCCCAGGTTCGCCACGTGGCCTAGCCTTACCATCCCGGGTCCTGGCACAACCGGGACCAATGGGGGAGGGCCATTTGTCCCGGCCAGCCCATCCCGGTTGCACAACCGGGACAACTGGCCCTTACGACCCGGGACAAAAGTCCCTGTTTCCACTAGTGAAAGCATGGAACGGTGCAAACCCATTTACATCAGACCTGTGCGATTAGGGAAAGGTCGAAATCACTGCGGAAATCGTATAGCTACGGACTGATTCTTACGGATGTGGCTTACGGAAACAGGTGGTGATCGTGGGTTGGATGATATTCCCTAACCTGCCGTGAATTGAGGGCTGCAGCTCATCGTGAGCTCTCCACGTGAGTCCGTACACTCAGTTCTGTAGAAATATCCCGTAGATGTAGCATTACTGTTTAGAAAAAGGCCTCCCGTTCGGAAAGTCACCCGCGTTCGCTGTCGTGACGACACTTGTCGCATTTTCCATTCTCGTGCACTCTCCTCGCGACAAGTGTCAGCTTCTCCTTCCTCGTGGCCCCCCACACGTGTTTGCATGCGCGCCAGGTGTCAAACACGAGAGAGTTTTGGTGAGATTTTGCCCTTCCACGCATTTATTTCGAGATCCGTTTTTTAGAAATAAAATATCTCGAGAACCGTATTTCAAAATTACGAACCGTTTTCATATTTAAGATCCTCGCGTCGAGATTTTCAAAACTAGATCCCATGTTGATAGATTTTGTGAAACTTTTTTTGTACACTCAGAATCAACACGGATTTACGCCCAGTTACACACAGATGTACGTCCAGTTACACTGACCGAAGTACGTCCCCAAGTGCAGTGGTGACATACACCCACGTGCACCACGGGTGTACGCCCAGACTTTTGTACACCTAGGTGTAGGCGGATGTACACCCATCAGCTTGTACACCCACGCGCTTTGTACACCCAGACGGGCGTGCACCCAGTGAAGGGCCGGCGTATACCCAGGCGGATGTACGCCCATGCGGGTGTGTACACCTAGTCGGATGTACACCAAGGTACACCGTGCGTATACTTTTCAGAACAGTTTTTGTATACTTTCAGTAGAATTTTTTTATACTTTCACATGTAACATGTATACTTTCAGAACAACTTTTTGTATACTTTTCAGTAACAATTTTTTATACTTTCACATACAACATGTATACTTATAGTAACCACTTTTTTATATTTTTTAGATACAACACGTGTGTACTTTTTAGATGAAACGCCATAGGCGTTTTGTTCGTGGCGAATCCGAGCGGTAGTACGAGGCAACACCGAGCCGTAGCACGCACTGCGACCAATGCACACTTCGACCAATGCGCACAATAACCTATGTACCCCCTTCAAGATTTTTATAAATGGTTATCGAGGCGAATCCGTGCCGTAAAAAAATAGCGAGGCGAAGTCGAGCATGCTGCTACATGGTGTACACACACGCGCGTGCTACCGAAAGTATAAAGTATAAATAACAGGGTGTACAAAGTCCGATTTTTTTTTCTCGAAACCTATCAACATGGGATCTAGTTTTGTAGATCTCAACGCGAGGATTCTAAATATGAAAACGGTTTATAATTTCGAAATACGGTTCTGGAGATATTTTGTTTTGAAAAAACGGATCTAAAAAGAAATGCGATGCCGACCTTTCCCTCACTTTCCCACCCGAACGGTGGATGCCACGCATTTCTTTTTAGATCCGTTTTTTCAAAACAAAATATCTCCAGAACCATGTGAATTTATGAGTGTTAGGCTTGTGTGGAAACTGAACCATGTGAATTTATTATTTCGATTGCACTAACGTTGCTAATGAAGATTGTGAGAAGTTTGGTGTGAAGGAAGTTTTCAAGGGTCAAGAGAAGAGGATGATATGACGTGATCAAGAAGAGTGAAGATCCTAAGCTTGGTGATGCCCCGGTGGTACATCCCAGCAAATTTCAAGAAGACTCAAGCGTCTAAACTTGGGGATGCCCAAGGCACCCACTTCTTAATCGGCAAATTATCAGGTCACTTCTAGTGAAACTATATTTTTATTCGGTCACATCTTATGTGCTTTACTTGGAGCGTCTTTTATTTTTTATTTAAGTTTGTTTTTATTTTTGCAATAAGCTTGGTTGGACCCCAGCATTAGTTTATAGTAGACTGACACACTCCGCTTTTTTATGGGAATACTTTGTATTCTTAATCTTTGTCTGGCTGCTGCATTTATTTAGCTCATGTTTTGCATGCATCTCTGATCTAAGAGTTATTAGTTTTAGTAGTGTTATGTGAGTGCTATCATGTTTGCTTGTTGTATCATGTAGAGTATTTTTGTTAAAACATATCTTCTATGGTGCTTGTTGGGAAAAGAAACTGCTACTTGAATTAGAATTTTTAATGGTGCAAGTAGAAACTTGTATAGACTATGGCTAGAACTTTTTCATATCATGCTAGATGTTATTTTAGTTTAGAGTCTTGTGGTTATTGAGTAGCATGATTAGCCTCAAATAGCTGAGAGTGTTTAATGTGCCATTGAAAGATTCATGAATTGTTCTTGTCATATTGAAGCATAAATTTATGGTATTCTCTCTTGAATGTTTTATTTGGTTGACTTGGCGCATGCTCACACCATATTTATAACTATGAACCAGTCACTAATAGGCTCTATGATCATTTAGTTTTTGAACTTGTGATACCGCTTATGGTTTGATTAATGATGTTTATGTCGCTATGCATGATTATGGCTCTTATGCTCTCTTGATTTGTTGCTCCCAGTCTTTTGCTAGCCTCCACCTGTACTGAGTATGGAATTCTACTCGTGCATCCAAACTCACTAAAACCAAAAAATTTCACATTGTGTACACCATACCTACCTACATGTGGTATTTAACTGCCATTCCAAGTAAATTGCTCATGTGTTACCTTTAAAACCTTCAAAATTACTTCTGCTTTATGTTCCCGTTTTTGCTCATGAGGACGTAAATAGAGAATATTTATCTCACTTGTTGATTGGATTTCACACCCTGGACTAGTGGCTTCATCCGCTTATCCAAATGATAGAAGAGCTGGCAGTGGGGTGCCCAGCCCCAAATTAATGCAAACAAAATTCTCTTCACTATTTTTGCCCCTGATTTATTAGTCAAAGCATAATTGTGTAAACAAAAGAGAAAGAGGGATGACCTTCTACATCAGTTGCGTCGTTCACCATGGGAGCCGCTCTTGTGAATCCAATTGGCTTGTGACGTACTGTATTTTATGTTCACCATTCGTTGACATTAGCATACATCTTCCAAAATATAGACACTCCTCCACGGTATGTGATTGTTGGCAGGCACCCGAGGATTCGGTTAGCCATGGTTTGTGAAAGATGGATGGGAGGAGTGTCAAACTTTTAATACCTCTGTTTAATAAAATAAAAGCTCTAGCACATGAGTGATCCCTGCTTCCCTCTGCGAAGGGCCTTTCTCTTACTTTTATGTTGAGTCTCCATCTTCTAACTTTATGCATATTTGAGAGAGCATTTTTGCCATTCTGATTTTTATGTGTATTTGTCCCAGAAACATTATTAATTGATTCATGATGTGTTATTGCTTGTTTCCAAATTATTTGTTCTAGTCTTCCTCATGAACTTTGAAGGTGTCCTAGCATTTATGTTTTGCCTCACTCTTAAGGAGTAGCGAAATACCACTTTGCCATGGTTTCTCTATACTTGAAACAAACGTATATCTTTTTTTTCATTGTTATTAATGATGTTTTATTTGAGATAATTATCATGATACAAAGTGATTGCTATGCTTTATTATTAAAGTTCTATTTATCATGTTTGTGTTAAAGTTCTATGATCTCAGCTTACATATGATTTTACATTATTATGATCAAGATTATGTGGTAGCATGCAACCCCAGAAATTATTTTGTTTATCGTTTACCTACTCGTGGACGAGTAGGAACTAAGCTTGGGGATGCTTGATACATCTCCAACGTATCTATAATTCTGATGTACCATGATGATATTATGCCAATTGCAACATGTTTTCTCCCTTCTTTATGTCATTTTTATCGATTTTCCGGACTAACCTATTGACAAGATGCCACAGAGCCAGTTCCATGTTTTCTGATGTTTTTAGTTACAGAAAAGTTGTTCTGGAAATATTCTCGGAATTGGAAAATTTGAAGCCCGGAAGTCTTAGAATTCCTGAAGGTTCCATGGAGTCCCGAAGAGACCCGGAGTGGGGCCTCAGGGGGCCCACACCATAGGGTGGCGCCCCCTTGGCCGCGCCGGGGGGTGGTGTGGGGCCCCAGGGCTCCACCGCCTTTTCGCTTTCGCCTATTTATTCCCCTCCGAAGGAAAACCCTAGGCACCTGATAAAAAATCCCCGAAAAGTTCCGCAGCCGCCGTCCTCGTCAACCCTAGACCAGGGGGGGTCTGAAGCTGTCTCCCGGCACCCTGCCGGAGAGGAGATCATCACCGGAGGCCTCTTCATCACCATGCCTGCCTCCGGAGTGATGCGTGAGTAGTTCATCCTTGGACTACGGGTCCATAGTAGTAGCTAGATGGTTGTCTTATCCTCCTATGCCTCTATGTTTAGATCTCGTGAGCTGCCTAACATGATCGAGATTGTTCTTATGTAATTCTATGTGTTGTGTTTGCTGGGATCCGATGAATATTGAACTTATGCCAATTTCATTATAGTCTCTATTGCATATGTTATTTGTGATCTTGCATGCTTTCCGTTGCTAGTGGTTGCTCTGGCCAAGTAGTTGCTAGTGACTCCAAGAAGGAATATTTATGCTCGATAGCTGGCTTCATGCCTCCTTTTCACCTGTGCTCGAGTGACAGAAACGTGACGGGGGGATGTGCTGTTGCCACTAGGGAGAAAACAGCGGTGTGAGTCCATGCGTGCACAATCATTGCTCACATTACACACATTGATTAATGCGATTATCTGTTGTTTGCAACTTAATACATAAGGGGGTTCGGATGATAACCTGAGGGTGAATTATTAGTCATAGATGCAGTTGGATTACGGTATATGTATATTGTTGTAATGCCCGGACTAAATATCATAGTAGTCATCATGTCATGAATGTGCACTACGGTGCGACCTCTATTTGTCAATTGTCTAGCTGTAATTTGTTTACCCAGCATGCTATCTTTCGTGGAGAGATGATACGTCATAAACGTATCCCTAATTTCTTATGCTCCATGATGATATTATGCCAATTGTTACATGTTTTCTCCCTTCTTTATGTCATTTTTATCAATTTTCCGGACTAACCGATTGACAAGATGCCATAGAGCCAGCTCCCTATTTTCTGCTATTTTTAGTTTCAGAAAAGTTGTTGTGGAAATATTCTCGGAATTGGAAAGTTCGAAGCCTGGAAGTTCTATTTTCCCCGGAAGCATCCAGAAGACCGAAGAGGAGTCGAAGAGGGGCAACAGGGGGGCCACACCATAGGGTGGCGTGGCCCCCCTTAGCCGCGCCAGCTATGGGTGTGGGCCCCCTTGGCCTCCACCGCCTTTGCCCTTTCGCCTATTTAAGCCCCTCGGATGGAAAACCCTAAGCACCTGATCAAAATCCCCAAAAAAGTTCCGCAGCCGCCGTCACCGTCAACCCTAGATCAGAAGGGTTCTGAAGTTGTTTCCGGCACCCTGCCGGAGAGGAGATCATCACCGGAGGCTTCTACATCACCATGCCTGTCTCCGGAGTGATGCGTGAGTAGTTCATCCTTGGACTATGGGTTCGTAGCTGTAGCTAGATGGTTGTCTTCTCCTGTTATGCCTCCATGTTTAGATCTCGTGAGCTGCCTATCATGATCAAGATTGATCTTATGTAATTCTATATGCTAAAATTGACCTTATGCCAAGTTGATTATAGTCTTTATTGCATATGTTATTTGTGATCTTGCATGCTTTCCGTTGCTAGTGGTTATTCTGGCCAAGTAGTTTCTAGTGACTCCAAGAGGGAGTATTTATGCTTGATAGTGGGTTCATGCCTCCTTGTTGCCTTGCTCGAGTGACAAAAACGTGAAGGGGGAGGATGTGGTGTTGCCATTAGGGAGAAAACAACGGTGAGAGTGCCCGCGTGCATAATCATTTCTTACATTACACACTTTGTTTAATGCAATTATCTGTTGCTTGCAACTTAATACCTAAGGGGGTTCAGATGATAATCTGAGGGTGGATTATTAGTCATAGATGCAGATGGATGTCGGTCTATGTATCTTGTTGTAATGCCCGCACTAAATATCATAGTAATCTTCATGTCATATTGTGCACTACGGTGCAACCTCTGTTTGTCAATTGCCCAACTGTAATTTGTTCACCCAGCATGCTATCTTTTATGGAGAGACACCACTAGTGAAACTATGAACCCCGGTCCATTTTCTTACACTGTTAAACAAACCACAACAATTTCCTGCTTTCTTTACTTACTGCAAGCATACACTGTTTTCCATAGTATACGTCTAATCTTTGTTTTCAGCAAGACCGGTGAGATTGACAACCTCACTGTACCGTTGAGGCAAAGTATTTTTGTTGTGTTGTGTGCAGATTCCACGTTGTTGCTGCCACCGGTGAAGCGCCAGCACCACCGTCAGTGGCATCAACCTTCCGAAGGTCCTCTTTCTCCTACTGGATTGATAACCTTGGTTCCTAACTAAGGGGAAATACCTACCTTTGTGCTCATCACACCCTCCTCTTGGGGTCTCCCAACAAACGTGTGTATCACAATAATCAAGGACATTTTTTGGCGCCATTGCCGGGGAGAAGGAAGTCTTCTGGCAAGGGGAGTCTCTCACTCTCAACCTCTTTATTTTGTTTATTGTCTTGTTTTTATTTTTGTTTTGTTTTGCTTCTCTTTATTGAAAACACAAAAAAAATTAGTTTACTTCATAGTTGTTGTTTATTTTCTTGCTTTTATTCTGCTAAAATGAGTATTCCTGAAGTAGAGGTTCGTTATTTTAGGCAACAAGGGGGAGAAAGTTTAAAATATGCTTGGTATAGAATAAATGATGCTCATAAGAGGTGCACAAAACAATATTCTACCTTGATACTCCTGAGAAATTTTTATGTTGGTATTTCCTGCCGGTATAGGCATGTGTTAGATACTCTTGCGGGTGGAAATTTTCTAGGAACTCCTGCTTTGGAAGCCTGCAATTTGATTGAAAGTTTACTAGGAGCACCCCCCCCCATTACAACTGTTAAAACTCAGATCACTTTGGAGGATGTTATTGATAAACTAAACTCTTTGGAAATGAACTTATCAATCTTCCTTGGTAATGCTAGCAAAGTTAATGGATTGCTAGTTATTATTGATAAAAGAATCACTGCTCTAGAAGCTAGCAACACTCATGATAATCAAAGTTTTAGGATTGGTAAACTAGAGGATGCCATGGGAACGTTAAGATCAACCTTTTCATCTCTTAAATTCAAAAAGGAGAAATCCTTTGTGGGAAAGGAGCAAAGATTTATGTATGCTCCTAAGATGGCTAAACCCAAATCTCAATATGTGTTGAAAATTGCTAAAACAATTAATGAGACCAAGAGTGACCTTCATGTTGAATCTTCAAAAACATATAAAGTTCCTATTGCTGCAAATAATGGTTTAGAGGAAGGTATAGATGATTCTTCTTCACTTGAAAATACTTGAGTTGATCTTTTAGGCCTAGCTGAAAGGCGTTAAAGAAAAGCGCTACCGGGAGACAACCTGTTTTATTTCTCTGTTTTCATTCAGTTTTCCTTTGTTTTTTGTGTGGTTTGCACCTGTGTGTTGTCTATTTCCTTAGCAACCCCTCCGTATCTTTTGTTTTGAGTTTTTGTTGAGCCAAGTAAAGCCTCTAGTGGAAAGTTGAGACTATATTTCGGATTTCTGCGCAGGAAACAGATTTCTGCTGTCCACTGTTAATTCCGTTAAAAATCACAGAAAATTCATAATGACCTGAGCTTTTTGTGCTTAATCCTAAGTTATATACGAAACTTTTCTTAGAAGACCAATCTTTGATTTGAGGAACATAATATTTTTTAACAAATCGATCTTTACCTATTGTTCTGTTTTGACAGATTTCTGCCATTTATCGCATTTGCATCTTAATCTCTTTCTTTTGGTGTTCTTTTGAGAAAAAGAGTTTTGAAAGAAGTTGTGACAGTAGCTAATGTGTTTATTAGTGTTAGACTTGTGTTGAAACTGAACCATGTGAATTTATTATTTCAATTGCACTAATGTTGCTAATGAAGATTGTGAGAATTTTGATGTGAATGAAGTTTTCAATGTCAAGAGAAGAGGATGGTATGATGTGATCAAGAAGAGTGAAAATCCTAAGCTTGGGATGCCCCGGTGGTACATCCAAGCAAATTCCAAGAAGACTCAAGCGTCTAAGCTTGGGGATTCCCAAGGCATCCCCTTCTTCATCAACAAATTATCAAGTCACTTCTAGTGAAACTATATTTTTATTCGTTCGCATCTTATGTGCTTTGCTTGGAGCGTCTTTTATTATTGTTTCCAGTTTATTTTTTATTTTGCTTTCAGTTTATTTTTAATTTTTCTTTCAGTTTGTTTTTACTTTCATAATAAGCTTGGTTGGACCCTAGCATTCTTTTATTGGAGAGTGACACGCTCCGCTTTTTCATGAGAATACGTTGTATTCTTAATCTCTATCTAGCTGTTGCATGTATTCAGCTCATGTTTTGCATGCATCTCTTATTAGAGCTGTTAGTTTTAGTAGTGTTATGTGAGTAACCTCATGTTTGCTTGCTGTATCATAAAGAGTATTTTTGTTAAAGCATGTTTTGTATGGTGCTTTTTGGGAGAAAGAAAACTGCTGCTTGAAGTAGAATTTATAACAGTACTAGTAAAAGCTTGTATAGACTGTGGCTAGGACTTTTTCATGCCATGCTAAATGTTATTTTAGTTTTAAAGCCTTGTGGTTATTGAGTAGCATGATCAACCACAAATATCTGAGAGTGTTTAATATGTATTGAAAGATTCATGAGTTGTTCTTGTCATAGTAAAGCATCAATATATGGTATTCTCTTCCAAATGTTTTATTTGGTTGATTTGGCGCATGCTCACACCATGTTTATGACTACAAACCAGTCACGAATAGCCTCCATGACCACTTAGTTTTTGAACTTGTGATACTTCTTATGTTTTAATTAATGTTGCTTATGCCGCTATGCTTGATTATGGCTCTTATGCTCTCTCTATTTCTCGCTCCCAGTCTTTTGCTAGCCTCCACCTGTACTGAGTATCAGCTCTACTCATGCATCCAAACTCCCTTAAACCAAAGTTTTTCCCATTGTGTACACCATACCTACCTAAATGTGGTATTTAACTGCCATTCCAAGTAAATTGCTCATGTGTTACCTTTTAAACCTTCAAAATTACTCCTGCTTTATGTTCCTGTTTTTGCTCATGAGGACGTAAATAGAGAATATTTATCTCACTTGTTGATTGGATTTCACACCCTCGATTAGTTGCTTCATCCGCTTATCCAAATCATAGAAGAGCTGGCAGTGGGGTGCCCAGCCTCAAATTAATGCAAACAAATTCTCTTCACTATTTTTGCCCCTGATTTATTAGTCAAAGCATAATTGTGTAAACAAAAGAGAAAGAGGAATGACCTTCTACACCAGTTGCGTCCTTCACCATGGGATCCGCTCTTGTGAATCCAATTGGCTTGTGACGTACTGTATTTTATGTTCACCATTCGTTGACATTAGCATACATCTCCCAAAATATAGACACTCCTCCACGGTATGTGATTGTTGGCAGGCACCCGAGGATTCAGTTAGCCATGGTTTGTGAAAGATGGATGGGAGGAGTGTCAAACATTTAATACCTCTGTTTAATAAAATAAAAGATCTAGCACATGAGTGATCCCTGCTTCCCTCTGCGAAGGGTCTTTCTTTTAATTTTATGTTGAGTGTCGATCTTCAAACTTTATGCACAGTTAAGAGAGCATTTTTGCCATTCTGAGTTCTATGTGCATTTGTCCCATAAGCATCAATAATTACTTCATGATGTGATATCATTTGTTCTTAAATTATTTGTTCTAGTCTTCCTGATGAACTTTGAAGGTGTCCTGGCATTTATGTTTTGCCCCACTCTTAATGACTATCAAAATATCACTTTGCCATGCTTTCTCTATACCTGACACAAACGTTTATCTTTCTTTGCATTATTATTCATGATCCTTTATTCGAGTTACTCTTCGTGATGCAAAGTAATTGCTATCCTTTATTATTAAAATTTTATTTATCATGCCTGTGTTTAAAGTTTTATGATCTCAGCATGCATATGATTTTACATTAGATTGATCAAGTTTATGTTAGTAGCAGGTCACCTCAAAAATTATTGTTTTATCGTTTACCTACTCGAGGACGAGTAGGAACTAAGCTTGGGGATGCTTGATACGTCATAAACCTATCCCTAATTATTGATGCTCCATGATGATATTATGCCAATTGCTACATGTTTTCTCCTTCTTTATGTCACTTTTATCGATTTTCTGGACTAACTATTGACAAGATGCCACAGAGTTAGTTCCTTGTTTTCTGCTGTTTTTAGTTTCAGAAAAGTCGTTCTGGAAATATTCTCGAAATTGGAAAGTTCGAAGCCCGGAAGTCCTATTTTCCCCGGAAGCATCTAGAATACCGAAGAGGAATCGAAGAGGGGAAACAGGGGGCACACCATAGGGTAGCGCCCCCCCCCCTTGGCCGCGCCAGCTATGGGTGAGGGGCCCCCTGGCCTCCACCTCCTTTGCCCTTTCGCCTATCTAAGCCCCCCCAGATGGAAAACCCTAAGCACCTGATCAAAATCCCCGAAAAAGTTCCGCAGCCGCCGTCACCGTCAACCCTAGATCAGGAGTGTTCTGAAGCTGTTTCTGGCACCCTGCCGGAGAGAAGATCATCACCGGAGGCTTCTACATCACCATGCCTGCCGCCGGAGTGATGCGTGAGTAGTTCATCCTTGGACTACGGGTTCGTAGTTGTAGCTAGATGATTGTTTTTTCCTCTTATGCCTCCATGTTTAGATCTCGTGTGCTGCCTATCATGCTCGAGATTGATCTTATGTAATTCTATATGTTGTGTTTGCTGGGATGTGATGAATATTGACCTTATGCCTAGTTGATTATAGTCTTTATTTCATATGTTATTTGTGATCTTGCATGCTTTCCGTTGCTAGTGGTTACTCTGGCCAAGTAGTTGCTAGTGACTCCAAGAGGGAGTATTTATGCTTGATAGTGGGTTCATGCCTCCTCGTTGCCTTGCTCGAGTGACAGAAACATGAAGGGGGAGGATGTGATGTGTCAATTAGGGAGAAAACAGTGGTGAGACTGCCCGCGTGCATAATCGTTGCTAAAATTACACACTTTGTTTAATGCAATTATCTGTTGCTTGCAACTTAATACCTAAGGGGGTTCGGATGATAACCCGAGGGTGAATTATTAGTCATAGATGCAGATAAATGTCGGTCTATGTATCTTGTTGTAATGCCCGCACTAAATGTCATAGTAATCTTCATGTCATATTGTGCACTACGGTGCAACCTCTATTTGTCAATTGCCCAGCTGTAATTTGTTCACCCAGCATGCTATCTTTTATGGAGAGACACCACTAGTGAAACTATGAACCCCAGTCCATTTTCTTACACTTTTAAACAAACCACAACAATTCTCTACTTTCTTTACTTACTGCAAGCATACACTGTTTTCCACACTATACATCTAATCTTTGTTTTCAGCAAGACCGGTGAGATTGACAACCTCACTGTACCGTTGGGGCAAAGTATTTTGGTTGTGTTGTGTGCAGGTTCCACGTTGTTGCTGAGACCGGTGAAGCGCCAGCACCATCGACAGTGGCATCAACCTTCCGAAGGTCCTCTTTCTCCTACTGGATTGATAACCTTGGTTCCTAACTAAGGGGAAATACCTACCGTTGTGCTCATCACACCCTCCTCTTTTGGTCTCCCAACAAACGTGTGTATCACGAGCATCAAGAGACACCACTAGTGAACCTATGAACCCTGGTCCATTTTCCTACACTATTAAACAAACCACTACAATTTCCTGCTTTCTTTACTTCCGGCAAGAATACACCATTTTCCACACTATACGTCTAATATTTGTTTTCAGCAAGACCGGTGAGATTGACAACCTCACTGTACCGTTGGGACAAAGTATTTTGGTTGTGTTGTGTGCAGGTTTCGTGTTGTTGCTGACACCGGTGAGGCGCCATCACCACCGTCAGTCGCATCAACCTTCCGAAGATCCTCTTTCTCCTACTGGATTGATAACCTTGGTTCTTAACTGATGGAAATTCTTACCGCTGCACTCATCACACCCTCCTCTTGGGGTTTCCAACACACCATCCATGGCAACAAGAATTTCTGGTGCCGTTGCGGGGGAGTTAATCATCATCAAGAAGTCTTCCCGTCAAGGCACCATCAACGTTTGCAGCAAACAATATCACGATCAAATGAGCAAATAAATAAAGCTATGCTCCCTGGCAACGGCGCCCGAAAATAGTCTTGATGACCCACAAGTATAGGGGATCGCAACAGTCTTCGAGGGAAGTAAAACCTAAATTTATTGATTCGACACAAGGGGAGCCAAAGAATATTTATATGCCTTAACAACTAAGATGTCAATTCAGCTGCACCTGAAAGTAGACTTGCTCGCAACAGTTTATCAGTGGTAACAGTTTTATAGCAGCAGTAGAAATAAAATAACATCAATAGCAAAATAGTAATGGCAGTAGCAATCGCGGAAAACAACAGTATGGGAAGTACCGTAGGCATAGAGGGAATGGATGGACGGGCGTTGCATGGATAACATAGGTCATGTAATAATAGTAACTTGAGCATTGCAGATAATAATAATAAAGCATCAAACATGTAGGAAAACCATAGACATGTGTTCCAATATTGTTGGGGGGATGATAACCCGGTAGGCCCATACCTGGACGAGACCTGGCCAGAGGGAAGTCATGCGAGACCCGGCCCAAGGTGGAGGAGTTTCTAGAAGGCCTAAAGGGGAGCATGGATCTTGTAATCCGTGCCCTAGGGGCCACGGTGAGGAAACCTAGGGTTATGTATGGGTTCAGGGAAGGATTCCGGGTGTGCCTTGTATAGGAAGCCAGAGAGCTGGGTAACATATAAACCGGCTCCTGGGACAGAGAGAGACAAAGTTCCTCCACATATTCGAGTATTCCAGTAGCACGAGAGTTGGTAATCGTAACCCTAGATCGGAATCTTGGCGACATTGCAGCCAGAGCTTCCAGATCTCCAGTTGATATGATTTCCCTTGAGCTAAACCCTCTCCCAAACACCAGAGTCGATCTGCCCCAACCTAAGTTACCCCCGATAACGTCTGTCGTGAATATCCCGCGACAGTTGGCGCCCACCGTGGGGCCTACTTCCAAAGGTGTTTACGTCATGGGAGAAGCTCGGGAAAGCATGAAGAACCTCGTCATCAGCGAGATCATCACCAACGAGGAAGGAGAGAAGATCGTGGACGACTTTGGCTGGGGGCCAGAGTCGGATCATCTGGAGGCCGGATCTGTCGTCACAATTGGCCGAGTCAACGTCTTCGTCGGTATGGTACGTGCATCTAGTTTTGTTTCTGACCATAATGAATATGATTTTGTGTCAGGGGAAGATACATGTGTTCAATCGGACGGAGAAGAGTTGGTCGGGATAGTAGAGCCGGAGAAGGAGCCCACCACGAAGAGGGAACAGCCGGAGGAACCGGTATGGACCCCGCGTGGCCGGGTTATGGGAGAAGATGATACCGAGTCTATCTTGCACTTGCTTGAAGATCGGTACAAAGAAGATAGCTGGGAAGAGGAAGAGTACGAATCGTCGCCAGGCATCGCGCGCCGAGTCGCGGTCTACACAGCCCCTGCAATCAATCTTAATCAGGGCGATGTGTCGGTGGCCGCGGCTAGAGCAGCGCGAGTGCTGGCCCAACAGCAAACACCGGCTAATGGAAACCCGGTTATAGCCCGGGTCGATGGAGAGCCGGCCTCTGTCACTAGCGGAACAGGGGAAAGTGAGCGAAATAGAAATATGTTCGGGTTCATGGCAAACAGAGCAACGGGACCAGGAACTTCACATCCACAAAACCCGGCTCTGGTCAGCAACAATTTGATCTTGGATCCCATCGTATTGGCAACGGTGATAACCCCAGAAAATGCAGCGGCGCGTGCCCGAGATCTAGATGTAGCCCGCCGGGTATTGGAACAACAGAGAAGGGAAGTAGAAGCTGAGAGGCAAGGGATGGCTGAGCACCAGCGTGAGTTGGAAGAATTGGAGAATCGAATTCAGGCTCAAACAACAAGGATATACAATCAGAGGCATCAGACGAGGTTACCGGCGGCAGGTGGAAATCTACAGCCGGCCACGCTGTTTATTACACCCGAAGATCAGCCAATTCCGCCTGTGAATCAGGGAACCAGGTTTCAAGGAGCGACGCTCGGGGGACAGCCGGCCAACGTACCAGCCGGGTTACCCGCCGGGACCCTTGGGGGCAATACGGCGCCACCACCGTCACGATTTCACACCCCTCTGGGTCACTTCAATAACCCCATGGATAACGTGTACGCCGCAATCCTAGCGCTCGACCCTATTCCACTGGGAGAGTCGCCTCGAGAAATCGAAACTCGGCAGGCCATAGAGATGCTACGCACCGCAGTGGCTCAGCAGGCAAATTACCCGAACCATAGAAGTGGTTTGCATGGGACGCCATATGTTAGCCGGCAACCTGGAAACACGAGGAACATTCAGTCAAGCTCGGCACGACGGAGGGCAGAGCAGCAGCAAATGCCGCCTCCTCCTCACAGGCCAGCAGCCCCCGCGGTTTTGGCGGCCCAGGCAATAGTCGACAGTTCCCGTGCGAGGCGCATGGCCGGGTCAGCAGTGCGAGGAGTAGTAGGTGGCGCACCCCCTGCTGCGCCAGCCGAGTCTCATGTATCACGCGCGAGGCCGGTATTGACCAACCTGGCCGGGCCTAAATGTCTGTCGGACGCCATCAGAGCAGAACCATACCCGGATAAGTTCAAGGAACCGGGTAAAGTTGTAAACTATGAGCCAACCATGGATCCTGAGACCTGGCTGAGCAGTTATGAGATGGCAATGTCTATTCACAATGCATCAGAAAAACTCCAAGCCAAGTTCATGTATCTTATGATGTCTGAAGGAGCAGCAAAACTATGGTTCAACAATTTGCCTGAGAAGTCCATCAATTCATGGAGTGAGTTGAAGACGGCATTCGTCAAGCATTTTCATGGAACATGCAGGAAACTATATACAATCGATGACTTGGATCGATGCATCCAAAGGAAAGGAGAGTCGGCTTGCAGCTGGGTGCGCCGAGTAATGGAGATACTCCACTCGTCCACTGATATTCAGCCAAAGGACGCAATACAAGCTATGTCAAAAACATGCAGATACACACCCTTGGTGCAAAAGTTGATGCGCATGAAATCCAGTAGGCACGTTTCAGAAATCACTATGGGGGAGTTGATGGATGCGTGCAACAAACACGCTTCCACTGATATGACTGAAGAGGACGTAGAGGAAAAGAAAGGGAAGAACAACATGAGCAGTAATGGGAAACCTGGAAACAGCACTACGCCGGGTAATAATGGAGGCAGTAATGGAAATAACCAGCATAAGCGTCCGTACGAGGCAAACTCCGAGTTAGTCGCCAATACCGAGGCCGGGTTCCCTAGGACCAGGGTAGATGGAAACTTCAATGGAGGAAATTTCAATGGAGGCAATTATCAAGGACCACCATGGTCGGCTAACCACATAGAAGCCTTCAGGATGGCTTGTCCGCGTCATAGTAGGAATGGCAAGCCGTGTCGTGGGATAATCACGACAGACGTTACCGGGGGTAACTGATCTTGGGGCAAGACGACACAGGTGTTTGGGAGAGGGTTTAGCTCAGAGGAAAACATGGTGCGATTCAATCTGGTAGCCGGCAATCAAAGTCGCCGAGTCTCCGATCTCGATATAACAACTCAACTCTAGGATTACACTAGATGCTCGATACCAAGCGCTATAACTAGGGTTCTTAGATCTCTGTCTAAAACTAGACCTGGGGGTCGGTTTATAAAGCACCCGTACCCCCTGGCTTATTCCCCAAGGCGCATCCTGGATCCTACCCGGACACGACGCACAAACCCTAGCTTTCCTTTACAGTAACCCACAATCCGGATTGCTGGGCCTACAAACTTGGGCCTTCCACAAGCTTCCTTATCCTTAGCCGGATCCTGCGCACCGTCCTTTGGGCCGGGTTACTCCTTGGAGTTTGGCCCACCGGGTTATCGTCCCCCCGTCAGTAGTCCCCAGAATAGCCTGGGCTTCAAGGATCTTCCTTGAAGCGCTCGCTATTCCCTGCAAAGATATCAAACACATAGGCACGTGGTGGCCGGGTTAAGATGCTTTAACAAGTGGCTAGGCCAAACTCCATGGTGGCCATATTGTAACCCGGGCTTTCCCCAAACCCTTTGGTTTAATTTTCCAGGTTCAAACCCTAATAACAATGCCAAAATTCCATACTCGACAACCGATCCTGACATCACGGAATGGATCTCCTTCTTTCCCTTGTCCAGATGCTTTGCCCAATACTTGACGCATATCTTGCAGAATCCACGTGGATAACCGTCACCCCACGATTTCCGGCTTCTGGCCGTTAAGATAGGCTCACCCCTACTTTATAAATCACTTAGGGGATAACCCTAAACTCATCACTGCGCCTCAGTTTCCATTTTCCTTCCTTGCTCCTTTCACCCTCGCGGCACCACCGCAAGAAACTCGCACTTGTCATCGTAGCAAGACCGCCGCCGGCCGCGCCCGCTCTCGAGCCATCCCGCGCCGCCGTCAAGCATCGCCGTCACGCCTTTGCTCCTCTCGCCAAGAATCGCGGAGGGGCATCCGAGCCACACCGCTTGCCGCTGCCGCGCTAGACTCCAACCTCTCCAGTAAGCCTCTCGCAGCCGTTTAATTTAGCCCCATAATTTTTCAATTCATTCAAGATCGGATCTAGATCAACCCGTGAATCATTTTTCCGATTTCATCAAATTAGATCGATCCGATGCTCGCCAACTCCTTTAACCGTCTGCTAGATAGTTACAACTCATCCTCCTACCCTCACTAATCACCAAATCTCCTGAAAAACCGCTCGCAAACTTTCCCATCTAGATCCACTTCTCCTTGATTTCCGCTCATTGCGTTAACACCCGGAAAACCTTCCTTTTCCAGCTATCTTGCTTGCAGTAGACACATGGGCAACCACCCATCTTCCCCAAATGCTTTTCCATACGTAAGTGACCAATAATTTTCATGATTGTATTTAACACCCGGATACCTTGCAATCTCCACCTAATAGCGTGACACCGGATAATTCTTAGCTCTATACTTTCTTGATACCTTATACTCGGATAATCCAACACTTCCGAGTCTTATTTCCTGAGCCTCTTTTTCTTACGTTTTCGCAGGTTGATCCCATGGCTCCCAAACGACAAGGAAAACAGCCGACTCAAGCGAGGACTACCCAAACCATTTCCGCCAACTGGGGGCGTTCCACAGCTACAAAAGCCAAACTGGACGAGCTAGCCGAATTAGGGATCCTTCCTTCTCAGAAGGACATTCACTGGAGGGTGCCGGGCAACGAGACCCGGCCCACACCTGCTGATAACGAGGTAATCTGCTTCGTAGAGCACGTGACCCGGGGTTCCGTCCTCCGGGTCACCCTTTCTTCCGGGAGGTCTTAAGCCATTATGGCCTCCGGGTATTCGACATAGGGCCTAACTCCATGTTGAATATTACCCACTTCATCGTTCTATCCGAGTCGTACTTGTGCTTGCCGCCTAGTTTGACTCTCTTCATCGAACTATTCCAATGTAAGCCGTGCCGTGAAAGTGGTGACGGTGCACTTCTTACTTGTGGCGGGGTATCCATCCAACGCCGCAAGAATTCACCAATGCCAACTCTCAATTTGAACTCCCACGTCAAACATTGGCAGCTGTCTTTCTTTACTGCCACGATACCTCCCCAGATGGCGAAAAGAAACTGCCGAGTTACTCGGAAAACCTCCCGAACCTTCCGAGTCTTTCAATTTGCACCAGACTCAGACAGGGAGGCAATCCTTCCCTCATTAGCCAAGATAGCCATCCTCTCAGCCCAAGGCCTCCTCGGGCTAAATTTAGTAAAAACATGGGTGGACTTTCGGATCCAACCCAACTCCATCCGCACCAAACTGATGTGCGAGTATTCGGGGCATACCACGGATGCACTCCGATACTCCACCAAGAGCTTCGCGACCGGCGATACTAACAAGACCATCAAAGGCTTCCTGACAGAGAAGCTGGAAGTGATAAAGGGTATCACCGGGTTACCCCCGTTTACTCGGGAAAACCCGGCTCCAGCGGTAATACCCGGTATTCATAGCTTATTTCCACATTATAGCTTGATATAGCTTCTAAACCTTAATCTCATTCTTTTTCTTAGGCTGATGACCCTTTCTGGAGGGTTGAACCTTCTCCCCCTTCCAGAGACCCGAAAGAAGAGGACGAGCCGGCTGATGATAGTGAAGGTATTTGCACAGCATTTTGTATATCTTTACTTGCATCACTTCCTCCCGTTCACCTTTTCCAACGAACACACACCCGATTCACAGGAATGGAGGACGAAGGTGAGGCCAATGAGGATGACCCGGCAACCGAGTCTGACCAAGAGGCAACAGTGGGTGCCAAGAGGAAGACCAGGGGGCAGTGTCCAAGGTTCCTTTTTCCTCATTATCCTCTGAACCTTACTCCTTTGACGCCATGCGACAACTTAACCATCAATTATCAAATTCGTCGTGCTTGAAGGATTCCTTCCCAGCCAAACGCAGAGTAACTCGGAGCTCCCCGGGTGAAGATCCCCTTAACCCGGGCATCTCTACTCCCTCGGTCCCTCGTGGCGGCGCTCCTCCGCCTCGTCCTTCCGACTCTCCTCGACGCCACCCTTCTCCTAACCATCCACGTGCCGGGCAATTCCGGGTCCCGTTGGTGGTCCCCGTGGCGACCCTCATCTGCTTCCAGCGGCGAGCTCCCGCCTGATTACACCGTGAATGCCGGGTAAATTTGTGCTACATGATTTCCTTTTACGCCTAACAAATTTCCACTCAAGCCACCGTCATCACTAATAACCGCCTTTTCTCATCTTTCTTTTAGCGCTCAAGCCGTCGTCAGTGACCCGAAAACATAGAAGCAGATAACCATCAGGCGGAGAAACCGACTGACAATGCAGACGCCGCGACTGGCGGTGACACGGCGAATAACCAGGGACAAGGCCCTCTGAACAATCCACCCCCGAGCTGCCGGATCTCCTTCCTCATCGGAACCAGTAGACGAGGAGATCGAAGTTCTAGACACAAGGATGAGTTCTCCCAACCCGGCCACCCAAACTGCCCGGGTCTCAACTCCAAGGGCGGGAGAGCCCCCCCACCAAGCGACCAAGCTGCCGGCTCTTCCGGTACTCGATCCGAGGAACTGACATTTGCCCAGATGCTGGAAACTCTTCGCACTTTAAGGGCTAATGAAGAAAACATCTTGGGAGCTTTGATAGCCAAACACGAGGTAAATCCGACTAATGTTGCTTATGCCTTTGTCCAGTCCCCAAGTTCCGAGTGAATTGATTCATAATTTACTTGGGACTTTATTATACAAGCGACTGATAATTTGCTTCTCTGTCCAACTGATCCTTGTTTGCATGCATGCAGGCTTTCGTAACTCAATCTGAGGAGAAACTGGCGGACGCCACCAAGCTCATCGAAAAGGAGGTAGCTTTACGTGAAGCAGCCGAAGCCGAAGCCAGGAGAAATAGGTTGATAATGAGGAAATATAGGAAACGGGCTCACCGAGCAGAAGATGACCTAACAAGCCTTTCCGTCCAAATATCGGACACATATCGTGCTTTACTTGGTACGTTTCCTCCTCCGGGTTTATCTTTTTGATAGATAGCGGCGGTTTCCCGACTTACGTCTCCATTTCTTCAGGCCCGGACGAAACCATGCCGGAAGAGGATGACATGGCCAGGCTGAAAACCATGAAGAGCGTTATCCGGCAGCTATGTGCCGGAACCAAATGGATCCTTGAGGAGTTGCGGTGGCCGGGTAGAGGACATGTTGATCTGAAGAGGATGCTAGATGCCTTCTCCACTATTCCCGAGTGGATTTGGCACTGGAAGCGCTCGTCTTGCCGGGTTGGAGTGACCCGGGGGCTTGCACTTGCCAAGGCTTATCTCCCCAAGCTCGAGCTAGTGAAGCTTATGGGCGGCTTCCCCGAGTTCAAGCTTGACGGATCCAAGTTCTCGGTGAAGGATTTTCAGGCCGTCCAGAAGGAGGTCCGCTACCCGGCCAGCGTAATTGCTGATGAACTGGATGTTAATATACTTGTTCCAGCATACGATGCTGCCGGTGAAGCAATTAAGTCAGATCTTCCTGAGCCGTATGATATGCTGGCTCGGTGGAAGGAGGAAGCTGCTGCGATAAGGGCGGAGGCTGCCAAGAAGCAAGCTGAAGCCGGCTCTGCCCCTGCTACCTCAACGCCAGTCGTTCCACCTCCTGCAGGGGCTGGTACCGCTGATCCGGGTGCTGCTGCTACCACCAATGATGGCAAGGGCAAGGCCAAGATGAACGCCGAGTGATATATGATTTCTGATGCCTCTTCTTATGCACCGGTCGGTCAACATACTTTTTTTTTAAAACAGTTATATTTTGGGTGGTGCGCCTGTGCACCTTTGATATCTTTTCACCAGGATTTTGTAATGCACGCTAAGGTCTTGATATACTCGATGCCTGTTCCGGCCTTTTTAAGTTTATCCATTATTGAGCTCATCTGTTCTCGATATCTGGCTTTCTTTATTGTTCCTTTTGTGAAAACTCAATTTCCGGGTCTCATGGGTATTGACAAGCGGATTTTGCTTCTAAGTCCCCAAGTCCCCAAGACTCGGATAATTGTGTTTTTGGAATTATACAAGTAAGCCATTTTTTCTCTTTTCAAGATTTCAAGCCATCCGGACCCGGATCGCCGAGTCTAGGACACTTGATCTTGAAAGGGGAACGAACTGCCTACTGCTAATTTCACAAAGATCCCTGAGTTGTTTCACATAGGTTTTGAAGTTACGCTTAATAGTCGTTGAGTTTCCAGCTGTTCAGCCTTGTACTCTGCATAACTTGTGGTTTAGATGACCCTTTTGACTATCTTGTACTGTAAGCCGGCTTTCGCGTGGATACCATGTTGTTACATCCATACGAAGACGTAGCCAGCCAAGCCCCGTCGGGCTTCATGACTGACTGCAATCGTAAGCGAACAAATCATGCCACTTTAATGCGAGTCACATCGAGCTTAAGTAAGAATAGCCAAGGAATTTGGACTTCTTTGTCCGGTTATAAGATTGTAGCCGTACTCGTTTGCAAGTAATCGGCCCTTATAACTCATAGGCATCATGGCCGGGTCTTTGAGTTTGTAACTGTGCTATTCAAGCGACCAGCCCCCAAGACCTAGATATACGCATCATACTGAGAGTACATAACCTGATAATAATCATCTCTTTTCTTGATAACCACCTCTTTACTTGATATGAAAAATCTAGGTCAGCAAGCCGCCTCGTTAAAAACCCGTCCAGTCCCCAAAGGTACCCTGGATAGGAAAAGAGTACGTCTAAAAACCTGCTACCTATTACATCGTGCAATTCCACTTGCTAATATAATCTTTTTTAAGTATAATATGGACGTAGCTGAGCCACGTTCCATGGTCTATCTCTTTCTTGCATAGATGAAGTGGTATGTGCGGTGTCGTTAACTGTAGCCGACTCTTCCCTTGCATCTATCAAGTAATATGATCCATTATGCAGATTCCGGCTTATGATAAACGGTCCTTCCCATGATGGTGATAATTTGTGCTTTCCTTCATTTGACTGTACCAGGCGCAGAACCAAGTCTCCTTCCTGGAATACCCGGGTTTTCACGCGCCGGCTATGATACCTCCGTAGATCTTGCTGATATATGGCTGATCTTTCCAGGGCTTGTTCTCTTTGCTCTTCTAACATATCTACGGCGTCCTGCCGGGTTTTTTCGTTCTCCACTTCGACGTAAGCTGATACTCGCGGTGAGTCGTGAATAATGTCACTCGGTAACACTGCCTCCGCACCATAGACCATGAAGAAGGGCGTCATCTGAGTGGATCTGTTAGGTGTAGTGTTGATACCCCAAACCGCAGAAGGAAGTTCTTCGACCCATGCACCAGCAGCCCTGACACAGGGAACTCGCAATCGTGGTTTTAACCCGCGAAGCAATTCTTGGTTTGCTCTCTCCACTTTTCCATTGGCCTGCGGATGAGCCACCGATGCAACATCAAGCCGGATTCCATTGTTGCCACAGAACTTCTCCATCTCACCAAGGGACATGTTGGTTCCATTGTCGGTAATTATGCTGTGGGGATACCCGAACCGGTAGATAATCCTTTTCAGGAACTTGACTGCTGTAGCTGCTTCGCAATTAGTAACTGGCATAACCTCAACCCACTTGGTAAACTTATCAATAGCCACCAAAAGGATTGTCTTCTTGCATGGTGACATATGAAAGGGGCCAACCATGTCCATACCCCAGACAGCGAACGGCCAAGTTAACGGGATGGTCCGTAACTCCATGGCCGGCACATGGGTTTGGCGAGCGTACCTTTGACATCCGTCACACCTTGCTACCAATCGTTCCGCATCCGCTAGAGCCGTGAGCCAGAAAAATCCGTGTCGATAAGCTTTAGCCACAAGAGACCTTGTGGATGCATGATGTCCACAGTCGCCTTCATGGATTTCCTTGAGAATCTGTCGGCCTTCTTCTGGCGCTACGCAGCGCAAAAAGACTCCTGCTGCGCTTCTCTTGTATAATTCTCCATTGATGATAGAATATCCCTTTGCTCGCCTCAAAATTTGCCTTGCTAACACCTCCTGTTGTGGTAACTCGCCCCGCGACAGGTAGGCCAAAAACAGTTCTGTCCATTCGGGAACAGTACGTACTGCAGCCACAAGTCCTGAATCCGGGTCTTGGTTTGCCAATTCCTCCTCTGACTTGGTTTTAACCGATGGTCGCCATAATTCATCCAGGAAAACGTTAGGTGGAACCGGCTCTCTGCGCGAGCCGAGTCTAGCGAGCGCGTCGGCTGCCTCGTTCTTTCTTCTGTCTATATGCTCCACCTCATACCCGGAAAAACATCCTGCAACCCTATCAACTTCCCTGCGGTATGCTGCCATAGTTGCGTCCTTTCTATCCCAAGTTCCTGACACCTGCTGTACCACAAGATCCGAATCTCCGAAACACCGTATCCTTTTGATGTTCATCTCCTTAGCTGCCCTTAGGCCGTGCAATAGGGCCTCATACTCGGCCACGTTGTTGGAACAGTCAAAGTGGATTTGTAGTACGTAACTTAGTTTATCTCCTTTGGGTGACGTTAGCACCACCCCAGCTCCTGATCCCTCGTATTGCTTAGATCCATCGAAGTGCATGGTCCATGACTCGGAATTTGGAACCGTTGTAGTCATGCCTGTATGTGTCCAGTCGTTAACGAAATCAATTAAAGCTTGAGATTTGATTGCTGACCTGGGTTCGTAGTTGATGTGATAATCCCCCATCTCTATCGCCCATTTGGCTATTCTTCCCGTCGCGTCCGAGTTTCTGATGATATCCGACATTGGTATTGAACTAACCACTGTTATGGGGTGTTCTTGGAAGTACGGCTTCAATTTCCGGCTAGCCATAAAGACCCCAAACACCAGCTTTTGCCAATGTGGATAGCGCTGCTTTGCTTCTGATAATACCTCGCTGACATAATAAACCAGCCTCTGAACCGGGTAACCTTTCCCGTCCTCTTTACGCTCCACAACAACTACTGCGCTGACGGCTCGGGGGCCAGCTGCCACGTACAGCAACATAGGCTCTTTAGGACCCGGCGCCGCTAGTACTGGTGGTTCGGATAACTGCTTCTTTAGTGCCTCGAATGCCTCATCCGCCTCTTGATCCCACACGAATTTGTCTGATTTCCGCAAGAGCCGGTACAAGGGTATTGCCTTTTCTCCGAGTCTGGATATGAATCGGCTCAAGGCTGCTACGCAGCCCGTGAGCTTTTGAACATGCTTCAAATTTTCTGGTTTTTTCAGACCTTGGATGGCCTTGATTTTATCCGGGTTTGCTTCGATCCCTCTTTCGGAAACTATAAAGCCGAGTAATTTCCCGGCTGGAACTCCGAACACGCACTTTGTCGGGTTGAGCTTCATCTGGTACCTCCTCAAGTTTGTGAACGTCTCCTTTAGATCATCGATAAACGTCTCCGCCTTCCTGGTCTTGATGACCACATCATCCACATAGGCGTGGACGTTGCGTCCGATTTGGTCTTCGAAGCACTTTTGAATACATCGTTGGTAAGTTGCACCGGCGTTCTTCAATCCAAACGTCATGGTTTTATAACAGAAGGCCCCAAAAGGGGTTATGAATGATGTTTTCTCCCAATCCTCCCTCTTGAGCTTGATCTGATGATACCCGGAATATGCGTCCAGGAAGCATAATAAATCGCTTCCAGCTACTGCATCTATAATCTGATCTATCCTGGGTAGTGCGAACGGATCCTTTGGGCAATGTTTGTTGAGACTCGTAAAATCAATGCACATCCTCCACTCATTGGTCTTTTTCATCACTAGAACCGGATTTGCCAGCCAATCCGGGTGAAATACTTCCATGATGAAGTCGGCTGCCAATAGCCGAGCGATCTCTTCGCCTATAGCCTTCCTTCTTTCCTCATTCATTTTCCTCAAGCCCTGCTTCACGGGCCTGGACTTGGGATCCACATGCAAACTGTGCTCGGCTAGCTCTGTAGGGATACCCGGCATATCGCTAGGTGTCCAGGCGAACACATCTGCATTTGAACGAATAAACTCCACAAGTGCTTCCTCCTGCTCTTTTCCCAAGTTAGACCCTATGGTAAACTGCTTAGTGGAATCGCCTTCAACAAAATCTATCTTCTTGGTGTCTTGTGCTGCCTTGAATTTTGCTCTCTCGTCCTCGGTATTCGGCTTGTTCAAGGCTGTTCTATCATCCGGGTTCACTTGAGACCGGTAATATTCGAGTTCTTCCTTTCTGCATGCTTGCTCAGCCATAACCGAATCTCCTTCGTCACACTCGGCCGCTATATCCCGGTTCCCATGTATGGTGATGGTCCGTTTAGGACCCGGAATCTTTAGCTGCAAATACACGTAGCACGGCCTAGCCATGAATTTGGCGTAAGCCGGTCTTCCAAACAGCGCGTGATAAGGACTGCGCAGTTTGACCACCTCGAACGTGAGCCACTCAACTCGATAATTATCCGTCGATTCTCCAGAAGCAACCTCCAAGGTGATCTTTCCCTCGGGGCTCGCCGAGTGACCCGGTACGATCCCATGAAAGATTGTCGAACTTTTCTGCAACTGGGACTCTTTGAGACTCATCCGTAAGAAGGTCTCCCAATAAAGGATGTTGATGCTACTTCCACCGTCCATCAGGACCCTCTTCAGTTCGTAACCATTAACCTGTGGAGCAACCACCAATGCCAAGACCCCTGGACGCTCTACTTTTTCCGGATGATCTCTTCTACTCCACGTTATCTCTTGTTCTGCCCATCTAAGATATCCCGGCGCGGCCGATGAAACCGAATTTACCGCTTGCTTTGACGTCTCTTTGTTCCTGCTAGAAGTTCCTGTAGTATGCACATGATATTGTCCTTTTAAATTAGTCGTTCGTACCATACCGACGAAGATGTTGATCCGGCCGATCGTCACGACGGATCCGGATTCGAGGTGACCCGACTCTGGCCCCCAGCCGGAATCGTCCACCGTCTTTTTTCCTCTGCGGTCGATGTAGATTTCGCCGACGACGAGATTCTCCATATTCTTCCGAGCTTCTCCCGTGATGTAAACACCTTTGGACGCAGGCCCCACGGTGGGCGCCAACTGTCGTGGGATAATCACGGCAGACGTTACCGGGGGTAACTGATCTTGGGGCAAGACGACACAGGTGTTTGGGAGAGGGTTTAGCTCAGAGGAAAACATGGTGCGATTCAATCTGGTAGCCGGCAATCAAAGTCGCCGAGTCTCCGATCTCGATATAATAACTCAACTCTAGGATTACACTAGATGCTCGATACCAAGCGCTATAACTAGGGTTCTTAGATCTCTGTCTAAAACTAGACCTGGGGGTCGGTTTATAAAGCACCCGTACCCCCTGGCTTATTCCCCAAGGCGCATCCTGGATCCTACCCGGACACGACGCACAAACCCTAGCTTTCCTTTACAGTAACCCACAATCCGGATTGCTGGGCCTACAAACTTGGGCCTTCCACAAGCTTCCTTATCCTTAGCCGGATCCTGCGCACCGTCCTTTGGGCCGGGTTACTCCTTGGAGTTTGGCCCACCGGGTTATCGTCCCCCCGTCAAGCCGGCTAATCACTCGTTGGAGCAACGCGTGGACTTACAGAGATGGAAAAACGAGGAGATACAGAAGGCCATGCGAGGTGCAGGCTGGGGAGGAGGGCCAGGTCTGGGTGGAAACCCGGGCAACGGACCACCCCCCGCCGGCAACGCAGGAGGCGGCAATCCGGGTAATAACCAAGGAGGTGCAGGCGGTTTTCAGGCTAACCCTAAACAGCTAGGGCAATACCACGTCCACACCACCGGAACTTCTAACAAAGAAAGAAAGATACTCAAAAGGGCTGTAAACTCGGTTTCTTCAGGGGTTCCGAGGTATTTGAGATGGTCAGATCAAGAAATAACATGGAGCAGAAGAGATCACCCGGAATCGATAGAACATCCGGGTGTGTTGGCCATGGTGGTGGCCCCCACAGGTCAATGGGTATGAGTTAAAAAAGGTCCTGATGGACGGCGGGAGTAGCATCAATATCTTATACTGGGAGACCTTTTTGCGCATGGGGCTCAAGGAGTCTCAGCTGCAGAAAAGCTCCACAGTTTTTCATGGAATTGTGCCTGGGCACTCGGCTTGCCCAGAGGGAAAAATAACACTAGAGGTTGCTTTTGGTGAATCGAAGGATAACTACAGAGTAGAGTGGCTCACATTTGAGGTGGTGAAATTACGCAGTCCCTATCATGCACTGTTCGGAAGGCCGGCTTATGCTAAATTCATGGCGAGACCGTGTTACGTTTACTTACAGCTGAAAATCCCGGATCCCAAGAAGACCATCACCATATATGGGAATAAGGCCGTGGCGGCCGAGTGTGATGAAGGAGACGCGTCAATGGCAGAACAAGCTTGCAGGAAGAAAGAACTCAGGTATTACCGGTCTCAGGTAGACCCCGAAGATCGAACAGCCCTGAAGAAACCAAACTCGAAAGATGAGAGAGCTAAGTTTAAAGCAGCCCAAGATACAAAGATGGTGGCCTTTGTCGAGGGCGACTCTTCCAAACAGTTTGCTATAGGTTCTAACCTGGGTAATAAGGAGGAAGAGGCACTCATAAAGTTTATTCGCGAGAACCGGGACGTGTTCGCTTGGACGCCGAGTGACATGCCGGGTATCCCGACTGAACTCGCCGAGCACAGCTTGCATGTTGATCCCAAGTCTCGACCAGTGAAGCAAGGCCTGAGAAAAATGAACGAGGAAAGGAGAAAGCCTATAGGGGCAGAAATAGCTCGGCTCCTAGCAACCGGCTTTATCATGGAGGTCTTTCACCCGGACTGGCTGGCAAACCCGGTTTTAGTGCCGAAAAAGAATAATGCGTGGAGAATGTGCATAGATTATACAAGTCTCAACAAGCATTGCCCAAAGGATCCATTTGCCCTCCCAAGGATAGATCAGATCATAGATGCAGTTGCAGGATGTGACTTATTATGTTTCCTGGATGCTTATTCCGGGTATCACCAAATAAAGCTCAAAAAGGAGGATTGGGAGAAAACTTCGTTCATAACCCCTTTTGGTGCTTTTTGCTATAAGACCATGACCTTTGGACTGAAAAATGCCGGCGCAACGTATCAGCGGTGTATTCAGAAGTGCTTTGAGGATCAAATTGGACGCAATGTTCATGCCTATGTTGATGATGTGGTGATTAAAGCAAGGAAAGCTGAAACTTTCATAGATGACTTAAAGGAGACCTTCAAGAACCTGAGGAGATACCAGATGAAGGTTAACCCGACTAAGTGCGTGTTCGGAGTGCCTGCGGGAAAGTTACTCGGTTTCATCGTTTCTGAACGAGGGATTGAAGCTAACCCGGAAAAGATCAAAGCTATCCAGAACCTGAAAATGCCGGAACAGCTGAAACATGTCCAAAAGCTCACGGGGTGCGTGGCAGCCCTGAGCCGGTTTATATCTCGGGAGAAAAAGCGATACCCTTATACCGACTCTTGAAGAAAACAGATAAGTTTGTATGGGACCAAGAGGCAGACGAGGCCTTCGAGGCCCTGAAAAAGCAGCTGTCTGAGGCACCAATTTTAGCAGCGCCGGGTCCTAAAGAGCCCATGTTGTTATATGTTGCAGCCGGGCCCCGGGCAGTCATTGCAGTGGTTGTGGTTGAGCATAAGGAAGATGGAAAGGATTACCCGGACAAAGGCCGGTTTATTACATGAGCGAGGTCTTATCGGAAGCAAAGCAGCGGTACCCACATTGGCAAAAGCTAGTTTTTGGGGGTATTTATGGCCAGCCGGAATTAAAACCATATTTTCAAGAACACCCCATAACAGTAGTAAGTTCCATACCAATGGCGGATATCATCAGAAACTCAGATGCAACAGGAAGAATAGCCAAGTGGGCCATCGAGATGGGGGATTATCACATCAACTACGAGCCCCGGTCTGCAATCAAGTCCCAGGCTCTAGTGGATTTTGTCAATGACTGGACTCACACAAGCATGCCCATAATTATGCCAAGTTCAGAGTATTGGGTGATGCACTTTGATGGCTCCAAGCAGTACGAGGGGTCAGGAGCTGGTGTGGTACTCACGTCGCCAAAAGGAGATAAGCTGAGTTACGTGTTACAAATTCACTTTGACTGCTCCAACAACGTGGCCGAGTATGAGGCCCTGCTACATGGATTACGAGTGGCAAAAGAGATGAATATTAAACGCATACGATGCTATGGAGACTCGGATCTCGTGGTACAGCAGGTTTCAGGTACATGGGACAGAAAAGATGCGACAATGGCGGCTTACTGCAGAGAGGTGGACAGGGTAGCCTCTTCTTTTTCCGGGTATGAAGTGGAGCCCGTTGATCGGCGAAAGAATGAGGCAGCAGATGCGCTCGCGAGACTCGGTTCGCGTCGAGATCCGGTTCCGCCTAATGTTTTCCTGGATGAGTTATGGCGGCCCTCTGTCAAAACCGAATCTGAAGAAGAGTTAGCACATCAAGACCCGGATACAGAGTTTGTGGCCGCGGTACGCGCTATTCCAGAGGGGACTGAGCCGTTCCTGGCGTTCTTATCACGAGGTGAGTTACCATCGCAGGAAGTGCTAGCCCGGCAAATCCTGAGACGGGCCAAGGGTTACTCCATCATTAACGGTGAGCTCTCCAAGAGAAGTGCTACAAGCGTCTTTTTACGTTGTGTAACCCCAGAAGAAGGAAGTCAGATATTGAAGGAGATCCATGAAGGCGATTATGGGCACCATGCCTCCACAAGGTCCCTTGTGGCTAAGGCATATCGACATGGCTTTTTCTGGCTCACGGCGCTAGCAGATGCGGAACGCTTGGTGGCAAGATGTGATGGATGTCAAAGGTACGCTCGTCAAACACATGTGCCGGCTATGGAGCTACGAACAATCCCATTGACTTGGCCTTTTGCGATTTGGGGTATGGACATGGTAGGCCCCTTTCACATGTCTCCTTGCAAAAAGACCCATCTTTTGGTGGCTATTGATAAGTTTACCAAGTGGGTCGAAGTTATGCCAGTTACAAATTGTGAAGCGGCTACAGCTGTCAAGTTCTTGAAGAAAATCATCTATCGGTTTGGGTATCCTCATAGTATAATCACAGACAATGGAATCAACATGTCCTTAGGAGAGATGGAGAAATTTTGTGGAAACAATGGTATCCGGCTTGATGTAGCCTCTGTGGCCCACCCGCAAGCCAATGGGCAGGTGGAAAGAGCAAACCAAGAGTTACTTCGAGGATTGAAACCACGACTACGAGTCCCATGTCTCAGAGCTGCTGGAACGTGGGTTGAGGAGTTATCCTCTGTGGTTTGGGGAATTAACACCACACCTAACAGATCTACTGAAATGACCCTGTTTTTTTATGGTTTATGGTGCCGAAGCAGTTCTTCCGAGTGATATCATCCACGATTCGCCGCGAGTGGCGGCCTACGTGGAAGTTGAAAATGAGAAGACCCGTCAAGACGATGTGGATAAGCTAGAGGAGCACAGAGAGCAAGCATTGGAGAGATCAGCCATATACCAGCAGGATTTAAGGCGATATCACAGTCGCCGGGTCAAAACCCGGGTATTCCAGGAAGGAGACCTGGTGTTGCTCTTAGTACGATCCAAGGAAGGAAAGCACAAACTATCTCCCCCATGGGAGGGCCCGTTCATCATAAGACGGAATTTGCACAATGGATCATATTACTTGATAGATGCAAGGGAAGAGTCGGACACCGTCAATGACACCACCCATACCACTTCATCTATGCAAGAGCGAGAAAGACCATGGAACGTGGCTCAGTTGCGTCCCTACTATACTTAGCATAGATTCGGTTTGCAAGTTGTGTTGCACGATGTAACAGGCGGCAGGTTTCAGACGCACTCTTTTCCTATCCAGGGTACCTAAGGGGATTGGAGGGTTTTTAACGAGGCGGCCTGCTGACCTAACCTTTTCATATCAATAAAGAGATGGTTAAGTCATCATGGTTCTTACTTTTCTTGTATTTTTCTTTCTATTGCATGTTTGTTCTATGTCTAATCATGATTTATATCAGGTAAGTATATTACATTTAATTAGTTGTAATTACCGAGTTATGAGAAATATAGTGTCAGGTTTATATCCTCTTTTTCGTTTCTTTATAAGTTATCTGTAAAACCTAGTATTGCATAGTATATACTTAGGTCTTGGGGGCTGATTGCTTGAATAGCACAGTTGCAAACTCAGACCCGACCGCGATGCCATCAAGATATGAGGGCTTATTGCTTGTAATAAGTACAGTCGCAATCTCATAACCTGGACAATAGAGCCAAACTTTTCTTGGCCTTTCTTGTTTAAGCTTGATGTGACTCGCAATAAAGTGGCATGATTGCTAGCCTATAAATTCAATCAGTCATGATGCCCATGGGGACTTGCCTGACCCTGTTTTCATAGAGCTATAAGCAACATTGAGTATCCACGCGAAAGCCGGCTTACAGCAAAGGGGGTCAAAAGGGTCATCTAAACCACAAGTTATGCGGAGTAAAAAGCAAAAAGCTGGAAACTCACAGTGTATTAAGCATAACTTCAGATAATCTCGTAGTTGGGGAGTCAGCCGGACATGGAGTTTTCTTAAGCCACAAATCCCTAGGCTCCAAAATCCGAGTCTTGGGGACTTGGGGACTTGAGAAAGCAACAAGTTATCTAGCTAATGAACTCAACATTCAAAAATCCGAGTCTTGGGAGCTTGGGGACTTAAGAAGCAAAGTTCACCCAGTCAAAAAATCCTAAGATCCGGAAACCGGGTCTTGGGGACTTGGAAGAAAACTTTGCCTTACCCAAAAAATCCAAGAATCGGTATTTATTGCAAAAAGTGTAGAAAAGCAAAAAATATGCAAACACAAGGTTGAAAAGCGCATACCAAAGGGATGACCAGGAGGGCCATCAAAGCCATAGAAGTTTAAACGTATTACAAACCAAAGGAGTAGTATCAAAATTGCACAAGCGCACTATCAAATAAATAAGTGTAGCAGGCATATTACAAATGCCTATTGGCCGAATGAGTGTTTGTTGGTAAAGATGAGAACATTACTCGGCGTCCATAGCCGAGTCTCCAAGGGTAGTCTTAGCAGCCGGGTCTTCCGTGTTCTCTCCTGCAGTCTTCCCTGCCTCTGCGTCCGGGTCTACCGCGGAATCAGCACGAGCGGGAGGAGGGACAACTGGAGTTGTTGATGTTGGCACAGAGCTAGCCGCGGCTTTCCTCTTGGCAACCTCCTCATGGTACCGAGCCAACATATCAAAGGGGGCAGGTAAATCAGAGCGTACCGGCTTATCGTCAGCGTCATATGGAGGTGTGAGCTTGTTTACGTCCAGTTTCTCGGCAATCAGGCTGGCCGAGTGACGAACCTGAGTATTGATGGATTTGAGGTCCTTTGCTGAGAACCTCGAACCATCAGTGTTAAACTCAGGAAATCCGTTCACCAGCGTTGCCGGCTCAAGTTTCGGGTAGTAGGCTTTGGCCAACGCTAGGCCACGGATCACCCCAACTCGGCATGCCGAGCGCCTCCAAAGATCGATCCAGGCAGGGATTGTTGAGCACGCCTCCAGCATCTGGGATACGCCACCATAAGCGGTCCACTTCACAGCCTCCAGGGTCCACTTGGTCCCCACCGAGAATTGCGGGATCATAGCCTTAAGTGTCTTTAGCTTCTCGATATCATCATCATCCTCAGCCTTTTCACCCGGACCTGCAGAGTGAAAAGAAGAGCAAGGTGGTGAGACCGGGGTTAAAGACCCTACAAAATGAGAAATCCGAGTGATAATCAAGAGATTAGGTGTGATTTACCAAGGATGGAGCTGTAAGTATCGACAATAAAGGTCGAGAGTTTCTTCAAAAGTCCTTCAGTGCTATGGAGTTTTTTCTTGTACTTCTTGCACTCCTTAGAAAGATCTTTGACCTCGACCTCCAGCTCTTCACGAAGTTTGGTCTCAACCTTCAGGAGTTCGTTGGTTTTCGCCAACACCTCGTCCGTCCGGGTCACATAAGCCTGAAAACAGACAAGGAAATGTCAGTCGGCAATAACATAAAGTTGCATGAGAACGGTTATATAACTACAAGAGTACCGAGTAAACTTATGACAGTTCACCCGGAACTTGGGGACTAGGATGTGTATGTACATGGTATTAGTTAAGCTACCTGATGCTCAGCTACCAGAGCCTCAATGATATCCTTTTCAGCTGCTTTCAGGGAGTAGTACTCCCCCAACACCTTTTCAAAGTCAAGGCCGCTGAGAGCCGGCCTGGAAGAGCTAGGGTTTTGGTTACCCGGGGACGGGGTCGCCTCCTGTTTCAGCGGGTCGACTCTGGTTGCCTGGGTGTTGGGAGCAGAAGATGCCCTCTGCGTCCCAAGAAACTCGACGTCCGGGTCAGCAGAGTGATGCGTGGGCGGAGGAGACTCGGTCATGGGAATAGCCGTGTCTTCCGGATCTTGTTCTTTGACAAATGGGGGCTTGGTAGCACTCTCCGGGTCTTCCATAGACGGGTCATCAGCAGGGGTTTCCTCTTGGTCACTAAGTGTAACCTTGGCTCTGAGGAAAGGAAAACAAAACGTTAGTCAACAATAAAGGGAAATGCGGAAGTTCAATGATATTGGCGAACAAGACATGCGAATTACACGGTATTTATGACAAAGTCATTTGGAAGATCGTTGCTAGACCCGGAGGATGCTGATAAAGAATTGGAAAGTGAGACCCGGAGCTGGCCGGCTAACGGATGATTCGGAGATGGGTATTTTCGGGGAATATGGGTAGAATGAGTTGAGGGAGTACCGGCTCGGCGAGCGGGCGACATAGGGATCCCGGGATGCAGGGGATCGTCACCCGGGGAAGTCAGGGTTGCCCGTCGCTTGGCAGGAGTTGGGTCCTTCAGAGATGATGTAGTGGTTAGATACCTGTTAAGTTTGCACATATTGGCGTAGGAGTATGGCTCTGAGGTCATGGAGGAGTACGACACCTTGAAAACAACTTTCCTGGGTTTCCTCTTCTGGCCAACCTCAGCTTCCGACTTTGCCTCGCTCTCCTCCGATTGAGGGTCGTCTTTATCATCCAGCGCTGGTGATGGTGGGGCATTGTCGGAAGGAGAAGAATTTTGGTCTAATAGGCTAACAAAGTATTTATTGAGCAGAGACCCAGAAGTACCTTCATCGCTGTCAGTCGGTTCCTCGTCCTCCTCCGAGTTTTCAGAAGGGGGAGGGGTGACAATTTTCCAGAATGCATCGGTTTCCTGAGTGAGAGACAACAGACAAAAGTTAGTACATGTACGTAAGAAAGATTAGTCGGTATAGAAGGTGATAATCGGTTCTTACTGGAGGAGCCGGGTTAGAGCGCGTAAAGGGTCCGAGTCCGGAGATGCTTTTGATGACATCAACTTTCTCGGCCAAGAAGTTCTTCATGGCCTTACTCACATCCAGAGCCGGATATGATTTCTCCAAGTATCGGAGAGAATCGGTAAGGTGGCCGGAATACTCGCAGATGAGCTTTGGGTGTACACTGTGTGGCTGGATCCGGCAGCTGATCCAGGTCTTGATTAAGTTTAGCCCAATAAGACCCTGGGCTGCTAACACGGCAAGTTTGCGAAGGAGGGGCTGGATTGACTGTCTGTCGGCTTCAGGTGCGAAAGAGCTAAAGATTGTCGGAAAGGGCTAGAGTTTCAACTGAGAAACCCGGCAAAGGCTTCTGGCCGGGTGTGGAGGTGTCTCGGCAGTAGAAATAGGTCTTTTGCCAGTGCTTCACATGACTGTGAAGGCTGAGAGTCGGCATCAGAGAATTTTTGCGTCTCTGAATGGATACCCCCCCCCCCAAACGAGGAGGGGCCCGTCCGTGCTCTCCCGGCAGGGTTTGCATTGAAATAACTCCAAGAACAAAGCAAGGTTTGGGGGAATGCAGAGATAGGCTTCACAAAGGACTATGAAGTGGCAAATATTTAAGATCGAGTTTGGACCAATGTCAAAAAGTCGGAGTTTGTAATGGTCCAAAAGTTCGCGAAAAAAGAGGTGACCCGGGGGGGCGGAAACCCCGGATCACGTGCTCAAGGAAGACAACCACCTCACCTGGACCGGGCGAAGGCCGGGTCTCCTCCCCAGGCGTTCTCTAGTGGATGTCCGACTCTGCGGGCAGAACCCCAGACTCGGCTAGCTCGTCGAGTTTCGCCTTGGTGACAGTTGATTTCGCCCAGTTGGCGGAAATCGACTGACCCGGCTTTTGCTTCGAAGCCGGGTTTTTCCCCTTGGGCTTGGTGCTAGCTTAGGGCGCCATGAAAATAGATCTAGGTACAATTGAGTGCAAGTAAGTATGGATTCAAAGATTCATGAAAATGCATCTAGTGATGTAGCAATGAAAAAGAGATAAGCTAGGTGCGTGCGAGGAACACGCAGCTAAAGGCTATGGAAGATTACCTAGGAGTGATTGATTGCGGATGAATGTGAAATTGAGGTTCGCAAGAATGCATCTAGTTAATAGAGCTATAGCGAAGGGTTATAAACAAAAATCTAAGGTGAACACCCATGTAAGATTGAAAAAAGTGAATACCTAGATCTAAAGGATAATGGAACTCACCGGAGCGGTGGCGGAACGAAGTTTAGCGCGCAGTGGCAGCGGCCCGTTGACGGAGGTGAGCGCGGCGGCAGCGGCCCGCGGACGGCGGCGTGTGTAGCGGCGGCGATTCGTTGACGAAGATGGGTTACCCTGCGAGCTCCAATGGCGCGGATAAAGGCGCGGCCGGAGGCGTGGGTGGAGATGTTGGCGGCGGCCAGCGGCGAGCTTGGCGGCCCGCGTGGGTGAGTCCGGTGGCTAGAGCTCACCTATGCGGTTTTGGGCGCAAGAGTGAGCGGGAGGAAGAAGATGAGGAGAAATGGGCGTTTTGATTTTTAGGGTTCCCCCCCGGGCCTATTTATAGGCACAGGGAAAACCCTAGATCCCCAAACGGTAAAGGTGAGTTGTTTTCGGGAGGATTTGATCCGGCCCGTGAATCTGGGGATAAGAATCTTGGTGGTTATCGCGTGCAATCCAGATCAATTAAGTTGGCTGAGAGAGTCGGATTCGAGACTTTGTTACTCGGACTAGCCGATAGAGAAATGGAGGTCGGGTTATGTTATGTTTTCCTGGAGTGTTAACCCAGGAAACGATACCTTGGCTCGAATGAAAATTAGGGTTATTGTATGGACCGCCCAAAGAGCAGGCCTGGCTATAGTTAAAGCAACCTAACCCGGTATGTTATGGGTATGAATGTTTATTGTTTTGCAGAGAATAGTGTGCGCTTCATGGTTGATCCCAAGATGCCCAAGCTATTCTAGGGACTACTGTTGGGGGGATGATAACCTGGTAGGCCCATACCTGGACGAGACCCGGCCAGAGGGAAGTCATGCGAGACCCGGCCCAAGGTGGAGGAGTTTCTAGAAGGCCTAAAGGGGAGCATGGATCTTGTAATCCGTGCCCTAGGGGCCAAGGTGAGGAAACCTAGGGTTATGTGTGGGTTCCGGGCAGGATTCCGGGTGTGCCTTGTATAGGAAGCCAGAGAGCTGGGTAACATATAAACCGGCTCCTGGCACAGAGAGAGACAGAGTTCCTCCAGATATTCGAGTATTCCAGTAGCACGAGAGTTGGTAATCGTAACCCTAGATCGGAATCTCGGCGACATTGCACCAGAGCTTCCAGATCTCCAGTTGATATGATTTCCCTTGAGCTAAACCCTCTCCCAAACACCAGAGTTGATCTGCACCAACCTAAGTTAGCCCCGGTAACGTCTGCCGTGAATATCCCGCGACAAATATAGTCATATGTTCTCGCAATGAGAAACTTGCACAACATCTTTTGTCCTACCAGCCCGTGGCAGCGAGGCCTCTAGGGAAACTACTGGTAATTAAGATGCTCCTTTTAATAAAGCACCGGAGCAAAGCATTAACACTCTGTGAACACACGTGATCCTCACATCACAACCACCCCCTCTGGTTGTCCCAATTTCTGTCACTCTGGGGCCTTGGGTTCCGGACAATGACATGTGTAAAACAACTTGCAGATATGATCAAGAAACATAATTATACTCATGAAACAATAACATGTTCAGATCTGAAATCATGGCACTCGGGCCCTACTGACAAGAATTAAGCATAACAAGTTGCAACAACGGTAGAAAACACTAACAATGGATACTAGGCACTATGCCCTAACAATCTGGCATTATTACATGATCAATCTCATCCAATCCCTTCCATCCCTCTCAGCCTACATCGGTGTTTACTCACGCATGGACGGGGGAATCATGGATGGTTGATGGAGAAGAGGTGGCGGTGTCGATGGCGATGATCTCCTTCGAATCCCCGTCCCGGCAGGGCGCCACAACAGGAACTTCTGATCACCGAATCAAGGTTCAGGGTGGCGGCGACGCTCTGTTGTGTTTCTGTGGAATATGACAACCCCCCCCTCACATTTTAGGTTTATAGGGCATATGTAGTCGAAAGGGGAGTCCGAGGGGGTCTAGGGGTGGCCCACACCACTAGGCGGCGCGACCAAGGGGGCGCCGGGGTGTGGTGTAGCCCCCTCCTGGATCCTCTCCTGGCCCCCTTCTGGCTCCCGGGGTCTTTTGGTGTTTTAGGACCAATGAGATATTTTCTGGGCATTTTCCCAAAAGTTGATTTTTCTGCACAAAAACGAGACACCAAGGTAATTCTGCTTAAAACATCGTTAGTCCGTGTTAGTGGTATCCAAAACTCACAAGTTTAGAGGAAAACAATAAGAAAAGTGCTCGGAAAAAGAGATACGTTTTGGACGTATGTCTGGGATCTGATGAATGTTGAATGCTATGTCTTATGATTATGAATCTATCATGTTATCTTCATGCATATGTTATTTATGATATTGCATGCTCTCCGTTATTAGTAGATGCTCTGTCCAAGTAGATGCTAGTAACTCCAAGAGGGAGTATTTATGCTCGATAGTGGGTTCATGCCTCCTTTGCATCTGTGTTTGGGTGACAGAAACGTGAAGGATGGAGGATGTGTTGTTGCCATTAGGGAGAAAACAATGGTGTTTACCTAGTTTACATTGTTTACATTACACACTTTGATTACGGTGATAATCTGTTGCTTGCAACTTAATACCCAACGTTTGTTCGGATGATATTCGGAGGGTGGATTACTAGACATAGATGCAGTTGGATGACGGTCTACGTATTTTGTTGTAATGCCCCCATGAATCACATAGTAATCTTTATGTCTTGCATATGCACTACGGTGCAACCTTCATTTCTGTCAATTGCTCAGCTGTAATTTGTTCACCACACATGTTATTTATCTTTTCATGGAGAGACACCACTAGTGAACTGTGGACCCCGGTTCTTCTTACTCATACTGATTAAACACCTACTGCTTTCATACTGCTTCATACTGTTCCTACTGTTTTCCACGCTGTCGAGACATCGTAGTAGTTTTCATAGACGGGGGTGCCATGAGACTACGGTAGAGACGTGGGGTAACAGGATAGCGTAGTAACACAGAACACAGGATTTTACCCAGGTTCGGTACGTCGCGACAGTACGACGTGCCTACTCCTGCACTTCTCACTAATTGGGACTAAAGCCCGTAAACAGGGTTACAATGTGAGGGTTTGGATCTAAGCTACTCGGCGAGGATGAACTTCTCGGCGAGTTGGCGTAGAGCTTCTCTGTTTTCTTGTTGTTATGTTTATCTCCCGTCCGGCTTTATATAATAGCCGGATTAGGGCTTACAGAATAGGAAACCTAGAAAACTACGGTAACTTGTAACTTGGAAAGCAAGGAATCCGTCTTCTTCTCCAAGCCAGATCACATGGGCTGTGATCCGGGTTCTTCTGGAATCCGGCTTCTGCGCGTCTGATTACTGGGCCGCCTAATGGACCTAAGCCCACTACCACTTAGGCCACCCTGGTAATCCGGCACTTGGCCCACCATCTTCTATACCCCTATTTGGTATATATCCGACAGTAGCCCCCAAGAAGGATCAAAACTCTGATTCTCCGCTATTTGCCAAATATTCTTTGTCCGAGAAATATTGATTCAGCAGTCTTGATTCTTCTTATTCTTCATTTGAAAAAGATGGTGGCATGAAACTCGGAATCCTGAAAATCCGTCTTTTCTCTCACGATCCTTCGTGGAGAAGAAACTTTCTACGTCAGCGCACTCAACCATCCTGACGTAAGCGGCGTTTGAGATTTACTCGAAAAAACCCAGAAACGTATCTCTGACAGATTCGCGCGGGAAACGAGGAGATAATCATCATTACTCCGTCGTTTCATTTCACGGATTTTCCGGCGAGCGACACGCGGCAACCATCCAACGGTCAAAATAGCCGTTGGCACGCATCTAAACGGTTTTCCGGCTATAAATAGCCGTCCTCGTCCTCAACGAAAATTTTCCTCACTCCCCACCGCCCACGCCATTGACGCGAACGAGCTCGAGAGCAAAGCACTTGTCCCAGGCGCTCTCAGCATCCAAGCACACCAGAACGCACCACCACAAGATGGCCTCCTCGCCGTCATCGCCGACCCGCGCCGCCATCAACGAGCTTATCAGCGATCTAGATCCGCAGCAGGGATCGCCCAAGCTCACTGGCGACGAGCCGGAGAAGACCACGGCCTTCGCGGCGGGTGACGCAAATCCTTCCGCCGCCGCGGACGTTGCGGGATCAAGCTCCGCAGCCTCCCCGCTGTTTGCTCCAGAAACGGCGGAGGAGAAAATCCAACTCCTTGGCGACGAACTCGCCGCCGCGGAGGCCGCCGCCTCTGCCGCCGCCGGAGCAGACGAAGAAACGGAGTCTGCAGGCAACTGGATTGCCTGCAGCATTCCTCCGGCTCTCCTTCCAAACCTGGAAAAGGAGGGCCTGGTTCTTAAGAAGAAATGGCGGCTTCCAGAAGACGAGACCGAGCCTACGCCAAAAAATGGCAAAAGGGTCCTTCTCTGTTCCCACCTTCTTAGAGGTATGGGACTTCCACCTTCTTCCTTCTTCCTCCAAATCCTTTCTCACTACAACATCCAGCCCCATAACCTTCCTCCCAACTCCATCCTCTACATGGCCGGCTTCCAGGCTTTGTTTGAGGGCTACTTAGGGCTAGAACCTAGGTTAGATTTCTGGACTTACTGCTTCGGGGTTAAGCGGAACTCTTCGGAGGGCGCACTCCCGACTTGCGGGACCATATCTTTCACTCTTCGGAGATTCCGAGAAGATTGGTTCCCCAAGATAAAAACTTCGGAATCCGTCAAATTTTGGACGGGTTCCTTCTTTTATCACCCCGACGTGCCTTTCCTTAAGGAAGCTGTCGGGGTTCCTCCTTTCATGAACTCTGCCGCCGTTCCCCAAGACAACTGGGGAACGGAAGCCGTCCAGGTTCTGCCGCCAGATCTACTAAAGATCAAGCGGCGCATCGCCAAGCTCACCTCCATGGATCCGCCTCTAACTGGCATGGACACGGTTCTATGCTGGCTGATTAGGCGAATCCAGCCATTGGCCAACCACAGCGGCCGTCTCCTGTGCGAATACACGGGAGTCAAGGATCCGATGCGGACAACCACCAAGGATTGGCCCGCAAAGGAGCTTCGCCGGCGCATCAGCCAATTGGTCGCATCACGCGACCAATAGGACGCGAGTCGGCCAATGTATACGGCCGAAAATCCGGTTCCCAAGGTAATTTTTCAGTCATTTGAGTACAGTTTTATTTTTTCTCGGATTTTCTAGCTTCTGATTTTGATCTTGTTCGTCCGACAGTTCGCGGATCTTTCAGATTCGGACTTGGTATCCGAGGCTGAGCTGGACACGCTGCGCACCGCCGCTACAGGTGGACGCAAGCGCAAGAAGATAACTTCCTCGGAAGAAATTATCGATCTTGACGGAATCCCCGTCGCCACTTCCAGGTTCTTTCTTCTGGGTTCTATTTTCTTTTATGGGAACTTTTCATCCATCCTCGGTTTTTTAACTTTTCCGGGTTTTTTGTTTTTAGCCTGCCTCCCTCCAGTTTAAAACCAAAGAAGCTGAAGAAACACAAGGTTGTTTCCAGCCGAGGAGGTCAACCTTCTTTCGCCGTTGCCCCGAACACGCCGTCCACAATGGCAGAAGAGCAAACTGCAGCCCCCACCACCAAGCCCTCAGAGCCCAGCCAGCCCGTTGTGTCGGACCCGGACACGAGGGAAAGGGCGGCTCCAGAGGTGGAGAAATTTTCTCGGACTTTCGACGAGGAGATTCCCACCTTTGACAAAGACTTCAAGATTATCAACGACGGCCTAAGCGTGGCCGGAACTGCTTTTGCGGAATACGCAAAAGAGTTCCAGGAAAACTTGGCGGGTTTGCACCGAATGAGCCAGGTATGTAACTCTAGCCCCCAAGCATTAAACAAAATTGCATGCCTGTTTTGCTTTGATGTTTTTTGTAACCATTATTTTCCTTGCTATGTTGCAGCAAACCGCCGAAACCATAAACATGGAAGTTTTCAACAAACTCACCATCAAGAATAAGGAGGTTAGAAATCTCCTTTCTATTCTTGAGGAGAGAGAGGCGGAACTGGCATCGTCTCAGCTCACTTTGACGGAAACATCAGGTACACATTTTTCTTCTGAGGTTTGCAATTCAATTTTTTGTCTAAGTACTTATTCCAGAAATTTTCTAAATCCGGAATTTTCTTTGCTTTTCAGCTGCTTTGGCTAAAGCCAAGCAAATAGCTGAAGATGCCGGCAATGCCGAGAATCTCCGAAAGGAGAATTTGGAGCTTCACAAGCATCTTGTGAAGGCTCAAAAGGATCTGGAAGCCAGCAACCTGGCCCTTGGAGTTGCCAACTCCAAGGCTTCTGAACAGGCGGAGAAGGATAAATCCACCATCCGGGATTTATAGAATGCTCTGAACCTTCGCCTAGAGGAAATCTCCGAGATCGACAAGCTTCTCGGTATTTTTCCGTTACCTTTTTTATTTTTCCATATCTTGTTTTTCTTCTCTGTTTTTGCCTAACACTTTTGATTGTTTTGTCGGGAAAAAACAGGAGATGTCCCAGATGGTACCCGGCTTGAAGGGATCCAAGCCTTTGGGAAGATGTGGACTTCTATCCGTGCTGCTGGAATGCAGCTGGTGAACAAGTTTCTTCCCGCAAGGACTGGGGAGTTCTCGGAAGTTGAGAAACTTCCGGGAGCCATCATGGAGGTGGCGGAATCCAGGGATTCTATCCCGCGTTCCGCTGCACGGGGTGGTGCGCGTATGGCACTCGGCCTTATGCGCATGCACTACCCCGGTGCTAAATCCTGGCGCGTGGCGTCCGGTGTCCCTCAGGGATACACGGACACTCAGCGAAATACCATCTTTGATGAAATCAAAGGCCACGCCACCCAGATTGCCTCCATGGTAAATATTTCCATCAACTATCCAGAAGAGGAGATCCCTCCAATCCCCGAAGATGACAGCAGCGAGGAGGAATCTGATGCTTGAAGGGCTTCTTTTGACCTGGATGGCAAAAAATAGACAATAGGAGCATTACTGTTCTTTCAATGTAATCTGCAATGTAATGCTTCTATTTGTATGAATGAAAAATTCCGCCTTTTGCAATTATTAGTTATGAAATTTTTTGCAAGGTTTTTCGGATGTTGTTATTCCTTTATCTTCTAAGTTCTCTGGCATATATGTTTTAACTGTCCTTAGTGTTTGAAATGGCTCAAATAGCAATATGAATCGTCATGCCGAGTAACTGGGAGTAACCAATCAGTTTAAACTCGGAAACATGGACCATGCTAAAGGCATTTTTACTAACTAGTTCCAGCAACCCAACACATACGCAATCAGATAATGCTTAGAGAAACAAGGAACTTTTTTAACCGAAACTTGGTTACGCAGGCAATTCAAGTTTCCTTTAGCCGTTAGCAGGCTGAAAAAACATTCAGTTACTTAACGCCGAGTATACAGGCACAATTCGGGTTAACATTGAGTATTTTGTAAGATCATTGGGAAATAGAGAAGGTGGAAACATGCTTTTACTATAATGAACATGTAAAAAACATGGATACCAGAAATCCAACAACTTTATTTCATGATCTCAAAAGATGTTTACATAGATATTGGACTAAGTATAGAAGACATAACTGCTATGTATTCCAAAGCTTTGCTATCCACTTGACTTTGTCGGATTTCTTCAACAACTTGTACAATGTTAAGATTTTAGCCCCCAGCCGACTAATAAATCTGCTAACGGCAGCTGCGGAACCCGTCAATCTTTGGACATCTTTGACGCAGGTAGGTTTTGTGATGTTCAAGATTGCCTTGATCTTTTCCGGTTAACTTCTATTCCTCTGTGAGAAACGATGAAACCCAGAAGTTTTCCTGAGGGAACCCCGAATACGCACTTAGATGGATTCAACTTCATCTTGTATGTGCGTAGGTTTTCGAAAGTTTCTCGCAAATCCTCAAGGAGTGTATCTTTTTCCTTGGTTACGACAGCAATATCGTCCACATAAACATGGACATTTTTTCCAATCTGACTATGCAAACAACGTTGCATGCAACGCTGATAGGTTGCACCTGCGTTCTTCAGGCCAAACGGCATGGTTACGTAATAATACGTCCCGTATGGGGTTATGAAAGAAGTCTTAATTTGATCTTCCTTTTTCATGCGTATTTGGTGGTACCCGGAGTATGCATCCAAAAAGCACAAAAGCTCAGAGCCTGCTGTGGCATCTATTATTTGATCGATTCGCGGTAATGCGAACCTATCTTTCGGACACAATTTGTTCAAACCTGTGTAATCTATACACATTCTAAGAGCAGTAGTGTCTTTCTTCGGTACTAATACCGGATTTGCGATCCAGTCAGTATGGATCACTTCCTTGATGAAATCCGCTGCTAAAAGCCGGATTATTTCCTTGCCAATAGCCTTCCGTCTTCTTCCGTCAAATCGACGGAGACCTTGTTTGACGGGTTTTGACCAAGGAAAACCTTAAGTTGGTACTCAGCAAGTTCCCTGGGTACACCTGGCATGTCCGCTGGACACCAGGCAAAAATATCCCAGTTCTCACGGAGGAACTTGATGAGCTCGCCTTCCTATTTGTCAGTCATCCCAGTCCCTACGACGACAAATTTTGTCGGATCTTTGGGATCTAGGATTACCTGTCTTGTATTCTCGGATGCCTTGAAGCTGTCTGTTGGCTTCCGAGTTTCTTTTCCTGCCGGCATTTCTGACGGCGATACCTCCTTGGCTAATTCCTTCAGTTCTTCCTTTGCTATAACTCTCTGATCGCAAAGGGCGTTTTCTTTTTCCAACTCATTTGCCAGCTTAAAATCACCAGCTATGGTGATTACTCCTCCCTTGGGTCCTGGCATCTTCAGCTTGTTATAAATATAACAGGATCTTGCCATGAATTTGGCGAAACCTGGACGTCCGAGTATTGCGTGATACACGCTTTCGAACGGCACTACTTCGAAGGATACTTTTTCCTGCCGGAAGTGATCTTTATCTCCAAAGGTGACATCTAGGGAAATTTCTCCTAGGGATCGTGCTTGCCTGCCAGGGACGATACCATGGAAGCGTATATTGCTGTAGTTGAGCTGAGACTCGGAAATCTTCAGGTGCTTCAGTGTATCCAGGTACATTATGTTAATGCTGGATCCTCCATCCATCAGCACTCTTCTTAGCCTAGTATTTTGAACAATAGGGCTTACAACAAGAGCTTGTGTGTCGGGTTCAGGGATATTTCCGGGATGATCAGACTGATCCCAGACTATCGGTGTGTTAGAGTACTTCAAGAATTTCGGGGTTGCCGGCACAACCGCGTTTATTTCTCGAAGTGTTCTTTTTGCCACCTTTGCTGATGGGGTTGCTAAGAAAGTTAACATTGCTTCTCCATCAACTCTCGGAAACTTGGGTTCGCCTTTGCGCTGTTGTTCCTGGATTTTTTCGTCAGTGTCTGATTCACTGTCTTCTTTATCAGCTTCTGGCTTTTGTTTGGCGGGTTTCCTTTTGGAACCCTTCCCTTTATTTCTGGACCCTGCAGTGACGTTCATGTGCTTATTCAGCCGGCATTGCGCGTTTGTATGGGTGGGTTTCCCAAATTGCGAGTGGTGAACGCAAGGTTCCGACTTAATCCTTTCCCACTCCTCTGGAGTGTAATTGATTGGATCTGGGTTGCGTCCTTTCCACTTATTTCCCTTTTCTCCTCCAAAGGCTATGTTCACCTCTTTGGGCTTTGTCGTTGTTTCTGGAGTGGCTTTTTTGTCAGAACGAGGGGTTTTTCTTGGCAAGTATCAACGATTCAATATTGCCTCCTCTTGCTCTGATGTCATCCTCGGCTGCGGCATGCTCATTGGCGGTTGTAAGCATGGATCCGAGATCCTTGTGCTTCTTGGAACCAACCATGAACGGTACAAGTCCGGGTTTTAGGCCATTGACGAAAGCATGCATTGCTTGTACGTCAGTTACTCCGGAGCAACTATTCTTCATTGCTGTCCATCTGGAGATGAAATCCACGTATGGTTCATCCTCAAATTGCGTGCAACGGTTTAGCTGGTTGATGCTATTCGGGCGTTTGTATGTTCCCCGGAAATGCTGAGTAAATACTCTAGCCATATCGTCCCAGCTATCGACTGTTCGTGACGGTAATCCATTGATCCAATCTCTGGCTCCATCCAGCAGCATTAGGGGAAGAAACTTGACAGCTTCCAGGTCTGTCCCATTGTTGATCTGGACGACTGTATAGTAATCCGAGAGCCAGGTATCCGGGTTTGTGCTGCCAGTGTATTTCTGGTACGTTGGACCGACCTTGGCAAAGCCAGAATGCAGCGTTATTCTTCGGATCCTGTCAGTAAAATATTTAGGACCAAAGTATAGATCATGTTTTTCTGCTCTGTCAATGTGTGCAGAATATCTTCCGGCTGAATGGACGGAAGGGGATCTGCTCCTTTCTCTACCATTGTTGCGCGAACGCGCTCTTCCGGGATTGTTTCTATCTCTTCCGTGTTCACGCCCTTTTGGATTAGGCGGAGTTCTACTCCTGTGCCTTTCTTTGTCCTTAGGCGGTGTCCGGGATCTCTCACGTCTGTGAGGTATATCGTATCTTCCAGCTTTCTCAGCTGGGTTTCTCGGAGGTGGCATTATTTTGCCGTCTTTCCGGTGTTTGTCTTCCCGATCATGGGGTTTATACCCATCTTTCGGGAGATGGGATCCGGTTTTAGACGCTGCATCCCGGTTGTCGGGGTTTTTCTTGTCTTTTCTCGGATCCTCTTTTTTATCCTTTGAGTTGTCTGAATCCCCGGGTTCTTCCGGTCCAGGTGCTCCAGCAGCGCAAGTAGTTGTCTTGCATAGGGCGGAGTTATCATGCAGCCTCCCTGATCGCTCTTGAGCGCGCTGTTGTTGTTGCAATGCTTTTCCTAGGAAAGCATACACCCCTTGGAGTTTTTCCCCGTTGGAATACAGATCGTTGTTAAGAATCGCGAACGCTGCTTCCGCGTTTTCTGCTGCGGTCTTGTATATTGGTTCGCCCTTGGCATCTTTGCCGTTTACCTGCTTTTGCCAAGATGGGTTATGGAACCTTTCTTTTGGCGGCAGTTCTTCTGGTCTTGCGATTCCGGGTAACCTAGTAGGTTTTAACGCGGATCTATGCTTTCCCTCATACTCCTCTATTTCTTCCTTCATGACTTTGATGTCATTATGGGTTTGTTGGAGATGTTGCCGAGATCTGAGTAGATGTTGCTGTTGCCGTTGGAAAGCTTGTCTCCTGGCTTCCAGCATCTCAGGGGTTCATCTGGTCCCACTGGTGTTTGCAATAGCTCTTGCTCTTCCTGTTCCGTCATTGGCGGAGCAGTGATTTCCTTAGATTTCTTCTCCGCAGGCTTTGTGCCGCTAACATCTCCAACTTCCAGGTTTTCATCAGCGAGATCAGCTGATTTTTTCTTCCGGATTTTATATTGGAGCTTTTTAGAGGCACGGTGCTTTTTCTTGGAAGAGGGAGGTTTTTTGACAGGCTCATCTTCTGTCATCTCCTTGACATTGGGGAATATCGGGGAAGTTTCTCCGTCTTCTCTCTCTTTCACTGGAGGAGGGGTGTTAGGGCTTTCCTGGCTGCCGGCGTCCGTGGTATCAGCCGGTTTCGCCATTAAGACTTCATGGAATCCCTCTTGAAAGGATTTAACCTTTCTTACGAAGGCGTCCTCATCTTCGTCTTCAGAGTCGAAGTTATCGATCCGGTTTCCGACTCCAACCTCGCCTCAATGGCGGCAAGCACGGATTCTGCTTCCGAGTTCATCGTCTTGTTGACGGATGTCGGATCTTCCGCCTCTGTGACGGGTGTTTGATCTTCCGTCTCCATGACGGGTGCGTTGTTATCTGCCTCTTGCACGGGATTTCCATCATCCGTGTTTTCGGCAATTTCGGATTGCACCATGCCGATAAAGTGTGTATCACTTTTTTGTCGGTGATTTGAGCAGAATCCGGCATCATAGTCATCTTCGACTGGGTATAGGGCGGGTGGGATAAATTTGCTTCCACCGCAAAACCCCATTGCTTCTGCAGTTAGTCCGATAAAGATGTTAGCAGATCCTATCGGTAACACGCAGGCACTTACCAGGTGGTTTTGCGCCGGTATGTAGGATCCGTTGTCGAGGAAGCGCCCGACGTCGTTGTCGAATTCCAAGCTTCCGACAGTGATCGATCTTCCGATTCCGCCAAGTATCCCAGATCAGAATCTTACGCCTGACGTCGTTTGCCCCACGGTGGGCGCCAACTGTCGAGACATCGTAGTAGTTTTCATAGACGGGGGTGCCATGAGACTACGGTAGAGACGTGGGGTAACGGGATAGCGTAGTAACACAGAACACAGGATTTTACCCAGGTTCGGTACGTCACGACAGTACGACGTGCCTACTCCTGCACTTCTCACTAATTGGGACTAAAGCCCGTAAACAGGGTTACAAAGTGAGGGTTTGGATCTAAGCTACTCGGCGAGGATGAACTTCTCGGCGAGTTGGCGTAGAGCTTCTCTGTTTTCTCGTTGTTATGTTTATCTCCCGTCCGGCTTTATATAATAGCCGGATTAGGGCTTACAGAATAGGAAACCTAGAAAACTACGGTAACTTGTAACTTGGAAAGCAAGAAATCCGTCTTCTTCTCCAAGCCAGATCACATGGGCTGTGATCCGGGTTCTTCTGGAATCCGGCTTCTGCGCGTCTGATTACTGGGCCGCCTAATGGACCTAAGCCCACTACCACTTAGGCCACCCTGGTAATCCGGCACTTGGCCCACCATCTTATATACCCCTATTTGGTATATATCCGACACACGCCATACGTTTAACCTCTTTGTGTTCAGCAAAACCGGTGAGGTTGACAACCTCACTGCTTCGTTGGGGCAAAGTGATTTGATTGTGTTGTGTAGGTTCCACGTTGCTGCTGAACCGGTAGTGCGCCTGGCCATCTCAGCTGCTTCAGCCTTCTGAAGTTACTCCTTCCTCCTACTGGTCGATTCAACCTTGGTTTCTCTTTGGGAAACTTGCTGCTAAACTCTTCATACCTTCCCCTTGGGGTCTCCCAACAAACATGTGTTCACACGCATCAGGCACTATGCCCTAATAATATTGCATTATTACATGAACAATCTCATCCAATCCATTCCATCCCTCTCAGCCTACAACGGGGATTACTCACACATGGATGGGGGAAATCATGGATGGTTGATGGAGAAGTGGTGGCGGTGATGATGGCGATGATCTCCTTCGAATCCCCGTCCCGGCAGGGCGCCAGAACAGGAACTTCTGCTCCCCGAATTGAGTTTCGAGGTGGCGGTGGCGCTCTGATGTGTTTCTCTGGAATATGACAACCCCCATCTGTTTTAGGATTACATGGGTTATATAGTCGAAAGGGGAGCTCGAGGGGGTGCATGGGGCAGCCACACCACCAGGCGGCGCGGCCTAGGGGGCGTCGCTCCCATCTATGGTGTGGGACCCTCCTTTCCCTCCTCTGGCTCTTCTTCTGGCTCCGGGGGTCTTCGGGTAAAATAAGGACTTCGGGATCTTTTCCGGGCACTTTCCTGAAAGTTGATTTTTCTGCACAAAACAAGACACGAAGGCAATTCTGCTGAAAACAACGTTAGTCCGTGTTAGTTGTACCCAAAACTCACAAGTTTAGAAAAAAAACAATAGCAAAAGTGTTTGGAAAAGGAGATACGTTTTGGATGTATCACATGACTCCAGTTGTCGGATATATACTGAATAGGGGTATATCAGATGGTAGTCTAAAGTGTCGAATTACCCGGGTGGCCCAAATGGTAGTGGGCTACGGTCCATTGGGCGGCCCAGTAAGCTGACGCACAGAAGCCGGATTCTAGAAGAACCCGGATCACGGCCCACGTGATCTGGCTTGGAGTAGAAGGCGGATTCCTTATTTTCCAAGTTAATAGTTGCCGTAGTCTTCTAGGTTTCCTACTCTATATGCCCTAACCCGGCTATTATATAAATCCGGACGGGAGATATGATAGATAAAAGAGAAGAAGCTACTAGCTAACCCGCCGAGAGGTTGATCCTCGACGAATAGCCAACAGAACCTCACGTTGTACTTTGTATACACAGGCTTTAGACCTGAATAAGTGAGTTTGCAGGAGTAGGAACGCCGTATTATTATAACATACCGAACTTGGGTAAATCCTGTGTTTTCGTCCTTAGCGCAAACATGTTTCCCCACGTCTCTACCCGTAGTCTCATGGCACCCCCGTCTATGAAAACTACTACGACGTCTCGACAGTTGGCGCCCACCGTGGGGCAAACGGCGTCAAGCGTTAAATTTCGATCTGGGATACTTGGCGGAATCGGCAGTTCCATAACCGTCGAAAGCCTGGAGTTCGACGACGATGTTGGACGCTTCCTCGACAATGGATCTTACATACCGGCGCAAAATCATCTGGTAAGTGCCTGCGTGTTACCGATCGGATCTACAAATATCTTTATCGGACTAACTGCAGAGGCCATGGGGTTTTGCGGTGGAAGCAATTTTTTCCCACCCGCCCTATACCCAGTCGAAGACGACTATGATACCGGGTTTTGCTCAGATCACCGACAAAAAAGTGATTCACACTTTATCGGTATGGTGCAATCCGAGGTCGCCAAAAACACAGATGAAAGTAATCCTGTGCAAGAGGCAGAAAACAGCAAACCCACTACAGAGGTGGAAGATCCGACATCCGCCAATCCAGCGATGAACTCGGAAGCCGACTCTGTGCTAGCCGCCATAGAGGCGACATTAGCGTCAGAAACCGGATCAGATGACTTTGATTCCGAAGACGAAGACGTGGACGCCTTCGAAAGAAAAGTTAAATCTTTTTAGGAGGGATTCCATGAAGTACTAATGGCGAAACCGGCTGAAAACACGGACGCCGGCAGTCAGGAAAGGCCTAGAACTCCTCCGCCAGAGGAAGAGAGAGAAGACGGAGAAACTTCTCCAATATTCCCCAATGTCAAAGAATTGACAGAGGATGAACCTTCCAAAAAGCCTCCCTCTTCCAAGAAAAAGCACAAGGCCGCTAAAAAACTCCAATACAAACTCCGGAAGAAGAAATTGGCTGATCCAGCTGATGAAAGCCCGGAAGTAGGAGATGCAAGCGGAACAAAACTTGCGGAGAAGAAAACCAAAGAAATCCTTGTTCCGACAGAACAAGAAGAACAAGAGTTGCTACAAACACCAGTGGGATTGCACGAACCCCCTGAAGTGCTAGAAGCCAGGAGACAAGCTCTCCAAAGGCAACAGCAACATCTATTCAGAACCCGTGAACACCTCCAAAAAAACCCAGGATGACATCAAGCTCATGATGGAAGAAATCGAGGAGTACGAGAAAAAGAATATATCTGCCTTAAAACCTACAAGGTTACCCGGAATCGTAAGACCGGAAGTACTGCCGCCAAAAGAAAGGTTTCACAACCCATCTTGGCAAAAGCAGGTAAACGGCAAAGATGCCAGAGGCGAACCAATATACAAAACCGCAGCAGAAAACGCGGAAGCAGCGTTCGCCATCCTCAACAACGATATGTACTCAAACGGTGAAAAACTTCAAGGGGTGTATGCTTTCCTCGGAAAAGCATTGCAACAACAACACCGGGGGCAAGAGCGATCAGGGAGGTTGCATGACGACTCCGCCCTATGCAAAACAGCTACTTGCGCCGCTGGAGCACCTGGACCGGAGGAGCCGAGAGATCCAAGCGAGAGGAAAACGGATCCGAGAAAAGACAAGAAAAATCCCGATAACAGGGATGAAGCGTCTAGAACAGGATCCCATCTCCCGAAAGGTGGACTTAACCCCCATGATCGGGAAGAAAAACACCGGAATGACGGCAAAGCAATGCCACCTCCGAGAAACCCAGCTGAAAAAGCCGGAAGACAGGGTATACCTCACAGGCGTGAGAGATCTCGGACACCCCCCAAGGACAAGGAAAGCTACAGGAGTAGAACTCCACCTCATCCAAAGGGGCGTGATACCAGAAGAAATAGAGATGATCCCGGAAAAGCGCGTCCGCGCAACAATGGAAAAGAAAGGAGCAGATCCCCTTCTGTCCATTCAGCCGGCAGGTACTCCGCACACATGGATAGGGCGGAAAGAGATGACTTATACTTTGGACCTAAGTGTTTCACAGATAGGATCCGAAGGATGACCCTGCATTCTGGTTTTGCCAAAGTTGGTCCAACGTACCAAAAATACACCGGTAGTACAAACCCGGATACATGGCTCTCAGACTACTATACAGCCGTCCAGATTAACAATGGGACAGACCTTGAAGCTGTAAAGTTTCTTCCCCTAATGTTACTAGATGGAGCCAGAGATTGGATTAACAGACTACCGTCCAGAACTGTCGACAGCTGGGATGATATGGCTCGAGTATTTACTCAGCATTTCCGGGGAACCTACAAACGCCCGAATAGCATCAACCAGCTAAACCGGTGCACCCAATTTGAGGACGAACCATACGTGGATTTTATCTCAAGATGGACTGCAATGAAGAATAGCTGCTCTGGAGTAACTGATGTACAAGCAATGCATGCTTTCGTCAATGGCCTAAAACTCGGACTTGTACCGTTCATGGTTGGTTCCAAACAGCACAAAGATCTCGGATCTATGCTTACAACCGCCAATGAACACGCTGCAGCCGAAGACGACATCAGAGCTAGAGGAGGCAGCATCGACACACTGATACAGGCCAAAAAGAATTCTCGCCCTGAGAAAAAAGGAACTCCAGACGCAACACAAAAGCCCAAAGAAGTCAACATAGCCTTTGGAAGTGAAAAAGGGAATAGGTGGAAAGGACGCAGTTCAGAACCAATCAATTACACCAAGGAAGAATGGGAAAAGATTAAGTCGGAACCCTGCGTCCACCATTCGCAATTTTGGAAACCCACCCATACCAACGCACAATGCCGGCTGAACAAGCATATGAAAGGCAGTGCAGGATCCGGAAATAAGGGGAAGAATTCCAAAAGGAAGTTTTCCAAGCAAAAGCCAGAAGCTGAGAAAGAAGACAGTGAATCGGACACTAACGAAAAAATCCAGGAACAGCAGCGAAAAGGCGAGCCCAAGTTTCCGAGAGTTGATGGAGTGTGTGCCCTAACTTTCCTGGCAACTCCATCAGCAAAAGTGGCAAAAAGAACGCTTCGAGAAATAAACGCAGTTGTTCCGGCAACTCCGAAATTCTTGAAGTATTCAAACACACCAATCACCTGGGATCAGTCTGATCATCCCGGGAATATCCCTAAACCCGGCACGCAAGCTCTTGTTGTAAGTCCTATTGTCCAGAATACTAGGCTAAGAAGAGTGCTGATGGATGGAGGATCCAACATTAACATAATGTACCTGGATACACTGAGGCATCTTAAAATCTCCGAGACCCAGCTCAACCACAGCAACATACGTTTTCACGGCATTGTTCCTAGCAGGCAAGCACGATCCCTAGGAGAAATTTCCCTAGATGTCACTTTCGGAGAAAAAGATCACTTTCGTCAAGAAAAAGTATCCTTCGAAGTGGTGCCGTTCGAAAGCGTGTATCACGCGATACTCGGACGTCCAGCTTTTGCCAAATTCATGGCAAGATCATGTTATATCTATAACAAGCTGAAGATGCCAGGGCCAAAAGAAGGAGTAATCACCATATCGGGAGACTTCAAGTTGGCAAACAAGCTGGAAAAAGAAAACGCCCTTTGCACTAAGAAAATCATAGCAAAGGAAGAGTTGAAGGAGCTGGCCAAAGAGGTGTCACCGACAGAAATGCCGGCAGGAAAAGAAACCCGGAAGCCAGCAGATAGCTTCAGGGCCTCCGAGAACACAAGACAGGTAATCCTAGATCCCAACGATCCGACAGAATTTGTCGTGGTGGGAACTGGGATGACCGACAAATAGGAAGGCGAGCTCATCAAGTTCCTCCGTGAGAACTGGGATATTTTCGTCTGGTGTCCAGCTGACATGCCAGGCGTACCCAGGGAACTTGCTGAGCATCAACTTAAGGTGATTCCAGGCTCCAAACCCGTCAAACAAGGTCTCCATCGATTTGACGGAAGAAGACGGAAGGCTATCGGCAAGGAAATTGTCCGGCTTTTAGCAGCAGACTTTATCGAGGAAGTTATACACACCGAGTGGTCTGCAAATCCGGTATTAGTACCGAAGAAAGATATTGCTGCCCTTATAATGTGTATAGATTACACCGGCTTAAACAAATTGTGTCCAAAAGATAGGTTCGCGTTACCGCGAATTGATCAAATAATAGATGCCACTGCAGGCTCTGAGCTCTTATGCTTTTTGGATGCATATTCCGGGTACCATCAAATACGCATGAAAAAGGAAGATCAAATTAAGACTTCTTTTATAACCCCTTATGGGACGTACTATTACATAACCATGCCATTTTGCCTGAAGAACGCAGGTGCCACCTACCAGCGTTGCATGCAACGTTGCTTGCATAGTCAGATCGGCAAAAATGTCCATGTTTACGTGGACGACATTGCCGTCGTAACCAAGGAAAAAGATACACTCCTTGAGGATTTACGAGAAACCTTCGAAAATTTGCGCACTTACAAGATGAAGTTAAATCCATCAAAGTGCGTATTCAGGGTCCCCTCAGGAAAACTTCTGGGTTTCATCGTCTCCCATAGAGGAATAGAAGTTAACCCAGAAAAGATCAAAGCAATCTTAAACATCTCCAAGCCTACGTGTGCAAAAGATGTCCAAAGATTGACGGGTTCCGCTGCAGCCGTCAGAAGATTTATTAGTCGGCTTGGGGACAAAGCCTTACCACTCTACAAGTTGCTGAAAAAATCCGACAAATTCGAGTGGACAGAAGATGCAGATGCAGCATTAACCCAGTTAAAGGAAACTTTGATGAAAGCTCCGATTTTGGCATCCCCAAAAGACGAAGAACCTATGTTATTGTACCTTACGGCTACAAACCGGGTTATGAGTGCGGTAATCGTTGTGGAACGGAAGAAAGACGAACAGAGCATACCAGACCAGCATCCGGTATATTATATAAGCGAAGTTTTCTCCGAGTCCAAACAAAGGTACCCACACTATCAAAAACTGGCATATGGCGTATTTTTCGCATCCAGAAAACTTCGCCATTATTTCCAAGGACATTCCATAACAGTGGTATGTAAAGCACCACTAGGGGATATAATAAACAATGCGGAGGCGACTGGCCGAGTAGCCAAATGGGGCATCGAGCTAGCAGCCTTCGACATTAAGTATCAGCCCAGGACGGCAAAATCCCAGGTTTTGGCAGATTTTGTCGCCGACTGGACGGAAGCAATGGAGAAAACACCAATGCCGGAGTCCGAGTACTGGATCATGCACTTTGATGGATCCAAGATGAAGGAGGGCGCTGGAGCTGGTGTAGTTTTAAAATCCCCTAAAGGAGATACAATGGAGTATGTATTACAAATACACTTCAATGCTAGCAACAACGTGGCAGAATACGAAGCTCCGCTTCATGGCTTGCATATTGCAAAAGAAATAGGCGTCAAGCGCATTTTGTGCTACGGTGACTCAGATTTGGTACAGCATCAGCTAAACCAAACTTGGGACGCAAAAAGCCCTATATTGGCCGAATATCAGAGAACGGTGGACGAGTTCGCCATTTGTTTCTTCGGATTCGAAGTACTCCATGTTAAAAGAGAGGAAAATTGGAACGCGGATGCGTTAGCCCGCATGGGATCGAAAAGAGTAAAAATCCTGCCACCAGGTGTATTCGTCCAACACTTGTACAAACCATCAATAAAAGGTGGAGATGTTGATTACCCTCTAGCTTCCGAGTCAATTGAAGTTATGCTCGTTAACCCGGATTGGACAATCCCATATATAAACTTCTTAGTTAATCAGAAGTACCTGGAAGGAGCAAACGAAGTCTTGCAAAGACAGATCCAGCGTCGATGCAAAGGATACACAGTAATTAACAATTGCCTGTATAAACGCAGTATTCCGGAATTTTTCTGCGATGTATTTCACCAGAAGAAGGACGAGAAATCCTGCAAGAAATCCATGCCGGAGATTGCGGACATCATGCTCAATCAAAAAGCATAGTCAAAAAAGCATTCCGTGCCGGGTTTTTCTTGCTAACAGCCAAGACAGATGCTGAGTACATAGTAAATACATGTGCAGGATGTCAGTATTACGCCAAGCAGACTAATATGCCAGCCCAAGCACTCAAAACTATCCCCATTACATGGCCCTTTGCGGTCTGGGGGCTAGATATGATGGGACCATTCAAAACTGCACGAGGCGGACTTACACATCTACTTGTAGCTGTGGACAAATATACCAAGTGGGTGGAGGCTAAACCCATCAAAAATCTTGACGGTGTAACTGCCAGAAATTTCATCATTGACGTAGTCATGAGATACGGTGTTCCACACAGCATAATAACCGACAACGGGACAAATTTCTCCATTGGAGAGTTGGCAAAATATTGCCGACAAACGGGAATTCGCCTCGATCTCGCATCTGTGGACACCCGCAATCCAATGGACAGGTTGAAAGAATGAATAGCTCAATCCAGCAAGGAATACGTCCAAGACTCGAATCTCCTCTTCATAGAGCAGCTGGAGCATGGGTAGAAGAGTTACCTTCCGTGCTTTGGAGTATTCGAACAACACCAAACAGGTCAACTGGGAAAACCCCGTTTTTCCTAGTTTATGGTGCGAAAGCAATCCTTCCAACGGACATGATCCATGATAGCCCAAGAGTGCAGGATTTCGATGACTCGGATGCCGAAAAAGCACGACAGGATGCCGTCGACCTCTTAGAAGAGGAACGAGAACTTGTGCTTCAAAGATCTGCCATCTACCAGCAAGGTTTACGACGTTATCATAGTCGGAAAATCAGGCATCGTTCTTTTAAAGAAGGTGACCTAGTGCTAAGATTGGTGCAGCAAAGAAAACACAAACTGGCCCCAGTATGGGAAGGACCATTTGTCATCAGTAAAGCCATGAAGAATGGATCATATTATCTTGTCGACATTCGTGATACGGAAGATGATCCCGAGAAGCCGAATCGCAAAAGAAAGAGAAAGATAGATGATGAACTAGGAGAGACAAAAAGGCCTTGGAGTACCCAGCAGTTACGTCCCTTCTATACTTAGTTCAATTCTATGTAAACATCTTTGAGATCATGAAATAAAGTTGTCGGAATTCTTATATCCATGTTTTTTACAAGTTTATTATAGTTCAAAACATGATTCCACCTTATCTATTTCCCAATGATCTTACAAAATACTCAATGCTAACCCGAATTGTGCCTGCGTGCTCGGCGTTTAAAAAACTGAATGATTTTCAGCCTACCAAAGGGTAAAAGAAACTCGGATTGTGCCTGCGTGCCCAAGTTTCATTCAAAAAATTCCTTACTGTTCTCTAAGCATTATCTGATTGTTTGTGTGTTGGGTCACTGGAGCCAGTTAGTAAAAATTCCCTTAGTATGATCCATGTTTCCGAGTTTGAACTGATTGGTTTCACCCGGTAACTCGGCATGACGATTCATAATACTATTGAGCCATTTCAAACACTAAGGACAGTTAAAACACATAAGCCAGAGAACTTAGAAGATAAAGGAATATAAATACCCAGAAAACTTGCAAAGGATTTCATAATTAAACTGCAAAAGGCGGAGTACTTGTTTACACAAAAGGATAGAAGCATTACAATATAAGTTTACATTGTAAAGTGCAGTAATTCTCCTATTTTCTACTTCCACCATCCAGGTTAAGAAGAATCCTTCAGGCATCCGAGTCTTCGTCGCTGCTGTCGTTCTTGGGGGCTTCGGGAATCGCTTCTTCTGGATAGGTGATGGAGATGTTCACCATGGAGGCGATCTTGGTGGCGTGACCCTTGATCTCGTCGAAGATGGTGGTCCGCTGGGTTTCCGAGTATCCAAGGGGGATACCTGACGCCACACGCCAAGATTTGGCACTAGGGTAATGCATACCCATAAGGCCTAAGGCCATGCGTGCACCACCCCATGCTGCGGAGCGCAAGGTGGACTCCTTGGATTCCGCCACCTCCAGGATAGCTTCCGGAAGTTTTTCAACTTCCGAGAATTCCCCGGTCCTTGAGGGAAGGAACTTGTTGACCAGTTGCATGCCTGCAGCCCTGATCACAGTCCAAACCTTCCCAAAAGCTCGGATTTTTTCAATCCGAGTAAGTTCGGGGTTATCTCCTGTTTTTTCAAACAAACAAACCAAAAGGTTAGTGAAAAAACAGAGAAGGAAATCAAGACATGGAAAAACCGGTAAATGATAGCAACTTACCGAGAATCTTGTCCATCTCGGAGCCTTCCTCAAGGCGCAGGGTTAAGGCATTATCCAAGTCTTGGATAGTAGCCTTGTCCTTGTCCGCCTGCTGGGAGGCCTTGGATTGAGCAATCCCAAGGGCCATGTTGCTGGCCTCCAGATCCTTTTGAGCCTTCATAAGATCCTTATGAAGGTCCAAATTCTCCTGTCGGAGAATCGCGGCATTGCCGGCATCTTCAGCTATTTCCTTCGCTTTAGCCAAAGCAGCTGGAAAGCAAGGAACAAAATTCCGAGTTTAGAAAAAATCGGGAAAGCAAGGAACTTCAGAGAATCGAAATATACCTGTTGTTTCCGACAGCTTTAGCTGAGATGATGCCAGCTCTGCTTTCTTAACATCAATAATAGATAGAAGGGTTTTCACCTCTTCATTCTTGATGTTAAGCTTGTTAAAAATTTCCAAGTTTATTTTATCAGCAGTATGCTGAAACGCGGAAATGAACGTAAGACGCTTAAGTTAAAAACAAGCGTAATAAGAAGCATTAAGTGGACAGCATGCTTTTGACTTATTGCTTGGGGGCTAGAGATATTACCTGGCTCATTTCCTGCAAATTTCACAAGGTTTCGTTGAAATCCTTTACATATTCAGAGAAAAGGATTCCAACGTGGTAAAGGCCGTCTTGAATGACCTGACGAGGTGAAAATACAAAGTCATTGCGGACAATTAGCCCGCCTTGTGGCCAAGGACGGATTAGAGGGGCAGGAGCGAAGAATTTTCTAGCTTCTGGACGAATATATCCGAGTTCATCGAACGGTTCTTCCTTTACCTGGAAATTACTGTTAAAAGTGGGAATGGGTTCGTCCTCCCCAGATGCTCGAAGATTTCTACCCACCTCTGATCCCGCCCTTTCCCTCGCATCCATGTTAGATGCAATAGGCTGGCTGGACCGCTGAAATTCTGCGCCCGGGTTTGTAGTTTTCTCTTCCCTGCTGAATACAGCTGAAGGGGGAGAAACTACAGCGGAAGATGGTTCTCCTTTGGCAGCAGCCTTATGTTTCTTCAATTTCTTTGCCTTTAGAGGAACTAGAGCAAGGCTGAAAAGGGAAACATCCGAGAAATAAGTATCTCAAATAACCGGAAGGGAATAAAATGCTCCAGCAAAATACCCGGATACGGCGATAGGAATCTCATCAACATTTATCACTTCTTCGAAGGTCACTTTTCTCTTGCGTTTCCGGCCGCCATAAAAGCCGGCATGTTTTTCGTCGAGCTCGGCATCGGAGGCAAGGTCGTTTCCTTTAAGTTCACTGAACTGCGGAGATGGCAAAAGATTCGATTAAGTCAGGAAAAAGAGATAATCCGAGAGAAATCCAATAGCAAGGGAAATATAAATACCTTAGGAACTGGGTTTTCCTCGTGATACATTTCTAAACTTTCTGTGTACTGGTCGCGAGTAGCGACCAGTTGGTTGACTCGTTTCTTGAAATCTCTTTTGGAGTAGGATTTATCCGTCCCTCGCATGTTATCTTCCGGCCCTTCGTACTCACAAAGGAGTCGGGAACGAAAAGAGAGAGGTTGAATACGGCGTCCGAACCAGCACAAAACAGTGTTTGTTCCAGTTAAGGGAGGCTGAGAAGAAGTAAGTTTGGCGATACGTCGCTTTATTTTCATCAAATCTTCCGGCAAAGTTTGCACCGCTTCGGCAGCCCAACACTCTTGAGGAACGGCGGCGGAGTTGACGAATGGAGGAACCCCGTTTTCTTTCCCGGGAAACGGGATATCATGATGGTAAAAGAAAGAACCCGTCCAGAATTTGACGGATTCTGATGTCTTTATCTTTGGGTACCAATCTTCCCTGAATCTCCGAAGAGTGAAAGATATAGTCCCGCGGATCGGAAGAATGCCCTCGGTAGGGTTACGTTTCACTCCAAAGAAATACTGCCAAAAGTCTAGTCTGGGAGCTATTCCTAAGTACCCTTCAAAAAGGGCTTGGAAACCAGCTAGGTAGAGGATGGAGTTTGGTGGAAGATTATGTGGCTGGATGCCGTAATGGTTAAGGATTTCCAAGAAAAAGGCGGAAGGTGGAAAGCCCATACCTCTCGCAATATGAGAAGTAAGGAGGACGTGTTCCCCGTCTCTTGGCTTGGGCTCAGATTCGTCTTCTGGGTTTCGCCATTTATCTTTAACCAGAAGCCCCTCCTTTTCCATTGTCGGAAGGAGGGATGGCTGAATGTTGCTCGGACTCCAATTTCCGGCAGATTCTGTCTCTTCCTCGGCACCGGCGACGGTGGACGCTGCGGCCTCCGCGGCCGCGAGATCGTCGCCGACGAGTTCAATCTTTTTTTCCACCGTTTCGGGAGCGAACGGCGGAGTGGGCGCGGAGGAGGAACCCGCAAGATCTGCGGTGGCGGAGAGGTTTCCTTCGTCCGCCGCGGTGCCCGTGGTCTTCGCCGGCTCGTCGCCGGTGGTGTGCACTGGGAAATCCAGTTGTGGATCCATAGTGTTGATGATTTCGTCAATCTCTTTGGTGATGGCGCGGGCTGGTGAAGACGACGGAGAAGCCATCGAGTAGCGGCGCTAGGTCGTCTCCGGTGAGATCTTGGGCGCAATTCACGTTCGGGGATTTCTCTGCTGCGAGCTTGGGCGCTGGAATGGCGTGTGAGGAGTGAGCGGAAGGTTTTTTCAGAGGACGAAGATGGCTATTTATAGCCGGAATTCCGTCACGATGCATGCTAACGGCTCTTTTGACCGTTGGATGGCTAACGCGTGTCACTCGCCGGAAAATCCGGGAAATGAATCGACAGGATGATTATGGTTATCTCCTCGTTTCCCGCGAGAATCTGTCAGAGAGATGTTTCTGGGTTTTCTCAACTGTAACCCAAACGTCCCTTACATCAGCAAGTTTTGAGCGCTGACGTAGGAAGTTCCTTCTCCAGGAAGGATCGTGCGAGAAAAGCCGGATTTCCTGGATTCCGAGTTTTGCGTTATAGCATCCTTTAAGGAGAAAAAGAAGAATCAAGACTGCATGCCAATATTTCTCGGAAAGATGACATTTGGCAAAAGACGGCGAATTGAAGTCTTAATCCTTCTTGGGGGCTACTGCGGATATAACTGAATAGGGGTATATCAGATGGTAGTCTAAAGTGCCGGATTACCCGGGTGGCCCAAATGGTAGTGGGCTACGGTCCATTGGGCGGCCCAGTAAGCTGACGCACAGAAGCCGGATTCTATAAGAACCCGGATCACGGCCCACGTGATCTGGCTTGGAGTAGAAGGCGGATTCCTTACTTTCCAAGTTAATAGTTGTCGTAGTCTTCTAGGTTTCCTACTCTGTATGCCCTAACCCATCTATTATATAAAGCCAGACGGGAGATATGATAGATAAAAGAGAAGAAGCTACTAGCTAACCCGCCGAGAGGTTGATCCTCGACGAATAGCCAACAGAACCTCACGCTGTACTTTGTATACACAGGCTTTAGACCTGAATAAGTGAGTTTGCAGGAGTAGGAACGCCGTATTATTACGACGTACCGAACCTGGGTAAATCATGTGTTTTCGTCATTAGCGCAACCACGTTTCCCCACGTCTCTACCCGTAGTCTCATGGCACCCCCGTCTATGAAAACTACTACGATTTCTCGACACCAGTGTTAATGATGTATTTGTCCATGATCAGGAAAGTTTGATCATCTGTTGCCCAATGGACTAGTTAAATAAAGGCTTACTAGGGACCTGTTTAGTTTATACCACACGTGTATTAATGTTTCCACTTAATAAAGTTATAGCATGAGATAAAACATATTATGAACATATATGAGTTACGCTAATAATAATAAAATTACTTTATTATTTTCCTCTAGGGCATAACTCCTTCATATAGTCATCACAGCCGGTTACTAGGACCGGCTCTAATAGAATTATTATTAGAGATCCTAACCCGGAGCCGGTTGACGAAAACCGACAATGTCCGTTGTAGGAGAACCGGATCGAATGTCCGGTTTTGTACTAGTGAATAGTACTAAAATGACCCAAGTATATGATCTTGCTAAGAGACTAAAAATTCTGATGAATTTAGCAAAATTAATATGGAGTTTTCATTAACTAGGATTCCTATACTATGAGTATATCTAGCAACCGCACAATCGACAGTTATGCTTTGGATGTCTTCAAACGACGTTGACATCGGGGTATAACCTAGAGCGTGTAATGGAACGGACATAGTTCAAGAATAGTATTTAACTCCTCTAGATGGTGGAGAGATACATCCTATGGTCCCTCTTACTATCACCTAAGTCAACCAATCATCTCGCCTGACGCAGTGTGTTTTATCACAAGGACATCGAGGACATGAATGAGTAAAAGAGAACGTTATCGGTACGAGTTTTATATGTGTTATGATCAAAGAGTTTGATCAGGCTATAACCCATTGTCTCATCTCGTGATATCGTTGGTATTGTGAAGTTAAGGGAATCGGTGCAATGGGTAACTTGAAGGTTCCATCATTCTTCCTGGACACACAGGAGCCATCATGGGCGTCCATGGCTCGGTTGTTGGCTATTTCTCCGTAAGTTCCCGAACATGTCTGTGCTACCAAACCTTTATGGGTCACACGATTAAAATATCTCAACCTTTGATTGAGAGTTTTAATGGTAGTATAAGTGGTTTTGACAAAGGTCAGAATCATTCCGATGTCACATGAACAATTCCAGTCATTCGGAGGTGTTTCCATAAAGTTACTATGAGAGAGAAATAATGTCGAGAGAGTGAAGAATTATTTTGGAGAGATACAAACGACATGAGATGCCCCGGGAAAACCCGAGAAGGGGGTAGTGCCGGAGGGGGCAGAATTGCCCCATGGCTGCACCCAATTATTGTGTGGCTGCCAAGTGGGCCCAAGGTCCACAAAAAAGGAGCATTGCCTCTCCCAAAAATATTCCTTATTTGGTTTGGAAAAGATTAAAAAAAAGGAAATGGGAAAGTGGGAGGGGAGAGGACTCCCAATTGGGAGTCCAATCCGAGTGGGGCTAAGGGAGGGGTGCGACCAAGCTTGGCTGCCCCAAACCGACAACCCCCCCCCCCCCGACTTGGAAGGTCTCTCTGGCTTCCGATTATATAAAGGATCCCACCCCCATGGGGTTAAACACATCAATTGGCTTTTGAGCCTTCTCTCTCTAGTAGAATTATAGCCTATTCTAATTGGGTTTTTGAGGTGTCTTCTCCCAATTACAGCATGCTCTAATCAATATGCGTTGACAACACCAGTCTCATATAGCTCTAATCAAGTTGATTAGATCTACCATCAAAGCTACGTCAAAAGTATGTTCTCTCCTTGTTAGTGCCAAGTTCTGGAGGGCAGAGCGCTGACAAGTTGAAGCAAGTGGATGCGCGGATACTATAAGAGACATTACATGTATGATACTTGGCGAGAGAAGCTTAGCGCCAACCTTGCAATAGCCCTAGTTGTGAGAATCTACGATTATTCAGAATCTACTACAACACTAGTGGAAAACGGGGCTTTTGCTTACCCGCGAGCACCCCTTTCGCCCCGGCTCAGCCACCACCCGGTGCAAAAGACTGCAGAGGTGGGGCCGGGGCGAGCATGGCGCGTGGTAGGGGGCTCATTTGCCCCGGTTGGTGGCTCCAACCGGGGCTAAAGGCCCTCGACGAGTAGAGCCCATTCAGGTTCGTGGTGTGGGGGGTCTTTTGCCCCGGTTGGAGCCACCAAACGGGGCAAATTACCACCCCCCCCCCACTATATATAAACCCTGCCAGCCCTCTCTTTTCCTCATGCCACTCATTTTGGAGGACATATTTCTAGTTGTGTGGTGTGTGCTCACTTTTTTCCCTCCTATGCACAAGAGGTGTTTGATGAAATGCCCGGGAGAATAACGCCATCTCAGCTCGCAGAAAACAAGCACGATTTAATTTGTCTGAGCCACACTTAATTAAATAAGCTTTCTCGTCCTTCTTTCCTCCTCGGTCGAGGTACCAACTTTAACCACTACTAGGAAAACAGCTATAGGAGTGACCATACCCGTGACGCATCTGCATTCCGGCGCGTCACGCCTAATAGCCGTGAAAATTCAGATAAACTCCTTAGGCCAAATGCAACCATTTGGCAACTTTTATTTTCAAAAATTTAAACATTTGTTTGCCTTTTGAAATTTGAACCAAATTTGAGTGAAATGGTTGCTATTAATAAACATTAATAAAATCAACCATTTAAATAGGGTAACCCCTATGGTAAAAAGGCAATTTGAATTGATTTGTTTTTGGTCACAACATAAATTCAAAATGGTTCTGTTTTGTGTGCTTTGATTTGAATTTTAAATTGTTTGGAACATAAATAGTTGATTTAAAACCCTCATTTCCACAAGTGATCATTATGGGATAACATGAAACCAATTGATTGTTATTATTTGTGCTTTTTATTCAAAAAGTTGTAACAGAGCAAGTATGAAAACAAAGCATTTGAAATTGTTTGAGTTTTATTGTGAAAACAAAGAATAACAGATGCAAACAAAAGAAACAAATGCAACAATATGATGACATGATGCAATACTTTAAATAAACATGCAACAAACATTCTAAAGGGATTGTTTTCATACTTGGGATGTTACAAACGCCCCCCCTTGAAGGAATCGCGCCCCGAGATTCCTACTGAGAAAAGAAAAGGTCCGGATACTTCTTGGAAATATCCACTTGAGCTGTGACACGTGAAACACATCGTGCACATTGGATAGTTTAACTGGAAGTCAAAACAATAGGAATTTCTGGCTACTCTTCTGGAAAGATATCAGGGAATTTGGAAACCACCGGAATAATATTAGTAGAGGTATAGGTTTTGTATGGAGGGTGTATAGCTGGATAGGATTTGGTTCATTTGGAGAATAGACTATCTGTAATAAAGGTGGAACAGAGTTATTGACATCAATCCAACACCAAGAATGAGATCAATGTCAGAATCAGCAAGATGAGAGTAACGAGGAATATGTGGCCTCCCATTAGAATTGGATTGTTCTTACTTATTTTGGAAGTCAACATTTGAGATTTGGAGAGTGAACAGAAATTGGATTGCTTAGTGGAACCGGAAATAGGTTGTATGTTGTGGAAAAGATCTTGACACAAAGGAATGTGATGCTCCGGTATCAAACAACACTTTAGCTGGAATAGAGTTTAGTAGATGAACGGGGAAAACTTGATTAAAACAGAACTTTATCCATATGGAGAATAGACTATTTGGAATGTGGTGCTTGAGGAATGAAAACAACAACAACAACAACAACAAGAACTTCTCTGGACAGATAGATTTGATATTTGGGAAGTTAATTTGACGCCGGTAGAAGAAATGAAGTGGAAAACAACAACAAGATTTCAACGGACGAAATGTTCTTTAGAGAAACATGATATTGAAGCAACACCGGGAAAACGAGACCAAAACTTCTGAGGTACTACGGAGAACCCAAAACACGTGAAATCCTAACTTGAAAGTTTAGATGAGAAGGGAAAAATCAACGTTGCACTTCCTTACCAGAAAAGGGAGGGAGGGTGGGGAAAAGAAGAAAAAGAACAGAATTCCTACTCTCACGTTTCCTTTTTGTTCCTATATAGCTACAAAATAGTTTCTAGACTCAACTGCGACCAGTAAAAAGGGATCCTACAGGCAGACAGGCTCTGATACCATTTGTCGCACCCTGATTTCTAGGGGATACTCACCGTACGAACTGGATAGCAGATGCTTGGATTATGGGGCATAACTGCTCCCACGTCCCAGCTTCCTGGTAGGCCTGCGCTTATGCGCGACAACACAAGCCCTGCTATTCCATCGTCGATGTAAACTATCCACTAGAGATCAAAGGCACTTCCGTCGACGTACTTCAAACCATACACACATGGTACGTCAACGGCGTTTAACAAGTGATATCACAACAGATCTCTACGACACAAAAGATTGAAATAACTTGCAACTGGCTCTCATTAGAGCAGAGATAGCAAATACAATCATTCAGATGGCACATGCCCCAACAATACATCATTACAATACAGCGAAAGCATTCAACATGTCTGAGTACAGACAAGAACCAAATAGGCCTAAGAGGCCGGAAACAAACAGACGGAGCCCATCCACGAAGTCTCGGATCCTGCCCGGGTCCGCTATCTACTCGTCAGCAGTCTCGTCATACTCCACGTAGTAGCCACCATGTAGATCCTCGGAAACGTCGTCTGCGTAAACCACAGCCCCAAGGGGTCAGTACATAAACGTACTGGCAAGCAAGACTCACAATTCACCAAAGTGTAACCCGTCAACACCAAGCACAGATGCTTTGGGTTCAACGGAAGGAAGGGGATATAAAAGATGCTGCAACTGGCTGCTCTAACCACTACAGAGATTCTCTCACTTCCGGCTAACAGAAAGAAGATAAGATCGAGGATTGTAACCAACTGAAAGATAACCTCAAACAAACCCATCCTGGATCTCGCCCCTTATCCGAAGAAGCAATCCGAGGATAACTCACACCGTGGTATTTAAAGATGAGTCAAGTTATTGTGTGGATAACCTATTACTAGTCAAGTTATTAATCATTGGGTGAAACATGATTGATCATTATGTTGAAGTTGTCCTGAGTACTTGTTAGCCAGTACTTTCACCAAGTAATCCATAACCGCGGAAAACACGGCTTCTCGAGAAGATTTACCCTGCAGGGGTGCACCATAGTAACCGTACACGCAAGAATAACCCGCCAGATGGGATGCCTCCCACCAAGCGGGGTACTCTACACAACCAACTGTTCTTCGCATCAAGCCCAAAGCACCGCATGCTGTGCGTGCGCGGCTAATCGAGCCCCACGAAGAAAAGGGGACCCTCATAGCACTCTAAGACCACGCCGCCCTAAATGCCGACTACAAAAGTTCCACCCTGGCCTCGGGTTCGTACCTGCATATGATGCAGCAAATGGAAAGCCCGAACTAGTACGGCGATTTGGACGAGATGCGAATCGAGTCAAGTTGAGGGGGGCGCCCATACTCGCTTCCCACATGCGGGTAGTGCGCTCATCATGGATCAGTAGACAAGACCCTTTTCCTATTAGGGTCGACACTAGCAGGCCTCAAAACCACAAAGGGCCTCCTGCCGGTGCCTTATCATCAAATTTATTAATAGTAACATTAGCATGATTGATTGATTAAACATCGAGCCCCCACAACGTAAATGATATAGTAACAGAAAGTAACGGATAACAGACTCGAGCAAAAGCAACCTAAGCATGCTAGTAAGACACTGGCTCAAACAATGGGTTGTAGGAAGGGAGATGAGGCAATATCAGGCTTAAGGGATTCATGTGATAGGTTCGTAACAGAAACAACTACTACTAAGGCTAGCAGAAAAGAACAACGAAAAATATCGGTAATCAATGTTGAAAGGAACACGATGGTTCATGTGAGTGATAACTTGCCTGCAAAACCCAGTAGCCTGGTACTGAGCTAAAATCCTTAGAAGGGGTGTCGTAAGTATCGTCGGTCTCAACGTCGTCGTATATCCGGGAAGAAGCAAACAAACAAGACAGAAAGATAAACAATCATTATCATGGCATAATGCACAATCAAAGGAATGATGCATGATAGTTTAATTGATGCATAGAAATAAACTAGTTGACAAGATAACAACATGATTAAATGGACCCTCATGCAATTGGATTGCATATGAAAAGCCCATGAATTATGGTTGAATTAATTGTTTTACAACTAACCAACTTGTGTAAGTGAGTTAGCATGATGCATGGATGAGGAAAGCAGCAAAATAACAACAATAGAACCAATTTAGAATAGGGTGTAGCAATTTAGAATTTTATTATTAATTTAGGGAAATTTTGGGTGCATTAAGGTGACACACAAGTATTTGTTGTTTTCACCCATTTAAAATGTTCAAAACAAATAACAAAGTTGATATTTGAAAAGGTTATCAAATTTTAGTTGGATTACATGTTTCACATTTTGAATTTGAACTTTGGATTATTTAATTATGAATTAAACAATATTAACCAAGTTTTAATTGAATTAAACAAGAATTAAAATGTTTAGGCAATTTAAATTGTTCAAACCAGAAAACAAAGTTTATATTTGAATAGGACATTCAAAAAGGTGTGAAAAACATATTTTATTTGACTTATTTGGAAATAGCATGAATTACTTATGAATTATTACAAATTGCATTTGAATTATTCAAATTTGAAATTTAAAAGTATTTTGAAAACTCAAAACAGAATACAAATAAGTTATTTGGAAAGGTTATGAAATTTTGAACAGAAAACATATATAACTTTTAATTATTGGGTTTATAGTTTAAAAGTTATTGCATTTTAAAGTTTATTGCTTTATTCTCCTATTTAAAAGAAACAGAAAAGTAACAGATTCGATTTAATCTTTTTGTTACCGAGAGGGCCCCTACACGCTGCCACTGACAGTGGGCCACATGCCACTGTGGCGTGCCAACGAGGCGGTTGGAAGGTGACGGGGCCGTGGGGGTGTATGACAATGGGCCCTCGGTTTCAGATTAAATCGCAAAAAAGGTTTGCACCCCCTGGGACTCGATCCCAGGACCTGTCGCTTGGAGGCAAAGAACTGAACCAAAAGGCTACTGCGGCGGTTGTGACAGAAGAGGGGGCTCGGGGGGGATGTGTTGCTGTTGCGCGAGGATTTTAACTGAACCCGAAATTCAGTCTGCTGCAACGATCTCTGCACCCGACGGAGGGGAATGGAACGGACGCCGGCGGTGGCTGTCGTGCGCCGGGGGGTGCTCGTGAACGAACAAGTACGCCGTCGCCTGCGCTGTTCTCGCCTCGATGAACTCCATCCTCCTCGGCTATGGTTAGTGCACCTCTCACTGATCATTCACGTACGCAACTATACTACTGAATTGTACGTATAAGTGTGCAACGTGTCTTGTGCTGTGCCGGTGCGTGCGCGCTCGAGCAGATGTCTCGGTGATGAGCGGAGCGCAGATATTCCTGAAGAGGGACCTGAAGATCACGGATACGCAGATCGAGATCCTGGCCGGCAGTACACCATGGTCCTCGCATCGGTCATCTTCTTCGCCGGCGCCCTCATCGAGGGCCTCGCCTCGAACTACGCGGTCCTCATGGTCGGCCGCTTCGTCGCCGGCGTCGGCGTCGGCTACGCGCTCATGATCGCGCCCGTGTACACGGCCGAGGTCGCGCCCACCTCGGCACGCGGCCTACTCACGTCCTTCCCGGAGGTGTTCATCAACACCGGGGTCCTCCTCGGCTGCCGTGGATGGCGAATAACTGAACAAGATGAACAGCCCGTCTCTGGCGGCCGAACAGCACGAGGCGGAAAAGAAAGCAAAGAGCAGCGATCACCGCGTGCGTGGGCTGGGCATGCTCGTGTGTGCCGCGGATGTGTGGGAAGAGGAGGATGGGGGAAACGTGCTCACCGAGGAAGATTCGATGGAGAGGACGCGTTCCTGGAAGTGGTCGACGGATCCCGACGGGGACGTCGCTCCAGGCCGCTTCCGCTATGCCTCCTGCTCGCAGATGACGGAGACGACCACCGTGGTGCGATTCCCGTGCTCGCCAAGCCTTCGCGGACCTCACCCCGACACCACGACGTGCGCCACCGAGGAAGAGTTTGGTGGTTGCAGAAGGAAAAGGAAGGCAGAGGAGATGTGAGGGGAGGGTTGGTGGCGGCGGAAGAGAGAAAGGACGGCTAGGGCTGGTCTAGGGTCTTATAGGGCGAGGGGAGTCCTCCTGGCCGTCGCTGTGATACTGCTGCTGCCGTGGCAGCAGCGGATGCTGCTCCGTAGGAAGGTAGACGACGGGGGCGGCTCGTCGAAAGGTTATTGGGCCAGGCGTGCGTTAAGGTGCTTAGGTGGGCTGCGCGGTAGTTAGGTTATTTGCTGCTCGCGTTAGCTTTGCTTATTTTCTTATTTCTGTTTCTTTTTTTTCTTTTTTTTTTGCTGAAACCAATAATGGAAGGAAAACACAGTTTTGAAGTTAGGAAAAAATTTGAAAAAAAATTCAGATAAACTCCTTAGGCCAAATGCAACCATTTGGCAACTTTTATTTTCAAAAATTTAAACATTTGTTTGCCTTTTGAAATTTGAACCAAATTTGAGTGAAATGGTTGCTATTAATAAACATTAATAAAATCAACCATTTAAATAGGGTAACCCCTATGGTAAAAAGGCAATTTGAATTGATTTGTTTTTGGTCACAACATAAATTCAAAATGGTTCTGTTTTGTGTGCTTTGATTTGAATTTTAAATTGTTTGGAACATAAATAGTTGATTTAAAACCCTCATTTCCACAAGTGATCATTATGGGATAACATGAAACCAATTGATTGTTATTATTTGTGCTTTTTATTCAAAAAGTTGTAACAGAGCAAGTATGAAAACAAAGCATTTGAAATTGTTTGAGTTTTATTGTGAAAAACAAAGAATAACAGATGCAAACAAAAGAAACAAATGCAACAATATGATGACATGATGCAATACTTTAAATAAACATGCAACAAACATTCTAAAGGGATTGTTTTCATACTTGGGATGTTACAGCGCACCACGCCAAGGTGCGTCGCGCCTATCGCCTTACCCGCGGCGCACCAAACAGGCGGCGCGTCGCGCCTACGTGTGGGGCCGGGGTGGCGAGCCTCCCAGGTATACTCGTGACGCACCGTGCCGCTGGTGCGTCACGGCTATGTGAGATAGGCGCGGCGCACGGGACCGCGGTGCGTCACGGCTACGTGTTCCACGTATAGCAACCATAGCCGTGACGCACCAAGGTCCCGTGCGCCGCGCCTATCCCAAATAGCCGTGACGCACCAACGGCACGGTGCGTCACGGGTATACCTGGGAGCAATTTAAGTGGTTCGGACCACCTCCCACCTCCCATCCCCCCACATCTCCACCCCATTTTAGATCTGGTCGCCCCCCACCTCCTCACCACCCCATTTCCCCCATTTTCCCACCATTTAAAATTTATTTAACCTATTTTATTTGATATATATATGTGAGGGGAGTCTAGTAAACACTCCTCTCCAGCCCCATCTCACTTTACCACTTTCTCTTCCATCTTTTTCACTCCCTATAGCCACATACACACTCTCTCGGTCTCGAGTCGGCAAGATCTATAATTGGTGAGTTGTTGGAGGGATATGTATATGTGTTGTATGTATATGTGTGTGTCTTGATCTCGCTCTCTCATAGATCTCGCTCGGTATCGGCCGGTGTGTCATCACAAAAGATTCATATGGTTGCATATATACATATGCGAAATTGTGTTGCGTATTTTTGATGAAAGTTGTGGATGTCTTAAAAATGAGTTGTCATGTGTTGCCAAAATGTTGACTCATTTCCATTTCGGCGACCACGCACTCCGAGAATGTCCTATTTTTAGCATAGGTCATGCCGAATTTTTCCGTCGACGACCATGCATGCATCATCCATATATTACGTAATTTGATTCTAATTAATTTGTCCTTTGATTTTTTTTACTATGAAGGCAACCATGCATATAAGCACAGGCACCGTCGCTAGATTTATGAAACATGCGATGGCCGAAATGTTTCGAAATAACATGACGGAGATCAGATGTCCTTGTCGAAGATGCAAACTGCAACACTTGATCAGATACAATTGTGGTGACTTGAAGTCGCACCTTATCCGGCGTGGTTTCATGGATGGCTACACTCTTTACCCGACAAGTGATGAAGATGAAGAGTCTCCCGGACATGATGAAGGACATCATGATCAAGATGAAGGACATGATCATAATCAAGACGAAGGACATCATGATGAAGATGTCGGACATGATCATAATCAAGACGAAGGACATCATGATGAAGATGTCGGGATACCGTCGTCGGACTGGGTGCGGGACCCTCATGTTCATGCTCTGCTTCTCAAGGAGACTAGCAACACCAGAGCTGCTGCTAGAGAGAAATCGAAGCTGTCGCAACTCGAGATAGACGCGGTTACTCCATTGTATGAAGGATGCGTGAGCGAGGATACCCGTCTGAACGTAACGTTAAGGACCCTCGAGATGAAGACAAAACACCGATGGACTGATGCGAGCTACGATGAGAACATGTCATTCTGGCACGGCCGTCTTCCAACGGGGAACAAGTGTCCAACGAGCATAGAGGAGGCCAAGAAAGTCGTGTGCCCTCTGGATTTACCTCACGTGAAATACCATTCTTGCATTAATGACTGCATCATCTATCGGGGCGCGGACGCGGAGAGAACCATATGCCCGGTGTGCGACGCAACTCGATACAAGCCAGGGAAGAAGGCCTCTCCTTGAAAAGTGGTGTGGTACTTTCCGATAACTTCCCGTCTGAAGCGGTATTTCGCAGACCCCACACAGGCGAAGCTCATGCGATGGCACGCGGAAAGGAAGAAGCCAGAAGAGGATGATGGAATTGATCCAGAGAAGGATGACACGATGCTGACACACCCGTCAGATGCTAGCCAGTGGAAGGCGCTAGACATCGAATACCCCGAATTCGGGGACGATCCAAGGAACATCAGGTTGTGCATGAGTACGGATGGATTAAATCCTTTTGGCAACCAGAGCAGCACCCATAGCACCTGGCCCGTGTTTGTATGTATATACAACCTACCCCCTGGTTGTGCTTGAAGAGGAAGTACATACAGATGAGTATGCTTATTCAAGGGACGAAACAACCAGGTAACGACATCAATCTGTATGTCCAGTTGTTGGAAGAGAAGCTAGCCACATTGTGGGACGAGCCAGCCAATACGTGGGACGCCTATGGAGAAACGTTTTTCCCAATGAGAGTCGCGCTCATCACGACGGTGCATGACTACCTCGGTTACGGATATGTCGCGGGCAGGTGACGCACGGATTCTGTGCATGCGTTAGGTGCATGGATGACACTACGTATCTCCAGCTAGAGAGAAACCCCGGGTCTTCGAAAACCGTGTTCTTGGGGCATCGAAGGTGGCTTCGCAAGGATGACCCGTGGAGAAAACGCAAAGATCTTTTCAACAATGAAGTTGAGATGCGAAGAGCCCCACGTCAAAGGAGCGGCGAGGAAATCGACGAGCTGTTGAAGAACTGGAAAGAGTAAGGATGGCAATGGGTAGGGTATGGGGCGGATAGCGCAATACCATACTCATACCCGTATAGTCAACGGGTAGAAAAATCTACCCATACCCGTACCCATGGGTATGAAACTCTACCCATACCCATACCCGGAGGATACCCGTACCCATTGGATACCCAACAGGTACACAAGTTATTATATTCATTGATAGCATATTTGACAAAAACATATTAGTTTGATCAACTGTATGCCTCGTCGATGGGAATTTATCTCCTTAATTTGGGTATTTGGAAGAAGATGGATTAAGGAGTGATTGCAATTTGGGGTGATTTGTGAGCCGAGGGGATTACAAGGACGCTTTTACCGGCCCTTCTCCGATCATCGCCTTAACCCTAGAGTCATGGCCTTCTGGCATGCTTCCTGCTGGGCTACATATGGCCAAAGTGTCCCACATGTCAGTATAAATGGGTAGGGTATGGGTATACCCACGGGTACAACATGATACCCATGACCTACCCATGACATGACGGGTAGGGTACGGGTACTACCCATGGGTATAAAAGTGTACCCATACCCTGCCCATACGGGTCGAATACCCGCGAATACCCGTACCCATGGTTAAAATTGCCATCCTTAGGAAAGAGTGCCCTGCGCCGGGAAAGAACCGAAAGGCGCCGGCGCCGTTAGAGGGTGAATGGAAAACAAGGTCTGTTCTCTGGGGCCTGAGGTACTGGAAGATTCTCCGCACGCCTCACTGCCTTGACCTCATGCATATCACGAAAAACATGTGCGAGAGTCTGCTTGGCACCCTGCTCAACATGCCAGAGAGGACCAAAGATGGGCCGAAAGCAAGGAACGACTTGAGATTTTTGAATATCAGGGGCGAGCTCCACGGAGGAAAACCGGATCATGATGACGATGATGATGATGATGTGCTAGATGGGATGGAAGGTCGCCGCAAGGGCAAAAAGGCCAAGAAGACGGAATATTACTGTCCCCCTTCGTGCTTCACGCTAAGCGAGAAGGAGATCGACCAATTCTTCAAGTGCCTCCTTGGAGTCAAATTTCCTTACGGTTATGCGGGGAAGATAAGCAGATACCTAGACGTACCAAAGCAGAAGTTCAGCGGGATGAAGTCTCACGACTGTCACGTGATGATGACGCAGATACTTCCAGTTGCAATTCGAGGGATAATGGACGAGCACGTCCGCGAAACGCTGTTTGGACTCTGCAACTTTTTTGACGTCATCTCTCGAAAGTCGATTGGCGTGAAGCAACTCGCAAGGCTACAGGAAGAGATCGTGGTGATACTATGCGAGCTTGAGATATACTTCCCGCCCGCATTCTTTGACATTATGGTGCATCTCCTTGTCCATGTCGTGGATGATATCGTCCAGCTCGGGCCGCCGTTTTTACACTCCATGATGGCGTTCGAAAGGATGAATGGTTCCATCAAAGGATACGTCCGCAACAGGGCCCGTCCAGACGCAAGCATTGCCAAGGGCTTTCTGACAGAAGAGTGCATCTCTTTCTGCATGAATTTTCTAGACAAAGATGAGAACCCTAGTCTGCCCGTAAACAGGCACTTTGGCAGGCTCGCTGGATGGGGACACCGCGAGGGCCAGCGCGAAATGAATGTCGACTTTCAGGGCCGACGCAACGACTTTGACAGAGCAAACCTAGTCGCGCTACAACATCTAACAGTGGTCGATCCTTGGTTGGAAGAGCACAAAATGTTAATCGCGAAGTATTACAGTGACCGGGGCCAACATAGGACCGAAGCAGAAATAATCAGAGAGCACAACATCCATTTCACACAGTGGTTCAGGGAGAAGATTATGACCGATCCCCCGGAGACGCCTTATTCTGAAGAAGAAAAACTCATACTCACATTGTCACAAGGCCCCGCACATAACCTCATGACCTATCAGGCATACGATATCAATGGTTACACATTCTATACGGCAAATAAGGACCGGAATTGCGAATACCAGAACTCGGGGGTAATGATGGAATCATTAACAGGTGACGTCAATGAAAGATACTATGGTAGGATCGACGAGATATGGGAACTCGACTACTGCGGAGAGAAGGTGCCAATGTTCCGTGTCACATGGGCAATGAGCGTCAGGAAAGAAGGACAATATTTCACCACCATGGTTATACCTGAAGCCAAATCCGGCATGAATGTCACCGCAAAAATGAGCCATGGGTTTTGGCTAACCAAGTGGACCAATGCTTCTTCATTACTGACCCGACAAGGCCTAGCCGTGTTGTCGTGCGGAGAGGCAAAAGAAGCATCATAGGAATGGATGGAGTAGCCAACGAGCAAGACTTTGACCAGTACGGCAACCTGAAAATGGAAGATGACAACGACGATGGAACGAAATACACAACAAGAAGAAGCAGGACAACGCTACCTACAGGTCGCCCATTCCACCGAAGAAGTCACGGTGTTCCGGGACTGAATTACTCAACCGCGACAAAGAAGGGAAAGAAAATTGTAAAACGCTAGCTAGAGATACAAGAATCATTATGTTGCCGTGTGTGTGCATGAATTCGACAAAATTATGATGATGTAATAAGAATATTTGAGATTTTATGATTTCTAAATTAGTCAACACTTTATTTGATATTTTTTTGAATTCACATTGATTTTTCAAATTTCATTATATTTACATCTATGTTCACTAGTGGAAACAGGGCCATTTGTCCCGGGTCGTAAGGGCCAATTGTCCCGGTTGTGCAACCGGGATGGGCTAGCCGGGACAAATGGCCCTCCCCCATTGGTCCCGGTTGTGCCAGGACCAGGGATGGTAAGGCTGGCCCACGTGGCGACACTGGGCCAGGGACGGCGAGGGAGTTCGTCCCGGTTCGTTTTAGGGACCGGGATGGATGCTCTTAAAAATATATATATTCCGCCCTTTTTCCTTGCCGCGGCAGGGTTTTTTTTTGGTTCGTTTTTTTTTTTTTGCTCCTGCCTCGCAATCGCCAACCGGCCTCCCCTTCCCCAACCGCGTCCAGGCCCACGTCTTTAATTAAGCCCACATTGTTGGTCAAAAGGGCCCACTGGCCCGCGTCTTTTATTATATTCGGTCAACGACTCGCGGGGCCACTGGCCAGCGGCCTAGTGGCTGGCCTTCCCGGTCCCTTAATTAAGACCACGGATGGTCAAAGGGTCCACTCCCGCCTCGTCTTCCCGCCCCTCCACTTCCCCACGCGCGCGTGGCCAGCTGCAACCGCCGCACGCCTCGGCTCCCGCCCCGCATTCATGGCCGCCTGCAACCGGCGCCACGTTCCGGCCGCCGGTTGGCATGCCAGCCCCCCCGGGTCCTTTTTAAAGAGTCCCCGCCGCCCGTACAACCCATCCACCCCGGCCGCATCCCAGCCAAAGGAACCCTAGCCGCCATGTTGTCCCGCTGGTTCGGCAAGCGTCCAAGAAACGACCACGAATTCGGCTCCTCGAGCGGCGCCGGCCAGAGGGGCTCCGACGTCCCACCCCCGCCGGCGGAGGCCTTTGGCTTCGGCCCTGGAGGCGTTCGCATCGGCGGGGCGCCGCACGTCCCCGCGCCACCTCCGGCGGCACGCCCGCCGCCCCGCGCCGCACCCAAGGGCAAGCGCTTCCGCCGGTACATCCGGAAGGAGGAGGCCGAGTGGCACTGGGACCACGCCACGCCGGTCTTCTGGCCGGACGTCCACCTCCCGGAGGGGTGGCACCTCAACCCCCCAACGCATCCCCGTGCCGCCGGCCCCGACCAACGAGGCCGCGCTCGAGGAGATCGACCGCCGGCGCCGTCTCCTGCCGGCCCACCTCCTCAGGGAGCGCGCGTACGCGCGCAGCTCCCCCTACTGGGCCACCTGGTTCCAGCAGGAGCACGAGCAGCGCCGGCGCTCCTTCATCCCCGTCCCCCACGAGGAGGTGAACGTGGACGACTACCCCGCGCCACCGCCCGGCTGGGAGAAGGAGCTGTGGCTCCTCGAGGATATCGAGGACTTCTCCGAGGAGGAGGACCCCGAGCTCCGGGCCAGCTTGGAGGAGGCCTGCGAGGCCTCCCGCCGCAGCCTCATCGAGGACGAGGTCAAGCGGTGGGAGCGGGTCGTGGCCGCCGCCGCCGCCGACGCCAACGCCATGGCGCCGCCCACTACCGAGCCTACCCCCTGGTGGCACGCGCTGTACGCCGAGTGGGAGGCGTCCGAGGACCAGCCGCCCCCGCAGCCGCTCCCCCCCGGCCTGGAGTACGGCATGTCCTGGGCCTGGACCGGGGGCGTCTGGTCGCCAGAGGAGCTGCCCCCGCCACCGCCGCTGCAGCAGGAGGAGCCACCGCCGCTGTAGCAGGAGGAGCTGCCCCCGCCACCGCCGCTGCAGCAGGAGGTGCTGCCCCCGCCACCGCCGTACGCGCCCCCGATGCCTCTGCAGCCACCGGCGGGCCCGCCCCAGCTGCCTGCCCACCTGTGGCAGGCACCCCCTACCAGTGCATCTCCTCCGACGAAGAGGACTAGGCCGGCGCCCCTCCCCCCCCCCGCTAATATACTAGGACCCCCCCAAGAAACGGCCGGCCGCCTGTGGCCGCGCCGCCGCCCCTAGATGTAAGCACGGCCAGCCGCCTATGGCCGCGCCGCCCCCCCCCCTATGTAAGCACGGCCCTCGGGCCTTTTAATATATGTTGTTCGTGTCCAGTAACGCGTCCCTAGTTCACCGTCTAGTCCCGCCCGCGGAACCAGCGCCGGCGGGATCTTCCTACCCCCTCGTCGGCAGGGCTTCGCCAAGCCATGTCCGATGTCCTGGGTAGTCGCTCGGCCTGGAGAGAGGGCCGAGATATTTATACAACCGGGCCTCTAGTCCCGGCCCGTGCCACCAACCGGGACTAGAGCCCCTTTGGTTCTGGTTGGTACCACGGGCCGGGACCAAAAACATATTTCGAATTTTGGGGGTGGCACCCTGCGCGCCCCAAAGTTTTTAGCGCCAAAATTTGAAAATTGTTAAGTTTGCACATTAACAACTTCTATATACTTTCAAATTTTACAAAAATTCCAACATGAAAAATACTAGAATTTGCATAACTAATTTAAATCCATTTTTCGTTTAACTAAATAATTTTTCTAACTATTGAAACTATTAATTATTTTACCATTTGTATATAATTTGAATATAAAAATGTTACAATTTTTGTTTTCTCTCGTGATCTTCCGGGTGATTTATATAAAGTTCGACAAAGCGAGTTGTACCTTATTGACACGGTGAATTTGAGATCTTTGTCTAGAACAGAAAAACCATAGTTTTCCTTCGAAGGTTTACTGTACGTATCCACACGTATTTTCCTATCGATGTAAAGCAGTCAGTCAAAACTGTTTTCGGCTGTTTATGCTGGTTAACTCCAATGAATAACAATAGAGGTCTGCCATAATCACTTGTTCTATACCGTGTGTCAACACATACTACATCTCCAAAGTAGTTATAATCCTGCAATATCTGTCAGGATTGTATCCGTACTATCACTTCGAAGTGTTCCTGCAATATCTGCCTACAGTTATCTCATACTCGGATATGGGTCATAGTTGTCAGCTTTTTACCGGTCAATACAAAATACTGATCAAACAGAACTATATGATCATGTATTCCACGCTTATTATTACACATCACCAACAGACGGAGGAGAGAGAAACAGAAAAGTGGGTGGGTGTGCCGCTGGTTGGAATAATAATGAAGTCAGACTGGTCATAGTTGTCAAGCACTTAATGCTTGCCAGCTTTTGACCGATCAATACAAATTATTGGTCAAACTTGCACCTACTCCATTCATAATCACAGAATATGTATAAATATCATTTTGGCTAACAAAATCTCGTTCATACTGCGTTATAAGAACTATGATCATGTATTCCACGTTTATTATTACACATCACCAACAACATCCCTATCTAGTCTTCTGAATTTTCTTCGTGTCCCTTGCTTATGATCGCTTCGGCCGTAACCATGGAGCATCTTCATTATTTAACGGGATGGTGGGGTCAGCTTTCACTGTGAAGGGTGGAATTTCAACAAACTTATTATAATCTTCTGACATGTCTGTCGTGTCCTCGATTCCCACGATGTTTCTTTTCCCTGACAGAACTATGTGACGCTTCGGCTCATCGTATGATGAATTTGTTTCCTTATTTTTTCTTTTCTTTGGTCTGGAAGACATGTCCTTCACATAGAAGACCTGAGCCACATCATTGGCCAGGACGAATGGTTCGTCATTGTAACCAATATTGTTGAGATCCACTGTTGTCATTCCATAAAGCGGGTCTACCTTTACCCCTTCTCCATTCAGGTTGACCCATTTGCACTTGAACAAAGGGACCTTAAAAGAAGGTCCATAGTCAAGTTCCCATATCTCCTCTATGTAACCATAGTATGTGTCATTTTTTCCATTCTCGTTTGCTGTATCAAAGCGGACACCACTGTTTTGGTTGGTGCTCTTCTTATCTTGGGATCTCGTGTAAAATGTATTCCCATTTATCTCGTACCCTTGAAAACTCCCAATAGTCGAAGATGGTGACCCTGCCAACATGTATAGCTGATCTTCAACAGTGGTGTCATTTATAAGATGTGTTTGCAACCAACTTCCGAAAGTCTCCATGTGTTCGCGTTTAATCCATGAGTCATCCTTCCCCGGGTTTGCAGACCGTACAATATTCTTGTGTTCCTCGAGATACGTAGCCATGAACATAGAATTTTGTAGAACTGTGTAGTGTGCTTTGGTCAAAGAATACCCGTCCCTAGGTATCATTGTTTTCTTTCCCAGCGTTCCTTTTCCCCTCAGTCTCCCCATGCCGCGATTCAGGAACACCAATTGTCTTAAGGTCAGGAAAAGTCAACACAGAACCCAATGACCTCCTCTGTTCCATAGCCCTTCGAGATGCTTCCTTCTGGCCTAGCACGGTTATGAACATATTTCTTCAAGACTCCCATGAACCTCTCAAAGGGGAACATATTGTGTAGAAATACCGGACCAAGAATATGAATCTCTTCACATAGGTGAACCAGGAGATGAGTCATAATGTTGAAGAAGGATGGTGGGAACACCAACTCAAAACTAACAAGACACTGGACCACATCCCTCTGTAATCTTGTCAGACTTTCTGGATCGATTACCTTCTGAGATATTGCGTTCATGAATGCACATAGCTTCACAATGGGTACTCGAACATTTTCCGGTAGAAGCCCCCTCAATGCAATCGGAAGCAACTGCGTCATAATCACGTGGCAGTCATGAGACTTCAGGTTTTGGAATTTTTCTCTGCCATGTTTATTATCCCCTTTATATTAGACGAGAAGCCAGACGCAACCTTGATACTGTAAAGGACTTCAAAGAATATTTCCTTCTCTGCTTTAGTAAGAGCGTAGCTGCTTAAGTAATGGCGCCTATCTGTGTGTTTGTTGCTTGGGTCTTTCATACGTTGCTGGTCCTCCCGTGCTTCTGGCGTATCTTTGGACTTCCCATACACGCCCAGGAAGCATAGCAGATTGACACAAAGATTCTTTGTCACGTGCATCACGTCGATCGAAGACCGGACCTCTAAAACTTTCCAATAGGGTAGCTCCCAAAATATAGATTTCTTCTTCCACATGGGTGCGCGCTTATCAGGGCCGTACGGAACTGGTTGGCTGCCAGCAGCCTTACCAAAGATTACTTCTAGGTCCTTGACCATATCGAATATATCATTACCACTACGCAGCTCAGGCTTCTTCCGGTTATCTGCCTCACCTCTGAAAAGCTTCCCTCCTTTCTTTCTTACGGGATGCTTGATCGGAAGAAATCTACGATGCCCCGGGTATACAACCTTTTTACATTTATCCAAAAAAACACTGTCAGTATTATCTAAACAGTGTGTGCATGCATTGTATCCCTTGTTTGTATGTCCGGAAATGTTACTAAGAGCAGGCCAATCATTGATGGTTACGAAAAGCAACGCCCGTAGGTCAAATGGCTTTTGTTCGTTCTCATCCCACACACGTACACCTGGTTTGCCCCACAATTGTAAGAGTTCTTCCACTAATGTCCTTAGATACACATCAATGTCGTTGCCAGGTTGCCTCGGGCCTTGGATGAGAACTGGCATCATAATGAACTTGCGCTTCATGCACAACCAAGGAGGAAGGTTGTACATACATAGAGTTACAGGCCAAGTGCTATGACTGGAGCTCTGCTCCCCAAAAGGATTAAAGCCATCTGTACTTAGGCCAAACCATAAGTTTCTCGCCTCTCCTGCAAAGTCTGGAAAGTCTCTCTCGATCTTTCTCCATTGCGATCCATCGGCGGGGTGCCTCAACTTTCCGTCTTTCTTACGGTCTTCTTTGTGCCCTCGCAACAACCTAGCATGCTCTTTGTTTCTAAACAGACGTTTCAGCCGTGGTATTATAGGAGCATACCACATCACCTTAGCAGGAACCCTCTTACGGGGGGGCTCGCCGTCAACATCACCAGGGTCATCTGCTCTGATCTTATACCGCAGTGCAGTGCATATCGGACATTCATCCAAATTCTCGTACTTCTCACCGCGGAAGAGGATGCAGTCATTAATGCATGCATGTATCTTCTGCACATCTAATCCTAGAGGGCAGAGAGCTTTCTTTGCTTTGTACGTACTCTCAGGCAATTCGTTATCCTTTGGAAGTTTTGGCTTCATTAGTTGAAGTAAACTCTCAAATGCCTTGTCAGTCACACCGTTCTGTGCCTTCCATTTCAGCAACTCCAGTGTGGTACCGAGCTTTGTGCTACCATCTTCGCAATTTGGGTACAACAATTTTTTGTGATCCTGTAACATGTTGTCCAGCTTCAACCTCTCCAATTTATTTTCACAGTCTTCCCTTGCATCAGCAATAACTCGCCAAGATCATCATCGGGCTCTTCTGATGCCTGTTCTTGATCACCTCCTTCTTCTCCATTCTCTTCCATTGCAGTATCGTCGTATTCAGGGAACAAAGGATCTTCTTCTTCTTCTTGATCATCTTCCATCACAACACCTCTTTCTACATGCTTCGTCCAGCAATTATAGCTGGGCATGAAACCTCTCCGAAGTAGATGGCCGTGAATGATTCTTTCGGAAGAGTGCTCTCTGACGTTCCGACAATCAACACATGGGCAACACATGAAGTCATTATCTTTGTTCGCCTGAGCTACAGCAAGAAATGCATTCAGGCCTGCCATATACTCGGAAGTGCGTCTGTCACCATACATCCATCGCTGCCGTGCATCCAGCTGCATCGTATAATTAAGTTTATCAAAATACATTACAATAACATATTAATACGACAAATACTATTTTTTTATGTATCAGTTACAGATGAAAAAGATAAGTTTGTTAACCTCGGTCGAAGATACCATTTTCAGTGAGCTTATGTGCGGCTCGGGAATTTCGTCGAACACCTCGTGTGCATAGTAAAATAAAACACACTAACACCACACTCTCTCACACCTCCAAGCAAAAAAAAAAGATGGAAGGGGGGAGGGGCTGGGGCAGTATATATAGGGGAAGGGGGGCATTGGTCCCGGTTCGTGGACTGAACCGGGACAAATGTTCATGCGCGTGCCACGTGGCATGTGGCTAGGCATTGGTCCCGGTCCGTGGCACGAGCCGGGACCGATATGTCCCCCACGAACCGGGACCAATGCCCCCAGGCGATTCCTGTTGCCCCGGGCGCACGAACCGGGACCAAAGCATGGCATTTGTCCCGGATTCGGTTGCAACCGGGACAGCTGCCCCCTGGCCCCCTGGACGAGAGGGGTTGTTTCCACTAGTGGTTGATCTACTATAATTTGTTATATATATATATATATATATATATATATATATATTGATTTATATATTTATTTAATTTGAATCATTTTGTAAGAATAAAAAAATAAGAAAATTTGGGGGTGGACAGGAGTCGAACCCGGGTGGGAGGCTAGGCAGCAAGGGCACTAGCCACTGGGGTAAGTATGAGTTGTTGATACCCAGCCATGCGCAGCTCTTTTATGTATATATTACGGATAGGCGTGGCGCACCTCCATCTAGTGCGCCACAGTTAGCTTAGGCGCGACGCACCTTTGGTTGGTGCGTCACAGGTAGCTTAGGCGCGACGCATACTTACCAGGTGCGCCACGGTTCCGTTAGGCGCGACGCACTTCTCTGTGGTGCGTCACGGCTATCCTCTGCGTTAGGGACGCCACGTACGGTTACGTTAGGGACCGTTCCCCTTTCTTCCTCTTCCAATCTCGATCTGAAAGAGATAGCCACCGTCGCCTCCATTTCGTCGCCACCGCACGCCCTAGCAACCGCCGCCCAGCGCCCTAGCCCTAGCCACCGTCCCCTCCCGTCTAGCACCGCTGCCGTAGCCACCGCCGCCCAGCGCCCTAGCCCTAGCCATCATCCCCTCCCGTCTAGCTCCGCTGCCCTAGCCACCGCCGCCCAGCGCCCTAGCCCTAGCCACCCACCGCCCCTCTCACATCTGCCCGAGGAGCACAACCCGGAGCCACCGCAGGACAGGAGGAGGAGCGCCGCGTCGCTCCACCCGTCTGCATCGACCCGCTCGACACCGTCTTCCTCGACCCCTTCCAGCTACAGGGTAAGCCCCCTCTTCTCCCTCGTCCTCGCCGAGCTCTCCGTTTTCGTTGAAGGAATCGGTAGCCTCCTCGAGCTCCTCGTAGCTGAACCTGTTGCCCATGTCCTGGCTGCTGCCGGACTCCATGTCGCGGTCCCTGGAACGCGTTGGGGTCCCGCTAGAGCCACGGTACTTGAGCCCAATTTGATGCCAACCCGCGTGAGCCCATGAATTCCTGATAAAGATGTTACCACTACGTCTTTTTTCTTCTTTTGCTTATGTACTCTGTCATCGCTCTCCACACTATCCTTGGCTGTGTGCTAGTATGTCTCTGTGCAACTTATTGGATTTTTTTTCCACAATTGTTGTGCTAAGCAGGGAAAGTAAAGAGGAATCTGGTTGTTTTGTAACCATGTGAAGTTTGAACCGGTAGGTAAACAAAGGGGGTTATAGCATGTTTGAACTATAGGAGATAGCTGGAACTAGGAAAAGTAGAGAGAAAACTGGGTTTTTTGTCATCAGGTTGTTTCTAGATTTTTGGAACCATCAGAATTATGATCTAGTAGTAGGTAACTATAGAGGGGTGAATTGTAGGTTTGATCCATAAGGGATAGATGTAACTAGCGATTGTAGGTAGAAACCTGGTTGTTTTTTTCATCATATCAGGTTGTTATCTAAGTTTTTGGATAGGAGGTTCAGTCCTAGCAGGTTTTTGGATAGCAGGTTTGATCCATAAGGGGTGGGTGACGTACATATATACCTCAACAATTTAAAAAAATTCAGTTCCGATTAATCTCGGCAGTCATCCTACAGAGCTATAACTAGAACCTCTGCGCGCGTCTAGTTACTCCTCTGAGTAGTACTCGTACTCTCGTAGTCGTAGGATAAGCCATTTTGGCTCTGTTTATTTTGTTAATCTTGGTAGGTCAGCCTCTTCTTGGTTTAGGGCTCACATGAGCAGATGCAGGGGCCTTTGTTGGTCCTAACACAATGCACACTGTACACATTAGAGAGTAGAGTGCACCGTTTTTTTTCTTCAAAAGAGAGTACTAGTATATTCCTTGGCTGTCAAGTGTCAAGCCTCTTCTTCCTTTGACTCGAGAATTCAGACATCCATGACTGCCAAGCCAGTTAATTAGCTCGATATTCCTCCTCTCTGCAGTCTGCACCATCAGCCACTATAAATCTTCATCATCTGGTTGGTTCAGTAAATTCAGCCTCAACATCGGAAGCATTCTTTCGAGTCTCGACCAGATTAGAGCAAAACAAATAAGCTTAGAATCTGCAGGAACCCAATTTTCTAAAATCATATGATCAGTTTAGATGCTAAAACTGGAGGCTGCAGGAAATAACACATATGGTTTCTACTTGCTGAAATAGCACAACATTAGTACATATGGTTTCTATTTGCTGAAATAGCACAAGAATTTGCATCAATGAACTTGACAGAAACTACATGAGTACTATTTTTTTTGCCTGAACCACTCAAGATTTGGTATACTGTATGCTACTAAACATTTTTCAGTTAAGCTGAATTGCAAATTTTGCTTGCTTTATTTGCAGGAGTAGGCTACTGCATATTTTGCAGTAGGCTACTGGAAAGTTTGCTTTATTTGCAGGAGTAGGCTACTGCAAAGTTAAGCTGACCATTTTTCAGTTAAGCTGAACATTTTTCAACATTCTTAGCTGTGTTGGAAATATTGCTTTAAGGACAATTCTTGCCTTTCCAGCAGAAAAAGCTTGTTTTGCTTGCTTTATTTCTAGGAGTACGAATAGTGCAAGCATGCAATATTTCTAGGAGTAGAGTAATGTAATATTTAATGAATGTTTGATGCTATGAGAAATGACATCATATTAGTGCGACAATGAATTACTCCAAAACGACACTGTCACCGAAATGTCATCATATGTATGGCTGTTGTTAGGCTGCTGCTGTATGCCTCACAATATTTGAGGTTCTCGGCTGCTGCTAGGCTATTGCTAGTGATGCTGCTACGCTACTGCTATTGTAGTTAGGTTCTCATGATCTATGTTTCATCAGATAGAGCTACTGCTAGGCTGCTGCTACTATTAGGAATTTGTACACAAATAGAGAAGTGCTATTGTTGTTGTACAGTTAAATATGTAACAGATTTTGGTGCTGGTACTTGTCCAAGCAATATTTTGGTGCTGGAGTTGTCAATATTTGCAGGGAATAGATTTTGGTGTTGCGATTGGTACTTGTCAAAATGTGCAATTTGCTGCTGGTACCACTTTTGGTGTTGGTACCACCTTTGGAAATCTTTCCGGCCATTGAGCCGTTTAAAAGTTTGCAGGGAATTCAAATGAGTTGCCCATTTTCGCTGAAATGTTGATTAATTTCCGTTTCGGCGAGAATCGGGCACTCTAGTGTTAGAAAATTAGCAAAGGTCATGCCGGATTTTTCGGTGAATTTAGGACTTAGCCGTTTTCCCGTGATCGAGTAGTATGTCAATTTTTTGTTGCCCTTAGATTAACCAATAATTTTCCCCTTTAGAACATGGCACACAACGACGAGGCCGGCGGTTCTAAGCCGTTCTGGCAAATCTCCGACGAAGAAGATGAGCAATACGACCCGACGGCGGATGACGGGGCTGACGCGGACACTAGCGGTGGCGAGGAGGATGACGCCACGACTAGTGGCGCCGGTGATACCACTAGTGGCGCCGCCGGCGGAAATGACACCACTGATGCCGGCGGTCAGATAGATGGTGGTAACCAAGCCAAGAAGAAGACGACAACGAGAAAACGGAAAAGGAACAGTCTCCGCACCTACCGTGAAGAGATCACTGAAATTGATAGCAGTGGGTATCCTATCGCGCCCGAGCGGGTGGTCAAAGGATTCGGAAACCAAATCGGTTGCATGGTCCGGGACACTATCACGATCACCACTGACGATCTAAGGAAAAAAGAGAATACCCATTATCGGGTTGTTCTCTTTAGAAATCTGCACGGACGATACTTGTACCCGCATCCTCCAGAAGAGCCGTTTAAATACAATAACGATAATCTGGAGGGGAATAAGGTCAACAATGTCGCCATTGGTAAGATGAACACCGCCTTGTCCAACTAGAAACATCGGGTGAAGGTTGCGGTCTTGAACCCCAAGAAAAGCTTGGAGGAGGTTTTAGCGAGTGAGCCGAACATCACCGAAGCTGAACTCCGGGACTTCAAGCTACTTTGCGAGAGCGAAGTCGCCAAGGCTAATACTTATTGGGGGCAGAAGATGCGGCGGTTGAACATAGGTTCCCACAAACTGGGATGCGGCAGTTACAGAGCGGTGATTCCCAATTGGGAGAAGGAGGACGCCAAACGTGCAGCAGAGGGCATCCCTGAACCCCTCGCAAGGTACTCGCCGCGGACAAAAAACTTCATCAAGGCCCGGTTTAAATATGACCCGGTAGCTAATGAGTATACTACCAATGATGAGAAGGTGAAGGAGTTGTATAAAAACTTGGTAAGTAAATACACCACCCTAATTAGTTTGCTCTCGACGATCAAATCGATTGCATCATAGTGTAATGGTGGAATTCTAAACGGTTCACGCTAATTGTGCAGAACACATAAATCGAAAGTGGTGGAACCTCGGTATCCATGCCGAGGCTGCACGGCCCGTGGGACGACCATTTCAACAGGGCGGTGAACGTGACGCAGGGGAAGGATAAGCATAAAAGGCCGTCAGGTGGCCGAGTTTGTGGCCTGGGCACGACGACGAAGCTCAGAGAGTACTACAAGGAGCCCAAGGAGGCGAGAAGGAATAGAAGGAAGACCGTCGAAGATATCCAACGTGACGAAGCCCGCGATCGCGAGATTGCAGACCTCAAGGCCAAAGTTGCCGATATTCCGAATATTGTCAAAGATGCTTTGGCAGAACAAATGGGCAGCGTTTTGCCTGCCATCTACGATGTGGTTACTCGATGGAATGAAGGAGGTCGAGTGGGGCCGTGCCCGGTGCCTAGCGTGCAGTGCAGCAACTCAAGAGACTTGTCCAGAGTCTCGCCGGCCAACGCCACGGTGGCGGACCCACTGGTGACTCCGCCCGCCTACAACACGGCGCCACTAGAGGAGCTCGACGCCATCGCCAGCCAGGTAAATAGTTAAGCGTTGGAGCGTCGATCTTCCTTTTCCTTAGACTGGCATCTCTGACGCCCTGCATGTTTTCCGCAGAACGCCGACGTTCCATGCACTCTTCTACACACAGTGGACGGCGTGTTGAAGGATGTTGCTGTGGGTATGATCGTTCAACCGGCAACCCGCAGGTTCCACAACAGGCCGATGCGCGAAGACGTATATAGAGTTCGATTGCTTCGGGTGCTGGCGGGCTACGACGACTTGTTGCCTCCCATTCAACCCTACCAGGAAGAAGATGACCCCGATACCCTGACGCTGCTCCAGTGCCTACCTTGGAATATGGAATGGCCGAAGAGCCAGATTCGCCTGGGGAAGAGGGGCGCAACCCCGCAGACATCGCCTCTAGAACTACCGGCGCGAGGCACCACCTCGAAAACAACCCCTCTAGAAGCGCCGGAGCGGAGCCATGGCAAGACAGTCGTAGCGCCGTCGCCTACCCCTGACATGGAGATGGCACAACACCCGGCGGATGACGATCTTGATGCCATGGATTTCATCGCTGATGACTTCGATGGCGGAGATTACATTGCTCCTCCCCCAGAAGAACCCTACCATAGAACGGAGGCTCGTGATGAGGCTCCTCCCGCGGATAAATCCAATTGCAAGCGTCTATTCGTTTCTCAGGAAGACACGCCTCCAGATGTCGTCCCCTGCACCGAGACTCGGAAAAGTGCGAAGGGAGGAGTTATTTTCAGTCCTGGCACAATCCGTAAGGCGGCTAATGAGGAGATTGAGAAGGAGTGCATTGCGAAAGCGCCGAAGCCGTGGAAAAGAGGACCTAGATCCAAGACCGCAAAGTCCGCGAGCCAGCCTGATAAGATGTCGCTCCGTGTTCAGGACGGCCCACCTACATCTAAGCATACGCCGAAGGTGCATGTGATGGGTCAGCCTATGCTTAACCAGAACAAGCTCAAGGTCGCAAGTGGGGATATGCGGAGTTTGCATGACAACATTCTTTATCTTGAATCGCGCCTTATTGAATCCAAGGATCCATCATGCCCGGTTTTCATTGCCATGGTGCCAAAGGACTTGGGCTTCGTCGAATCAATCGGCGCGGATAGGATAGTACTGCGGTTTTCGGACATCTTTGATATGTTCCATAGAAATCCGCTGCACTACTCCATGGTCCGCCTATACTCGCTCGGTCTAGCGGTGCAAGTCAGCAGGGATAATACACCGGGCATCGCGATAGCGGACCCCTTCTACATGCGCCACGACGTGTTGTGCTCCATTGGGAACCAGGTAGTCACGTCGACATATCTCCGCGACTTCATGCTGGCGAACCAGACCAAGTATTACATCCTCGTGCCTTACTTTGCCGGTAAGTCAATATTTTTAGCCGAATCGAAAGTGATTTTCTTTAGATTTTCATCGCTCCTTTCCAACACTTTGTTTGGATTGTTCCGCGTAGATATACACAATGCACACTCATCTGCATTTGTATCAGTCATTCGCATGCCACGTATCTCGACTCAGGGAGTGCGGTGAAGAAAGACTACTCCAACGTGAAGAAATTTTTAAAAACGCTCTCACCGGCTACCACGCAAAGGGGGGCAGAATCGCTAGGGAGAAGGTCGTTCAGGGCACTCGGGTGTTCACCCACACGACGAATTTCGCGTGTGTCAAGCAGCCGGCAGGCAGTAACAGAGACACCTACTATGTCCTCCATCATATGCGGGCGTACGTACGGGATCAACGGTACCTTACCCTGCCTAGTCAAGTCCAAGAATGGGCCTCCCGCTTGTCGATGGTCGGCGATGACAAGGTTAGAGAAGAGATATATGATATCTAGAAGTGCTTTGCCACAAAAATCGTTCATGACGTGGTGAACAAGAGCAGGACATTCCACTGCCGGTTCGCCATGCCGAACCGCGACATAGATACCTACCTAGAAACTGCATGTGACGACAGGCCCTTCATGACTCCGAAGGGCTGTCCCGTTGTAATCCCTGGGCGGATGAGTCAGAAGGAGTGAGAACTATTGTAAGGCTTGCTACATTTTCCGAAATTAGTTGAACTCAACCGTTTGGGTTATGAATCGTCCATCGTGTAACCGATGCTAAATTATGTCAATGCTTGATTATCTTGCTTTTTATTATTGTGGTCCTACTTGTGATGTTCGTTCGATCTCTTCAATAAATTCCGATGATTAAAAGAGTTGGTTCACATTAAGATGGCCTTGGTGGTCTGGTGCGCCTTGTGATTTTCACAAAATTTTGATCTTGTGCATCCCACTTGGCGCTCCAGGTCCACCAAGGCTGCATGTATGTGTCCACCCTAAATATGAGGCACATATCATTACGGTTATGAATCGTCCATTCTGTAACTAATTCTCAATTATTTCAATGCTTGATTATCTTGCTTTTTATTATTCCGGTCCTACTTGTGATGTTCGTTTGATCTTTTGTATAAATGCCGATGATTAAAAGAGTTGGTTCACACTCAGATGGCCTAGGTGGTCCGGTGCGCCTTGTGATTTTCACAAAGTTAGGATCTTGTGCATCCCACTTGGCGCAGCGGCACCACCTAGGCCGCTTGTATGTGTCCACCCTAAATATGAGACACACAGACCGATGACCATCTTGTTCCTGTTAAGAGGTACTACAGGAGGTGGTGATCCGGGGAAAGGAATGAATGCGAGAGTTTCTGGATTTCTTTCGAACTAAATAATGTCACATATGTAATATGGTTTGTGAGACCCGAAAGAAATTGAACCCTTTGGTGCACATTCGTAATGGTGACATTCCTCAGAAACCCCGTCTGGGGTTATGAACAATGTCGCCGTTATGGATATGCACAAAAGGATCCAATTTTTTCCGGATCTCACTATATTACATATATGATTTTGTTTAGTTTCAAAGATTTCCAGAAAACCTTCCCTCCCCCGCATCGCCATCACGTGTACTTACCTCGTAACAGGCACAAAATGTGAAGGTCCAACTTCACATCAAGGCCCGATGACCATCTTGTTCCTGTTAAGAGGTACTACAGGCGGTGGTGATCCGGGAAAAGGATGAAGATGAGGGTTTCGGTTGGAACTAAGGAACGTCGCATATGTAATATTATTGTTAGTGAGATCAGAACTGAGTTGCACCGTTTGGTACATATACGTAATGGGGATATTTTTCATAGCCCCGGACGGGGCTATGGAGAATGTCCCCATTATGCATATGCACGAAATGGTCCAACTTTGTTCGGATCTCACAAACACTTACGTATGTGATTTTGTTTAGTTTCAACGAAGTTCAGAAACCCTTGTCTTTATCCTTCTCCGGATCGTCATCACGTGTACTACCTTGTAACAAGCACAAGATATGAATGGCCAATTTGATCCTTTGTGTTTAACTTTCATCTTATTTATGTAATATATATCCATTTACTATTTATTACAGACATGTTTAAAACTATTGTTTTTGGTTTTCTTTCTTGTCATTACAGATGCCGAGGTGGTACGTGTGTTTAGGGGCAGGGTTCCAGGAGTCTACGATCACTGGGAAGACTGCTTCGAGCAGGTGAACAAGTTCAGAGGGAATGCCTACAAATCCTACAACACAAGAGTGGCAGCAGAAGCTAGGTGGTTCATCCATCTCGAGGAACAGAAGAAGAAGAAGAAGAACAAGTGGATGAAGACCCTCGCCCCGCTCTTGTCGCCGTCGCCTCGCTCGTCATGCTATGGTTCCTAGCTGGATGATTAGGTTATCGGCGACTAGATAGGTCACTTCTAACGATGATGAAGCATCGATCGATATAATCAGTCCCGATGATTAACTGTCTGATGTATCTATTTGACTCTGATAAACACTTTGTATTGATAATCAATTGTTTGATGTAGCTATTCGGAATTCTAAGCAGTATGATCAACTATGATATATTATTTGTTTGTCACGGAACTATTTTGATACATTTTGTCTACTGATATTCTTCTGTATTTGAGTTGTATATACCTGTATAAATACGGTATTGTGTATTTTAAAAAAATACAGCATAGTATAGCCGTGACACACCTAAAAGGATAGCCATGACGCACTTAAAAGGATAGCCGTGGCGCACCAGGAAACTTAGCCGTGGAGGCATTATATAGCCGTGACGCACCTAAAATGTTAGGCGTGGCGCACCTCTGAAGTTAGGCGTGACGCACCGCGAACTAGCCGCGGCGCACCGTGCGCGTGCGTCACGGGTATTAATAGGCGCGGCGCACCGATGAGGTGCGTCACGGCTAACCCAATAGGCGCGGCGTGATAGCCGTGACGCGCCGTGGTGCGTCACGGATAAGAAAATCGGTGCGTCACGCATGACCTTATCCCTAGTAGTAACCTTTCATCTGTCAATGTAACATTGGTCATTTCTCTATTCATGGTGTTCTGTAACAGTTCTTAATTAATAATCATATAATGCAGATGAACCGGCAATGGATGTACGCTGACTGACGCTCTGCCAACTTCATGAAAGGCGTGGGTTATTTTCTCAAGGTGGCTCGGGCAAACAAGCGGAATAATTTTATCTGTTGTCCATGTGTTGTATGTCGGAATCAGAAGGAACACTCTTCTCACAGAGTCATCAACTTCCACCTGTTTCAATCCGGTTTCATGTCCGGCTATAATTTTTGGACCAAGCATGGAGAAAGAGGGGTTATTATGGAAGACAACGAAGAAGAAGAGAATGATGACAACTATCATGACATGTTCCCAGAATATGGTGCCGGTACTGGAATGGAAGATAACAATGAAGTGGAATCAGAGTTGCAGGCACCAGATGAGCCCATCGATGATCTTGGCCAGGCTATTACGGATGCAAAGACAGAAAGCGATATTGAAAAGGTGAGGGCGAAGTCCGACCAGCTGTTAAAGGATCACAAAACATTGTTATATCCAACTTGCGAAGACGGGCAGAAAAAGATGGGCAGCACACTGGAATTGCTCCAATGGAAGCCCGAGAACGGTGTGACTGACAGCGGATTTACAAAGTTGCTGCAAATAGTGAAGAAGCAGCTTCCTAAAAACAATGAATTGCCCAACAATACATACCAAGCAAAGAAATGAGTTGTTAACAGTTTGCGTTTGCGGAGGACTCAACCCTAGCCGCCCCCTCCAGGCGACTCCGGAGGCGCCCGCACCTCCCTCCCTCCCGAGCCCCTCCTACCTCCCCAACCCTGCCGTCGCTGCCGTCTGTCGCCGGCGGTGGTGGCGGCGTCCCCCGTCCCCGACGGTGGGCAGGAGAGGTGCTCCGCGGCGGCGATCCATGGAGGCGGTGGAGAGCCGGCGGTGGGCATGGGGCAGCGTGGCCTAGGGCCGGCGCTTGAGCCTCCCGGCGGGAAGGTGGCACGGCGGGGGTGCTGCGTCGCCGGCGGGCGCCTGGATCAGATCAGGGAATCGCTTGGGGACGCTGGGATTTGATGCCCGATCTAGCGATCTGGGGTATCGGATCCGGCCTTGGCCGGCCGTGGTAGTCCGGCTACGACCTTGGTCACGCCGGCGACCTAGTGTTGGGCAATAGTCTACCCTTTCTATGATGCTTTCCTGCTGGGAGTGGCTTCGCGGTGTCGGGCCGCGAGGCTGAAGAATAATGGCGGTGGTCCTAGGGTTTCCTATCGCGCGAAGATGAAGATCATGATGTAGGTCCTCTTTGATCAAGCAGGGGTGTCGACCGAAAGGCTCCGCCGGCAACTCCCATAGGCAACGCCTGGAGAATGCTGGATCGGTGGAATTTGGTCGCAATGCTCGGTCATCGAAGGCGAGATTTGTAACACCTGGGGTGTTACCTGTTTGTTTGCTTGCATCATATGCATCACATTGCATTGCACCAAGTTTGCATCACAACTGAAATTTCAACACAATTTAAACTTTTAACCTTGCTCAAAAACTTCCAATTTCAAACTTGCAACTAAAACCCCTAAATTGTTTTTTTTTCCACTGGTTGATTTTTGTTTTAATCACTTGCTCTGTTACAACTTTTGGAATAAAAATAACAAATAAAAACAACTCCTTTGTTGTCATTTTATTTCATAGTTATCAATTACTAAAATGGTGTTTCTATTTCAAACAAATAATTCCCAAATTGTTTTCAAACTCAAATCTCAAACAACACTCAATTGGAATTATAAAATTGCCCACAACAATCTAACCTTTTGTTCTAAGCTAAAATAGGGTTCACCCTATTGAAGGTTGGTTTCATTTATAAGCACCTAATAATCAATTTTAACCCCAATTTGAATTAGCTACAAACAATATTTTAAAGTTTGAACTTTGGAAAATAAAAGTTAGCATTTTGTTTGCTATTAACCTAACTAACTTAATCTAATGTTTCTAACCTTTTTACTAACTCAAAAGCTCATCTTTTCCTTCCTTTGGGTTTTCTACAAAAAAAAATAAAACAAACGAAATAATAAAGGAGAGGCAGCAGCAGCAGCAGCCCAGCCCGTTATCACCTTGGCCCAGTACCCCTTCGTGAGCATCTTCTTCCTCGTGACGTCAACTGTGTACGAACACCCAAACAGCCATCCGATCCTCCTCCCCCCTCCAAGATGCCTGCCGTACCAAGCACCTCGCCCCATATAGCTTCCCCCTCGGCTGCAAACCCTAGAGCCTACCTATCCCTAGCCCTAGACCTAGCGCCGCCGTTCCCCCCTTCCTTTCTTCCCCGAGCTCCTCTCTGTCTCTGAAAAACCTGCACCTTCTGAACCACCGGAGACCACCCAAACCGCCACCTTCCTCCCCTCATCGCCGTTCCCCCCGTCCACCTCGAGGAGCACCAACTCCGGGAATGGAACCGGGGTCGATCCCTCTTCAACTTTGCTGAAGACGCGGCGGCGGGAGGAGGCCCGTGCCGGCCGCGCCGTCGCCGGCAACCGCCGCGCGAGGCCTCTGCTCCCTGCCTCGACCCCGTTCGCCTGCAGCCCTGCCGCTCGAGGTAAGAACCTCGTCGCCCCTCGATCTTCCTCTCTACTCGCCGTTCGCGCAGCAGCGAGCCTGGAGGCACCACCGCGAGCAGCCGCGAGCGCCGGCGGCCGCCCTCGCTGACTGCCCTCTGTCGATCTGTCCGTCCGCAGCCCTGCAGAGATGCAGAGTCAGGAAAGTTCAGTTAAGAACTTTACCTGACGAAGTACTACATAATCTGTTTCGCTACCGCTATCTGACAACGAATCGAGCGAGCCGCAGTGGTAGCGCACCATCCGCGCGCACCGTAGGTAGTGGGTTCGATCCCCCACTCCGCGGTTTGGCCCCTTTTGGTTATTTTTCCCACACAGCACACTAGGGCCCACCCGTCAGCGGGTCGCTGCGCCACCTCATCTTCTAACCGCGCCACGCTGGCCACGGGCCCGCGAGGCAGTGGCTGGAGTAGACCCCGTTGCGGTAACAAACGGTTTTGAAACAAATCTGTTTAAATCCTATTTCTTTTTAAATAGCAGATTAAGCAATAAAACTTCAAAAATCCATAACTTTAAATCTGTGAATCCAATACATATAAACTTTATATGTTTATTGCTCCAAATTCCATAATCTTTCCAAATAACTTATTTGTGTTCTGTTTTGAGTTTTCAAAATTCACCAACAAACCCATAATGACATCAAAGTCATGAAGGAAGAAATAGAGGAGTACGAGAGAAAGCATAGATCTGCCTTAAAACCTACTAGGTTACCCGGAATTGCAAAACCGGAAGAACTGCCGCCGAAAGAAAGGTTCTATAACCCATCTTGGCAAAAGCAGTTTAAACGGCAAAGATGCCAAGGGCGAACCAATATACAAAACCGCAGCTGAAAACGCGAAGCAGCGTTCGCCATCCTGAACAATGATCTGTACTCCAACGGGGAAAAACTCCAAGGGGTGTATGCTTTCCTAGGAAAAGCATTACAGCAGCAGCAGCGAGGCCAAGAGCGATCAGGAGGCTGCATGATAATTCCGCCCTCTGCAAAACAGTTTTGCGCTGCTGGAGCACCTGGACCGGAAGAACCCGGAGATTCGGATAAAAAAGAGGATCCGAGAAAAGACAAGAAAAATCCCGACAACCGGGACGCAGCGTCTAGAACCGGACCTCATCTCCCGAAAGATGGATATAAACCACACGATCGGGAAGACAAACACCGGAATGACGGCAAAAATGCCACCTCCGAGAAACCCAGCTGAAAAAGCTGGAAGATACGATACACCTCACAGACGTGAAAGATCTCGGACACCGCCTAAAGATAAGGAAAGGTACAGGAGCAGGACTCCACCTAATCCCAGGGGGCGTGACAACGGAAGAGATAGAGATAACCTCGGAAAAGCGCGTCCGCGCAACAATGGAAAGAAAGGAGCAGATCCCCTTCTGTCCATTCAGCCGGGAGATATTCTGCACATATTGATAGAGCAGAAAAGGATGATCTATACTTTGGTCCTAAGTGTTTTACTGACAGGATCCGAAGGATAACCCTGCATTCTGGCTTCGCCAAAGTTGGTCCAACCTATCAAAAGTATACCGGCAGTACAAACCCGGATACCTGGCTCTCAGATTATTACACAGCCGTCCAAATCAACAATGGGACAGACCTGGAAGCTGTCAAGTTTCTTCCCCTAATGTTGCTAGACGGAGCCAGAGATTGGATCATGGTTTACCATCAAGAACTGTCGACAGTTGGGATGATATGGCGAGAGTATTTACTCAGCATTTTCGGGGAACATACAAACGCCCAAATAGCATCAACCAGCTGAACCGTTGCACCCAATTTGAAGACGAACCATACGTGGATTTCATCTCCAGATGGACTGCAATGAAGAATAGTTGCTCTGGAGTAACTGACGTACAAGCAATGCATGCTTTCGTCAATGGCCTAAAACCCGGACTTGTACCGTTCATGGTTGGTTCTAAAAAGCACAAAGATCTCGGATCTATGCTTACAACCGCTAACGAGCATGCTGCAGCCGAAGATGATATCAGAGCAAGAGGAGGCAATATTGAGTCACTGATACTAGCCAAGAAAACCCCTCGTTCTGATAAAAAAAGGAACTCCGGAGTCAACGACAAAGCCCAAGGAGGTCAACATAGCCTTTGGAGGAGAAAAGGTGAACAAGTGGAAAGGGCCCAGTCCAGATCCAATCAATTACACTCCCGAAGAATGGGAGAGAATTAAGTCGGAACCCTGCGTCCACCACTCTCAGTTTGGGAAACCAACCCACACAAACGCGCAATGCCGGCTAAACAAGCATATGAAAGGCAATGCAGGATCCGGAAACAAAGGGAAGGGTTCCAAGAGGAAACCTGCCAAACAAAAGCCAGAAGCTGAAAAAGAAGACAGTGAATCGGACACTGATGACAAAATCCAGGAACAGCAGCGAAAAGGCGAACCCAAATTTCCGAGAGTTGACGGAGAAGCAATGTTAACTTTCCTAGCAACCCCGTCAGCAAAGGTGGCCAAAAGAACACTTCGAGAAATAAACGCGGTTGTTCCTGCGACCCCGAAATTCTTGAAGTACTCCAACACACCGATAATCTGGGATCAGTCAGATCATCCCGGAAATATCCCTGAACCCGGCACACAAGCTCTTGTTGTAAGCCCTATTGTTCAAAACACTAGGCTAAGAAGAGTGCTGATGGACGGAGGATCCAGCATCAATATAATGTACCTGGATACACTGAAGCACTTGAAGATCTCCGAGTCCCAGCTCAACTACAGCAATATACGCTTCCACGGCATTGTCCCTGGCAGGCAAGCACGATCCCTAGGAGAAATTTCCCTAGATGTCACCTTCGGAGATAAAGATCACTTCCGGCAGGAAAAAGTATCCTTCGAGGTAGTGCCGTTCGAAAGCGTGTATCACGCAATACTCGGACGTCCGGCCTTCGCCAAATTTATGGCAAGATCTTGCTATATCTACAATAAGCTGAAGATGCCAGGACCCAAAGGAGGAGTAATCACCATTGCTGGTGATTTCAAGCTGGCAAATGAGTTGGAGAAAGAAAATGCCCTTTGCGCTCAGAGAGTTATAGCAAAGGAGGAACTGAAGGAATTAGCCAAGGAGGTATCGCCGAAAGAAATGCCGGCAGGAAAAGAAACTCGGAAGCCAACAGATAGCTTCACGGCGTCCGAGAATACAAGACAGGTAATCCTAGATCCCAAAGATCCGACAAAATTTGTCGTCGTAGGGACTGGGATGACCGACAAATAGGAAGGCGAGCTCATCAAGTTCCTCCGTGAGAACTGGGATATTTTTGCCTGGTGTCCAGCTGACATGCCAGGCGTACCCAGGGAACTTGCTGAGCACCAACTCAAGGTTATTCCCGGATCAAAACCCGTCAAACAAGGTCTCCGTCGATTTGACGGAAGAAGACGGAAGGCTATTGGCAAGGAAATTATCCGGCTTTTAGCAGCGGATTTCATCAAGGAAGTAATCCATACTGATTGGTCCGCAAATCCGGTATTAGTGCCGAAGAAAGACACCACTGCTCTGTAACACCTGGGGTGTTACCCTAAGTAGAGTTGGTTGTTTTTCTTTTTTTGCTTGCATCACATGCATCATAAGCATTGCACCATGTTTTTCAAAAACAACTAAAAATTCAAACCAAATTAAAACTTTCACACATGTCCAAATGTTTCCAATTTAAAATTTGCCAACTAGACAACTCAATTTGCTTCCAATAGTTTGAAGACGATTTATTCAAATTTCTTGTTAAATAAAACCTCCCTTTAATCAACACCCCAAATGACAAATTCAAATACACTTCAAATTCAATCGTAATGGGCAGGATCAATTGTGGGTTTAACAAAAATCACATTCTTGCAAACAAATTTAATTCAGTAGGCTTTCATAGATGTTTGAGTTAATGGAATAAAAATTTGTTTTAAAAAGAAAAACCAAATCATTATGAACCCTATTTGGAATTCAAATAGCAAACCAAAAATTAAATTAACTTTTCAACTTATTGGGGAATAATGTTAGCAATTGCTGTTTTGCAAATTAACAATTTATTTATAACATTTAAAACCCCAAACCTTTCTATCCACCTCTCTCTCTTTCATTCATTACAAAAAAAAAGAGGGGAAAAGAAAAATCAAAAGAGAGGGTGAGCTGAGAGGGAGGCAGCCCACTCTAGCCAGCCCACCACTCAAGCCCACCCCACGTCGTCTCCTACCTCGACGTCATCTTCAGTACGAACCTCGCTCCCACCGCAGGATCCCTCTCCCCCACTCCGATGTGCAGCCGTACAGGATCAACCCCCCCATAAAACCATCGCCACCCCCTCCTTGGCTGCCCTAGACTCTCTCCCATCTCCCTCCGCCGCCACCTTCCTTCTCCTTCCTCTCTCCCCACTTCTCTGAATTTCTTTTCTGCACCACCACGACCACCGGAGCACCTCGCCGCCGCTCCGACGCCGTGAACCCTCCCGCACCACGAGGAGCGGTGGAAAAGAACCACCCGGACTCCCTCGTCCTCCTCAACCTTAAGCACCACCCGGAGGGGCAACAGGACGTCCATGGCTTCCTCGTCTTCAGCTCGGACGCCGACGATCTTCTTCGATTTCTCGCCGCCGCGGACGACATCGAGCACGAACGACTACCTCGGCGTCCTCCCGGTGAGCCCCCTTTTCCATTCCCCGCTTTTCCCGCGTTTTTCGTGCCCGTTTGCAACCCGTCCCTGTCGGAGCTCCTCCTGGCCTCCATGGATGCAAGCAGCGTTTCTCTGCTGCTCACGCACGGGAGTCGACGCACACGAGCAGGTCCACACCCGCACGCCACGTCCTCCATGCTCGGCTTCCTTGCACGCAACTCGCCCCCACGCACACAGTAGTCCCACGCCCAGCAGCCTCCCGGAGATCCCACACGAGCGCTGGAGACGTTCGTCACCGGCGTCGGTTCGTAGCTGTATCCGATCTGAATTGCTGTCAATTTCAGTTAACCCGCTTGTGCTATCTCAAAAGGACTCCGCGCGGTGGTACAACAAACCAGCCGCAGTAGCGTAGTGGTTGCGCTTCCTTGTGCGCGTGAGTGAGCTCCTGGGTTCGATCCCCCAGGGGCGCACCTTTTTCCTTTTTATTTCCCATCGCGCGCGCAACTGCAGCATAAACCCCCCCCCCCCCCCCGAGCCCCTTCTCTACCAACACAGCAGCACTACCCCAATGGTTAGGCCCTCCTTTGCGCAGCAGGAGATGGGGGGTTCGAATCCCCCATCCCTCAATAAAAACCAACATTTTATTTTCATTTGTTTTGGTACTGTACTTCCTAGAAATCACAACCAAACCCCTGTATCTTTAATTCTAGCCCCTGTAACAATTATTTCTAAGTCCCTAATGAGCTAAAAATGGCAGATTGCACCCCAAATTTGTAAAATGCATAAGAAATTCATCCCAGCTCCAATTTTAACTTTTTAAATATGTTTTCTGTCCCAAATTAAATGTTCTATCCAAATATAAAATTTATTTACTGTTTTGAATATTTTAATTTGGTGAAACATTTGAATTCTTGTTTAAATCACTTAAACTTGCAAAAATCATAAATTGTTCATAAAAATTCCAAATCCCACAAACTAAATATGTTTTCCCATCAACTTTTCATGTACTTTCCAAATATAAATTTTGTTTGCTGTTTTGAATAATTTAAATTGCTGAAAACAACTGTTTCTTATTTAATGCATTTAAAATTGTCAAATTAATAACTAATTCATCTTAGTTCCAATTTCAACAAATAAAATATGTTTTCCAATTAAAATTAAATGCTCTACCCAAATATAAATTTTGTTATCTGTTTTGAACAATTAAAATGGGTGAAAACAATAAATTCTTGTGTAACTCCCTTAAGAAGCCAAATTTCCTAACTTAATAAATAATTTCCCAAACTTGGTAAACCTTATTTCCAATTGGTTCTATTGTTGTTATTTTGTTGTTTTCCTCATCCATGCATCATGCTAATCCACCTTCACCTGTTGATTAGTTGGAAAACAATTGTTTCAACCATAAATCATGGGCTTTTCATATGCAACTCAAATTGCATATGGGTCCATTTAAACCTGCTTATCTTGTCAACTAGTTTACCTTGATGCATATTTAAACCTGTCATGCATCCATATCTTGATCATGCTGGATCTTTTGCCGTAGTAGTAATTGTTGCATTCCGTTGTTTGTTCGAGGTTCGTTGCTTCTTCCCGGATAGGACGTTGAGATGATGTGAGCAACGACAAGTTCTGCTACCTTGCGGGATCTCAGGCAAGTATACTCACTTGCTGCCAAATGGCTGCCTTTCATCACTTGTTACCGATTATTTCCGTTGTTCTTGTTCTAGCCTGTTGATACGATGCTTGTGTCTCGATCCTATTATATTGTTACCTTGCAGCCATGATATAGCCTTTCCCTTCCACTTCCTATTAACTGTTGCTTGTTTACCCTGTTGGCCCTCGTGTCGTAGTTGCATGCTTAGCTTTGTTTGCGCTCTAGTTTTGTTTTCATTTTGTTCTATCACCTGTTTAGTTGATAGTTGGGTTTCAATTCGATCAACAACATGTTAATGTTTGGGGTAATAATAATAATTTGATGTTAAGGCACCGGCAGGAGGCCCGGGTTAGGGTTTTGAAGCCTGCTAGTGTCGAACTAGGAAAAGAGTCTTGTCTACTGATCCATGATGAGCGTGCTCACCGCATCCGGGTGGTAGTATGGGACCCCCTCGACTTAGACCTGATCTGCAGCTTGTCCGAAGAGCCACACTTAGTTCGGGTGTTCCATTTGCTCCTTTGCATAATGGGTTGATCACCCATGGTTACTGATGATGATGATGATGCATATAGGGCGAGGCCTGTAGTGCCGGGGTGTTGTGTCCTGCGGGAGTTTTGCACACCTGCGCTGAGTATTCGGCTGCGTGGCTGGGACCTTATAGCTCCGTGGCTCCTAGGATGGGTTGTAGAGATGGTTCGAGTCGTGTCGAGCCAACCTGAGTTTTAGTTGGTGGCTCGAGTGTGTACGGGTACTGGAGCACACCCTGCAGGGATAAATCTTCTCCATGGTTACTGATGATGATGATGATGCATATAGGGCGAGGCCTGTAGTGCCGGGGTGTTGTGTCCTGCGGGAGTTTTGCACACCTGCGCTGAGTATTCGGCTGCGTGGCTGGGACCTTATAGCTCCGTGGCTCCGAGGATGGGTTGTAGAGATGGTTTGGGTCGTGTCAAGCCAACCTGAGTTTTAGTTGGTGGCTTGAGTGTGTACGGGTACTGGAGCACACCCCTGCAGGGATAAATCTTCTCGAGAAGCCGTGTTGTCCGCTGTTATGTGACGACTTGGTGAAAGTACTGGCTAACAAGTACTCAGACAACTTACACCTAATGATAATAACTTGACTAGTAATAGTTTTATTGACACAACAACCTGATCCATTATTCATTAATCCAACTGTGTGAGTTATCCTCGGATTGCTTCTTTGGATAAGGGGCGAGATCCAGGATGGGTTTGTTTGAAGTTATCTTTCAGTTGGTTACGATACTCGATCTTATCTCCTTTCTGTTAGCCGGAAGTTGTAGTATCTCTCTGTAGTTGGTTAGTGCAGCCCGCTGTCGCTTTTTACAATAATCCCTTCCTTTCCGTTGATCCCAAAGTATTTGTATCTTGTGATGACTGGCTACGCCGGTATCTTGTGAGTATGGGTTTATCCACTTGCCAGTACTTAACCGTACTGACCCACGAATCCTTTTTCGTGGCTGCAAATTCCAACTTGCAGTCAACAGGTTTGAAGTCTGACGACGTTAGCTTGGGAATCCCTCCGGCTTGGCCTGGGCAGGGATTGGACGCTCTCGGTTATCTTCAGGACTCTTAGTCCAATTTGTATCTTGTCCGTAGCCGGACGTTTGTTTCTTCCGCTGTTATTTGGATCTTTGTAATGTATCAGTTGTAACCCTGGCTCGTCTTGTATCTATCTGTTTCTGTTGTAATTGTGGATTATTCGTGAACTATTGTAATGTTATCACAAGTGGCAACCTGGAATCGGTTATTATGTGGATTTTGGCGGGAATGCTGAAATCTGCATAGTGCCCGATCTCGGGGCGTCACAAATGGTATCAGAGCCTTGGTTCCGATTCCCGAGATTGTTTCGATACGAATGGTTATCGAAGCAACGGGTCCGCAAAGCCTGTAGGATAACCTCGCTAACGGTCGTTGTTTCTAGAGTGTCAAAAACTAATTCTGCTAAACTATTTCGGAAAAACATCTCAATAGGATTCTGGTTTTTCTCCTTATCCCTATTCTAATTCCCCTCCCATCTTATTTGTTTTGGAGTTTTCCCCCCTTGTCTATCTTTCAAAGTGTTAGGATCCTACGTGGGTGGACGTTTTCTGAGCCTTTAACCTAATAGGTTCGATCATCGGAAGATTTCCTGGTGGAAGAACATCGTCATCAGCCCGAGCAAGTTTCCCTTGTTAGTGGTGTCGAGGAGATCAACTGGGAGCATGAAGAATCGATAGTCGAACTTCTTTCCCCTCCCGGGTTAGCAGGTGGATTGCGAGGGCGCAATCCCTTGTTAGTGGTGTCGTCTGTAACACCTGGGGTGTTACCCTAAGTAGAGTTGGTTGTTTTTCTTTTTTTGCTTGCATCACATGCATCATAAGCATTGCACCATGTTTTTCAAAAACAACTAAAAATTCAAACCAAATTAAAACTTTCACACATGTCCAAATGTTTCCAATTTAAAATTTGCCAACTAGACAACTCAATTTGCTTCCAATAGTTTGAAGACGATTTATTCAAATTTCTTGTTAAATAAAACCTCCCTTTAATCAACACCCCAAATGACAAATTCAAATACACTTCAAATTCAATCGTAATGGGCAGGATCAATTGTGGGTTTAACAAAAATCACATTCTTGCAAACAAATTTAATTCAGTAGGCTTTCATAGATGTTTGAGTTAATGGAATAAAAATTTGTTTTAAAAAGAAAACCAAATCATTATGAACCCTATTTGGAATTCAAATAGCAAACCAAAAATTAAATTAACTTTTCAACTTATTGGGGAATAATGTTAGCAATTGCTGTTTTGCAAATTAACAATTTATTTATAACATTTAAAACCCCAAACCTTTCTATCCACCTCTCTCTCTTTCATTCATTACAAAAAAAAAGAGGGGAAAAGAAAAATCAAAAGAGAGGGTGAGCTGAGAGGGAGGCAGCCCACTCTAGCCAGCCCACCACTCAAGCCCACCCCACGTCGTCTCCTACCTCGACGTCATCTTCAGTACGAACCTCGCTCCCACCGCAGGATCCCCTCTCCCCCACTCCGATGTGCAGCCGTACAGGATCAACCCCCCCATAAAACCATCGCCACCCCCCTCCTTGGCTGCCCTAGACTCTCTCCCATCTCCCTCCGCCGCCACCTTCCTTCTCCTTCCTCTCTCCCCACTTCTCTGAATTTCTTTTCTGCACCACCACGACCACCGGAGCACCTCGCCGCCGCTCCGACGCCGTGAACCCTCCCGCCACGAGGAGCGGTGGAAAAGAACCACCCGGACTCCCTCGTCCTCCTCAACCTTAAGCACCACCCGGGGGGCAACAGGACGTCCATGGCTTCCTCGTCTTCAGTTCGGACGCCGACGATCTTCTTCGATTTCTCGCCGCCGCGGACGACATCGAGCACGAACGACTACCTCGGCGTCCTCCCGGTGAGCCCCCTTTTCCATTCCCCGCTTTTCCCGCGTTTTTCGTGCCCGTTTGCAACCCGTCCCTGTCGGAGCTCCTCCTGGCCTCCATGGATGCAAGCAGCGTTTCTCTGCTGCTCACGCACGGGAGTCGACGCACACGAGCAGGTCCACACCCGCACGCCACGTCCTCCATGCTCGGCTTCCTTGCACGCAACTCGCCCCCACGCACACAGCAGTCCCACGCCCAGCAGCCTCCCGGAGATCCCACACGAGCGCTGGAGACGTTCGTCACCGGCGTCGGTTCGTAGCTGTTCCGATCTGAAATTGCTGTCAATTTCAGTTAACCCGCTTGTGCTATCTCAAAAGGACTCCGCGCGGTGGTACAACAAACCAGCCGCAGTAGCGTAGTGGTTGCGCTTCCTTGTGCGCGTGAGTGAGCTCCTGGGTTCGATCCCCCAGGGGCGCACCTTTTTCCTTTTTATTTCCCATCGCGCGCGCAACTGCAGCATAACCCCCCCCCCCGAGCCCCTTCTCTACCAACACATCAGCACTACCCCAATGGTTAGGCCCTCCTTTGCGCAGCAGGAGATGGGGGGTTCGAATCCCCCATCCCTCAATAAAAACCAACATTTTTTTTCATTTGTTTTGGTACTGTACTTCCTAGAAATCACAACCAAACCCCTGTATCTTTAATTCTAGCCCCTGTAACAATTATTTCTAAGTCCCTAATGAGCTAAAAATGGCAGATTGCACCCCAAATTTGTAAAATGCATAAGAAATTCATCTCAGCTCCAATTTTAACTTTTTAAATATGTTTTCTGTCCCAAATTAAATGTTCTATCCAAATATAAAATTTATTTACTGTTTTGAATATTTTAAATTGGTGAAACATTTGAATTCTTGTTTAAATCACTTAAACTTGCAAAAATCATAAATTGTTCATAAAAATTCCAAATCCCACAAACTAAATATGTTTTCCCATCAACTTTTCATGTACTTTCCAAATATAAATTTTGTTTGCTGTTTTGAATAATTTAAATTGCTGAAAACAACTGTTTCTTATTTAATGCATTTAAAATTGTCAAATTAATAACTAATTCATCTTAGTTCCAATTTCAACAAATAAAATATGTTTTCCAATTAAAATTAAATGCTCTACCCAAATATAAATTTTGTTATCTGTTTTGAACAATTAAAATGGGTGAAAACAATAAATTCTTGTGTAACTCCCTTAAGAAGCCAAATTTCCTAACTTAATAAATAATTTCCCAAACTTGGTAAACCTTATTTCCAATTGGTTCTATTGTTGTTATTTTGTTGTTTTCCTCATCCATGCATCATGCTAATCCACCTTCACCTGTTGATTAGTTGGAAAACAATTGTTTCAACCATAAATCATGGGCTTTTCATATGCAACTCAAATTGCATATGGGTCCATTTAAACCTGCTTATCTTGTCAACTAGTTTACCTTGATGCATATTTAAACCTGTCATGCATCCATATCTTGATCATGCTGGATCTTTTGCCGTAGTAGTAATTGTTGCATTCCGTTGTTTGTTCGAGGTTCGTTGCTTCTTCCCGGATAGGACATTGAGATGATGTGAGCAACGACAAGTTCTGCTACCTTACGGGATCTCAGGCAAGTATACTCACTTGCTGCCAAATGGCTACCTTTCATCACTTGTTACCGATTCTTGCCGTTGTTCTTTTCTGCTAGCCTTAGTAGTAGTTGTTCTGTTACGAACCTATCACATGAACCCTTTAACCCTGATATTGCCTCACCTCCACACCTATAACCATTGCTTGTGCCCGTGTCTTACTAGCATGCTTAGGTTGCTTTGCTCGAGTCTATTACCCGTTACTTTCTGTTGTTACTTCATTATGTTCTGGGGGCTCGATTAATCAATCAACCTGTTATTAATAATATGCTGATAAGGCACCGGCAGGAGGCCCTAAGTGGTTTTGAGGCCTGCTAGTGTGACCCTAATAGGAAAAGGGTCTTGTCTACTGATCCATGATGAGCGTGCTCACCGCATCCGGGTGGTAGTATGGGACCCCCTCGACTTAGACCTGATCTGCAGCTTGTCCGAAGAGCCACACTTAGTTCGGGTGTTCCATTTGCTCCTTGCATAATGGGTTGATCACCCATGGTTACTGATGATGATGATGATGCATATAGGGCGAGGCCTGTAGTGCCGGGGTGTTGTGTCCTGCGGGAGTTTTGCACACCTGCGCTGAGTATTCGGCTGCGTGGCTGGGACCTTATAGCTCCGTGGCTCCGAGGATGGGTTGTAGAGATGGTTTGGGTCCTGTCAAGCCAACCTGAGTTTTAGTTGGTGGCTTGAGTGTGTACGGGTACTGGAGCACACCCCTGCAGGGATAAATCTTCTCGAGAAGCCGTGTTGTCCGCGGTTATGTGACGACTTGGTGAAAGTACTGGCTAACAAGTACTCAGACAACTTACACCTAATGATAATAACTTGACTAGTAATAGTTTTATTGACACAACAACCTGATCCATTATTCATTAATCCAACTGTGTGAGTTATCCTCGGATTGCTTCTTTGGATAAGGGGCGAGATCCAGGATGGGTTTGTTTGAAGTTATCTTTCAGTTGGTTACGATACTCGATCTTATCTCCTTTCTGTTAGCCGGAAGTTGTAGTATCTCTCTGTAGTTGGTTAGTGCAGCCCGCTGTCGCTTATTTACAATAATCCCTTCCTTTCCGTTGATCCCAAAGTATTTGTATCTTGTGATGACTGGCTACGCCGGTATCTTGTGAGTATGGGTTTATCCACTTGCCAGTACTTAACCGTACTGACCCACGAATCCTTTTTCGTGGCTGCAAATTCCAACTTGCAGTCAACAGGTTTGAAGTCTGACGACGTTAGCTTGGGAATCCCTCCGGCTTGGCCTGGGCAGGGATTGGACGCTCTCGGTTATCTTCAGGACTCTTAGTCCAATTTGTATCTTGTCCGTAGCCGGACGTTTGTTTCTTCCGCTGTTATTTGGATCTTTGTAATGTATCAGTTGTAACCCTGGCTCGTCTTGTATCTATCTGTTTCTGTTGTAATTGTGGATTATTCGTGAACTATTGTAATGTTATCACAAGTGGCAACCTGGAATCGGTTATTATGTGGATTTTGGCGGGAATGCTGAAATCTGCATAGTGCCCGATCTCGGGGCGTCACAAATGGTATCAGAGCCTTGGTTCCGATTCCCGAGATTGTTTCGATACGAATGGTTATCGAAGCAACGGGTCCGCAAAGCCTGTAGGATAACCTCGCTAACGGTCGTTGTTTCTAGAGTGTCAAAAACTAATTCTGCTAAACTATTTCGGAAAACATCTCAATAGGATTCTGGTTTTTCTCCTTATCCCTATTCTAATTCCCCTCCCATCTTATTTGTTTTGGATTTTCCCCCCTTGTCTATCTTTCAAAGTGTTAGGATCCTACGTGGGTGGACGTTTTCTGAGCCTTTAACCTAATAGGTTCGATCATCGGAAGATTTCCTGGTGGAAGAACATCGTCATCAGCCGAGCAAGTTTCCCTTGTTGGTGTCGAGGAGATCAACTGGGAGCATGAAGAATCGATAGTCGAACTTCTTTCCCCTCCCGGGTTAGCAGGTGGATTGCGAGGGCGCAATCCCTTGTTAGTGGTGTCGTCTGTAACACCTGGGGTGTTACCCTAAGTAGAGTTGGTTGTTTTTCTTTTTTTGCTTGCATCACATGCATCATAAGCATTGCACCATGTTTTTCAAAAACAACTAAAAATTCAAACCAAATTAAAACTTTCACACATGTCCAAATGTTTCCAATTTAAAATTTGCCAACTAGACAACTCAATTTGCTTCCAATAGTTTGAAGACGATTTATTCAAATTTCTTGTTAAATAAAACCTCCCTTTAATCAACACCCCAAATGACAAATTCAAATACACTTCAAATTCAATCGTAATGGGCAAGATCAATTGTGGGTTTAACAAAAATCACATTCTTGCAAACAAATTTAATTCAGTAGGCTTTCATAGATGTTTGAGTTAATGGAATAAAATTTGTTTTAAAAAGAAAAACCAAATCATTATGAACCCTATTTGGAATTCAAATAGCAAACCAAAAATTAAATTAACTTTTCAACTTATTGGGGAATAATGTTAGCAATTGCTGTTTTGCAAATTAACAATTTATTTATAACATTTAAAACCCCAAACCTTTCTATCCACCTCTCTCTTTCATTCATTACAAAAAAAAAGAGGGGAAAAGAAAAATCAAAAGAGAGGGTGAGCTGAGAGGGAGGCAGCCCACTCTAGCCAGCCCACCACTCAAGCCCACCCCACGTCGTCTCCTACCTCGACGTCATCTTCAGTACGAACCTCGCTCCCACCGCAGGATCCCCTCTCCCCACTCCGATGTGCAGCCGTACAGGATCAACCCCCCATAAAACCATCGCCACCCCCCTCCTTGGCTGCCCTAGACTCTCTCCCATCTCCCTCCGCCGCCACCTTCCTTCTCCTTCCTCTCTCCCCACTTCTCTGAATTTCTTTTCTGCACCACCACGACCACCGGAGCACCTCGCCGCCGCTCCGACGCCGTGAACCCTCCCGCACCACGAGGAGCGGTGGAAAAGAACCACCCGGACTCCCTCGTCCTCCTCAACCTTAAGCACCACCCGGAGGGGCAACAGGACGTCCATGGCTTCCTCGTCTTCAGTTCGGACGCCGACGATCTACTTCGATTTCTCGCCGCCGCGGACGACATCGAGCACGAACGACTACCTCGGCGTCCTCCCGGTGAGCCCCCTTTTCCATTCCCCGCTTTTCCCGCGTTTTTCGTGCCCGTTTGCAACCCGTCCCTGTCAGAGCTCCTCCTGGCCTCCATGGATGCAAGCAGCGTTTCTCTGCTGCTCACGCACGGGAGTCGACGCACACGAGCAGGTCCACACCCACACGCCACGTCCTCCATGCTCGGCTTCCTTGCACGCAACTCGCCCCCACGCACACAGCAGTCCCACGCCCAGCAGCCTCCCGGAGATCCCACACGAGCGCTGGAGACGTTCGTCACCGGCGTCGGTTCGTAGCTGTATCCGATCTGAATTGCTGTCAATTTCAGTTAACCCGCTTGTGCTATCTCAAAAGGACTCCGCGCGGTGGTACAACAAACCAGCCGCAGTAGCGTAGTGGTTGCGCTTCCTTGTGCGCGTGAGTGAGCTCCTGGGTTCGATCCCCCAGGGGCGCACCTTTTTCCTTTTTATTTCCCATCGCGCGCGCAACTGCAGCATAACCCCCCCCCCCCCCGAGCCCCTTCTCTACCAACACAGCAGCACTACCCCAATGGTTAGGCCCTCCTTTGCGCAGCAGGAGATGGGGGGTTCGAATCCCCCATCCCTCAATAAAAACCAACATTTTCTTTTCATTTGTTTTGGTACTGTACTTCCTAGAAATCACAACCAAACCCATGTATCTTTAATTCTAGCCCCTGTAACAATTATTTCTAAGTCCCTAATGAGCTAAAAATGGCAGATTGCACCCCAAATTTGTAAAATGCATAAGAAATTCATCCCATCTCCAATTTTAACTTTTTAAATATGTTTTCTGTCCCAAATTAAATGTTCTATCCAAATATAAAATTTATTTACTGTTTTGAATATTTTAATTTGGTGAAACATTTGAATTCTTGTTTAAATCACTTAAACTTGCAAAAATCATAAATTGTTCATAAAAATTCCAAATCCCACAAACTAAATATGTTTTCCCATCAACTTTTCATGTACTTTCCAAATATAAATTTTGTTTGCTGTTTTGAATAATTTAAATTGCTGAAAACAACTGTTTCTTATTTAATGCATTTAAAATTGTCAATTAATAACTAATTCATCTTAGTTCCAATTTCAACAAATAAAATATGTTTTCCAATTAAAATTAAATGCTCTACCCAAATATAAATTTTGTTATCTGTTTTGAACAATTAAAATGGGTGAAAACAATAAATTCTTGTGTAACTCCTTAAGAAGCCAAATTTCCTAACTTAATAAATAATTTCCCAAACTTGGTAAACCTTATTTCCAATTGGTTCTATTGTTGTTATTTTGTTGTTTTCCTCATCCATGCATCATGCTAATCCACCTTCACCTGTTGATTAGTTGGAAAACAATTGTTTCAACCATAAATCATGGGCTTTTCATATGCAACTCAAATTGCATATGGGTCCATTTAAACCTGCTTATCTTGTCAACTAGTTTACCTTGATGCATATTTAAACCTGTCATGCATCCATATCTTGATCATGCTGGATCTTTTGCCGTAGTAGTAATTGTTGCATTCCGTTGTTTGTTCGAGGTTCGTTGCTTCTTCCCGGATAGGACGTTGAGATGATGTGAGCAACGACAAGTTCTGCTACCTTGCGGGATCTCAGGCAAGTATACTCACTTGCTGCCAAATGGCTGCCTTTCATCACTTGTTACCGATTATTTCCGTTGTTCTTGTTCTAGCCTGTTGATACGATGCTTGTGTCTCGATCCTATTATATTGTTACCTTGCAGCCATGATATAGCCTTTCCCTTCCACTTCCTATTAACTGTTGCTTGTTTACCCTGTTGGCCCTCGTGTCGTAGTTGCATGCTTAGGTTTGTTTGCGCTCTAGTTTTGTTTTCATTTTGTTCTATCACCTGTTTAGTTGATAGTTGGGTTTCAATTCGATCAACAACATGTTAATGTTTGGGGTAATAATAATAATTTGATGTTAAGGCACCGGCAGGAGGCCCGGGTTAGGGTTTTGAAGCCTGCTAGTGTCGAACTAGGAAAAGAGTCTTGTCTACTGATCCATGATGAGCGTGCTCACCGCATCCGGGTGGTAGTATGGGACCCCCTCGACTTAGACCTGATCTGCAGCTTGTCCGAAGAGCCACACTTAGTTCGGGTGTTCCATTTGCTCCTTTGCATAATGGGTTGATCACCCATGGTTACTGATGATGATGATGCATATAGGGCGAGGCCTGTAGTGCCGGGGTGTTGTGTCCTGCGGGAGTTTTGCACACCTGCGCTGAGTATTCGGCTGCGTGGCTGGGACCTTTATAGCTCCGTGGCTCCTAGGATGGGTTGTAGAGATGGTTCGAGTCGTGTCGAGCCAACCTGAGTTTTAGTTGGTGGCTCGAGTGTGTACGGGTACTGGAGCACACCCTGCAGGGATAAATCTTCTCCATGGTTACTGATGATGATGATGATGCATATAGGGCGAGGCCTGTAGTGCCGGGGTGTTGTGTCCTGCGGGAGTTTTGCACACCTGCGCTGAGTATTCGGCTGCGTGGCTGGGACCTTATAGCTCCGTGGCTCCGAGGATGGGTTGTAGAGATGGTTTGGGTCGTGTCAAGCCAACCTGAGTTTTAGTTGGTGGCTTGAGTGTGTACGGGTACTGGAGCACACCCCTGCAGGGATAATCTTCTCGAGAAGCCGTGTTGTCTGCGGTTATGTGACGACTTGGTGAAAGTACTGGCTAACAAGTACTCAGACAACTTACACCTAATGATAATAACTTGACTAGTAATAGTTTTATTGACACAACAACCTGATCCATTATTCATTAATCCAACTGTGTGAGTTATCCTCGGATTGCTTCTTTGGATAAGGGGCGAGATCCAGGATGGGTTTGTTTGAAGTTATCTTTCAGTTGGTTACGATACTCGATCTTATCTCCTTTCTGTTAGCCGGAAGTTGTAGTATCTCTCTGTAGTTGGTTAGTGCAGCCCGCTGTCGCTTATTTACAATAATCCCTTCCTTTCCGTTGATCCCAAAGTATTTGTATCTTGTGATGACTGGCTACGCCGGTATCTTGTGAGTATGGGTTTATCCACTTGCCAGTACTTAACCGTACTGACCCACGAATCCTTTTTCGTGGCTGCAAATTCCAACTTGCAGTCAACAGGTTTGAAGTCTGACGACGTTAGCTTGGGAATCCCTCCGGCTTGGCCTGGGCAGGGATTGGACGCTCTCGGTTATCTTCAGGACTCTTAGTCCAATTTGTATCTTGTCCGTAGCCGGACGTTTGTTTCTTCCGCTGTTATTTGGATCTTTGTAATGTATCAGTTGTAACCCTGGCTCGTCTTGTATCTATCTGTTTCTGTTGTAATTGTGGATTATTCGTGAACTATTGTAATGTTATCACAAGTGGCAACCTGGAATCGGTTATTATGTGGATTTTGGCGGGAATGCTGAAATCTGCATAGTGCCCGATCTCGGGGCGTCACAAATGGTATCAGAGCCTTGGTTCCGATTCCCGAGATTGTTTCGATACGAATGGTTATCGAAGCAACGGGTCCGCAAAGCCTGTAGGATAACCTCGCTAACGGTCGTTGTTTCTAGAGTGTCAAAAACTAATTCTGCTAAACTATTTCGGAAAAACATCTCAATAGGATTCTGGTTTTTCTCCTTATCCCTATTCTAATTCCCCTCCCATCTTATTTGTTTTGGAGTTTTCCCCCCTTGTCTATCTTTCAAAGTGTTAGGATCCTACGTGGGTGGACGTTTTCTGAGCCTTTAACCTAATAGGTTCGATCATCGGAAGATTTCCTGGTGGAAGAACATCGTCATCAGCCCGAGCAAGTTTCCCTTGTTAGTGGTGTCGAGGAGATCAACTGGGAGCATGAAGAATCGATAGTCGAACTTCTTTCCCCTCCCGGGTTAGCAGGTGGATTGCGAGGGCGCAATCCCTTGTTAGTGTGTGTCGTCTGTAACACCTGGGGTGTTACCCTAAGTAGAGTTGGTTGTTTTTCTTTTTTTGCTTGCATCACATGCATCATAAGCATTGCACCATGTTTTTCAAAACAACTAAAAATTCAAACCAAATTAAAACTTTCACACATGTCCAAATGTTTCCAATTTAAAATTTGCCAACTAGACAACTCAATTTGCTTCCAATAGTTTGAAGACGATTTATTCAAATTTCTTGTTAAATAAAACCTCCCTTTAATCAACACCCCAAATGACAAATTCAAATACACTTCAAATTCAATCGTAATGGGCAGGATCAATTGTGGGTTTAACAAAAATCACATTCTTGCAAACAAATTTAATTCAGTAGGCTTTCATAGATGTTTGAGTTAATGGAATAAAAATTTGTTTTAAAAAGAAAAACCAAATCATTATGAACCCTATTTGGAATTCAAATAGCAAACCAAAAATTAAATTAACTTTTCAACTTATTGGGGAATAATGTTAGCAATTGCTGTTTTGCAAATTAACAATTTATTTATAACATTTAAAACCCCAAACCTTTCTATCCACCTCTCTCTCTTTCATTCATTACAAAAAAAAAGGGGGAAAAGAAAAATCAAAAGAGAGGGTGAGCTGAGAGGGAGGCAGCCCACTCTAGCCAGCCCACCACTCAAGCCCACCCCACGTCGTCTCCTACCTCGACGTCATCTTCAGTACGAACCTCGCTCCCACCGCAGGATCCCCTCTCCCCCACTCCGATGTGCAGCCGTACAGGATCAACCCCCCCATAAAACCATCGCCACCCCCCTCCTTGGCTGCCCTAGACTCTCTCCCATCTCCCTCCGCCGCCACCTTCCTTCTCCTTCCTCTCTCCCCACTTCTCTGAATTTCTTTTCTGCACCACCACGACCACCGGAGCACCTCGCCGCCGCTCCGACGCCGTGAACCCTCCCGCACCACGAGGAGCGGTGGAAAAGAACCACCCGGACTCCCTCGTCCTCCTCAACCTTAAGCACCACCCGGAGGGGCAACAGGACGTCCATGGCTTCCTCGTCTTCAGTTCGGACGCCGACGATCTTCTTCGATTTCTCGCCGCCGCGGACGACATCGAGCACGAACGACTACCTCGGCGTCCTCCGGTGAGCCCCCTTTTCCATTCCCGCTTTTCCCGCGTTTTTCGTGCCCGTTTGCAACCCGTCCCTGTCGGAGCTCCTCCTGGCCTCCATGGATGCAAGCAGCGTTTCTCTGCTGCTCACGCACGGGAGTCGACGCACACGAGCAGGTCCACACCGCACGCCACGTCCTCCATGCTCGGCTTCCTTGCACGCAACTCGCCCCCACGCACACAGCAGTCCCACGCCCAGCAGCCTCCCGGAGATCCCACACGAGCGCTGGAGACGTTCGTCACCGGCGTCGGTTCGTAGCTGTATCCGATCTGAATTGCTGTCAATTTCAGTTAACCGCTTGTGCTATCTCAAAAGGACTCCGCGGTGGTACAACAAACCAGCCGCAGTAGCGTAGTGGTTGCGCTTCCTTGTGCGCGTGAGTGAGCTCCTGGGTTCGATCCCCCAGGGGCGCACCTTTTTCCTTTTTATTTCCCATCGCGCGCGCAACTGCAGCATAACCCCCCCCGAGCCCCTTCTCTACCAACACAGCAGCACTACCCCAATGGTTAGGCCCTCCTTTGCGCAGCAGGAGATGGGGGGTTCGAATCCCCCATCCCTCAATAAAAACCAACATTTTCTTTTCATTTGTTTTGGTACTGTACTTCCTAGAAATCACAACCAAACCCCTGTATCTTTAATTCTAGCCCCTGTAACAATTATTTCTAAGTCCCTAATGAGCTAAAAATGGCAGATTGCACCCCGAATTTGTAAAATGCATAAGAAATTCATCTCAGCTCCAATTTTAACTTTTTAAATATGTTTTCTGTCCCAAATTAAATGTTCTATCCAAATATAAAATTTATTTACTGTTTTGAATATTTTAAATTGGTGAAACATTTGAATTCTTGTTTAAATCACTTAAACTTGCAAAAATCATAAATTGTTCATAAAAATTCCAAATCCCACAAACTAAATATGTTTTCCCATCAACTTTTCATGTACTTTCCAAATATAAATTTTGTTTGCTGTTTTGAATAATTTAAATTGCTGAAAACAACTGTTTCTTATTTAATGCATTTAAAATTGTCAAATTAATAACTAATTCATCTTAGTTCCAATTTCAACAAATAAAATATGTTTTCCAATTAAAATTAAATGCTCTACCCAAATATAAATTTTGTTATCTGTTTTGAACAATTAAAATGGGTGAAAACAATAAATTCTTGTGTAACTCCCTTAAGAAGCCAAATTTCCTAACTTAATAAATAATTTCCCAAACTTGGTAAACCTTATTTCCAATTGGTTCTATTGTTGTTATTTTGTTGTTTTCCTCATCCATGCATCATGCTAATCCTTCACCTGTTGATTAGTTGGAAAACAATTGTTTCAACCATAAATCATGGGCTTTTCATATGCAACTCAAATTGCATATGGGTCCATTTAAACCTGCTTATCTTGTCAACTAGTTTACCTTGATGCATATTTAAACCTGTCATGCATCCATATCTTGATCATGCTGGATCTTTTGCCGTAGTAGTAATTGTTGCATTCCGTTGTTTGTTCGAGGTTCGTTGCTTCTTCCCGGATAGGACGTTGAGATGATGTGAGCAACGACAAGTTCTGCTACCTTACGGGATCTCAGGCAAGTATACTCACTTGCTGCCAAATGGCTGCCTTTCATCACTTGTTACCGATTCTTGCCGTTGTTCTTTTCTGCTAGCCTTAGTAGTAGTTGTTCTGTTACGAACCTATCACATGAACCCTTTAACCCTGATATTGCCTCACCTCCACACCTATAACCATTGCTTGTGCCCGTGTCTTACTAGCATGCTTAGGTTGCTTTGCTCGAGTCTATTACCCGTTACTTTCTGTTGTTACTTCATTATGTTCTGGGGGCTCGATGTTAATCAATCAACCTGTTATTAATAATATGCTGATAAGGCACCGGCAGGAGGCCCTAAGTGGTTTTGAGGCCTGCTAGTGTCGACCCTAATAGGAAAAGGGTCTTGTCTACTGATCCATGATGAGCGTGCTCACCGCATCCGGGTGGTAGTATGGGACCCCCCTCGACTTAGACCTGATCTGCAGCTTGTCCGAAGAGCCACACTTAGTTCGGGTGTTCCATTTGCTCCTTGCATAATGGGTTGATCACCCATGGTTACTGATGATGATGATGATGCATATAGGGCGAGGCCTGTAGTGCCGGGGTGTTGTGTCCTGCGGGAGTTTTGCACACCTGCGCTGAGTATTCGGCTGCGTGGCTGGGACCTTATAGCTCCGTGGCTCCGAGGATGGGTTGTAGAGATGGTTTGGGTCCTGTCAAGCCAACCTGAGTTTTAGTTGGTGGCTTGAGTGTGTACGGGTACTGGAGCACACCCTGCAGGGATAAATCTACTCGAGAAGCCGTGTTGTCCGCGGTTATGTGACGACTTGGTGAAAGTACTAGCTAACAAGTACTCAGACAACTTACACCTAATGATAATAACTTGACTAGTAATAGTTTTTATTGACACAACAACCTGATCCATTATTCATTAATCCAACTGTGTGAGTTATCCTCGGATTGCTTCTTTGGATAAGGGGCGAGATCCAGGATGGGTTTGTTTGAAGTTATCTTTCAGTTGGTTACGGTACTCGATCTTATCTCCTTTCTGTTAGCCGGAAGTTGTAGTATCTCTCTGTAGTTGGTTAGTGCAGCCCGCTGTCGCTTATTTACAATAATCCCTTCCTTTCCGTTGATCCCAAAGTATTTGTATCTTGTGATGACTGGCTACGCCGGTATCTTGTGAGTATGGGTTTATCCACTTGCCAGTACTTAACCGTACTGACCCACGAATCCTTTTTCGTGGCTGCAAATTCCAACTTGCAGTCAACAGGTTTGAAGTCTGACGACGTTAGCTTGGGAATCCCTCCGGCTTGGCCTGGGCAGGGATTGGACGCTCTCGGTTATCTTCAGGACTCTTAGTCCAATTTGTATCTTGTCCGTAGCCGGACGTTTGTTTCTTCCGCTGTTATTTGGATCTTTGTAATGTATCAGTTGTAACCCTGGCTCGTCTTGTATCTATCTGTTTCTGTTGTAATTGTGGATTATTCGTGAACTATTGTAATGTTATCACAAGTGGCAACCTGGAATCGGTTATTATGTGGATTTTGGCGGGAATGCTGAAATCTGCATAGTGCCCGATCTCGGGGCGTCACATGCTCTTAGAATGTGTATAGATTACACAGGATTGAACAAGCTGTGTCCGAAAGATAGGTTTGCGTTACCGCGAATCGATCAAATAATAGACGCCACTGCAGGCTCTGAGCTTTTATGCTTTTTGGATGCATACTCCGGGTACCACCAAATACGCATGAAAAAGGAAGATCAAATCAAGACTTCTTTTATAACCCCGTATGGGACGTACTATTACGTAACCATGCCTTTTGGCCTGAAGAACGCAGGTGCAACCTACCAGCGTTGCATGCAACGCTGTTTGCATAGTCAAATTGGCAGAAACGTCCATGTTTACGTGGACGATATTGCTGTCGTAACCAAGGAAAAAGATACACTCCTTGAGGATTTGCGAGAAACCTTCGAAAACTTGCGCACTTACAAGATGAAGTTGAATCCATCTAAGTGCGTATTCGGGGTTCCCTCAGGAAAACTTCTGGGTTTCATTGTTTCTCACAGAGGAATAGAAGTTAACCCGGAAAAGATCAAGGCAATCTTGAATATCTCAAAGCCTACATGTGTAAAAGATGTCCAAAGATTGACGGGTTCTGCTGCAGCCGTCAGCAGATTTATTAGTCGGCTGGGGGATAAAGCCTTACCACTCTACAAACTGTTGAAGAAATCCGACAAGTTCGAATGGACAGAAGAAGCCGATGCAGCGTTGGCTCAGTTGAAGGAAACCTTGATGAACGCTCCCATCTTGGCATCTCCAAAAGACGAAGAACCCATGTTACTATACCTTACGGCTACAAATCGGGTTATTAGTGCGGTAATCGTTGTGGAACGGACAAAGGAAGAGCAAAGCATACCAGATCAACATCCGGTATATTACATAAGTGAAGTTTTCTCCGAATCCAAACAAAGATACCCGCACTAGAAAACTGGCATATGGCGTATTTTTTGCATCCAGAAAACTGCGCCATTACTTCCAAGGGCATTCCATAACAGTGGTATGTAAAGCGCCACTAGGGGATATTATAACAATGCGGAGGCAACCGGCCGAGTAGCCAAATGGGACATCGAGTTGGCAGCCTTCGACATTAAGTACCAGCCAAGGACGGCAATAAAATCCCAAGTTTTGGCAGATTTCGTCGCCGACTGGACAGAGGCAATGGAAAATACACCGATGCCAGAATCCGAGTACTGGATCATGCACTTTGACGGATCCAAGATGAAGGAAGGAGCTGGGGCCGGCGTAGTTCTAAAATCTCCTAAGGGAGACACAATGGAGTATGTATTAATACACTTCAACGCCAGTAATAATGTGGCAGAATACGAAGCTCTGCTTCATGGCTTGCATATTGCAAAAGAAATAGGGGTAAAACGCATCTTGTGCTATGGAGACTCGGATTTGGTACAGCATCAGCTCAACCAAACCTGGGACACGAAAAGCCCTATAATGGCCGAATATCGGAGGACGGTGGATGAGTTCGCCATCTGTTTCTTCGGGTTCGAAGTCCTTCACATAAAGGGAGGAAAATTGGAACGCGGATGCGTTTAGCCCGCATGGGATCAGAGAGAATAAAAACTTTACCACCAGGAGTATTCGTCCAGCATTTGCATGAACCATCCATAAAGGGTGGAGACGTTGATTACCCTCTGGCATCTGAAACAATTGAGGTCATGCTCGTTAAACCGGATTGGACAATTCCATACTTAAACTTCTTAGTCAATCAGAAGTACCCGGAAGGAGCAGACGAAATACTGCAAAGGCAAATACAGCGTCGGTGCAAAGGACGTGGTGATCAATGACCACTTGTATAAACGCAGTACTTCCGGAATATTTCAACGGTGTATTTTCACCAGAAGAAGGAAGAGAAATACTGGAAGAAATCCATGCCGGCGATTGCGGACATCATGCTCAATCAAAGCATAGTCAAAAAAGCATTCCGGGCGGGGTTTTTCTGGCTAACAGCCAAGACAGACGCCGAGCGCATAGTGAATACGTGCGAAGGATGTCAATATTACGCTAAGCAGACCAATTTGCCGGCCCAAGCACTTAAAACTATCCCTATCACATGGCCATTTGCGGTCTGGGGGCTAGATATGATGGGACCGTTCAAACTGCAAGAGGTGGACTCACGCATCTACTCGTAGCGGTAGATAAGTACACAAAATGGGTGGGGGCTAAACCCATCAAAAAGCTGGATGGCGCAACTGCCAGAAATTCATTATTGATTTAGTAATGAGGTATGGCGTCCCACACAGCATAATAACTGATAACGGGACAAATTTCTCCATTGGAGAGTTGGCAAAATACTGCCAACAAACGGGAATCCGCTTAGATCTTGCATCTGTGGCGCACCCGCAATCTAATGGACAGGTTGAAAGAATGAACAGTTCAATCCTGCAAGGAATACGCCCAAGACTCGAATCTCCTCTCCATAGAGCAGCTGGAGCGTGGGTAGAAGAGCTACCTTCCGTGTTGTGGAGTATTCGAACGACGCCAAATAGGTCAACCGAACAAACCCCGTTTTCCTGGTTTATGGTGCGGAAGCTATTCTTCCAACGGACATGATCCATGATAGCCCGAGAGTGCAGAATTTTGACGACTCGGATGCCGAGGAAGCAGACAAGACGCCGTCGATCTCCTAGAAGAGGAACGAGAACTTGTGCTTCAAAGATCCGCCATCTACCAGCAAGGTTTACGACGTTATCACAGTCGGAAAATCAGGCATCGTTCTTTCAAAGAAGGTGACTTAGTGCTGAGGTTGGTGCAGCAAAGGAAGCACAAATTGGCCCCCGTATGGGAAGGACCATTTGTCATCAGTAAAGCCATGAAGAATGGATCATCTATCTTGTTGACATTCGAGATACGGAAGACGATCCCGAGAAGCCGAATCGCAAAAGAAAGAGAAAAATAGATGATGAAACTAGGAGAGACAAAGAGGCCTTGGAGTATCCAGCAATTACGTCCCTTCTATACTTAGTTCAATTTCTATGTAAACATCTTTGAGATCATGAAATAAAGTTGTCGGAATTCATATTCATTATAAGTACAAAATATTTCCGCCTTATCTATTTCCCAATGATCTTACAAATACTCAATGTTGACCCGAATTGTGCCTGCGTGCTCGGTGTTTAAAAGCTGAATGATTCGGCCTGTTAAAGGTTAAAGGAAACTCGGATTGTGCCTGCGTGCCCAAGTTTCAGAGCAGTTCCTTGTTTTCTCTAAATTTTATCTGATTGTGTATGTGTTGGGTTACTGAAACTAGTCAGTAAAAATGCTTCTAGCATAATCCATGATTCTGAGTTTTAAACTGTTTGGTTCGTCCCCAGTTACTCGACATGACGATACATATTGCTAATTGAGCCATTTTTTAAACACTAGAGCAGTTAAAACACAGATGCCAGATTACTTAGAAGATAAAGGAACAGTCAAACCCGGAAAAACTTTGCAAGAAGCTTGAAATTGCAAAAGGCGGAGTTCTTGTTTCGACAAATGACATAGAAGCATTACAATATGAATTACATTGTAAAAAAGCTCCTATAAACATCCATCATTCGAGTTAAGTGTATTCCCTCAAGCATCCGAGTCTTCATCACTGCTATCATTCTCGGGGGCTGCGGGCACTTCTTCTTCCGGATAAGTAATGGAAATATTAACCATAGAGGAAATCTTGGAAGCATGCCCTTTAACTTCGTCAAAAATTGCATTGCATTGCGCTTCTGTATATCCTTGAGGGATACCGGATGCTACGCGCCAAGATCTAGCATTAGGGTAATGTAGACGCATAAGGCCAAGTGCCATGCGTGCACCACTCGTGCGGCAGAGCGAAGGATAGATTCTCTCGACTCTGCTACCTCTGTGATGGCACCCGGAAGCCGGTAGACTTCCGAAAATTGTACAGTACTTGTGGGAAGGAATTTACTAATCAGCTGCATTCCTGCATTCCTGATTGAATTCCACACTTCCCCAAAGGCCCGGATCTTTTCAGTCCGAGAAATTCCTGGAAAATTTCCTGCTTTTTTGACAAAAGCAAAGGTTACATGAAAAAATATAAGAGATAAGACAGGAAGACATTGGTAAAAATAAATTAACTTACCAAGAACCTTGTCAATTTCGTCGCTTTCTTTCATGCGTGGGAGTAGCATACTTTCCAAATCATTGATAACAGATTTATCTTCCGCTGCTTGTAAAGAAGCCTTGGATTGAGCAATCCCAAGGGCTAGATTACTGGCTTCCAGGTCTTCCTGAGCTTTCAGAAGTTCCTTTCGGAGATTCGAGTTTTCCTCACGAAGCCGAGAAACATGGACATTGTTTTCTGCTAATTTCTTGGCTTTGTTTAAAGCAGCTGGAGGGCAATAATTAAATTGAGTTTACAAAACAATTCAGCAAGCATTCTCCAGAGAAAACAAATGGTACAAAACAAAATACCGGTGGCTTTCGATAGTTGCCGTTGAGTTGACGCTAGTTCGTTGCTTTTCGTCTCAATAACAGATTGAAGGGTTTTTACTTCTTTGCTCTTGAGACTAAGCTTCTTCAAAATTTCTAAGTTTATGGCGTCTGCGGAATGCTATAATATGGAAATGAAAGCCAGATGCTTAAGTTTGAACAGGCATTTGAAGAAACATTAAGAAGAATTCATATTTCAACTTAATGCTTGGGGGCTAGAAGTATTACCTGGCTCATTTCCTGCAAGTCGGTCAAAACCTCGTGGAATTCTTTGGCATATTCCGCAAAGAGAATCCCAACGTGATGAAGGCCATCGTGTATAACTTGACGAGGAGAAAAAGCAATGTCATTGCGAATAACTAACCCATTTTGTGGCCAAGGGCGAATTAGAGGCGCAGGAGCAAAGAATTTCTTTGCTTCTGGACGAATATATCCGAGTTCGTCGAATGGTTCTTCTTTTATCCGGGTATCGTCCAGGATGGGAATAGATTCCTCTTTAATAGCTGATTGCCTTTTTCGCTTCCGATTGTTGAGAAACTCGGCATGCAATTTGTTGAGCTCAGCATCGGAAGCAAGATCATTTTCTCCAAGTTCATCAAACTAGGAAGGAGTTAATAGTATGTTAAAAAGCAGAGAGAGAAGATAATCTGAGGAAAAACTCGGAAACAAGGAAAGATAAATACCTTAGGGACCGGGTTTTCCACATGATAGATCGCCAGGTTTTCCTCAACCTGACTACTGGCAGCAACCAGTTGGTGAAGTCGTCCTATAAAATCCTTTTTGGTAAAGGCCTTATCTGTTCCTCTCATGCTATCTTCTGGCCCTTGGTACTCACAAAGGAGTCGGGAACGAAAAGAGAGAGGTTGGATGCGGCGTCCGAACCAGCACATAACGGCATCCTTCCCAATCAAAGGAGGTTGAGAGGAAGAAAGTTTGGCGATGCGCCGCTTTATCTTCATCAGGTTTTCTGGCAAATTTTCTACTGCTGTGGTTGTCCAACTCTCGCGAGGAATAGCAGCAGAGTTAACGAAGGGAGGAAACCCGGTTGTCCTGCCTGGGAATGGAATATCCTGATGATAAAAGAAAGAACCTAGCCAAGATTGGTCTGGTTCCGGCATTTCTATTTTTGGATACCATTCCTCCCTAAATTTTCTAAGGGTAAAAGATATAGTCCCGCAAATAGGCGATATGCCATGTGTGATATTATGCTTTACCTCAAAACAATACTGCCAGAAACCTAGGTCAGGTGTCATCCCGAGATATCCTTCGAAAAGGGCTTGGAAACTGGCTAAGTAGAGGATGGAATTTGGAGAAATATTGTGTGGTTGGACGCCATATAAGTTAAGGATGTCTAGAAAAAAGGCGGAAGGGGGAAAACCCATACCTCTCGTGATGTGAGAAGTAAGGATGACGCATTCTCCGACTTTTGGCTTGGGCTCGGGTTCATCTTTCGAGATCCGCCATTTGCCTTTAACTATGTAACCTTCTTTTGTCATCCGACGAAGAAGAACGAGAGAAGTATTACTCGGATTCCAATTGCCGACAAATTCTGTTCTATTGTTGGCTCCGGTAGCGAAACGCCCATCGCCACGGGAAGGGATCTTGACCCTCGCCGTCGTTGGTGCAAACGGTGGGGTTGTCGCGGCGCTTGATGATGCTATGTCCGCGGCGGCGGAAGTGTTTTCTCCGCCCGCCGCGGAAGCCGTGGTCTTCTCCGGCTCACCGTCGGTGGGCTTTTGCGCTATCGATTGCGGATCTAGGTCGTTGACGAGCTCGTCGATGGCCGCGGGGGTCGGTGAAGGCGGCGAGGATGCCATCCTTTGGTGGCGCGTTTTGGTGCGTTCTGCGTGCTTGGAAGCTAAGTGCGTTGGGGCAGGAAACTTGCTCTCGAGCCGTCAATGGCGTGGGCAGTGTGGGAGTGAGGAAAGTTTCGGAGGAGGACGATGATGGCTATTTATAGCCAGATATCCGTTTAGATACGTGCCAACGGCTCTTTTGACCGTTGGATGTTTCGTGTCGCTCGCCGGTAAATCCGGGAAACGAAACGACAGGGGAATGATGGCTATCTCCTCGTTTCTCGTGAGAATCTGTCAGAGATACGTTGCAGGGTTTCCCGCGTGAAACCAATCGGCGCTTGCGTCAGCATGATTAAAGCGCTGATGTCATAAGTTCCTTTTCCGCGAAGGATCGCGAGAAGAAAAGCCGGATTTTCATAGTTCCGAGTTTTATGTTACCATCTCCTTCAAAAAAAAGAAGAAAGAATCAAGACCGCTGAATCAAGTTTTCCCGGACAAAATGTATTTGACGAAAGACGGAGAATCAGAGTTTTGATCCTTCCTGGGGGCTACTGTCGGATATATACTGAATAGGGGTATAGAAGATGGTAGACAAAAGAGCCGGACTACCAGGGTGGCCTACATGGTAATGGGCTTAGGTCCATTGGGCGGCCCAGTAGTCCGACGCGCAGAAGCCGGATTCTAGAAGAACCCGGATCACGGCCCACGTGATCTGGCTTGGAGGAGAAGACGGATTCCTTACTTTCCAAGTTACAAGTTAAACGTAGTCTTCTAGGTTTCTTGTTCTGTAAGCCCTAATCCGGCTATTATATAAAGCCGGACGGGAGATAGATTAGATAGGTTCAAGTTTCACAAGCTAAAGCTCTACGCAACTCGCCGAGAAGTTCATCCTCGTCGAGTAGCTAGATCTATTCCCTCACACTGTAACCCTGTTATACGGGCTTTAGTCCCAATTAGTGAGAAGTGCAGGAGTAGGTACGCCGTACTGTCGCGACGTAGCGAACCTGGGTAAAATCCCGTGTTTTGTGTTACTACGCTATCCCGTTACCCCACGTCTCTACCGTAGTCTCATGGCACCCCAGTCTATGAAAACTACTACGATGTCTCGACAGCGAGGATTATCTTCAGGGTGAAAACCCAAGGTCTGGCCTTAATTGGTTGTGCCTGGCACCGTTCTTCTTGGAGACGTTGTTTTCGAAGAGTTGGACGTCAGCTGTTGTTTAGGTGGTGGTTGTGCGGATACCGCGAGGACTGTAACCCTGTAGCGGGATTTTTTTTTTTGCCTTTCGGCTGTGTGCATCCATTGCGTTGTTGCAGAGGCCGGGTGTAATTTATATCTCCCCGATATTAATATACTTCTCTTTATCAAAAAAAAACAAGCAAAGAAACTTGTACGCCCCCTAGGATTAGACATGTAGAAGATACATGCCTGCATTAATGACTGCATCCTCTACCGCGGTGAGAAGTACGAGAATTTGGAACAATGCCCGGTATGCACTGCATTGCGGTATAAGATCAGACCAGACGACCCTGGCGATGTTGAGGGTGAGCGACCCAGGAAGAGGGTTCCTACAAAGGTGATGTGGTATGCTCCTATAATACCACGGTTGAAACGTTTGTTCAGAAACAAAGAGCATGCCAAACTTTTGCGATGGCACATGGAAGATCGTAAGAAAGATGAGATGTTGAGACACCCCACTAATGGGTCGCAGTGGAGAAAAATCGAGAGAAAGTTCTCGCGCTTTGCAGGTGAGGCAAGGAACTTATGGTTTGGTCTAAGTACAGATGGATTTAATCCATTTAGTGAGCAGAGCTGCAACCATAGCACCTGGCCTGTAACTCTATGTATCTATAACCTTCCTCCTTGGTCGTGCATGAAGAGGAAGTTAATTATGATGCCAGTGCTGATCCAAGGCCCGAGACAACCGGGCAACGACATTGATGTGTACCTAAGGCCATTAGTCGATGAAATTTTGTAATTGTGGCGTGAAGAAGGTGTACCTGTGTGGGACGAGAACGTACAAAAAGAATTTAACCTACGAGCGCTGTTGTTCGTAACCATCAACGATTGGCCTGCTCTTAGTAACATTTCTGGACATACAAACAAGGGATACAATGCATGCACACACTGTTTAGATGACACCGAAAGTGTATATCTGGATAAATGTAAGAAGGTTGTGTACCTCGGGTATCGTCATTTTCTTCCGCGCAAGCACCCCTTAAGAAAAGCTGGCAAACATTTCAATAGTGAGGCAGATACCCGGGAGACGCCTATCCTTCGATCTAGTGATGATGTATTTGATATGGTGAAGGATTTGAAAGTAATAGTTGGAAAGGGTCCGGGCAGACAAGTTGTTCCGAATGACGCCGACGGACACACACCCATGTGGAAGGAGAAATCTATATTTTGGGAACTACCCTATTGGAAAATCCTAGATGTCCGCTCTGCGATCGACGTGATGCATCTGACGAAGAATCTCTGCGTGAATCTGCTAGGCTTCTTTGGCTTATATGGGAAGTCAAAAGATACATCTGAAGCACGGCAGGACCAGCAACACACGAAAGGACAATACGGCAAGAATCCTGAGCGGTTTCAAGGTGGTCCTGCGAGCTAGGCTCTTACCAAGGAAGAGAAGGAAATCTTTTTTGAATTACTAAATAGTATCAAGGTCCCGTCTGACTTCTCGTCGAATATAAAGGGAATAATAAATGTGGCAGAGAAAAAAATCCAAAAGCTGAAGTCTCATGGCTGCCACGTGTTGATGACACAATTGCTTCCGATTGCGTTGAGGGGGATTCTACCAGAAAATGTTTGACTACCCATTGTGAAATTATGCGCATTCCTCAACGCAATTTCTCAGAAGGTAATCAATCTAGAAAGTCTATCAACGTTATAGACAGATGTGGTCCAATGTCTTGTCAGCTTCGAGTTGGTGTACCCACCATCCTTCTTCAATATTATGACACACCTCCTAGTCCACCTAGTCAAAGAGATTACCATTGTTGGTACTGTGTTTCTACACAATATGTTCCCCTTTGAGAGGTTCATGGGAGTCTTAAAGAAATATGTTCACAACCGTGCTAGGCCAGAAGGAAGCATCTCCAAGGGTTATGGAACAGAGGAGGTAATTGAGTTTTGTGTTGACTTTCTTCCAGACCTTAAGTCGATTGGTGTTCCCGAATCGCGGCATGAGGGAAGAATGAGTGGAAAAGGCACGCTAGGAAGGAAAGCAAAGATATTTATGGACGGACATTCTTTCACTAAAGCACACTACACAGTTCTACAAATGTCCACCTTGGTGGCTCCTTATATCCAGGAACACAAGAATATTATACGGTCCAAAAACCCGGGGCTGTCTGAATCCTTGATTAATGATGAACACATTGATAGTTTCGGCGCCTGGTTGCAGGCAGAACTCATAAATAACAACATTTTTGGAGATGAGGTCTACTTGTTGGCCAGGTCACCATCTTCGACTGTACTGACTTTCCAAGGGTACGAGATAAATGGGAATACATTTTACACGATCGCACAAGACAAAAAGAGCACCAACCAGAATAGTGGCATCCGTTTCTATAAAACCGGATATAATGGGACAAAGGACACATATTATGGTTACATAGAGGATATATGGGAACTTGACTATGAACCTAATTTTAAGGTCCCTCTATTTCGGTGCCAATGTGTCAAGATGACAGGAGTAAAGGTAGACCAGCAGTACGGAATGTCAAGAGTGGATCTCAACAATCTTGGGTACAGAAGCGAACCATTCGTCCTATCCAAAGATGTGGCTCAAGTTTTCTATGTGAAAGATATGTCTACCCAACCGAGGAAAAGAAAAAATTAGAATTCTAATACATCATGCGGTGAGCCGAAGCGGCACATAGTTCTTTCAGGCAAAAGAAACATTGTGGGAGTGGAGGACAGGACAGACATGTGAGAAGATTATAATAAATTTGAAGAAATTCCGCCCTTTAGAGTGAAAACTGACCCAAGCATCGCGTTAAATAAGCAAGATGCTCCATGGCTATGACAGAGAAGTAAACAATTGCGGCAATAGTTGGTGATAACGTATTAAACCTTCATGGTTCATGTAATATTGCTAGACTATTTTGTAATAATGTATCAAACATTGCAGATTAAACCAGTCATAAACTAGTTTAAATAGTTAGAATAATTATTTTATAAAACAGAAAATGTATTTGAAATGTTTACGCAATTTTAAACACTTTTCATATACAAAGTTTCTCCAAATTGTAAACCATTCATAAAATAGGTTTTTAAAAATGTTGAAAATTAAAAAATTGTTACTAGTTTAAATAGTTGGAATAATTATTTTATAAAACAGAAAATGTATTTGAAATATTTACGCAATTTTAAACACTTTTCATATTGAAAGTTTCTTCAAATTCTAAACCATTTCAAACATATTCGAAAACGTATTTTAAATAGTATTTGAAATGTTCGAAAGGAAAAAATTGGCGGCACAAAAAAAACTGAAATTTTGGGCATTTTTCCCCGGTTCGTGTTACCAACCGGGGCAAAAGGGGGGAGGTGGGCGGGCAAGCGAAGTCACCAACCGGGGCAAAAGGCCCCCGCCTATATAACCCCGGGCGGAGCAACCGCCCAGGGCAACACAGAGCAGTCAGATTTTCGCTAAGTCCACGGCGCCGAAATCCAGAGCAACGCCGTGAGGCTGCCCGATTTCGACGCCGGTGATCCTCGCCGCCGCCGCTCCTCTACGGCGCCTCCTCCCGCGCCGCCCGTCCTCTCTCCTCCTCGCCTCCCCGCGCCGCCCGTCCTCTCTCCTCCTCGCCTCCCCGCGCCGCCCGTCCTTGCGCCGCCCGAGATCGCCACCGGCGGACTCGCCCGCGCCTTAGCCTTCTTCCTCGCCGCCGTTCCCTCCTCCTCAGGTGAGATCGCCTCCTCGCCGCGCCCTCATCCTCCTCACTGTTAGCTAGTGTTAGATTAATTAGTATTAGTATTAGTGTGTTAGATTTAGTATTAGATTAGTGTAGATTTAGTGTGGTAGATTTAGTATTAGATTGGTGTTAGATTTAGTGTTAGATTAGTGTTAGATTAGTATTAGTGTTAGATTTAGTATTAGTGTTAGATTAGTATTAGGTATTAGGTATCGGAGACTTAGAAAAAATTTAGGTATTGGAAACTTAGAAAAAATATAGGTCTTGAACACTTAGAAAAAATTTAGGTTTTGGAGACTTAGAAAAAATTTAGGTTTTGGACTTAGCTATTTTTTTCTTAGTAAATGTTCATTTTAGAAGTGAATTAAGTTTTTCTTAGTACCATTAGATGAAATTTATAATATAGGAATTTTAGTTTAGAAATTTACTTAGTGAATGTTTATAATTAGTGAATTTTTTACTTAGTGAATTTTTACTTAATTAGGAATATTTACTTAGTCCATATATCATGCATGTGTTTTTAGTTTATTTTCCTTGGCGACGATGTCTCTGTTGGACCCGCCGGGCGATGTCCGGGACTGGGCCCCGCCGGGCTGGCACTGGGAGGTTCTTAGTACCGGAGCACGCGGCTTGGTGAGAAATCCGGGTGACGTGGTCGACCCGGATATTCTTTGGTGGCCATCGCGTGGGCCACGGTCGGTGCGGAGAGAGCCGGCCCCTAAGGAAGTGGTACAACAACGTATCAGGGAGGAGGACGAGCACGTCCGTCGCTACATGTACTTACTCGATAGGGAGTATAGCAGCGGTTGGTCGATTATTCGGAGGGTTCCTTACCAGGTGAGCTATGACCCTGTGAGGGTTCCTTACCTATGGATGCGTAGCACCCGCGACTCAGCACCCCGTGGCTTAGGACCCGGTCGGAGTTAATTAGTTTGAGATGTGTTTCATTAATATGTATAAGTGATATTATTACATCGTGATGTATTAGTGTTAAATAAAATGAACCCGAGCTATGTAACTCTTGGTGTGTATTCATACGTTTAAATATTTCATCAATGTTCCTTTTATAATTGAAATGAGGATCTGAAAAATATAGTTACTTTTTTTCTAACTTGTTTAGCTATTAGTACCATTAGCTATTATCTATAAGCAATTTTGATGAAATGGATGCTATTAGCTATGTTTTTTATTAGATTATATGCAATTGTTGCGAACTGATGAAATTGATGCTATTTACTATTTTTTTAGCCATGGCGAGACGTCTCCGGGGTTCGCGTGTAACCGGCGGTGGGCGCGGCGTCGTCCACGTCGAAGAAATCCCTGTAAAACTTGGTGGACGTCGGTCTGGACGTTCACGTGGATCGCGTGCATTGAATGCACGTGGTGGTGGCGCCATAGTCATCAAGGAGGAGGACGCGACGCCTCCTACTCGTGGACGTGGACGCGGAGCAAGGGGGCATCAAGCGCTGCAAGAGGGGCAAAGCGCGGTGCAAAGGGGTCAACACGCCGTAAACGGCGTGGCGCTGTTGCTGCGGCGGCGGAGGAGGAGGAGAAGGAGGAGGCTGCGGTGGAGGAGGAGGACGGTCTCCGCCTACCGGAGTTCTACGTCCACCTGTTCCACCCAGAGGAGAACAGGCTCCGTCTTCCAGAGAAGATATCGGCGATCCTCCTCGGGTGCAAGGGCGGGCCCTATAGTTTCATCCTCCGGTTGGAGGGTTGTGAAAACGGCCCCGTGCGCGTTGTCCTGCTGCGACGTGGCGATGACCTCTACCTGCGCTATGGGTGGGGGCAGTTCGCGCGCACGCACAAGCTAAATGTGGGCAACATGCTCATATTCAGGTAATTCAAGGACGAGGAGGCCCACGTGCTGGAGGTGAAGATCTTCGACGGCACCTTAGTCCGCCCCTTTGCTGCCAAGATAGCTCGTCTGAGAGCAGCTCCGATCCGAGCGACTCCGGCGAGTCTAGCCCGAGCAAGGCTGCCTCCGACGCCGAGGGCAAAGGCAAGGCTGCCTCCGACGCCGATGCGTAGTATATATGTTTCTGTCGATGTATGCTTACGTACTTATGTCGCTCTATATTGTCGTACTATGTCTAGCTATGTCGAACTATGTTTTATGTCGAACTATATTTAATTATGTCATTGTGTCGAACAATATTTGTATTCGTGGTAGACTATATATTTATGTTATTGTTCGTTTTCATCTGTGTTTTTGTGCGATAATTTTTTATCTTTCTTAATATAAATGTTTATGCAGAGAACATGAAAACAGAAAAGAATATAGAATTTCTAATCTAGCGCAGAGGACACAAAAACAACTATAAAAAAAACCTTTTGCCCCGGTTGGTGTTACCAACCGGGGTAAAAGGGGGCCGGCCTGCTCGCGGTGCAGAGCCCACGTGGGGCGCGCCTTTTACCCCGGTTGGTAACCCAACCGGGGCATAAGGGGGCCTTTAGCCCGGGTTTGAGGAACCCGGTTGGGCAGTCGGGGCATTAGGCCCTTCCCAACTGGGGCTAATGCCCTGTTCTGCACTAGTGCAACTACACCGTTTTTCCGTTGCCGGTAATCGTAATACTAGATAATTGCATGTATGGGCATGCTTCAGTTTTCTTATAGCTGATCTTGGTGGTTACGTTTGATGCGAAAATTTTAAATTCTGCGACCTACACCAGTATATACACTTTAGCCGCCGTATGCACACTCATTCTACCTTGGATAACACTTTGTCGTAAGGCTGGTCATAGTGGTAGTAACATAACTAGTAACATCGGTGCCATGTAAGAAAAAGGATGATTTGGCGGCTATGAATCGGTAAACAACAACAACTTTCTTTTCGAAGAAAGCACCGCAGATAATTTCAGGTCCTCAAAGCACCCCTCACCAGGGGCGGAGACAAGGGGGGCTAGCAGGGGTCAGACCCCCCCTAATGGCTCGCCCCCCCAACGTTTTATATCATGAAATACCAGTACAGATTATGAGTACAAGTCCTAATTAGTGTTTAAGGATGTAGCACTTACTTATCCACGGAGATCTGCACACACTGAAACCCAAAAGATTAATAAAATAAAACAACCCATGACCGATACTGTCTAGGCAATCGGCATTTTGTCATTTGATGGCATGTTTTATGCTCGTCCTTCTAACCTCCCTCTCCGATCGATCTGGTACCGAGATCGCTGGGATACCTGCCGCCTCCCAGCTGCTCCTGATCGGGAGCCACCGTCGGCTTTTCTATCTAGCCGATTTGTCACGAATGCGTCGACAGTGGCAGTAGATCGCCGCTTGTCACGGATCTCCATCCCCTTGTTTGGCCAATAGGTTTTTTTTCTAAGGTACATTAGCCAGTAATTAGATAGAGCGACAACAATACTATACTCATTACTTCTTCATGCTAATTGCTTAGATTTTGAATCTGGCCTGGCGCCATATTTGACTCAAATAATTGGTAATAGTAGAACTTTATCTGCCTATAGCTTCGATCTGAATCTAACCTAGTGCCTAATTTTGATCACATTGTTGGCAATAGTTGAACCTACATCTACAACTTTGGAAAATTAGCTTTCTTTTGTAACAGAAAAATGTCAATTTATTTATCAATAAAAAGGTTGATGATTTTTTATATATTAGTATAAGACAAATCTATGATAATATGGTGTTCATTTTTCACATGATATTTTCATACATTGTACTTCACGGACGATCATCGTCGTCTCGCCCCCCCTATATCTAAATCCTGGCTCTGCCCCTGCCCCTCACCTCCGGAAGGAGAGAGCAGCTTAATGAGAGAAGTAGCAGTGAGGGTGCTAAGTAGGTGTAAGGTGAATTGGTTTGAGAGCCAAGCTAGCTTCTCAAGTAGTAAAAAGCAGACATTAAAGTAATAAGAAGAGAGACAAATAGAGTAACTTAGCTAGTTGCTCCCTACGTTTGCAATTACTTTACGTTCTGGGTTTAGTCAAAGTTAATCTTTGTGAAGTTTGACTAAATATATATATATATAAAATCAACATCTACAATATAATTTTAGTGCCATCAGAATCCTTATAAGATATATTTTTATTACATTCATTTGATATTATAATAGTTGATATTTTTTCGTTTATACTTGGTTTAACTTTTTAAATTTTGACTTCAAAAATCCAGAACGCGAAGTAAATAACGATTTTTAAGAAAAAAATATCTACATGCGAATAAACGATCTTGATGTTCTTATGTAAACGTTTTTGAGGCTGTCACCGGGGGGGGGGGGGAGGGAGAGAATCCCCACCTGAATTTTACTCAAAAAGAACCAGAATTACAGATTACAAAGGGAGAGGTACGCACGGCACACGTCAGCGGCCTCTCTATTTACCGCAGACCAGAAACGGTGGGACCAAATGGTGAGGTCCTGTATGATGTTTGTTATAGTTACAGTCGATGTGTAGTCTATTTGCCTGAACGTCATAGCATTACGAGCATCCCAGATCTTCCACAAGACGACCAAGAGAATGGAGTCCCAAACCATCTTGCTGAGTTCATGTGGCATGGGCGCGTCCCAGATGGCTGGAAAATTGAGGTTAGGATGTGAGAAACCGATCTTTGCCCATACAAGGGTAGCGTGGTGGCAGTCGACGAAGAGGTGATGGGTGTCTTCCACATCAGTCGCGCATCTAGGGCAAGTGGAGTAGTCGAGGATGTGCTTGTGGCAGAGGTTTGTACGAGTGTTAAGCCTGTCCAGGCTTAGGAGCCAAGTGAACACTTTTACCTTGCCCGAAACTCATGAAGCCCATATTCTGTCCGTGATGGGGCTGGGGTGGTGGAGAGATGCATCCCTGCATAGGCCCCCTTAGTGGAGAAGGGAGACCCGTCCAACAAGGTGCACCTGTCCAGAGAGTCCGAGAGCGAGGTTCCCTGCAACAATAGAGAGAGAGCAACAAGCTGGCTGGAAGCTGCTAAGGTTAGCCGATCACGGAGGTCATGCTTGACCCCAAACTCCAGTACATCCACAGCTAGGTCATGTTGTTTGAGGTGGTGAGTGTAAAGAGTCGGGAAGACATCCTTTAGCGGCTCCGGAAGCAACCATCGGTCTTGCCAAAAAAAGATGGAGCGTCTGTTACCTAGGGTACAGGATGTGGCAAGAAAGAGCAGGGGCATATATTTGGATAGTAGTTTTCCTAAGAAATAGGGGTTGGAGGAGTGTGTAGCAAAATAGGAATGTGAGGAGATCTAGTGTTTCCACGGGATGTCTGGCGAGTGCAGGAATTTAAAGCAAATTTTAAGAAGAAGACAAACATTCTGTGCATTTAGATTTTTAATCCCTAAACCACCCATGTTCCGCAGAGTATAGGCTTTGTCCCAAGCCACCAGGCATTGTGCCCCTGAACAAGTATCGTCGGCAGTCCAGAAGAAAGACTTGCATTTGCTATCTATGGTGTGGATGACCGAGGTGGGGAGAATGGTGGAAGACATGAAGTGTGTGGGTAGACTGTCCAGGACCGAAGCAAGGAGGACAAGTCGACCCCCTTTGGAGATAAGGGTGGCTCTCCATCCCGCGAGGTATTTGTCGATGTTGTCAATTACTGGCTGGAATGTGGAGGGGGGGGGGAGTTTTTTGTCAGATAGGGGAAGTCCTATGTATGTCTGGGGGGAAGGTAGAGGTTGTGGTCCCGAGGATGTTAGCAATGACGTTTGTATTGGGTTAGGGGATGTCTATAGGGACAAACATAGTTTTGTTGAAATTGATTTGGAGGACTGTGGCCGAGGCAAAGTCATCGAGAATCCTTTTTAGATTTGTGGCGGCCGCAGGGGTGGCCTTAAGGATAATAAGTGTGTCGTCTGCATACTGCAGGACAAGGCAAGGAAGGCTCTCGCTGAGAGGGTGGGCCAACATGTTTAGTGAGTAGGCCTTGATGATCATCTGTTGAAGGACATCCGCAACATTGATGAAGAGATAGGGAGAGAGTGCCCCCCCGGCGAAGACCACGGTTACATCTTATCCAGCATCCCGGGACACCATTAACTAGGACCGCGGTCATGCCTGTGTTTAGCAGCATGGTGATCCAAGTAATAAACAAGGAGGGAAGCCTCTTTGCGTCACAATACGGAGGAGGGACTCCCAACTGACATAGTCGAAAGCCTTTCGAAAATCCAGTTTGATAACCATCGTCGGAGTTTTCCTTTTGTGGCAGCAATTTAGGTTATCGGCGGCATAGAAGAAGTTTTCCGCGATACCTCTTTGAGGGATGAAACCCGTTTTGTTAGGGTTGACAAGAGAGCAGATACTTCTCTGTAGCCTGTTGGTGAGCAGCCTGGCAATGGCCTTGACGGGGGAAATTTTGGAGGGCGATGAGCGTCAGCAGTCCTGGCATTATTACTCTCTGGGAGCAGTATCATGTAGGATCGGTTAATAGATTGAAGGTCCAGGTCGTGGTAGTATAAGCGCTTAAAGAGGGTGACAATGTTCCTCTTGGTAAGGGCCCAAAATTTGCGGTAAAAGGCTGGCCCGAAGCCGTCTGGCCTAGGGCTAGCATTGTTGTTCATGCCGAAGAGCGCTTCTGTGATCTCATCGTTGGTAATTGGGAGGTCTAGGTGCGCGAGCTGCGTATACGTCAGCGTGTAGAGATCGGACATGTCAAAGTTCCAAGACGTTTTCTCAGTCCTACCGAGAAGGTCGGAGTAGGACGTGAGGATTTTTGCTTTTAGCGAGTGGTTATCAACCAGGATTCCATTGTGCTCAAGAGATTCAATTTGTTATATCTCAACCTGTTAGATGCACACGCGTGGAAATATTTCGAGTTTTCATCCCCGTCCAAGGATGAGGATTCGTGAATTCTTCAATGGCATCGAGATAGGAAATCATGTATTTGGAATTGGTTTCCATTAGGTGAAGGGGGACATGCTGGCGACGCCACTGTTTTAGGGCTGTGCGAGTATGTTTGAGCGCTAAGACTAGGTCGCGGGCAACGTCGTTACCTGGGCTTTCCGTGGGCCAGGTTCCTTCAATGGCTGCCCGAGTAGAGGCGAAGGAAGCCCAGGAGGGGTCAAATATAAAAAAGCTAGACGGGGGACGGCAGTTGAAATCAAGGCAATGAGAGGGACGTGATTAGAGATATATCGAGTGTGTGACGAGAGGGAGGAGTCGGGGAAGGTTGCATTCCGGGCGTGGTTAATGAAGCAGCGTGGGCTCGTCACGGTTGTTAATCCAAGTGTACGATCGATCGAGAAGGGGGGGAGCTCAATGAGGGCTAAGCCGTGGATGTAAGAAGGTTGCATTCCGGGCGTGGTTAATGAAGCAGCGTGGGCTCGTCACGGTTGTTAATCCAAGTGTACGATCGATCGAGAAGGGAGGAGCTCAATGAGGGCTAAGCCGTGGATGTAAGCGTTAAAGAGATCTGCTTCTGTTTGTCTGAAGCTGTCGTTATTTTTGTCAGAAGCGTAGCGCATTACATTAAAATCTCCCATGATGATCCATGGGGTGTCGTCGACGGGACGCAGGGCAGAAAGCTCATCCGGAAAGTTTTGTTTGAGGGAGTGGTCAGTGGTGGCGTAAACGTTAGTAATTTGGATTGGTTTTAGCAACGTGAAGATTGAAAGACATATAGCGAGGCAGTAGGTGCCCAAGGTCTTATAGACGCGGGAGAAATATTTTGGCGAGAAGGTAGAGTTGATCCCTCCTTTCGTGCCCGTGGCAGTGAGGAAGGAGTATTGGTTGCAGTTTTTGGGCAAGAAAGTGTTAGCTTTCAGAGTATTACAGTAGCTAAGCTTAGACTCTTGGATTAGGAGGATGTGCGGTTTTAGGTCGAGAAGCTGAGCAAGGACCTCGTTGCATTTGCATTAAAACGTGGCTAGAGGGGCCGATAACAACGATAATAAGCTTGATGGTAAGGCTGGTCACAATGGGAAGTAACATAGGGCAGTATATTTTTCTAAACCATGTTACTACCTTTACAGTGGGCAGTAGCTAACAAGTGGTGTCATGGAGAGCTGCATTTATTAACCTATAGAATCAATGTGTATTGGAACGTGTGATGTTACGGTAACATAGCTAGTTACCACCCCATCTCTCTCCTTATTAAATATGTGTCATGTCTTTTTTTTTTCCTACGTGGCACTGATGTTACTAGCTATGTTACCCCACTGTTACCGGTCTAAAAGTGGAGGCGGTAAAAAAATGTCAATCCGGACGGAAACTGGGGGCTCGAGTAGAGATGCTCTAATAAGCTTGATGGTAAAAGTGGAGGCAGTAATACACCTTTTAGAAAATTTTTATGGGAACATGGCGATGCAGGTACTGGTTAGCAGCGGCGATGCGTGCGGTGGGGACGCAGCGTCCCCCCACGATCAACCGCTTGGAGCACCCCTCCACATTTTCGCAAAATTTAAACCGCAAGAAAGCACTACGGGACGAATAAAGCGTCGGATCGTCCTCCACCGTCCATTTCCCGGCGGCTGATATTTGCCCTCACCTCCCCATCACGCGCACCCGATCAATCACCCCCCCCCCACCAAATCCCTCCCCCCAGAAAATTCTCTCCCCACCCCCGCGCCGCGCCGCCGCATCCCCAACGCCGGCTCCGCCGCAACCCCACGCCTCTCCACCATCTCCTGCCGCCGCCGAAGCACGCCTGAGCCAGGTGCGTCTTCTCGGCCGCCGCCATGGACGACGGGGACCTCGATTTCTCCAACCCGGAGACGTACCTATGCCCGGGCGTCGGCGCCGACGCCCCAGGCGCCTGCTCCATGGACAGCTACTTCGACGAAATCCTCAAGGACACGGAGCACCTCGCCTGCACGCACACCCACACCTGCAACCCGCCCGCGCACGACCTCTCCCACACCCACACCTGCGTCCACGTCCACACCAAGGTCGTCTCCGCCTCCTCCGACGGCGCCGAGTCCCCCTCCCCCGAGGCCGCCTCCAAGAAGCGCCGCCGCCCCTCGGGCAACCGCGCCGCCGTGCGCAAGTACCGGGAGAAGAAGAAGGCCCACACGGCGCTGCTCGAGGAGGAGGTCGCCCACCTCAAGGCCCTCAACAAGCAGCTCATCAGGAAGGTCCAGAGCCACGCCGCGCTCGAGGCCGAGGTCGCCAGGCTCCGCTGCCTGCTCGTCGACATCAGAGGGAGGATCGAAGGGGAGATCGGCGCCTTCCCGTACGGCCGCCCGGTCAAGAGCGCCGTCGATTTGGTCCCCGGTGCTGCTGGGGTTGACCTTGCTGGCGGCGGCGCCCAGGTCATGAGCTCCTGCGACTTCAGGTGCAACGACCAGCTCTACTGCAATCCGGGGATGCAGCAGATGAGGACCATGGCCGGTGACGGCGATATGGGTTTTGGACACGGCGCCGGTGATTTCGTCAACCTTCAGTGCATGGGGACTGCCAAATCTGGATCCACAATGCCGAATACCGACCACAAGTGAAGGTTAGTTTTGCTATATATTTTTTACACGTTCCTCCTTAGGAAAAATAATGCCTAATTGCTTTCCAGTATGTTTGCATCCTGCGAAATCATGTAAAGTCATGAGGTTAAAGGGCAGATGCTTTAATGTTTTTTTTTATCAGCATACTTTAATGTTTTCTACTACTGTAGTAGTACCATCAGTCGTGCACTGCACTTAATTTGTTGCATTCTAGTTGGATGCGTTTTGATTAACCAGCTTGCCATGTTTTGACTTATCAGTCATCACAAATTCATAGCGTCTAAAGACTAGTTACCCCTAAAGTTTCTTTGAATTTTTTTACATAAAAGTTAGATATTTCGACCTTTATTTGTATTATTAAATTGGAGCGATGCATTCAAATTGGAATATGACAGCAATTAGTGTTCCCATGTGCATAGATGGCACACATGTATCCTAGTAGACATATTGGTATCAAGTGGTGCAAAAAGAATACAAGAGTCTAGGTGATTCGTACAATAATGTGTGCTTGTTTGGTTTATTAGTTCAGCTCTAGTGATTGCCTCACTTGCTTATTTCATTATCTTTTAGGTTTCCACTTTCCAAAAATGTATCAGACATTTCTACTACTGTAGTACACTACTAGCATCACTAGGCTTTAGAGATTATATCTGTTTATTTGCATTGGTCATTTCTATGGAGATCTAGTAGTAGCTTGACATGTCTTTTATTATAATGCACTGGGCTTTCCGTACTATAATTTTTCTTAATTTTAGTTGAGGCTTCTTTGGTTTAGACATACTTGCGTGGCATTTTGTCATATACGCATCTGATGTTCCACTTGTTAATAATTTATATTTGTCTTTGAGTTGGTCAGTTTTATGAGGAGCTTTTGTCTTTGAGTTGGTCAGTTTTATGAGTAGCTTTTGTCCTTGAGTTGGTCAGTTTTTATGAGGAGCTTTAGTTGCCTAGCATGTAGTTTATAATAAAGCACCAGGCTTGCCCAACTAATAATTTACTTAATAACAATTTAACTTGCTGTTGTCTGGCATTCTATAATATATACATCTTATTATTCACTTGTTAATGTTAACATGCAATGCCAATAACAGCATATAAAGTAATTTTCTCCACAGTTTGCCACTGAATTTTATTGTATTCATCTTGTCATGTAACTGAAGACATATAAAAAAACGAAATTGTACTCCCACCGTCTCAAAATAATTTTCATTGAGATGGTTGTATCTAGATGTACTCAAGTCTGGATACATCCATTTCAGCCCATTTCAACGACTGATTATTTTGAGACGGAGGGAGTATATCAACAAATAATGGAATGTTATACCGCTAGACCAATACTTGCTAGCTCCTACAAACCATTGTGTTGTGTGTGTGTGTGGTTTTACCTAGTTCAGTTGCAATGTGCAAACCTGTTGTTGCGTGGCTAATTTTTTTTTATCGTTATCTTTTCTGCTATGTAGGCTTCTTAAAGTTAGTAATGATGTTTGGTTCTATGTTCTAACTAACACACATTCTACTGATCTTTTTAGGTCTTGCGAGGTGTGTATCTTCTCCTTGTCAGAGACTACAGGTCTCCCACATGCAAGGAAGACTGTACAAATTGCTAGCTTCAACCCTCCTCTGTTCGTAATGTTCAGTTGTGTTACTGGACGGCAGCCTTTCTCCGATAAAGAGTAGAGGCAGGTAGGATTCAACGGAAACCGTGAATAACTAGATGCTCGCCATCCATGTTGCGTGTGCCAGGACCTTTTATCCAGTTTTTCCTAGGCCTCAAGTTGGATACGAACCTTATGTCAACTTTGTCCTGTGTAAACTCTTTTGAGTTTCGAGTAGCTGGTATGCCTGCGTTTTCTACCGTGTCCGTACTAGTTCCATCATTTTTTGGATGCCTTGTTATTTGGTGCTTAGGTAAATAACTAGACTATTCTCCTGGCGTTGCTGCGTGAATAACTAGATGCTCGTTGTTCGTGTTTTGTGTGCCAGGACCATATCCAGTACTGCGTCGGCCTCAAGTTGGTTATGAACCTTATGTCAAGTGTAAACTCTTTCAGAGTTTCGAGTAGCTGGTATTCCTTGTGTTACTACCGTGCCTGTATGAGTTCAGTCACTGTTTTTGGATGCTTTGTTATTTCTTGCTTCTTATCTAAATGATTAGATGATTCTGTGTGTGTTTTGTATCATCGATGTACTTTTAGAACAAAAAACATGTGGAGAATATCGGTGATCATAGTAAATTTGATGTATGAAAAAAAAAAACGTTTGTTATATTGACTTGTTGTTTTCTCAGTCTTTCTGGTTGTCGTCTTGCCGGGCGCTGATTGCTCTCTCTGTTGTTTTCTCAATACTTCCAGTGGTCCTCTTGCCAGGATTTGATGTTACGCTTGCTTTCCAACGCTTTGTCCTCTTCCCCGACCGATCACGAAAGACGAGCGATTTTCCCGATTATGGGTAACAGCATATTTGGTAAAAAGACGTAGAAAAATGCATGCAAAGTTCAAAATTGTAACACAAAAGTGTGTAACCTAAGTAAAAATAACAGAATGAGTCCGAGGAATAGTACAAGCATGAAGCATCCAACTTGCACGGTGAAAAGGTCATTTTCTCTCCTTTTTTTTTTGGAGGCCACATACGAATATACCACTATTTTTTTTTCTCGAAAATTGCACATGTAAGTTTCAACTCAATATGTATGTGCATGATTTATTTTGAAAATTTTAATTATTTTTGTATATTTTGAAACGTCGGTACACTAGAACCCATGTCCATTCATGTATCCCATCTGTCTCAAAATAATTGTCATTAAGCTACTAGATACAACTATTTCAACCCATTTGAACGACACTTATTTTGAGACCGAGGGAGTATATATCTATTTACTAGAAGTAAGAATAAAGTTTGATCCTTTCGCCGGATGCATTTTGCTCCACCCTTCGTTTGTCCTTTTCCTCACGTGTCCCACATAATTTGCATTTCTTCTTTTCACCAACGATCGATCGTCACCATAAATTATATTTCTTTAACACTATCAATATATCTGAATAATTTACATTCATTTTTTCCACCAGCGATTAATCATCATCATAATTTGCAGTTCCTTTTCCACGTACTCCCTCCGTCTCAAATTAATTGTCACAAAGATGAACAAAAGTTGATGTATCTAACACTAAATTATATCTAGATACATCCACTTTTGTCCATCTTTGTGACAATCAATTTGAGACGGAGGGAGTACCATCTCTATTTGTATCTACTCCATTTGAATGAAAACATGTACCCCAAGGAAAAGCAAGCGTGTCGGGTAGGTTAGCTGAGGCATGGACGCGACAAGGAGGCTCACTAGTAGCAACACACATGACGAGTTACCAAGTTGTGGGGTGGCTCTTTCCCTTTCTCTGCCTGAGGCTTTGAGAGTCAACCGGAGTGACCCGTCAGATCCGGCCGCCCTCCCCGTCGGCGCCTACGCCGGTGCTGGGATGGAATAGGGTGTCGGCCCTCTCTATACAACAGTAGTATAGGGAGTAGTTGTAGGTTTGTGGTGTTTGTTGCTTTTGCTTTTATGCAGTTTGGCGTCATGCCGAGGAGGCTGTGCTGGTGGGTGCGTCTGAGCCGCGCCTGCTTGTTCACGATGTTGCTGCTCCTGCTTGTCATGCTCCAGAGGATGGAGACGAGAGTGGGCGAAGCCGGTGTCGTTCCCTCCATTAGTAAGCTCGAAGATCAGTTCCTCGATCTGGCTCGGGGGATTGATTTACCTTGGGCTTGGGTCCTAGGAGCGGGTCAACTTTCTCCTCTCCCTTATTCTAGTGATGGTGATTGGGAGAAGAAGGAGGAGGGTCGACGTGCTACTGGTGCTTCTGCCCAGCAGGAAGCTATTGGGCATATCCTTGGTGCCCAGGATGCGGTCCATTTTCATCAACGCGGTGCCAATCTGGAGTTATCTCTGCTGCTGCATCCTTCAAGCTTCAAGGTAGAGCTCTCTCAGCGGCTTCTTCTCGGCGTGCAACGGCTGATCAGCTGCTGAATCTGATGGCTGAAGGGCAGCCTCTCCCACCTTGTTTGCTGGCTGCGGGCTGGCAGAAGGTCATCTTCAACCTCCGGGCCAAGATGCCGATTAGGAGGTCTTTCATCGTCCATGCGGTTGGCTCCCGCTGCAGCTCTCTAAGTGGTCTCGCCCCTGAAGACGCTGCAGTTGATCGTCGTCGACGAGTGTGTCAGAATAGCAGCGGAGCAGGAGCGAGGGGATTGACCGGACCTGGTTGCTTTTTTTACTTTTTCCACCAGGATCGTCCTGTAAAAGTCTGGGGTCTTTTTGCCATTTTCTTTTTTGGCAAGGCTCTCTTTGTAAATGTACTCCACCGACAGAGTAATGGATGATGCTCTCGGGGTCCTTCGAGACCCCTCTTCCCGTTCAAAAAAAAGTAGCAACGCACACAGTCAATTGCCTATTTCACGCTATCAATCAATCAACCAATCAACATAATTTTTTTTTTCTCACCAAGGGCAATCAATCACTGTAATTTGCATTATTTTTCCACACTATCATTCAACTCTACATATCTCTATACTCCTCCACCTGAATAAAAACTGGTATTCCGAACAAAAAGCGAGTGAAAAAGCTTAGCATCTGAAAAACGCACACAAGCTGCCCAATAGACGGGTTAGGAGGCTCACACATGACAACACAGAGGCAATTTGCCAAGTGGAGATAAAAGAAGAAGAGGACCAAGGCATGGGACCCACATGCAAGTAAATCTCAAACATCTTTGCTCTCTATCCATGGATTTCTCAATCTGTCCCGTGGTCCTCTAAACGGAATCCATAGCGCTCGAGGAAGAAAATGAGCAGAATTTTTCACAACATGGGTACGTACTCTGATCCTATGTGAACAGCAAACTCGGTAAAAAAATACTATTACTAGATAAAACCATTAAAAATAAGATAAAAACTTGCATAAAGAGAATGTAATATGTAGGTTGGACGCAAAGTTTAAAACTTCAATACAGAAGTATGTAATTTGAATTAAAAAAAATACTATACTACGATCCAATATTAATTGTCGTTTAATATGATGCATCTAAACATGTTTTAGTGCTAAATACGTATGGTTCAGCGAAAGCTAGTATGGATCAGAGGTGTAACAAAAATGTCCGAACGGTACAAGCATATGAATTTGCATAGTGAGAAGTCTACTCTCTCTCTCTCTCTCTCTCTCTCTCTCTCTCTCCCTCTCTCCCTCTCTCTCTCTCTCTCTCTCTCTCTCTCTCTCTCTCTCCCTCTCTCCCTCTGTCTCTCTCTCTCTGTTTTCTCTCAAAAGAGTTAGTTTTAAGTCAATATCTGGCGATGATATGGATAGAAGAGAGCACAGAAGTTGGGGTCGCTCCCTCAAAAGTTACGAAAGCGGCAAAGATAGAGAGTTTAAAACATCAATACAAGAGTATGACATATTTTAGCGTGAGATATATCTCATTCAGCGAAAATTAGTATGAATGGGAGGGGTGTGCCAAAAATGTCCTAACGGTACAAGCATCTGAATTTGCACGGTGAAAAGTCCATTACCTCACTCTTTTGCCTCCTTGGAGGCCAAGTTCGGGCATATATTCTCTCAAACGAGTAAAGTTTCAAGCCAATAGAGAGTTGCCGACCGTCTGGCGATGATGTGGATATAAGATAGCACACAGCTTGACGAGGTATTGGCGCTTAGCGTTGTGAAATCAGCAGGAAGAGAGCGAGAGCGAAAGAGAGAGAGAGAGAGTTGGCGCTTAGCGTTGTCCGTTAATGGCTACGGGTGGTAGGAAATCGTGAGGGAGAGGGAGCGACCAGGAGAGGAGAGGAAGTTGATGGAGACGATGAAGCGTCAATGGCCGCAGAGTTTTTCTTTTCCCTCTCAACTTTTCTTCTCTTGGCTGTAGAGCATGACGCAGAGAGGAACAAGTGTGGCCACCAAGAAACGATTAAAAGTGACGGGTTGCATATGGACTGGCTGATGCGACTTGGCTATACCACCAAGGAAAGAAAGAAAGAATGGGTCAGCAGCTTTTTTCTTCTTCTTCTTTTGTCGCCGAACCAAACGGACACAGCGAAGACTTAGAGCATCTCCACGGGCACCCATCAAATATGTGTCCGACACCCCCAATTAGAACACCTTTGGGAGGCGCCGGACCTGTGTCCGCAGATTTAGTGGGCGTGCTCCACAGCGGCACACTCCAAACATGACCCGCCATTTGCAGAGTCGTTAAATCAAACACACTGTGGGCATATGCCGGACGAACGTCATGGTTCCAAACACATTCGTCTAGAACAAGGTTTAAACCCTAAAAAAACAAAGTCTGACGACGTAGCGCCCCTACTCGTCGCCGTCGGAGTGGTCCTCCTCCTCCTCGCCCTCCTCCTCGCCGCCGGGTCCCTCCGCGCCATGCGGGGCCTCGCCGTCCATGCAGCAGGGGTGGCGGACGCAAGTGGCATCGTACATCTTGATGCGCAACTTGTCTGCCCGACGTAGCGGAAGGTGACCATCCAACCTTCCTGCAGCTGGTGCATGCGGGTGAATGCAGCCCAGCCGTTGCCGAGGAACAACTGGCCGTGCTGCCGAACACGACGGCCACTCAGCGTTGGGGGCACCATTCCAGCTGGAGGGTAAAGGAGTCCGGCTCCTGCCTTCGAGCAGAACGTCGATCCTATCTGGAAACCTCAAGGAGTTGCCCAATGGCTGGCGGAGTATGATGAAAAACTCGGGGAGGGCATCTCCACCGGCGTCGTCGCTGTTGCTGTCGAACTCCTGCTCGACCTCCACAGGCGGCGCAACCTGCTCGGGCGGCGCGACCACCTGCCCTCCACGGCCTCCGTGGCCTCCTCGCCCTCCACGGGCCACGCGTCCAGCTCTTGGAGCTCTCGCCATCGCCGGAGAAGTGGTGGATGATCGCTGGATAGATGGGGGAAGGGGCAGGAATGATCCTCTCTCGCGCTGCTGTGGGCAGGCTCCTCGGTCGTGGGGACGTGCGCGTAGTTGGGGAAGTGGCGGCCGTAGTGGGAAAGTGCGCATTGGGAAGACGCACCTCGAGCCGCGTCGTGTCGCCTGCCTGCAGCCGCTTCGCGTGTTGTCGCGTCGCCTCGCCTGCCTGCAGCCGCTTCACGTGTTGTCGCGTCGTCTCGCCTGCCTGCAGCCGCCTCGCGTCCCGTCGTGTCGCCTCGCCTTGGGATACGGCGCCAAGACCTATTTTTAAGCGCAGCCACGACGGTTGCACGCCCACAACAATGGTGCGTCCAGAGAACGTGCTGTCGGAGGAGCTGCTGCCGCAGGAGCCGCTGCCGGAGCTGGTGAAGCAGCTGCCGGAGGACGATGACATGGCGGAGGCGGATCAGGAACCGTGGCCGGCGCCCGGCGCGGCTGAAGCCCGTTGGGACCCTTGGCCGTCATTGGGGGACGTCCGGCGCGGTGCAGACCCGCGGTTCTTTGCACCGCCACCACAGTTCCGTGGCTCCCGCGGTGCCGCTTCCCGGAACACCCCCGTCGCCGAGGCCGGAGCAGGAGTTAGGCACTCCGCCGCCGCCACCATTAGACGACGAGGACGAGGTACTTTACTTCTTCGCGTGCGTCGCGTCGTTTTTTTTTCAAGTCTCATTATATTTATATGTAGAAAAGGGGCATATACCTCTACCTTTAATTTATGAACAAAATTTTACAATTTTACTTGTGTCACTGACGGCTGGGGGCGCCTGGGGTGACCGGACGATGTCCGGCGCCCCAGGCAGGCCCCAAGTTTGGCTGGTGGGTTGGGGGCTCGGACACAAATTGGCGGGTGAACACCTTTAGGGGTGCCGCTGCGGCGTGTTTTTGGGTCCGGACCCCCATTGGGCCTTTGGGGGGCCGCTTGGGGGTGCCGGTGGAGATGCACTTATCTACTCATGAGTAAAATGGATCGTTAATCATCGAACTTGTCCGTACAATTCAGTTTCATCACTGAACTTTGGGAAGTGCGGCTTATCCCTATGAAAGATGTCGTGCCAGCCCATGTACGATGAAGGTATTCAATGAGATGGCTTGAAAAACTGCAGTTTTTGTGACGGCAATTTGTTAGTGAGTGGGGTTTTATGCAACTACTCCCTCCGTATCGAAATGTAAAATGTTTTAGCATTATCTAGACAAAATATACCTAACATGTCTAAGTATGTTTTGTCTAGATAATGCTAAAAAACATCTTATACTTTGATATGGATGGAGTAAAATGTAGTACCAGTGGTTGATGCAGGTCAGGACAGGAGGGGATTTTTTCTTTAAGTAGGGTTTTACTATGCTGGCTATTTTCATGGCACTAGAAGCAAAATCATACGTGAACACGGGCAGGTAAGTTGGTATGATGATATTGACAAGGCAGATTGGTCACCTTCCAGGCTTCCACTTCCATAGTTGGGAATATAACTGAGAACATAGGGTATGACATGGCATGCAGAATGAAGGTCTATTTCTATATGCCAATACTTGTAGTCGACAGAAATGGATTGAGAGATATTGTTGGTTTGGTGTCATATTTTTCTACATAGTTTACCTTGATCATGATAAGAACTTGAAGGCCAGGGACTGGGATGATGTTGTTGACTCCCCAATAGTCAATATCCTCCAATTGTGACTCCCCATAAAGCCAAGGAACAATGATCACAAGGTAGCAAGTCAAGTTGATGACCATGATGAACAGGCGGCTTAAGAACCTGTATTCGATTCATGTAGTGCCACTTGAGCCCTTAGTTGCTGAACTGCCATTTCGTAGGAGAACGGGGGGCCCCGCTGGCAATGATGAGAAGCCACACTTCCCACTATGGCAACATGCTAAGACTCCTGGGCGTCGGTCGTTTCTGCTGCCGCTGGCTCGTCAATCGCCTTTGCTGGCGCAGGCCGAGCTGCTTGGCTTGGATTCCTCTCAACTGAAGGAGGTGGTCCAACCCTTTAAGTGATGTCGCCAGTTCCATGCACAGATGGATGTTAAGGACTGGGATCTTACCGGAGCGGGCTGAGGCTGCATTGGATAGACTCTCCCAGTCATCACCTGACAGGATCTTGAGTTGCGCCCTTTGGTCGTGCCTGGGAATAGGGCGGGCCTTTATGGCAGTTTCTCTCCTAGTGCTCGGGCCAGCTCGACGGTCATGGCTCCAGTGTTGCATCTTATGCCCGAACTTCAGTAGTTGTGTAAGGAGCCAGGTCTTCCTCTTTCCGTCGAGCAAGTGAAGGTGGACTAGCTTGAGATTTCAGTTGTGGCTTCACCCCCGAGCGAGGCGCTAAACTTCGAGGAGAGTGGTGATGTGGATGTTGATCTCTCTCTCTCCTGAGTCCATCGGGCATGTGGCTCCTGTAGGTGTTGTGGTTGCTACGTCTGGGACGTTGGCATGTGTACCTGGGTCTCTCGTCGCCAAAAAGATTTGCGGTTTCCTCGCCACTTTGTCTGCTACTAACCCCAGATCTGGCAATACAATTGATTGCCTCTTAAAGGAAAAAAGATAGTAGGGATAAGAGCAAGAGAGAGGTAGCGTGAATGAGGTATTAAACAAGTGTAGAAGCAAAATGAGCGGCACCAGCAGTTGTTTGATGGATAAGTGTTCATTGCCTTTTGCCAATGTGTTTTTCTAGAGTTTTCACTGGTCTTTGGGGACGCTTTCGTGATGTTGTGTTTCTTTTGACGGTGAGTTGTAGGGGGTATGGTGTTGAGAGCATCTGTGTGCTGGTTTATGTGGTCGTGTGCCTGTTTATGATCTCACGGAGTAGTCCATTCGTCTTTTGGGGTTGTGCCTTGGCTGACTTTCGTGGCAAGTTTGCAACCGTTTTCGCCCGATTTTCCAAAAATTAATTAGGTAACTCTTCTTTTTAATTAATGGACGAGGCAAATATTTTGTTTTGCCTCCGTTAAAAAAAAACGCCTTCGCGTGCGTCCATTTGTTCCGACGCCCCAGCCACGCGCCAAGTCCATGCAGTAGTGGATGTTTTATTCCGCATTACCCAGTTATTCTGGACCACGCGTTCAGAAGATATAATGTTTGGAGGAACTTTTCGCAAAATAGTACGGACTTGTCCACGACAGGTAAAAGTGAAAGCTGATGAAACCCTGACAAGACCAAGGTGGCACACTCGGTACTTTCAGGACCGAAAACTGCATTTTCATAGTTTTAGCCTTTTAGGACTGACTTGACACTCCTCCCATACTTTCAGGATCCCTGGTGCATTTTACTCCTTGCATAAATCACCTGGGCTTTTGAGTTGTACCACCTGACACTCATCTTTGCACATGGCTGACCCTAATCTCTGCAGCTATATTCCAGTTGAATCGTTCCAATTTTGAAATACAAATAAGGTACTCCCTCCGATCCTTTTTATGTGTTGCCGGAAAACAACTGGGATGGTACAAATTGATAGTATAGTTGAAGACAGATTTTTCGGATCAGAGGGAGTAGAAGAATCTACCTTTTTTATATGATGCAGAGGGAGTAGAAGAATCTACCTTTTTTTTATATATGTAAAGGTTTTCACTTTTTAGTATCACTTGATACCAAATCCGACTAAAGGTTTTTTAAGAACTAGACTAGATGATGACCCACGCGCATTGCAACTGAAAAATTATGGAAAGTAGTTGTTTTCCCTATGAACTGACTATATTAATAAAATAAGAGAGAGAAGTGTTGTGCGAAGAAGTTAAAACAACAAACCCTGTTCAATAAGAATAGTTAGTTCAACAAAATTAAGGTCCATTGAACTACATACAGTACATCATAGCAATTTGCAAAATTTATCTGGATCGCCAACAGCTTTCCTGTGGCTTATAAACACCATTGGTGATTAAATTACAACATGGGACATCATACAAGATCAGTAATTAGATCAAAACAGTGAAGTATATGTAGATGTATAGAGAGGCAGCTGAACGGATGCAACATCTAGTGTTGTTGGTTCTGTATCAAGCGGGCTATCGTGTGGTCAAAAGAAAAACATGAACCAGACTATCAGTGGCTAATAGCTGTGGATGGTGTGGGAGGTCGGAGAAATCAGTGGTTAACATATGTAATTGGTTTGTAGCCCCTGCTCAAATTTATGGTCAGTTACAGAGAAAATGCGAGGCACACTTATGGCGAAAGCGAGAAGCACAATAACACCTCCGAAGAGAATAATGAGAATGACGATTCTAAGATTTTTTTTGATTACATGGCCTTGCAACAGGGCAAAACAATTCAGTAGTGTCTGCCGTCTATTAGATATAGAAGATGCATGGAAACAGATAAGTAGTCTTTACCCCAGTCAATGTGTAAATCGCCGGTATTTAAACAGATAATTTTAACCATGCACAACCGCAGAAGAATCAGTTCTAACTGCTTTCTCATATAACCATGTGTTACTTTTGCTCCCTTAGAAAGCTACTTGATAAAAAAAAAAAGTAGTAACCTCGTTTTATAGAATCATTGTATGGATCAAGTCTAAGGTGCTTTCAAAGAAGCAGTAGCCAAGTTGCTAAATCAAAATGCATCCAACAAGAATGCAATTTAAGTCCGCTGCGGAATAATTGATCGACAACACAAGAATTGAAGTGTGCTCTTATCAGAAAACTATAGACAGCACAAGCATCTGCTCAGAATTTAACCTCATGATAACTTTACAAGATTTCACAGGATGCAAACATATTGAAAGGCAACTGAGCGATTTTTCCTCGAATGTTTTTTCCTAAGAAAGAATGTCTAAAATATAGCAGAACTAACACAACTAACCTTCATATCTGTTCAGAATTTGGCAAGCAGCCTGAAGGCATTGTACCCATACCACCACATCCTGGAGGCGTTGTGGATCCAGATTTCACACTCCCCATGAACTGAACATTCACGAAATCACCGGCACCCTGTCCAAACACCTGACCACACATAGCGTCGTCATGGCCCATGGTCCTCATCTGCATCCCCGGATTGCAGTACAGCTGGTCGTTGCACCTGAAATCGCAGGAGTTCTTGACCTTAAAATATGCAATACAATACGATACTGCACATTCTGTCATAATTATTATTTTTAAAACATGCTCTGCACTGAACAGAGCGCCCAGCACAGGAGCAGAATGTTGTGACAGAACTAATACTGTACTACAGTAGTAGGAATATCAGATGCATTTCTAGAAACCTGAAAGATATCGAAATAAGCAAGTGAAACAACCATTGGAGGCTTGAAGCTGAACTGATAAATCCAAACAAGCACACATTACAGTATGAATCGCCTAGGATCTTGTAGTTTTTTTTTGTACCACTTGACACCTATGATATATGCGTCATCCTTGCACATGTGACGCACTAATTTGGTGGTTATATTCCAATCGATTCCAATTTTTCTAATACAAGGTACAAGAATCTAACTTTATGCCATAAAGCCAATGTTTTTAAGGATAATTAGTCTTTATGCGCGCTCAGTTTGTGATAACTGATAAGTTCCAACATGCCAAGTTGGTTAATCAAAATGCATCCAACTAAGACGCAACAAATTAAATTCACTGCCGGATAGTGATACTACAGTAGCAAGAAGCATTGCTGGCAACCTAAACAACGATGAAATAAGCAAGTGAAGCAAGCAACCATCGGTGCTGAACCAAAAGTAAATTCAGATTATTGTACGAGGCAGATAGGCCATTGCAGTCTTTATATTTTTATAGTACCCCCTCTGTTAAAAAATACATGACTTCCATTTGTCTAAATATGGATGTATTTAGACATGTTTTAGTGTCTACATATATCCATATCTGAACAAATGGAAGTCATGTATTTTTGAGCGGAGGGAGTATCACTTTATACCAAGAATGACTAGTATTTTAAGGATGCATGGAAACAAATAAGTTGTCTTTATAGTGATATAAGTTTACCCTGCACAACCTCGCAGGAATCAGTTCTAATTGCTTTCTCATAAAACCACGTGTTAATTTTTACTCCTAGAGACGGCTACTTGATCCAAAAAGTAGTTACTTAGCTTTCTAATAATATCACTGTACAAGTTTCTACATCAAAATGCATCCAACTACAATGCAACAACTTAAATGCACAGCAGGATCACTGTTCAGTAACACAAGAACTGAGGTATGCTCTCATCAGAAGACTAGAGAGCAGAATCCTATTACAGCTTTACCATCATGAGTTTACACAATTGTACAGGATGAGAACGATGCTGAAAGAGGCCAGAATTGAGCAGTCCTGCCTGGGACGGTCTTTCTAGAAAAGAATGTCTAAAGATTAGAAATAGCTAAACCAACCTATAATCTCTGAAGATTAGTTATTCTAATACCAACGCCTGCCTATGAAGAAAGAACTCTTGCTAGTTAGAAATATTGGACGTCCTACTTCACAAACAGGGATGATGAAATAAGCAAGTTTAACATTGGTTCTGACCCCAAATGAACCGAGATTATTGCATGAAGCAGCTAAGTCCTCACAGTTTTTACTTTTCAGTATCACTTGATACCAAAAGTGACTAACATTTTATCCAGGTCAGTTTGTGATACTTTGATAATTTTAGGTGTTTAAACATGCACAATCGCACAAGAATCAGTTGTACTTGCTTTCACATAAAACCACAGGTTAATTTTTATTCCAAGAGTAAGCTACTCCCTCCTTTTCTAAATATAAGATGTTTTAGATATTTCAAATGTGGTCTAGATACAGACTGAAATGGGTGACCATACACACTAAAACGTGTCTAGATAAATGTGGATCTGGAAAAGGCTATAGCATCTTATATTTGGAAATGGAGGGAGTAATTGACTTGACAACAACAAAAGTAGTTACTCAGCTTTCTAGTACCGTTGTATCAATCAAGTCTATGCTGCTTTTAGAGAGGCAGTAGCAAGTTGCTAAATCAAAATGTATTTACATAGCTTTTGAGTAGTATCGTTGTACTACAAATTAAGTGCATGGTGCTTTTAAAGATGCAGCAGTCAAAGTTGCTAAATCAAAATTCAGTAATTCCGTCCTAGAATGATTTGCTAAAAAAGAATGTGTAAAGAACGTAATAGCAAAAATCACCTTCACTTCTGTTGAGGATTCGGCAAGCAGCCCGAAGGCATTGTGGATCCAGATTTCCCACTCCCCATGCACTGAACATTCACGAAATCACCGGCGCCCTGTCCAAACATAGCGCCGTCATCGCTCATGGTCCTCATCTGCATCCCCGGATTGCAGTAGAGTTGATCGTTGCACCTGAAATCGCAGGAGCTCATGACCTGGGCGCCGGCACCAGCAAGGTCAACCCCACCGCCACCAGGGACCAAATCTACGGCGGTCTTCGCCGGCGGCCGGCCGTAGGGGAAGGCGCCGATCTCGCCCTCGATCCTGCCCCTGATGTCGACGAGCAGGCAGCGGAGCCTAGCGACCTCGGCCTCGAGCGCGGGGTGGCTCTGGACCTTCCTCATGAGCTGCTTGTTGAGGGCCTTCAGGTGGACCACCTCCTCCTCGAGCAGCGCCGTGTGGGCCTTCTTCTTCTCCCGGTACTTGCGCACGGCGGCGCGGTTGCCCGAGGGGCGGCGCTTCTTCGAGGAGGCGGCCTCCGCGGAGGGGGACTCGGCGCCGTCGGAGGAGGCGGAGACGACCTTGGTGTGGACGTGGACGCAGGTGTGCGTGTGCGAGAGGTCGCGCGCGGGCGGGTTGCAGGTGTGGGTGTGCGTGCAGGCCAGGTGCTCCGTGTCCTTGAGGATGTCGTCGAAGTAGCTGTCCATGGAGCAGCCGCCCGGGGCGTCGGTGCCGAGGGACGGGCACAGGTATGTCTCCGGGTTCGAGAAATCGAGGTCCCCGTCGTCCATGGCAGCGACCGGGAAACACGCGGAGATGTGCTTCGGCGGGAAGAGGATTGGGGGAGGGAGGCGGGGGCTTGAGGCGGAGCCGGCGCTGGGTTGTGGCGGCGGCGACGCCGGCGCGGGGGGGAAGAGAATTTTTCGGGGGGGATTTGGTGGGGGTGGATTGATCGGTGCGCGTGATGGCCTGATGGGAAGGTGAGGGCGAATATCAGCCGCCAGGAGATGGACGGTGGAGAGCGATCCGACGCTTTATTTTCTTGTACTTTTCTGCATTTTATAAAATTTGTGCTGAAATATCTGGTTCTTGCATGTGAAGGTTGCAGTCAAACAAAATCAAATTATAATTCCCAAAAGCAATTAACCTAAGTTATTGCAACAAATTATAAGATGTTTTAGTATGTATCTAGACGTATTTCAACGTGTAGGCTCGCTCATTTTGGTCTTGCGTACCAAATTCTATGTGTCAAGTCAAGTAAGTATCCTCGTAGTGGCTATTAAATGAGAAAAATTCATTAACGGTCAATGAACACTCTGTCTCACTTTGGTCACTCGATTGCAATGTATCCGAATTACGGGACTGTAACTTGTCAGGTACGGCCGTCACTCCGTGAGTTTTGGTACCGTATTATGGATGCGTGGCATACGTACTCGACATGTGGGCAACAAGTGGCTGGACAACGTGGAGGGAGACCATACGTATAGTCGTATATGGAGATCCTGTTTGCATATTTCGTCTGAACAAAAAGCTAGCAGGTGCAACCGAACCGAGCGACCGTGCCACACATTGACCGGGCCAGCCACCGAGCCATTCTTCTCCGTTCATCCCCCTTCCCCAAATCCCTAGCCGCCGTCAAATCCGTTCCCAAATCCCTAGTCTCCGTCACATGCGGACGCGGCCTCCATCGAGTATGTCTACCACGAGCATCGTCCGTTCATCAATTCGCCGCCGAGTAGTTGCAGTGCCCACCATTCAGTGGTCGGACTGTGGATTGCCGGTGAAACAGTGAGTGTCAAGCACCGAAGACCACGACGACTAGGTGTTCTACTCTTGTCACAACCATGGTGTAAGTAGAAATCTCTTTGCTTTAGCCATCTGCTTGATCTCGTGGCTTGTCATTTTTTTTTGCTGCGAAAGCTCCTTGCTGCCATCCCCTTGTTGTAGAAATGTCGTTGCTGCCATTTTTGTTGCTATAGAAATCTCTAATTTTTGTTGTTGTAGAAATCTCTAATTTTTGTTTTTCAATTGTTGATTTGTAGACAACTTATGACTTCTGGAAGTGGGAACTTGAGTATGTGGAGTATTTGACTGATCAGTGAATTCTTGTTGGTGATGATGCTTCTGAAGCATTATGCGCAGCAGATGAGAAGAGGGAAGAGCTCAAGAAGATAAGAGGGGCAAAGGCAAAAGATGGAACTGCGGATAAGAGAGGAAAGATCATCAAGAGGACTGGCCTGCTGTCACCGCAAATGGGGCTCCATTGAGCATCACCAAGCTTCAAGCATCTTCAATGCTTGCAAATAGGAGGGAAATAGTGGTGCTCCTGAAGTTTATCACTGTTGTTGTCTTGATGATGTGTGTGCTTTGTCTGCTGGTTATTGTGAATAAGTGACGCACTGATGGTAGTAGTTCTGATGAACCTAGAAGGTAGTGTGATGGTAGTAGTTCTTATGTTAAGAACCTAGAAGCTAGTGTTGCCTGCTGGAGTATGTAAGATTCTACTAGTGTTGTTAAGAACCTGATGGTTTCAGTGTTAAGACCTGATCACTAGTAGAAAACGGGCCTCTAGTCATGGGCCGTAAGGGGCTATAGTCCCGGATGGCAATCCGGGACTACTTATCCGGGACTAGAGGCCCCCCTTTTGTCCCACCGGCCCACGGCCCGCGACTAGAGGGCAGCCCACGGGGAGCTCCCAGGGCACTCTCAGGGCAGGACTTTTTATCCCGGGTGGTAATACAACCCGAGACTCAACTTCTTTCTTTTTTTTTCCGATTTTCCTTTTCATTTAGTCTCTATTATATCTATCTCTAATCATTCTCCCTTAATCTCAATTATTTTTAACTCTAATCACTCTTCTTTCACTCTAAACTGACACTTCTCAGGAGGTCACGCATCCTCAGACTACTCCACTCTCAGCACGCTCAATTTCCGAGTCCCTTCACTCTCAGCTTCCAAGAAACAAATCATGTTTTACTGATAATGGTATGGTGTCAATCATGTTAACTTTTGAGATATGATGTCCCACATCTTTATTTTGTGAATCCAAAAATTATTTAGTTAAACATAAATAAATAAGTAATAATAGTCTTGAATTCAAATAATAATTAATTAATTTTAATAATAATAGTAGGAGACCGGGGGGCAAGGTGACGTTTCCCATATCCGAAGACACTGATGATACGGTACAGCTCGTAGGAAAGGTACACATCGATAGCTGTGTACTCAATGTTAACCTGGTCAAGTGGGCACTTCTCCCAAAGATTGTGCCTGAAACTAAGGAAATCTTTCTTCATGGTATTGTACTTCTCGTCGATCAATGCGGCTGCCATATCAGCCATGGAAGTCCTCTCATACCGAAGCTGGAACAGGTCCTGGCTATCAATATGGCACTGAGATGGCATCTCAATACGCCAGGTGTTCCTCATCTTCGCCCTGTCATTCCTTATACCAACGCTAGCAAAACGTATGCCGTTGTTGATAAGGAAGTCCATTAGTTCTGGACAATTTTTGTCACTACTGCAACAAAAAAAATGAAACAAATGTTAAACAAATAATGTTATGCAACAACAAATTGGATAAAATATTATGCAACAGGTATATTATTTCAATGCAACAAATTTATTCTTTCCAATGCACGTACGTACATATAGCTAGGATTCAAATGGGAACATTTATAAATGGAATTTTCAATAAACATTGCTATATGAATACACATGGATATATATATATATATATATTGCTTTCCTATGCAACAATTTCGGCCAATACATTATTGCTATATATGAATACAAATGGAATTTCCAATACACATTACTATATGAATACAAATGGATACACACGTACATGTTGCTATCCTATACAATTTCCGATCCAATCAAAATAAGATCAAAGAGAAAAATAGGAAAAGAGAAAGAGAGGAGAAGATCGATCGGAGTGCTTATTACGTTGCCCATTGGAAGACAAAGACACACCTCTTGTGAGCAAGTTGGATGACGACCACATCCTTTTGATCAGCCGTGTACTCAAGATCAAGGCCGAGAAAACCCTCGTCATCCTCACGAAGCCATTGCTTCAAGAGGTCAAGATAAGCCGGAACCCTCCTACTCTCGTTCGTGTATGCGACTTCGATCTTCCGACCATGTGAGTTCACGTCCATAATCTTTACTCCCATGGTGGAGAATGTGAAAGAATGAAGAGAGGAGAGCAAGAGGGAGAAGAGAGGGCCACGGTACTATAGCAAATGAGGCGTTTTTCTCTGTTTTCAAGAGCCTCCCGACGGTGGAACAACTTCCAAAGCGCGTGAGGCAAACGGTTTGGGCATTTAGTCCCGAGCCGTAACACGACCCACGACTAAATGCTCTCCGTCTAGGCGAACGGTTGCCACGACGACTTTTAGTCCCGGGCTGTGTTACGACCCGGGACTAAAAGTCTGCGAGGCAACGCAAACGGTTGCCAGAGGACTTTTAGTACCGGGCCGTGTTACGACGCGAGACTAAAAGCTTTCGAGGCGAGGCGAGTTGTTGCCTGCCCTCCTCTGGTCCCGGTTGGTAGGCTCATGGGGACTAGAGCCAAAATCCATTGGGGTTTTTTCTACTAGTGTGATGTTTTAATTCTACTTGTTTGTCATCTATGTAAGACCAAGTTGTGTGCTTGTTATCTATGTAAGATTTTGCTAGTTATGAATGAAAGTACTATTATCTATATAAGACTTTGTTTTATGAATGCAAATAATGGAAGAATATGATGAATTTTGCTAACTTAACTGATACTTTGCAACCTGACATAGTATTTATGCTCGATAGTGGGTTCATGCCTCCTTTGCATCTGTGCTCGAGTGACATAAACGTGATGGATGGAGGATGTGTTGTTGCCATTAGGGAGAAAACAACGGTGTTTACTTAGTTTACATTGTTTACATTACACACTTTGCTTACTATGATAATCTGTTGCTTGCAACTTAATACCCAACGTTAGTTCGGATAATATTCGGAGGGTGGATTATTAGTCATAGATGCAGTTGGATGACGGTCTATGTATTTTGTTCTAATGCCCGCATGAATCACAGAGTAATCTTTATGTCTTGCATATGCACTATGTTACAGCCTTCATTTCCGTCAATTGCCCAGCTGTAATTTGTTCACCACACATGTTATTTATCTTTCACAGAGAGACACCACTAGTGAATTGTGGACCCCGGTCCATTTTCTCATACTGATAATACACACTGCTTTCATACTGTTGCTGCTGCTTTCATACAGTTTTCCACACCATACCAGTTTATGTCGCTATGCATGATTATGGCTTTATGCTCTCTTGATTTGTCACTCCCAGTCTTTTGCTAGGCTCCACCTGTACTGAGTATGAGCTCTACTCGTGCATCCAACTCTCAAAAACCAAAGTATGCCAAATGTATCCACCATACCTACCTACATGTGGTATTTAACCGCCACTCCAAAGTAAATTTCTCATGTGTTACCTTTAAAACTTTCAAAATTACCCTTGTTTTGTGCTCCTATTTTAGCTCATGAGGACGTAAATAGAGAATCTTTATCTCACTTGTTGATTGGACTTTCACACCCTAGACTAGTGGCTTCATCCGCTTATCCAATGATAGAAGAGCTGGCAACGGGGTACCCATCCCCAAATTAATAACAACAATTTTTCTTCACTATTTTCCCCCCCGATTTATCAGTCAAAGCATAATTGTGTAAACAAAAGAGAAAGAGTGATGACCTTCTACCCAAATGCGTCCTTCTATGGGAGACGCTCTTGTGAAGTCTAGTTGGCTTGTGACGTACTATATTTTCTATTTACCATTCGTTGACATAAGCATACACCTCTCTAAAAATATAGACACTCCTCCACGGTCTGTGATTGTTGGCAGGCACCCGAGGATTCGGTTAGTCATGGTTTGTGTGAGATGGTTGGGAGGAGTGTCAAACTTTTATACCTTTGTTTAATAAAATAAAAGCTCTAGCACATGAGTTGATCCATGCTTCCCTCTAGGAATGGCCTTTCTTTTACTTTTATGTTGAGTCTCCATCTTCTAACTTTATGCACAATTGAGAGAGCATAGTTGCCATTCTGAGTTTTATGTGCATTTCTCCCAGAAACATTATTAATTGATTCATGATGTTTGTTCTCTAATTATTTGTTCTAGTCTTCCTCATGAACTTTGAAGGTGTCCTGGCATTTATGTTTTGCCCCACTCTTAAGGACTAGCGAAATATCACTTTGCCATGTTATCTCTATGCTTGAAACAAACGTATATCTTTCGATGCATTGTTATTCATGATCTTTTATTTGTGTTACTTCTCATGATGCAAGGTGATTGCTATGCTTTATTGTTAAAATTCTATCTATCATGCTTGTGTTGAAGTTCTATTATCTCAGCTTACTTATGCTTTTACATTATTGATGATCAAGTTTATGTTGGTAGCATGTCACCTCAGAAATTATGTGTTTTTATCGTATACCTACTCGAGGACGAGTAGGAACGAAGCTTGGGGATGTTGATACGTCGTAAACGCATCCTTAATTTTTGATGTTCCATGTTGTTTTCATGTTATTTCCTACATGTTTTCTATACACTTTATGTCATTTTTATCGATTTTCCGGACTAACCTATTGACAAGATGCCACAGAGGCAGTTTCATGTTTTCTGCTATCTTTAGTTTTAGAAAAGTTGTTCTGGAAATATTCTCGGAATTGGAAAATTCGAAGTCCGGAGGTCCTAG